>OV121097.1:33808223-35008223 GCA_921293015.1 Phorcus lineatus | reverse complement strand
TGACAATTGGTAAAAAGAAATTTTATCACAGGGATGTATTCGTCAATGAAAGTTTACATTTTACGAGTTCCAAATCAGTGATCTCATACCTATGTTTAAAAATTGAATTTCATAGAAACGATGATGTTTATCAAGAAAATCCCTGCACCATTCTGCCTCCTGTGGAACGATATGACGACTCAGCTGTGATCAACATTCCCGAGACGGCAGACCTGAAGATAATGACTAAACAAGATAACGATGATTTTCATGCATACACAGTAAACTACAGGCTTCAGACCACCCCAATTACTGTTAGTTGGGAGAATATTCGTAACTCCGACTATAAAGTTGGCACAGCAACAAATAAAGGAGGAATTGTTTTTCTCAAATCACCACAACGGTTTTCCACTATTGTGTATGGGTATAGGGATCATTCAAATCCAAGATATTATAATTTTTTTAGCATATATACATCGTCGAGTATCCACCAGACAACACCAAGGCTCTGTACAAAAGCAGGTTTGTCTCCTTTTGTCGATTTGATTAAAATCATCCAAACATAGGCAATATCTGCATACGAATCATTCAAACAACCCCTTGCAAAATTTCTAGCAAACACTGTTTGCCTAGGGTTAGAACTTTTCAGCTATTTTGTTTCCTGTATAAACCCCAATCAAAAGCTGAACCAGGTTTTCCCCAACAGAACTGAAGGAAGCAAAAGATTTCTTGTATATTTTTATCTTGTCTATCCCTCTATACCAATCTGGTAAATAGAAAATATTACCTAAGTTTAGCTTTGTTAAACTGATAACTGACATCATAAGATACTCTTACAACCACGCCATGCCAAAAGAACCCTACAATATTTAATGATCACACAAAGAAAATCAAACCCCCAAATGATTTAACTTCAGAACTTGGCCAAACAGACATATCCACAGACCATCAACAGACAACTGATACATATTAACCAACAGCAGAAAAAACGACACAAGATCTCTCTCCAGTAAACATAGCTCACGAGGAGGAGCTAAACTCTGATGGGAATGTTGTAATGGTCGGAGGTAAGATTTTGTGATAATCAATCGAATAGAATTTTTTTAAAATTATTTATTTATTTTTGTGGTACATGCACATGAAATCAGACATCATATTTTACATAGTAATTGAAAGAAATACATGGTTCTTGGATGTGCATTTGACAGAAAACATATACATTTATGTTATAGAATTAAAGTTGTGTCAATATCAAAGACGCAATTATAAGTTTTAGAATTTAAGGTTATACCTATTTGAAAAAACATCATTTGGAAATTATGCTTCAATAAATATATATTGATATAAATAATTTATAGTAACTTTAATAATATAATTCAAATCATAAATTATGATAATATTAGTTTCGTAAAAAAGCCCCCAGAGACGTTTCAGTTCAGGAATATTCCAAGGACTTTCCAATTGGAAATTTCTGAGTTGTAATATCGCACCTTTTATCAATACTGAAACATAGTTTTAGAAGTTGAGGGGAAATATATCATGTGGAATTATGCTTCATTATTATCATCATTATTTATCATTAGATATATTTTAGACTAAAATATTTTGTAAAGTTTCAAAGATGTTCAGAGACATTTTTACTTTGACGAAATTTAAAAAAAAAAGATAAATGCGACATCCTTAACATTTACAAAAAGACTTGTTAAACAGAAAAATAATGGTTATAAACATATCAATACTGACTGAGAGAAATAACTTTTTCAATCATCTACAGACTAGAAAGTAAACATTATTTTCCAATTTGCATAATCTTGAAATTTATTATTAGTTACTGTTTGAAATGTTCAATTTCTTTCTAAGCCTTTTCATTGTATTGTGACTCGGTTTTACTTCCCTGAATTATTTGTTTTGTGATCTGCTGTTTCTTATCAGAACCTTGCTCAATGTTACCCAGTCCCTCCACAATAGATGGTACTTAAGTTTAAAATTGTCATATATCTGCAACGGAACTCGTTCTTAAACGGATCCATAACCTTGCTGAATTAAAACCAAAAAATCAGAGCAAGAAACACCACCCGCATTTGACGGTGCAACAGGTTACCGCATGGTCATCAGGAACAGGCATGTTCAAGAAATAGTTTGCTTCTAGTTGGGACTATCAATACGTTCTCGGGATGCTCTGTTACAGGCAGACCATGTGCTTGGCTGGAAATATAGAACATAACATAACATAACATAACATAACAGTCCATTTGATTAGCGCTAATTCCATGCGCAGTGCATGCTCTGAGCGCACAATTGTGATATAGATTAGGAAAGATAGGCTTGTCTGAAGAGAAAGGTTTTAAGGTTTCTTTTGAAGGTTGGTAGGGTGTCTGAAAGTCGGATCATCTGAGGAAGGGAGTTCCAGCATGAAGCAGCAGCAAATGCGAAAGAGCGTTCGCCGTGTGCAGCTGTTCTGACTTTGGGTATACTGCTTAGGAGCTGCTTAGATTCTGAGCGCAGTGAACGACTGGGGATATAGAGTTTCAGTAAGTCCAAAAGATAGGAAGGGGCTTGATTGTTCAAGCACTTGTAGGTGCCTGACAGAGAATCTTGAAAGTGATTCTCTGTGAGACTGGGAGCCAGTGCAACTCGATCAGAATTGGAGTCGCGTGGTCACGTTTCCGACTTTTTGAGATGATTCTGGCAGCGGTATTCTGCACTCGTTGAAGTTTATTCATAAGGAACTGAGGAGCACCACAGAGAACACTGTTACAGTAGTCCAATCTCGAGATGACAAGGGAGAGAACTAGAATTTTGGTTGAATCAACTGTCAGGTATTTTCTGATGCTTCCGATGTTTCTGAGTTGAAAGTATGATGTTTTCACAAGGTGGTTAACATGCCTTTCAAGAGTAAGCGTTGGATCGATGATGACCCCAAGATCTTTGACTGAATCTGATAAGGCAATAGTGCACTGTCCAAATGTTAGAAAGTTCAAGTCCGTGTATTTCAGTTTTGCTGAACCATGATTAACTGTCACCGCAGTTGCTTGTCAAATTAGCATTGTAGTTTCAAACTAAGCATCAAGTCTAATTCTTTTACCCAATATCACCTGTGAAATGCTCACACGTTTCTTGCACTATGATGTAAAACATTCATTTTCATAGAGGAACCATGATACAAGATTTTCATCTTCATTGGGATTTTGTTAACAACAGATAGCACTTTTGGTGAAATGACTCGATGTCGGAAGAGAATGCATCTATGTGTGCCGACTACTTTACAAGAAATTTAAATATTTCTTTTTTGTCATTATTTTCCAGATAACAATGTATCCACTATTGTTGTTGGCTGTGTTTGCGGAATCACCATCCTTGTCCTGGGATGTATCATTGGCTTCCTTGTTATTCGAATGTATGTTATTAATCGAACCATATCTGCTAAATTGATAATTTCAAAATTGAACATTGTGCAAAGGAAATTAATTTTTAAACATTAATTCAAACTTAAGCAAGATGTCAAGTAATCGTTACTCAATGATAAGACTCTTTCAAAACGCAAAAGATAAATCGTTCATATATTTCCAGGACACTTTTAAAATAACTTTTGAACTAAGGTTTGATTTGCAGAAAATCAAACAGAAAATTTCGGAGAATTTAATAGCAAATCTTCATCTTTAGATGCCCGATTGACTTCAGTTTAGAAATAGCCCTTTCTTTTTGTTTTTTAGGAAACGCAATGCCGAATCTAAATTGAAGGCTGACCCCCAAAACCCCCACTCAGCACCACAACAGCCAACAACGTTTGAAATGGACCACGTAACCAGGGACCATGGACAAGGTATTGGAGCAGAGGCGAATACATTTTCTGATATGACTTTCGAGTGGAAGGTTGTGAACCCCTTTGAAAATTGTGTTTCCACGGGTCAAAACGAAGATTTCCAACTCAATGAATCCAACAGTGTTCATGAAAACATTTACTCGGATCTGAGCTATAATGGGCAGACTGACAACGAATACGAAAGCATAATTCATGTAAGACAAGACAACGACTATGTTAATGTGTAGGCTGAATTTGATGACGATTCTGCAGGCATGGATATGACCTGTGACAGAATATTGTATATGAACCAATGTCCGATGATATGAATATCTGTTATGACATGTTAAATGTATGACCTTGTGCACCTTTATTTAAGAATGAATGATGTCAAAGGTACACCCAAACTCTTGTGAACCAAGCGAGCAAACACACAAACTGACATTCAATTCTTATAATCCTGCATCATATTTGGACATATTTGTCAGCGGAGTAATAAAAGTTTGTCTTAGCCTCTGAACGAGTAACATTGTGCAACGAGAAAAGTTCCAACTAAAAATGTTACCACACGTATATTCCGTAAATTTAATTAAGTATGAATATTTTTTCGGAGAATTCATTGGAAATGAACCTCTGGAATTAAATCAAATGACAGTGCTCTCAACCAATAAACATACAGGATTATGTGTAAACTTCAAAGTGCGAAATTATATCAATTTGGCATGATCTGAGAGAAAGAAGGAAAAATGGCTATTTATCTAACAATGTGTCTGATATTGGTCCCTCTTGGCCGATATGTTACATGTAAGACGTGCTAGTAATCTAACATGTTCATAATGTGATATGTGTTTGCAGTGAGGGTAGATTGGTTATTGACGATTATAGTTTATGATCTGTCCAATGCGGATATCGCTTACCAATGTAAGATTTTTTTATTTTTTAATTTTTTTTTAATTATTTTATATAAATTATTTTTTATATTTGTTGTGATTAAAGATCGCAATCTTATCATCCATCGGAGGATGATATCATTTGATAAAGCTCTCGGATAAAGTTGGTATCTTAATCGGATACATATGCAAATTCGAAATATGCAAAGACGAAATATTTAGGCTATGGTAATATCAACGATTCCCATGCCTTTTCTCTGAATAAGCGAGTTATAAATAAAATACTATAACTGAATCCTGTATAGACTGGATAATCAAATTTCTATGACTAAACATTTTTATGAATGAATAAAATGAAAAAGAAATCAAGTAATAGGTATAAATGGAATATAGATACAAACTTTTGAATGAAAACCAGTTTGAGAGAACATCGAGAGTTATTTTTTCAGTCTAGTATATATGCAGTAATTGCTAGCATTAAAGCAAGAAATAAGAAGTATAACTTTTTTAAATCGTGTTGTATATAACCATGTATTAAAAATCGTCATTTGGAAGAAAAACTTAAATATAAGCTATTTTCAAACATGTTATATCACATTTATTTGAATGTAAATAGGTACATTATTAGTAACCGTAGTTTATGTTTATCAGACGAAGATCGATCGGACTGATTTTGACATATCCACCTCATGTTGTAGAGTGAATGAGTGAGTTATTGTTTAACGTCGCTTGGGCAATATTCCAGCCATTAGCGGCTTTAACCACAAATGTAAATCCTCAGTGTGTGTATGGAAAATATCCTCACTTATAAAAAAATGCCTCCATTAATCTTTCATGTTTGAACCATCAGTTGATGCTTACTCCAATTCCTCAGATAGAAAGCAAAGGATATGTTAAAGGGGACGTAGGTATTCTTTGAATTTTCTCAGGTGAAAAGTAGTTATTCCAAAGGTGTTATCTTCAGAGAGTCAAAACATATCAATACTTTATTCGACCAATCATAGTCCTGAAGGACATAATCAAGTATCAAGATAATTTATGGGAGGAAACTTTGTCTTCAATATTTTGAGGCATAGCTTAACAGATCATGGTACGTTCTTTTTTTAAACCGCTTCTTTTGAAAAAAAATCGCCTGCAATTGGGAATATCTATTTTCGTTTTCATGAAATCACTTTGATTATTTTTTTAAAAAGTGCTTAGCCCCGTTAAGACGATAAAAAATATTCCGTTAATATGTATAGAAAATAGATAATGTGGATGCATTATAGATAATGTTTGTTGTTGATACATTATCTATAATGTATCCACAATATCTATTTTCTATACATATTAACACATTCAAAACTACTTTCGAATATATGTGCAAGATATCTATGAGTTCATACTCATATATACATATAATTGTTAAAAGGGATAAAACAGTTTATTCTATAAGCATGTTTTTACAGTAGCAAACTAAAGACATCCAATACATTTTAAGATACTAAAATGATTATACCAATAAGAAGTAACAACAAAAATTACATACAAAGCACAAATTAGTGGACTCTTTAGACTTTAATAGTTAAGATTCCAGGTACAGAAAAGTAATGTATAGATTCTAACGTAGGTTTCTTTTGATATCAAATATATCAACGTGATCCAAGGCTTGAAGAGGATTTTGTTCAACAGTTATCAGTAGTATAATGGGTCTCTGGCCATATGAATGTCTCTGAGCTTCTTATGCAGTAAGGTTCAAGTATTGTTAAGAGCCTAGGGGTTATGACATCAAAGAATTTTAGGTCGGAATTTTTTTATCGCCTTAAACAAATATGGATGACGCGTAGTTAAGAGAATCGGACAAAAAGCTCCGGGGGGAAAATATAATGATGCCCAGCAATGGTAATCTGTTATGAACATGAAGTCGTTAACCTTTCAAATGGAAGGACCGGCGATCTTAACTGTCCCAAAAGTGATGAAAACACTATTAGTATATGAACTTCGATCTTGTTTTGCAATATCTTGTTAATTTTAACTTGCACCGTCATTACTTTTAATATCGTAGACATGTAGATGCATGTTTACTTTGAATTGATTTGTGAAAATAAGTAAAACAAAACCAGTTGGAAAATGACATTAAAGAGCCACTCCGTGATTTTCGTAACATATTATTTACCTTTGATACTTACCTAAATCTCTTATGTGGTGATATAAAACCAAAACATCTTAACTTTTCATGTCCAAAAGACATATATGGCAAATACTGGTTTTCGATGAAAATATAAAAACAGCCTTAAAAATGCACAGAGGTGTAGATAGCACGTCCAATATACATGGATACTAGTTATATAATCTAACAAACACTATCAACACCTAACTGCCCTCCTGGCTATTTTAGATAAGTCTCCAAAATTACGTTTGACTATTTGACGCGCGTTACTGTTCGATTTCGATCAGAATTGCGAACTTTTATCTTCATATTGTCACTGCAAAACAACAATAAGCTTTAAAATGTGAGTGGCTCTTTAAGGGCCAGCAAACATATCCACAAAAATAGCTTTGGACAGTTTCTCAACCCTGTATGTCAAAGCTTGTTGAGCCGTTCAGAAAATCACACAAATAAATATATAATATCTTTGAATTGAGGTATTTATTGACAGTGTAAAACATTTTTTCATATAATGTATAATATAACTCGGTTGTTTGAAATTAATAAGTTTTGAAAGACAACTGGTTATCTTCAGACACATGATATTCAAATAATAGTAGATAGCAACAATAGGAGGACAATAAAATAAGTCAGTCAAAATGTACACAATTTGTGTCATTGAAGACGGGTTGCTGTTATCTGAAAACCTTTTTCGTTACCAGATTTAATGTGGCGCATTTTTATAATAACATTTGTTGGTTTTATAAAAGGTGTAGGATCTGTGGTTATCGAATCTATGCCTATGGGGATGGAAGGGGGAATTGATAAGGCATACAACAGTGATATACAAATATGAAAATTGGCAGTATTATAAAAACCACTTGATTGTTGTACAATGAATAACATCTGTAAAATGACTAAGGATTGCCCATCTACAGTGTGTGGTCAAAACTCATCGAGCTCAATAAGTCTTTCACAAATTTCCTATTACAAAAACAATTGAAATTACAATATCCGACTATGAGTTGCTTGGTGGATGTGGATTTTCACAATGGTGCTTGCCAAACTGCCAAAAGTTGTGAACACTTCACGCCTATCCTTGTGCTCTTGATCAACTGTGTTAAAGTTGTTTCCAATATCTTCCCAAATAGATTTCAAACTGCTCCTTCTTGCCTACAAGTGTCTCGATAACCTTGCTCCAGTCTACCTATCAGAGCTGATTCCTCTCTACCAGTCTACTAGATCACTTCGCTCTCAGCATCAACTTCTCTTCACAGTGCCTCGTTTCAACATAGCAAGTTTTGGAAAAAGAACATTCTCTTATGCTGCAGCTACCAAATGGAATTCTCTGCCATCCAACATCAAGTCATGTCAAAACCTGCTAACATTTAAAACTCAACTCAAAACACTGCTTTTCAAACAGAACTTTAATAAGAAAAGAACCTGATATCAACCAATCACATGTACTCTGCGCACAGAGAACTCTCTCTTGGGTTGATGTTGCGCATTATCAAATGCAATATATTATTATCATTATCATACGTCATCTCGGGTAACAGTATTTGCAATGTGTTAACGCATAGTTTTTTAGCAGTAAAATGCGCTTCTCAAGCATTTTATATTCAAATGGTTATAATCCGCTTTTCTTTAATTCAGGCCTCAGACTTCATAGTTTCTCACCACTCTCAAGTTCATCATACCATGAACGTATCATAGTACTATCCCGAATACGTGCGCCCCTTGAAGACCATAATTGCAAATGCATACATTTTTGTTTGCATAAATACATATAATCATTAACTGTTGATTTGCAAAACTTAAAAGAACTGTGAAAGTAAGCCGTTTTAACATTAATCAATCAATTTTCTGTTGATTATTTACTAGATTTAACATGAAATGAATGTTATCATTGTGCGTAAGGCGGGTAGAAAATCTGATAAGATTAAATCAAGCATTCCAATAGGGTTGACTAGCAATCGGAGAAGTTTCCACAGATTTCCGATAAAAAAATTAATTTTCGATATCACTGTTTAACTATGCAACACAATGGGGTATGCTACTCGTAAGTTTCTTTCATTTTATCAAAGGGATCCACATGTGCTCGGCCTTTCAATTACAATTTAAAAAACATGATCGCTGCTCCGTTTTCAAATGACTCTATGATCACCCTTACATGTTAGTAAACACACCTGTCGTCAAGAGTAGTTAATGTAGATTCTACCATAGCCAATGTTCGTATTCATAACTGTAGAATACCTTTTGATCAAAGCAGAGGAGCACATTGGTGTACTGGTATCATGCTGGCGCCTCAAGTCAAAGGCCCGGGTTCGAATCCCAGAAGAAGCACTAATGATTGTCCTATGTTGTGTTGTGTTCCAGTGCAATCAGTCTACCCAGCTGTACAAATGACTGAATACTTGATCATAGGAAAGTATTTACGCATGAAGCGCCTTCTAGTTCTTTTCTTTCAGGGTTATACATGGTTAGTGTGCTTTGAGCACACCTATGCATTAGCGCTATATAAATAGACTATGATTAGCATTATCATTATTATACTACAATGTTGTTAATTGCTTTAGATATATAATAGACATATTTTGCTGTCCGTGTTGCTGCATAGCTACCTCTATGCTCAAGCTTACATTCTCACGACCCTATCTTAAAACTTTGAACTGAAAGTTCAGCTCTTTTACTTCCAGTCATGTGAACATTATTTAAACAGGAAAACATAAACAGTTGGGTAGTTATTTTCTTTTCATTATTCAATTGACATATCTTCTGTTAAGGATGAATTATAACCCCTTAAAATAATTAACTTGTAATCATGAATCATGATGACAATCCATAGCACATTTATTATTTAAAGACCACCACTTGACTCAATACCTTATCTTGGTATGGTGGTATGCGCACTTCAGAGACCCCGAGAGCTAAGCCAGCTGGAGCGTATATGCTCCTGGTAGGGTCACCCAAGCTGGACCGGTCGACGGGTAGAAGCTTGTCATCCACGTGTATAATAATTGAAATATTGTTGAATGGTTAAATCTTCGAAATTGAACACCATATTCCTAAAGAAACTTTTAAGAGGAAAATATTATTCTTATCTTTTGACTTTCTCTTCCAACAGACTTAGCTCCGTCATTAATTCCTATAAACGTTGTATTGGAATTTATGACGGAGCTACCTCTTTTGGGAGAGAATGATCTTTTGATAGGTGATTTAGCCTTATTTTATAAATTTGGAAGATATGGAATGGAGATAAAATGGAAGAGGGGAATAGATATCCTAAAAATCATGAACTTTAATCAATCAAAACATTACACCTTCAACAATTTAGCGTTGACCATTTACCAGGTTATTCAAATATTTATTTTTAAATATAAGCATACGCCTTCTCGAGATTGTAAAAACAGTTCTTGTAAGAAGCAACCGTTAAGAGAGTAGTATATGCATCTATTGAGAATAGAGATTAAAACAAATGTAAAAAAACGATATTAGATATTCCCTCCCTTTACATTTATTCAATTATAATTGGTTATAGTTGGCTACATTTCCGTTTAGAAAGGAGGGTCGTTCCATACAGATTTACCCGTACCAATTTCTTATTTTTTTTTCAGTAATGACACCTTTTTCTGTTATGAAGTTATTTTAAAAATTACCCGATTAAGGTGAGGTGAGTTGGTGTTTATTTATAGATTATTTCACTTATATCGCGGCTGCTAGTATTATTGCAGGGAGAAGGCCCGCAACACTATTGTAGCTATGCATTGCGGTGAAACCTGCGAGCTTCGGCTGGAACTAGCGAACCATGGGTGGTACTGCGCTGAATTTCAGTGTAGCATTGCACCCAAACCTGACTGCGTGTAGAGCAGTTTTCTACTGCAGACAAAGTTGCTGAGTCCCTGGCGGGATTCGAACCACGGACCTCCTGATCCGAAGCCGAACTGCGCTATCCCGCCCCCTACCCGATTAAAGTTATGTCTAAGGCAAGCGATGGATTGAAGTGAAGACGAATACTTAGATAGGTTAAACGTTTTAGTAATAGCAAACATTTCACCAACATAAGATCTTTCACAGAGTGTAAGCATTTGATCACAGGTAAATTTAGCTGAAATTACTTTTCGAGTTTGGAAGAACAGTATTATACTTTTTGTATCAATTCTAATTTATCCTAACATGTAACTTTTTTCTTGATCAGTTTTCAGATAAGAAAATCTATTCATCAATGTTGTTGTTTTGACTCGTAAAACCTCTAACTTGGTTCAAGAAAGGTCAGGAAACAACTCTTCTCTTGTCATTTCATAAACAAAAAGCCGAACCAAGTGATTACTTCCCTCTAAATTTCCAACAATCTTTTGGTTACATTAATCTTACAAAATTATTGTGTTATATTATTGAGTTGTTTGATACTATTGTATAATTAATAACTCCTGTCACTTGTCAAACTGTATAGCTTATTTCGCATGAAGGGTTTATTTCTTTCCAAAATGTACCTGCATGTAGATGGTAAACTACACAAGAGAAGGACCACCTTAGCAATCCCCCTTTCACTATGTTTGGAAAAGATAAGCTTAACTTAAGAGAACTATTCAATTTAAAAAATTTAACCTGAAGCTTTTACTAAAGTGAAAACTGCATTTGTATATAGTTCATGTGTAGGATAAAACGTGACCCACTGATATTACTTAAAATGGGTGAGGCTTACTTTTTATAATGCCCACGGGTCATGTTTAATCTAACTTATAAACCGACAGAAACAGCAGAAAAGGTTTTCATGAAAGATAACCTGGGGGAACAAAGAAATATATAGTTACGTTAAGACAGAGGCTGAAAGAGCTTTTTGAGTAAAACGGGGTGCACATTTTGAAAGCCCAGAAATTGAAGAGGAGGTTGGTTTTGAGTTGAGGTTATGAATGCGGGTGGTAATTTTGAGTGGGGGAGTGGGGGAAGGGGTTATTTTTTTATCCATTTCATAAATTGCCTTCTAGATTTGATAACGTTGATTGAACTTATCTACAAAAGGGTTAAGGGGCGTACTGGTTGGACTTGTTTGGTGTATAAGCCGCTGTGGTCCGGCGGTCTGTTCATCGTATTACGGAATAGTGGAGCATGAGGTTCAAGCCGACATGTTAATACAATTGCCGATTGATATGTAAAAGCTGAATTATCCTTTGAAAGAGACTATGATTAAACACTGTGACTTGCACTAAAATCCAACAATATTATCTTATTTTAAGAAGAATATTATGTGTGAAGGAAAATGTCAAGATAATTGGCCGGGCCAGAGGCAATTATTAAGAAAGTTGCCCTAGGCAGAGCGCATGAAAACGATAACTGTCTGCGGAAACGTTATTAAGGTTTGAGGTAAATTACAAAAAAATAGCGTCCCGCAAGAACAAAAGAGTGACATTAGTGGAGGTTTATGATATCGAGATAAAGGCCTGGGGCAGAGGGCATTAACAAGAAAATTGACCAGGGTAGATGTCCGCGGAAGCGTGACTGAATTAGGTTTAAAGAACAATAGAGTGACGTCACTGCAGGTTTATAAGATACCGTATATAATTGAACTGTGCTTACATTTTGAGAAATAACTAAATTCAGGACATATTTTTAAATAATACATTAAACGCAACTTATATAAATCGGGAAATCATATTGATGCATAAGTTGACACTCACAAAATACAAAATGTAACACCAATTGGTTTTACTTATCCCTCAGACTATCAGAAGTCAATAACAAAGATTTATTTTTATAACTCAGTAATAAAGATTGTTTTTTCAGTATTTCTAAGCAAGTTTTGAGCTTTGTGTTATGAATACAACGACATGATATGATACTCGGCGTAACTAACAGACAAACTAAATTCTATGAGGACATGTGATCTCTTCAGCCTACAGTCACAAGGAAAACCTTACATAATGCAATAACTACATGGTGGGCTCGCGTTCAGGTAGGTTGAATGTTACCTTTTTCTAGGTCTTCAGTGTTTTCTTTATTGATTACTTTTATTTACAAGGTTAATGATAATTCAATCTTAATCAATCAGATCTTGCATGTATAATTTTGAGATTGTATTTTGAGATTGTATTTTGCTTTTACCTGGTCATATGATATGTTATAAAGGAATTGATTTGGACACAATTTAAATGTTCTATCAGACTTTCAGACTATCAGAAATCAATAAATTCTGTATTTTCAGTATTTCAAAGCAAGTTTTGAGCTTTGTGTTATGAATACAACGACATGATATTATACTTGGCGCCACTAACAGACAAACTAAATTCTATGAGGACATGTGATCTCTTCAGCCTACAGTCACAAGCAAACCTTTACGCAATGCAATAACTACACGGTTGGCTCGCGTTCAGGTTGGTTGAATGTTTTCTTTTTCTAGGTCTTCAGTGATTTCTCAGCTACTTTATTGAAAACTTTTGTTTACTAGGTTGATTCAGATTCGTTTATTGAGCTCAAATCGCCACCAACGGTGGTACAAGAGCTAAAAATGATGTATGAATTTTAAATACAAATTAATCAAGACAGCAGAGACAGACAAATTTTCACATTGACACAATGATATAAACAATAGCTATAGACATAAATATATATGTTCCAAGATATAATCATACACATTTCAATAGCATTTCATACAATATGTACAACTTGTAAAATTTGCATTATATATTAATAGAGCATTTGTTTGTATTTCTACCGATACAATTAATCCTCATTCATACTAAATAATCTAGCAATTCTTAAAAATAATGTTGATAAATTTAGCAAGCTTTTTCAGCACCTTTGTGTTATTATTAGTAAGTAGCCTTTTAAATTTAAATAGGTTCGGCAATGTAAAATAGAAGTTGTCAATGAGAATACAGCGATCATGGTTCAGGGCTGTGCACTTTAGCAAATAATGGAACTCATCACCAATTGCAGGGGAATGACATGATTTACATGTTCTTTCTTGCTTAATAGTATTTTGCCAGCGTCCAGTTTCTACAGGGAGTCCATGATAAGTAGCTCTTAAGCGAAGTATTGGTAAAGAAATATGTTTAGACACAAAGAGATAATTCTCAAAACTTGGTTTTTCTTTCAAAAGTTTGTAATATTGTCCTTTGGAACTGGATGTAACCTCTGAGCGCCAGGACTGATTAAATTGGTCTTTTAGAACTGATTCTACTTGTAGCAAAAGCCAAGAGGTTTTTATTTGGATTTAAAAAGACATAAGACCACAATTATCTAAGATAGTTTTGACAGATAAAAGCCATAGATTAGCATCAATATCGTGATTATGATTGAAGGATATGAATGAGTCGCACGTCAGCACGACAGGGAAAGAAGTCAGATACTTCATTGTTCGCCGGGACCGATGATTTAGTATTGTGATACATAGATAGTATTATATGGGTATTTTCATATCACATTCTGTATCAGCCCGAGACCCCAATATCAGCCCGAGAGCTTTAGCTCGAGGGATGATATTGGTCGAGGGCTGATACAGGATGTGATATGAAAATACCCATATCATACTATTTTTATCATATATACTTATAAAAAAAAATATAGTAACTATAAAAAGATTAAACTTTAACTAACATTAGCATGAGTGTCATGTCACCTGTCGTCTTCCTTACAGTGTTAGGGTTTCTAATTCACTTTACAAATGCTTCTGTGTCCATGCCATTAGCTTCTATGATCACTTGGTTTTCGTTATCTTCGTCAACTGCCGCTTCCATGATCGTATCAAGCTGAAATATCCGATCAGCAAGAGACTGCAGCGTTCTTTCCGCGATATCGGCCATGTTTTAACGTCAGCTGTACAACTGACAAGGGAGACAACTCTAAATATCTCGCGACTTCGATCTTTTTTCCCCGTTCGTTGCCAAGGGTTCCAGGTTCAAGTCTCTTGACGACGGGCTGATACAGGTTATCTGCCCTGCGGGCTGATACAGGTTATCTGCCCTGCGGGCTGATACAGGGTGCTTGACGGAGGGTCTATCGTACATTCAAAATCTCTGTATTTATAAGCAAGTATATGATAAATGTTTTTAACTAGAGTCATAAATCTTCCATCAATTCCAGATTTGATCATTTTGAATCAGAGACCGGCCCTCAAAATAGTGTCAAACGTCATAATTAATCATCCTTAATCAATCATATCTTGCATTTATAATTTTCAGTTTGGATTTTGAGATTGGTTTTGCTTTTATTTGCTTATATGATATTTTATAAAGGAATTTTATATATGAATGGAATTTGGACACAATATAATTGTCATCATACAGTAAATGTATCCAAATCAATAGAAAAAGTATTTCTATTTAGGATATATCTTCTCTACGACAAATTCATAAACATTAAGCAAGCTCAAATTTGGTTGTATTTGAGCTGTCATCGGGTATTTATGTGGTTAAATTTTCATAACATAATCGCTAGGCTACAGGTCATTACTAATCTTCCCGGCAACCAAAATACTAGCACTCATATACATATAAACTTGTATGTAAAATTTCGAATGATTTCAAATCAAAACCTTTGATGAGTTTAACACATCCTGGTACTTGTAAAGGGTCATTTTTTCCACCAGTATTATATCTCACATATGGATTATTTTGTCGCTTAGTTATTGTCCCCATTTAAGGTATTCTTGAAAATACAACATAAAGTGAAGTGCAAAAAGCCTTCCTTATGAAAGCTCCTCTTAGCATAGAAAAGTCATGTCCATTGAAAAATTTAGATCTTTGTGATGTGAATACAACGTGTCTGCACAGTTTACATATAAGCCGCCCGGTGCTGGCGTGCGTTCAGGTTGGTTCACAATGTTCTGCTCGTGATTTGTTGTTTTATTGTTGAAATTTTCGAATAAGAAATTAGAATTTCTTGTCAATCATATTTTGAATTCTTAATTTGCGTACGTTAACAGTTTTAGATATGTGCGCAGTTTAATGACCGTCACTAAACATATGAATAATAACCGGAGTACTTTAAAATAGTTCTCCAAGCTTAAAGAGTGAGTGAGTGAATGAGTTATTGTTTAACGCCGCTTAGGCAATATTTCAGCCATTAGCGGCGTGAGATTTAATGAAATGGAATTGATTGCAAAAGCAAAAACATGATACCGCACGAAGGCTGTAAAAACATCAGCAAAATATCAAAGAGTTGGTTAAAAACTGATATACTATGTATACAATTTTACAACTTATCAAATAGATTGATTTCCTTTGACTAAAAAGTTGTGAAATTGAAACATTTGTGTAAAACGTTCGCTTACTTGTTCAGTGTCCCAGCATTCGCACAGGATGTGCTTAACTGTGAGTGGACACTGACAGGGAATACACACAGGAGGGTATTCCCCCTTTATAATATATGAATGAGTGAGTTGGGTGTGTCCAATGCGACATCGTCTCAAAACACATGCTTCCTGACAGGTAAAAGAAGATAGAGATTTATAACTTAAATGAGGTTGTATTGCATGAAGTTTATTGTGTTGATGTTGGTCCCATTGGGACCGCCAACGCTGTTTGATGTAAGATTTGATAGCAGGTTTGGAATCTGTATATGGAACTTAAGTTAAACAGTTAAAATATCCCTAATAATGGGGTGATCACGTTTACAATTTTAAATTGCTTGTAAGCAAGAGAGATAGTCTGAACATATTATGTACTTGTTAGGAGATGAGTTTTTGATATGCTGAATGGCCTTTAGGATGTCCTTTGCTTCAGTGAGTAGCCTTGAAGCGTAAGTTGTTGAAGGTGTAACAGTTGCTGCTGCTGCAACTGTCATGCCATCCTTAGAACCATCAGTATAAACTGGTTTGTGGTCAGAATAAAAATCTCTGAGTTCGTTGAAAGCCTGCTGGAATATTAGCTGATTGGTGAGCGGTTAAGCTGAGATCAACACGGGGCTTGACCTTCTGCCATGGTGGAGTGGCCAGTAAACCCTGTTCTGGAATAGTTGAGAGGTCGATATCCGAATCTTTAACATGTTGTTGAATACGGATACCGAGAGGTTGAATTGCTTTTGGTTTAAAAGAATACAACTGCTGGTATCAGGATTAAATACGCAGTTGTAAGCTGGATTTGAAGGGTTGGATTTGAGCTTAGTTACATATTGAAGTGCTAACTTAATGGGCCAATCTGCAAGAGATGGCTCATCAGCCTCAACGTAAAGGCTTTCAACGGGAGATGTTCTGAAGGCCCCAATGCAAGACAAAGTCTTATACCTTGCTGGTGGATTGTATGTAACATTTTGATATATGAGGGGCGCGCAGATCCATAGATTATTGATCCATAGACCAGTTTTCAGCGGATGAGTGATCGATAGAGATGTAGAAGGTTTTCTTCATCTCCACCCCATTTAGCATTTGAAACGACCTTTAAAAGGTCTAATGCTTTTAAACATTTAGCTTTAAGTGCTTTTAATTGCGGGACAAAAGAGAGATTATTGTCAAAGAGGATGCCAAGAAATTTGGCCTCTGGAACGACCTTAATTGGAGTTTTATCTAGAAAAAGTTCTGGATCTTTGTGCAATTTTCGAATATTGCAGAAATGCACACAAGATGTTTCAGCTTTAGAAAATTTAAAGCCATTTTCCAACGACAATTTATGAATTTTATTGTGACAAAGTTGTAATTGTCGTTCGATTGATGGCATATTCTTGCCTCGCCAAGAAACTCCAAAGTCATCTACAAAAAGTGAACCATCAGTATGATCATTTAAAACTTTAGCCAAGCTATTTATTTTAGTGCTAAATAGAGTGACTGATAAAATGCTTCCTTGTGGGACACCCATTTCTTGGTCAAAGAAATCAGATAGGGTAGAACCCAAACGGACCTTAAATTGACGATCATATAAAAAGTTGGATATAAATTCAGGCATACGACCTCGCATGCCAAATTCGTGTAAATCTTTAAGGATGCCTTGCTTCCATGTTGTATCATATGCTTTTTTCAAATCGAAAAATATAGATACTGCATGTTGTTTGTTTATAAATGCATCCCGAATAAAAGTTTCTAAACGTACAAGATGACCAGTGGTACTTCTTTGTATTCGGAAACCACACTGAATGTCAGTAAGTAATTTGTTGGTTTCCAAGTACCAAACAAGACGATCGTTAATCATCCGTTCCATAGTTTTGCATACCAACTTGTTAAGGCTATGGGACGTTAATTAGAACGGTCTGTATGATCCTTTCCAGGTTTTGGAATAGGCACAATAACATTGTGCCAACAAGATGGAAAAATACCAGTTTCCCAAATATTCTAACATAGAGCTAGTAAAACTCCAAGGCAAAATTCCGGAAGATGTTTTAAGAGCTGATAATGAATATCATCAGAACCAGTTGCTGTATCATGTGCTTTAGCAAGTGCTGTTTTAAGTTCTGTAATTGAGAAATGTTCATTATAGTCCTATAATGTTTTGGATGTTTTTCCTGTACCTTTTGATATTTTTTAAATGCTGGTACGTAATTTGCAAATGAGGAATAGTTAGAAATGGTTTTGGCCAACTTATTTGCAATATCGGTTTCAGATGTAAGAAGGTCATCATTGACCTTAAGGTATTTAATGGTAAATTTAGAACCTTTGCCTTTAATTCTACTAATCATATTTCAGACTTTGCTTATAGGTGTTATGGAATTAATTTTGGAGACATAGCCTCTCCACGATTTGTTGATTTACAGTACGGCGAGCTTTAGCTCTTGCCTTTCGGGAATATTCAAGGTTTTGTTTCGTTGGTCGTTTATAAAGCTTGCGCTTATCTTTTTTATGTGCCTTAATGGCTTCATCACAAGTATCATTAAACCATGGCTTGTGAATGCGTGGATTTGCCGAGGTTTTAGGAATAGTTAAATTTGCAACATTGATTAGACCTTTGGAAAACGCCTCGACTGCATCAGAGAAAGAGTGTCCTAATACAATGGGGAAGTGATCACTTCCACATGTGTCCTGATGGACAGACCATGAGAAGTCATCCAAGAGCGATGGATCAGTAACTGGGTGCAGGGTGCAAATAGGTATTTGAACCATCATTAAAAAGACATAAATCATTTTGCACACAAAAACTTTCAAGTCTTTTCCCTCTGGAATCAAGGGAGTTCCCACCCCAGAGGGGATTATGACTATTAAAGTCAACAAGAATGATAAAGGGCTTAGGTAGTTGACTTATTAGTTGGTCAAGATCTTTGATATTAAGATCTTGAGATGGTGGAATGTATAAAGAACAGAGGGTTACAGTTTTGAATAATGATAAACTGACAGCAACTGCTGGTAAGGGAGTTGTAATGAAAATTTCTCTGTGAATAATTCCATCAAGCATCAAAATTGAGCCTCCTCCTTTCGCCCTATCAGCAGGGGGAGGGATGGAATTGTAGATGGTGAATGGTCTCATCGAGACCGTATCTGTGTCTTTAAGATGTGTTTCTTGAAGACAAATTGCTTGAGGATTGTACTTTTGTGCTAATAAGCCCAATTTAAACCTCGACAATTCCACTGAAGGATTGCCATTGACAATTCCACTGCAGGATTGCCATTGACGTAAGTAATAGGTGGTAAATTGTGATGAGCCTCATGGTGGTGGTTTAACTGGAGCAAGTCGACGATCCATGGACCGCGACCTTGCCCTTATTGGGCGAATGGGCAGATTGCCCCAAGTCTGATGTGTCCATGAGGACATCGTCAGATTTGAGGTCCAAACATTTAAACTTGTTGTGGACCTCTACCACATTCCGCTGGCCTTTGGGAACGCGGTCAGATGTTTTAGTTTTTTGTTGACTTTTTGAGTTTGATTGAGAGTTTGAAGTTGTTTGTTTTGTAGTGTTGGTGTTTGTCGATGATGTTTTAGCTCCTGTCGCTTTGATAGGATTTGTAATTGATAGAAGAGGGACTATTTTGGTACCTATTGTTGAAGATATGGAGCTGCGTATCATGACCTCTGTAGGTTGTTCTGACAGCCATTGAATGTCTGTCTGAGTTGAGTGTGTGAGTGATTCTGTTTCTGTTTGGGTAGAGACTGTACATTTAGAAGAAACTATGGAGGAACATGAAGGCTTTGTTGGTGTCCCAAGGACAAGGCGTTTTGCTTCTGGGAAGGAGATGTTGTTGGTAAACTTGAGTATTAGGATTTGTGATTCCTGTTCCCACTTAGGACAATCCTTGGAGGAAGCCATGTGTCCACCAGAACAGTTAGTACACTTCGGCGACTCCTTGCAGTCTTCAGGGTGGTCGTCATCCTCGGGCTGTGCACACCGAGGACTGACACGCTCGTCAGCTCTGCAGGGTTGCTTCCATGGCCAAACTTCTGGCAATAGTAACAGCGGAGAGGCTTTGGAATGTATAGTTCAGTTTTTAGTTTGAAGTAACCTGCATTTATAACTTTTGGAGCCTGTGGTAGAGAGAAAGTTAGAAGGTATGTGTGCGTTTTGAAAAATTTCCCTTCCTCCCATATAGTGAAGCGCTTGACAGCTGTCACTGCCTGATCCTTGAGGTGGTACAGGAGCTCTTCTTCTGAAGAGCCTTCTAGACAACGCTCCCTGTTTCGGATGATTGCTTTGCTGCTGTTAAGAGAATAATGAGGAGAAACTTTTATTGGAGTATTAACTATTGTTTAACCGAAGCGGTAAGCCGTCTATTGACGAGATTACCAAGAACCTTGGCCAGCTGTTAAAAGTTGTCGATGTTGATGGAATTGCAGATTTTGTTTTTGAAATTGATGGTGTTATTTAAGACTTTTGAAAAAAAAAGTTCATGGAGTTATCTCTTCCTTGGAAGAGGGACTCTCACCTGTTGAAATCATTCTCTCTTTTTTATCCTTTCGACCCATTTTGGGGGGATAATAGATTCATCACCCTGGGTCCCCACCAACCACGGAGCTCCAACAAGGGCAGTGCTACATGCCAGCGGGACTCCAGCTAGCAGCACCGGGGATACCAGGGTGATATACTCCCATTAAGAGTTGCCAATTCTTAACAGGATTGACCCATTAGCCACCGCTATCTTAGAAGCAAAATGGAAATTTCTGTAAGGGAGCAGACACAAGAGCAAGAAAAGAAGATGAATACAAAGAGAAGGATAGAAAAGAAAAGATTTGAGAAATGGAGAAGAGAGATGTAGAAGAGGGATAAAAAAGAGTTGAGCTGAGCAAAGATTATATGAAAAATCAGAGGGATAGAGAAGAACTAAGCAACCAAGTGCTTGGCATGACCAGCCGATTGACCAAACTGGGCCCATCTGGTCTCCTGTCTACATGAAGTCGGGGCCGAAGTGGTGTATTGGTCAGTGTAAGCTATTCAGCTACTCCTCCCTCAACCACCAGGCATCCTTCCACGGCAAACAGACCGCCCCATTTTAGTCACCTCTTACGACAGGCATGGAGATGCCGAGGCCCTATTCTAACCCGGGAGCCCTACGGGGGACAAGCTTAAAGAGAGGTAGAGAGGGAGATTTCATTCTTGTAGATAATTAGATTTCATTCATCAGAATGAGGAGTTTTGTGTATTTAAGAGACGAAGTGCATTATTATTGTTAAACACAACTTGAGCAGGAACAAGTCGTGTACAAGTACAAAGTGTGATTACCCGCAACAATGATATTATTTTCAAATGTTAAAAGGTAAACAACGCTTTGTGGTAGAGATAACATTAACTATTATACTAAGTAATTAAAATATAATTTAGAAAGGGTTATCACTTACAATTAATATATATTATTCACAAACATTTTATAAACACATGGTTTATCATTCACATGAATGAAGTCGACCAATTAAACTTCTTAAATTTGAAAGTTGGTAAGAAATAATAAGCAATCAATGTGCATGGCTAAAGGACAAGGTGATGTATTGAAGATAGTGAAAATTATTGTTATGAGGCCTTGGGATATACATTTAAAAAATGCAAATTACGATTAAAACATCCTTTTATGCATTGATGATATGGTTAAAAGGATTGTTAACTGAAACCTCTCTGTGTCTATGAGATTTTTATACTGTTTTTTTTAAATTTTTTTATTCGATTTGGTATTAAACACACATGATATCCATTTGTTTCAGCCCTTGCGCCAGCATTGAAGGTTTCTAACAAAGATGTTTTCTGTCGGCCTTATGGTTATCTGTACCATGTCCACCTTCGTCACAGGTTTGATAAATCTTCTATTCATAAGTCGGATACAAGAATAAATAGTTATTCAAACTGACTAATTAACAAATATCCGAGAGGGATGAATACAATTTCCATTAAAAACAAACTCGTTGTGAGAGATCAAACTCGACAGACACCACTACTATTGTTTAATTTTACAACAACATAAAAGATCCTATACCACTACGGTAACAACAGTGACAAGACGATGATGTCACGTGTCTATAACTTAATGTCAATGCTCAGTTGAAAGTGACCTCACCACATTTTCGATTTTTTAGAAGTCAATAGATTATTAGCATTTCGTAGTTATCAAAGTTTTCAATCGTATGTAGTGAAATCAAATGTATTTACACAAAAGTATATGCTTTGTACTGCATTCTCTTCCTTGAATGGATTTTAAATTTTAAAAAAAGGTAATTCAAACGAGATTAGCCTCATAGCAGTAGATCTAATTGAAAGAAAATTGTACGAGTAAAACGGTGTCTTTTAGATTTGCAGCTCATATAGTGAGTGTTTAAAGCAGGCAACCAAAGGTCCTTTACGAATTTAGAAATGAAATTGCACACACATACCCTTTTCAAAATATGCGTTAAATAAGTAATTAGGTCAACATAGGATCAAACGTATGGACACACATAAACTACTGGGCAAAAGAAACGATACCAAGTATAATTGACCAATAAAAGACAGAAAATAAATGACACATCTTTTATTTCATTTCCATTATGAAAACAGATAACAAGTTCATCAAACAATCACATATTGAAGTTTTTCAGGTCAGTGTGTTATGACGTACAACTCCTTAAAGTTCACTCATGAAATTGTCCTGAATTCGATCAGCACCTAAAAATACAACACCCATAAAAACAGGTTTTTCAGTATCTTGTATGGCCGCCAAGGGCCTCGATGCATGCCCGAACTCGTCGTTGTGCTGAGAACACCAGACGTAAGATAACACGGTCTGGTATTCTCTGCCATTCCTCTCTCAGGGCCTGGGCAAGCTCTTGGAGGTTTCCTGGAACCACGGCTCTTTGACGGACTTGACGATCCAAATGGTCCCATAAATGTTCGATGGGTGACAGGTCAGGTGACCTGGCAGGCCATGGCAACACGTTGATGTTGTTTCTTTGCATGAAATCCCTGACAATACGGGCTGTATGGGGACGGGCGTTGTCCTGCTGGAACAGGGTTCTGTTGTTGTGCTGTTGCAGGAATGGTAGGAGCACTGGGCGGAGAATCTGATCGATGTACCTCTCTGCATTGAGGTTCCCATCAACCACAATGAGATCAGTCTTCCCTTGTCCGCTAATTCCGCCCCACACCATGACACTGCCACCGCCAAAGGGTACCACAGTCTGAACACAACAACGTCGCCAACGTTCACCACGACGTCTATACACCCTCGCTCTTCCATCATTTCTGAATAGTTGGAAGCGACTCTCATCCGAAAAGATGACTCTTCGCCAGTTCCGCGCCTGCCACTGCCGAACGTTACGTGCCCACTGGAGACGTTGACGTCGATGTCGAGGCGTCAGATGCACGCCACGGCCGGGTCTGTAGGCGCGAATACCATGTCGTCTCAGACGTCTGGCCACTGTTCTTCGACTGACAGCATGTCCAAGGCTATTCGTCGCTGATTCCGTCACTGACAGGAAGCGGTTCCGCAGATGAAGAATTCGCAAATGGCGGTCTTCGTTGGCGGTTGTTACGCAGGGTCTTCCACTCCTCGGCAAGTCTACTGTCCTCCCTGTCTGCCTGTACCGTCTCATAAGCCTGGTGATAGTAATACGGCTGCAACCCAACGTCGTAGCCACGTGTGCATGCGTTGCACCCATCTGTATCATCCCGACGGCCCTCTCTCTCTCTTCTGGTGATAATCTTGCCATGTTTCCATGTACAGTTGAAGAAATGGTATGTCGTCGAATGATAAGACACATCTTTTATACCCAAGTGATGCATGTGCAACATGTGATTTTCATGTAAAAAAATCTCGCTTTAATGCAATTTCCCGGAAACGGATCGCCAAAACGCAACAATTTTCGTGACACATATGATTACTGACATAGGGGAATCATTTCAATGTCGTGTATTTACATTTTCAACAGTTTTGTAAAAAAATATTTGATCTGAAAGTTTGGTATCGTTTCTTTTGCCCATTAGTTTACATGCTGCATGTACATGAAAAGTGGGTCCATCACATGAAATAAAGAAAGATATGACTTAAAAAGATCATGGGTTAATGTCATCTTACAAAACTGTATTTTTGTGTTTAAAACAAAAGTGTTATTTAAACTTTTCACATATACGATGGAATATAAAAAAGTTTCAATTATCACTAAGAGTGTACTGGTGAATACGGACCAAATGGTCACTGTAACATCAGTGATCCTTGTCTAGTTCCTGGGTCAACAATAGTCTTTTTCGCGACAGCCAGTTTTACGTCTGTTGACCAAAGAGCACAGTACCCCCTAATATGGAGAAAATTGAGGCGCGCAGTCTAATTAAGTATTTAACATTATATTGCACGTCAAATTCATGATGAGATTAAATCTGTTTATGACAATGACAGCCCATCCTATGACACTGTTGTGAGATGGAAAAGGAACAGGCCACATGTCCCTCACAGATGAGCCAAGAAGTGGACGCCCCTCACTAATGATATGGATGCCATCAAGAAGATCGCTGCGTAACTCTACAAATTATAATGCATGAAACAGGACTGAGTTATGGCAGTGCACGGAACATACTAAATAACCAGTTGCATATGTCCAAAGTGTCAGCACGCTGGGTTCCTTGCTTGCTGACTCCATTGCAAAAACAGAATCAAAGGGACATGTCGCGGCAGGCATTGGAGCTTCTGGAACAAGACGAAGAGGATTTCTTCAAACGTCTTGTTGCCATGGATGAATGCTGGGTCTATCAATATGATCCTGAGACAAAAGAGATGAGCAAAGAGTGGAAGCATGCTACGTCACCACCTCCCAAAAAGGCCAAGGTGCAAAAGTCTTCAGAAAAGGTTATGGTGTCTGTTTTTTGGGATTCGTGGAGTCATCTTGACGGATTATCTAGGTAAGGGTCAGACCATTACTGGAGCCTATTACTGCAACCTGCTGAGCAAGTTACGAGATGCCATTAAACAGAAGCGCCTTGTCAAGCAGCTGCACGGCGATGTGGCTTTGAAATCTTACCGCATCTCCCCGATCTTGCACCAAGTGACTTCTTCTTGTTCCCCGAGATGAAAAATCCACTTCGTGGACGTCGTTTTGAGGAAACCAAAGACATCAATCGAGATGTTGAGGCTTGGTTTTCCATAAAATCAGGGGTCTTCTATTCAGACCTTCTGCGCAAGGTCAAGCAGCGATGTTTATCTCTGGACGGTGACTATGTAGCGAAGTCTTAAAAACATAAGAAACAAATTAAGTTTGTACCTTTGATATGTGTCTATGATAATTGAAACTTTTTTATATCCCCTCATACATGAACGATGTTAAAATATTATTCTATAATTAACACCTTAGGTTTAAATGCAAAGTTTATCATAATATGTTATCTTTTCATTTCATAACTCTTATTCATATTTTGATTTCAGGTACAGATTATCTCGTGTCTGTTTATAGTTCAAGCAATGTAGATGTAACATCTGATGGAGCAGATGTAACATCTGATGGAGCAGGCGGATCTGTGAAAATTTCGTATCCAAATCGCAATGTACATCAAGGTTATGGGTTCCGTTTCTCACGTTCAGACATTCGATTAGAAGAGAAAATAGCTACAAATCTTGGTTATGACCAAAGTTGTGTTCTTATTTCATGCAGTCACAGTAAATTGAAAGTTACAGTTTACAGCGACAGTTACAACTACAATGTGTTCTTCCCACTACCCGTCACTGCACTGGGGACCAGATACGTCGTGTCTTCATGTATTCAAAATGATTTTGAATATTCAGTTCTTGTGATGACAGCTTATAAACTTAATGTAGATGTTGCAATCAGATTTTCTACCAATGTTGAGTTTTCATACGGTAGCCAGAAGTATGGAAAAGGAGACACGTTCAGATTCAGTTTAAGAGCTTACCAAACTTTTACATTTAGGGTTAGACATGACCTGAGTGGGACAAGAATCAACAGCACAGAGACCATAGCAGTGTTCAGTGGGACAGCCAACAGTACATCCGTATACACTTACACCCAGTTGCTGCCAGTTGAACAGTTCTCTGATGAGTTTGTTGTTACGGTTAACGACGGCCTGCCACTCATTCAGTTTCAGATAATCAGTGAAGACAATGGCTTTGAGATTA
Organism: Phorcus lineatus; assembly: GCA_921293015.1. Classification (NCBI taxonomy): domain Eukaryota; kingdom Metazoa; phylum Mollusca; class Gastropoda; order Trochida; family Trochidae; genus Phorcus; species Phorcus lineatus. The sequence continues at coordinate 34,981,992 of OV121097.1, read as the reverse complement.
GGTTCAACAATGGAACTTTGGTTTTAGCAAATAGTAGCATCCTTAACCGCATTCTAGAGAAAAATGAAACATTCCACTTTGTGTCAAGCAAACCTGTCATGGCGACACTTTGCAGGAGTGTTGGGAATCGGAAAGGATTCGCTATAGTTCCACCAGTTTCATCTTATCAAAATCACGATAGAGTAACACTTATTCATACTTCTCTGATTGTGACTTTGAACACTCTTTACATGGAAATCCCAAGCTATGTCATTGGTGGATGGGAATATATATACCATTCAAAATTTAAAGTGGGCAGATTCTGGTGGAAGTATACTCGTCATTTTACGGCCGCTGGTCAATCGAAGTTTTCTAGCATTGCTTTCACATTCAGACCACAAACATTTTACATCGATGGTCTTTCGTTAGCAAAGGATGAACAGCCAATCAAAGGTTAGTTAGTAATGCTCTCGTAAAGTCATACACCTGATTTCTTTATTAAGGAAAAGGTTTTCGATGCTCTTCCTCACGTGTAATACCATATCATGGTAAGCAAAGGAGCAAGAGTGGATAACTTTTGCGAGAGATTAGCTGTATCTGCTTAAATATAAAGAAAAACAACGGATTATTCGCGGATATTTATGACAAATATTTTACCTACATCTACTTCAAAATCTTATGGCGATGAAAATGGCAAATGGATACCGTCCATGTTCAATCAAGTATCATACCATATTATCAAAACTAAGCTTTCATTTCTATAATAAAACAGACGTTTGACGGGATATTGGTTGTCTTTGTATATAACTTTTCAGATCCCCTCATGACCTATATGTTTGATAACAGTTTTTAACAATTTATTTTCTTATTGCAGATCCCATAAATAATTTCATTTTGGTTTCCCCGATGACTCTGTATGCCTATGTAGTAATGGTGGCTGTAGGTGATCAAGAGGCCCACTTCCAAGTGAGGTGCTCTGGAAATGACGGTGTCAAGACTCGGATTACATATCCATATGTGGAAGAATACTTTTACATTCCTTCTCACTCGGCATGTATCCTGGAGACTGATTATGAACACTTAAATGTTTTCATGAAGGATTTAGGAAGAAACAGGGTACTGCCCCTTGCTTTAATACCTGTTACAAGTCTTGGGACTGAATATGTCATTCCATCCTATGATGTCAGTCTAATCAGCAACGGACGTATCTTATTAGCCACAGGAAACTGGACAGCCTCCATTAATGTTACCATAAAGGATGGAGTTGTTGCTCCTTACGATCTCGTCGAATACCAGACAGTTATTGTTGATTATGAAGCCTCTGGGATGAAGGTATCTGCATCTCGTGAAATAGCTGTTTTCTTTGAGAAAATGTATGAAAATGACCAAAAATTTATGTATGTACAGTTAATACCAAGTGAAGACTTTGGAAACGAGTACGTGCTTGCAGTTGGATCTATTACAATAAACAAGTTCATAGATATACACAATTTTACTGAAGAATATTACATTAACATAACCTGTCTCGATATTAATACAACTCTCATTTTCAATGATAGAGTAACTGTGACAACTGGTGAAACAAAGTCTTATCACAGGGATGTGTCCGTCAATGAAAGTTTACATTTTACGAGTTCCAAACCGGTGATGTCATATCTCTGTTTAAAAATTGGACTCTATAGAAACGATGATGTTTATCAAGAAAACTCTTGCACCATTCTGCCTCCTGTGGAACGATACGACGACTCAGCTGTGATAATCATAAACGAGAAGGCGGACCTGAAGATAATGACAAAAAACAATCATGATGATTTTCAAGCGTTCACTGTAAACTACAGGCTACAAAAAATCACACTCACTGTAAGATGGGAGAACATTCCTAATACCGACTTTAAAGTGGCCACAGTAACATTTAGCAAAGGACTGATTTTTCTCAAATCGACACACTTATTTTCCATAATTGTGTATGGGTATATGGATCATTCACAACCTCAGTCATATAAAGTATTTAGTATGTATGCTTCGTCCCCGAATGTCCAGCAAAGATCTCAAAGGCTCTCAACAAAAGCAGGTTTGTCTCCTTAGTCAAATTATTTCACATCTATCAACCGCAAAGTGTAGTATCTGCATAAGGATCATGCACATACCCCTTTTGTAGCAAAAGTTGGGTCAGGGTTAGAACCTAGAGAGGATTTTCCAGGTGTCTTGTTTCCTGTATAATTCAAAAGACGTTTTAAATTGCAAAGTTACTTAGAGGTTTATTTAAAGGGATGCAGAGAAAATGGTATTATTTTGTCGAGAAGAGTGTGGTTGTTTTTAAAAATTAATTCAGTACTCTTAAAGGGTGGAGAAATGATTTGTGATCGAAAAGCGGACAATGGTGTTATACAGATCATTGTGAAATTATTCCTACACGATTTGAACTTAACTAAGAACTATATGTAATGTATATTGGCCCATTTTCAAGCCACATAGACAATTTATGAAACATACTCTTCTCACTTTAACTCGTCCGCACCAGAAGATAATAACTTGTTTAATATATATAATATATATAAACAATTTGTACCTTTGTTAAAGGATATCTGACCACAGAATATACTCCAAGAACTACATCAGATTTCTCTTCAGTTTTCACAACCCATGATGGCGGGTTAAACTCTGACGGGAACGTTGTAATAGGTGGAGCTGTTGGTTTGTGATTATTAATTCATGAGCATATTGCTAAATAGTTTGAAATAAGGAAATGAATCTAACTTCTTATTATTTTCAATAAAATAGAGAGACATGTGTTAATAAATCGCTGTCACTAAAGGTATATATGCTCAACAATTCATATCAAATATTCATATATCAGTTAAGCATTTTTATTTCTTTGATCGTAGATTTAAGAAAAGTTTAAATTGAAAAAATCTAAATTGTTTTGTGATTTTAAATTTCACCAGGGGCTATTTTGCTTGAAACTTATAATATACTTCAATTTCGAAAAAATGACATTGGTAGCCCCTGTGGTGAGTGAATGGATTCAATTGTACCATCTACTTTTTGAACTACTGGTTGTTTGTCATAATGTTCCAGAGAACGGTGTAACCATATTGATTGTTGGCTGTCTGTGTGGATTTATCATTCTTGTCCTTGTGTGCATAGTTGGCTTCCTTGTTATTCGAATGTAAGTTATTAATCGAATTACATCAAATAAATGAATAGTTGAAAGATTAAATATTGGTGCAAAGGGAATTTAAAAATCAACTCAACCTCCAGCAAGATGTCAAAAATCGATACTCACACAAAACAAGAAATTATTCATATATTGTTAGGGCAACTTTTATATCACTTTTTAATGTCAATTTTCTTTCATCGACGATTGATTTGAAAAAATTAAACTTAAAATTCACTCATTTTAATAGCGAATCTTTATCTTTACATGCCAGAACTAGTTTCAGTGCCGATAAAACTCTTCCTATGTTTTCAGGAAACGCAGTGCCGATTCCAAATTGAAGGCCGACACCCGAAACCACCACTCTGAACAGCCAACAACCTTCGAAATGGACTTCGTAACCACGGACCGTGGACACGATATGGGAGCAGAGGCTATAACTTTGGAGAGTAAGGTTGTGAACCCTTACGAAAATGTTGGTTGTACAGGTCAAAACAAAGATAACGCCTTTGAAAAATCCAATAGTGCAAATGGTAACACTTACTCGGATTTGACATTGAATGGGGAGGCTGAAGACGATTACGACGTGATAGATCATGGGAGACAAGACAATGACCATGTCAATATGTAGGCAGATATGAGGTGTCGAATCTGCAGGCATGAAAATGTACAATGATAGATGCTTGCCCTCGAGTTTTTCCAAAGGGCTAATTTGAAGGAGGCATCTTTAATTCTTAATAATGACCTTAGGTATGTGTTGTCCGTTTTATAAAACGTCAACTTATTATCAATTCATTCATTCCACTAATCACGCGTTTGCAGAATATTTGAAGAACTTAACGTAAAATGTCCGAAAACCAGTAATTACACCATGATTATGAAAGGGTCTATGATTGACATACCTTCATTGTTTGGAGTTTTTGGGTTCGACATTGCATATCACCAAACATTTTCATATTGAAATAGAATGTTTTTATATTTTTATATAAAAAACTTGAACACGTTTTGCAAAAGTAGAAATCTCTTCATAGAAAAAAACTTACTTAGAGATGAATGTTTCAACATAAAGACCCTCCGGGTGTGTTGTCAATTACCTGCATCAGAGGGACATTTCATGAATATATCCTGCTGTGAGGCAGAAGGGACTTAAAATATAAATTCCCTCAAATAACAAGCGAGCGATGCCACTAAATCTTTATAATCGCGATGTGAACATGCCACCGTTTATAATCTCATAGAGGGTGTCATCAGTAGAACAAAGCTGTCAGATAAACTTGGTATCCAAAAACAAGATTATCCAGCTAAACTCCATACACTTCATCTGAATCCTGCAACGGGACCTAACAATGAAAACGTCATCTCGAGTTAACACTGAATTCGTGTCTTAACATTACCTTGGTTACAGAAACATTGCCAAAATTGTTAAAATAAGTCGTGTGTTTCCTTAAAGAACCAGCAAGATACAGCCAATATAAGTAATTAAACATGAAGTACTGTGATCTTCAGTTTCCGTGCTTGAAGATTCTTTGATCTCTTAAACTATTTATCGAACATGTTTTTGAATGATGACATATGTCATTAAGTATCGTAAAAAAACGACACAACCCCACCTTAACAAATTCAATATAATCTCACTTTAGTCTAATGATAATCGCCAAGCCAAACTTGTGGCACAGTCATGACAACGCAGTTTTTATAAATGTAGTAAGGAAGGAATATTTTAAGCCATTCCTCAATGTGACCATATGGTGTTATTTGTTATTAAACGGGATGTCGTTTAGTATCCCTATGTGCCCTGTGACTTTGGTCTTTGAGGTCAGGGAGAAGAAACATGGCCTTCTGGTTTGGGGATATATTATGCACATTTTTAATTGTGAGTGAAAAATTAGGAAAGTGTTAATGATAGGTATAAATGAATTGAAGATGCAAACTTTTGAATTGTAACCAGTTTTAGAAAAGGTCAAGAATGTTTATCAATCTATGTATAGACATTGCTATGACTAAATAAAGTCATTAGCCATATCAAACTTTTAGATAGTTGTATATACAACCACATTATTGAAACCATTATAGAATGATGAAATGTAAAATTAAATGCTATGATAGATCACCACATGTCTCAGTTTAAGACAATGAAAATTACAACGTTTTGATTTTAAGTATCCAGATTCACGTCGAATTTAACTTGCAGTGGAGATAAACATTGATAAACTCAACGCTTCTGACGTCATAAACCCTATTACAAAGTCATAGTGGTCTACTGTTAGAGTCATCCATTTGCGTCATGAGGGGGTGGCGTGGTCTTTGCTTGCTATCAAAACAAGAAAAAAATAGACTTGTTGAACGATTCTATATTTACATTTGTACCTAATACTAGTACGTACCATTTCGTGAACACGCAGTATTAGGTTAACCTTTGTTAACGGTTTGATTTAAGTTCAATACTAAGACGCAAAATCCCCGATGCTGACGAGTTCATGTTTGTCTCAAGAAGTCGGAACATTTTACACTGTACATTTCGCTATGAAAAAGAGTTCAACATTAAACTCGTCATGGTAGAATGGAGATAAACCTATTGTGTTTGAAAATCTGCTGTGCGTTCGGTTTCAATTTAAAATTTACTCGCTATCAATCCAGTATAACATGTCTCTAATTTTCAAACACACTAGGTTTATCTCCTAAACATTATCATACTATGTAATACTTATGAATATCTGTTATTTGTCAAAGTAATGACTTTGGAAAAACAACTTTTATGTTAACTATTTTAACCAAGTTAAATATATCTTATTCACATTTATGTGAATGTAAATAGGTACATTTTTTGTTTGTAATTCCTTTTTATTTCTTAGTAACCATAGGTTAGTTGATGTAACGAAAGTCAGTAAGACTGATTTTGACATATACTCAGTAATATTCCCGCTTTAAACGGTTTATCACATATATCTTTTAATATTGCTTCATGTGGTATTTTTGGCAAAGGTTTTCGTATGGTTGGGATATAGTACTAACCACACATGTAATTTTCTGAAACAAAAAAAGTTTATTTGACTATATAATACTCTGATGCCACAAACCCAGATAATACCAGACATTATATTTTGACCTTATAGGAAAGAGGACAGAATATAACCGTATGACCAGAGACTCATTATATTACTGTTACTGTTAAAGAATAATTCGTGGATAATTGTTATTATAAGTGTCCATGGTTATCCACTCATTAAGACATATTTGATACTAATGACACCTAAGAGTCATTCTGTACTTTACGTTTCCGTACCTGGAATCTTACTATTTAAGTGTTATCTATCTTTGTGTATTTTAAAGGTTTGTACTTTGTATCTATGTTAGTGTTAATACTCAATAATTGTATACTCTCACCAATGTATTACAATGTATTGGATGTGCTTAAAATGCAATTGTAAAAGCATGCTTATAGAATAAACTGATTATTTTCTCGTGGTGTATTTTTTACAATTTGAGTATGAAATGAAAATTCTTTCCAAACATAATTGAAAGTGGTTTTCAATGTGCAAATATTCATATAAAATAGATAATGAAACAAGAACAACTGTGGTTGCGTCACAAGACGTTTACAGGCGTTTCACAGGTAAATAAAACACATTTCAAATCTGACGCATAGATACACTAACAATGATCATAGTAAGCATCAAATTGTATACATGATTTAAAAAAACCTGATTGGCAGTTTGATTCCGAAAGACTTGTCCAAATCGTCATTTAAGTCCCTACATTTTACAAACATACACAGCTTAAGATATACATTTTTTCATGTTGTAAAAGGAGCATAAATGATACCAAAGCCTACATTAAAGTCATAGTCTCATTTTTGTGAGGCAACTAAACTGAACTAATTATTCTTCACGAACAAAATCTGATCACTAACACAAATATTTCCTGTCGCGTTTGCAAAAATTTAATGCCCGTTTTACAGTTTTGTATGAAGCAGCTTATTGGCGTGTGCCATTTCAGACCGATGAGGTACCGAATCAAGTGCATTCCCATCGCGAGCGCGAAACACCGGAAATCTAGACATCGCGGCGCCGATACTTATGACAGACGCATTCTTCATTGGGTGTACCACCTTTTTGTTATTTCTGTATTTGAAAAAGCTTAAGCTATTAGCTATTTTCATTGGATATTCAGCTGGGAAATTTTATGTGTTCTTCGTCACGGCTTTAGCGAAATGACGTGTTAAGGACTAACGCTCGCCAAAGACATAATATTAGGGTAGGGTAGGGTAGTTTGAACTTCATTATTTTGGGCTAGAATGCCTGCAGATTTCTGAACATTGTTGCAAACGTCAGGGGAAAAAATACATGGTGGAAGAAAAACCCAAGGAAACAAGCTAGACTTGATTTTTTCCTTATTTCGCAAGATATGTTTGACATTACTCTGGACTCTGATATTTTACCAGGTTATAAAACTGATCACTCTGCCATATCCCTAACACTCTCAAACACTATAAACCAAACTAGGGGCAAAGGATATTGGAAATTCAATACCTCACTACTACTTCATCCTGAATACCCTGAATTAGTTAGGAAAATTTTGAAAGAAACAATTGAAGAATATTCTGATAATGCAGTGCCAGAAAATAAAGATATTGGAGTAAACCAGGATACGGTGAAATTAACAATAAGTGATAGCCTATTTTTAGAAACTTTTCTTATGAAAGTCAGAGTCAAAACAATTTCTTTTTCATCTTTCCTTAAAAAAGATAAAAATGAAAAGACAACAGAATTGGAAAACAGAATTAAAGAATGTGAAGACAATATAAGACAAAATTTTCAAAACATAGATGAAGCTTTGCTGTCTGAACTTACAAAATATAAGATGGAATTAGAAAAGATGAAGGAAGAGGAACTAAAAGGTATTCAGATAAGAAATAGAATTTTATGGTATGAAGAAGGTGAAAAGCCTACAAAGTACTTCTGTAATCTAGAAAAAAGAACTTTTGTCAACAAATCAATAAACAAAATTGTTACAGAAAAAAAGGAGGAGATTACAGATCCAACTTCTATTTTAATACAACTCAGCTCCTTTTATGAGAAACTTTATTCACCAAATGAGGATCTTGATGATATTATAAATTTGGAAAATGTTAGGACTCCAACATTAGATGACAAATTAAAGGAGGAACTTGAGAAAGATATCAATATGGAAGAAATCACCTTTGCAGTGAAAAATATGAAAAATAACAAAAGTCCAGGAATAGATGGATTCCCTATTGACTTTTTCAAATTTTTCTGGAAAGACCTTAAAGAATGGATTTTCAAATTTGTTAAGGAGGTTTCGGCTAAGAATGAGTTGTCTTTGACAATGAAGAGAGGTGTCATAACATGCATACCTAAAGCAAATAAAGACGGAACTCTGCTAAAAAATTGGAGACCAATCACTCTTCTGAATGCTTTGTATAAAATTATTAGCTCCTGCATAACAAATCGCTTTAAAAAGACTTTGGACATACTAATACATGGAAATCAAACCGGTTTTATCCCAGGCAGAACTGTAAGTGAAAATACAAGATTGTTATATGACATCATGTTCGAAGCCAAGGCTAGAGATATTAAAGGCTTATTAGTTCTTATTGACTTTGAAAAAGCCTTCGACACAGTTTCTAAGGATTTTATCAATTCTGTCCTCCATAAGTTTGGATTTGGGCCACAAATGATACGCTGGGTCAATGTACTAACCTATCACACAACTTCATGTGTGACACAAAATGGTCATTTATCTGATTTTTTTAAAAACAAAAGGGGTTGTAGACAGGGGGACCCCCTTTCACCATATTTATTCCTCTTTGTAGCTGAAATTTTGGGATGTATGATTAGAAACAATGATAAAATAAGAGGCACTGTTATTGATGATAAAGAATACAAGTTAGGCCAATATGCTGATGATACACAACTATTCCTTGATGGCACAACTGAGAGTCTATATGCAGCTATTGAAACAATAAACACTTTTTATAAGATGTCAGGTTTAAATATAAATATTGAAAAGACTAAAGCAATCTGGATTGGCTCAATGGCAGGGAGTAAGCAAACATTATGTACAAATTTGAAAATTGAGTGGTTTAATGGGGAATTTGAAGTGCTAGGAATCAAATTCACACAAAATCTTGCTGATTTGTGGGTTATCAATACAAGAAAAAGACTGGAGGAAATAAACAGATTGTTGGCAGTGTGGAGAAAGAGAAATTTAACTTTGATAGGAAAAATAACGGTCATAAAAACACTAGCCCTTTCTAAATTAGTACATATTTTCAGCTCATTGCCCAATCCCCCAAATGACTTTATTAAATCCCTTGAACAGATATTCTTTACTTTTATCTGGAATGATAAAAGAGATAAAATAAAGAGGAGCACAATGAAAAGATTAAAGACTGAAGGAGGATTGGGTATGGTTGATGTAAAAGCATTTATCCAAGCTCTAAAATTATCAACTCTGAAACGATATTATAAGAAAGCACCTAGTGTTAATCCAAGTAATATACCTTTCAATGATATTTTTAAATATGGTGCAAACATTGCCGAACTTTTCAACATTGAAAACCCTTTTTGGAAAGATGTTTTTATAGCATGGAATAATTATTGTAAAAAACTTTATGTTGAAGGGGACAACATTGATTATTTGCTATCAGAGCCCTTATGGCTTAATCATAATTTCAAGGACCCTAACCATATTATCAGACACTGGGCTGATAAGGGCTTACTGACTATTAAAGACATTTGTGATGAAAATGGATTCATGCCCTTTGATGAGATAAAGACAAAATATGAAATAAGAGGGACAGTATTGGATTATAGTTATCTTCTTCACATCTTACCAGATTATTGGAAATGTGTAATTAAACAGACACGGACCCTTACTTTTTTAAACTTGAATATCAATATTTACCAAAAGAATTTTCTTAGGCCTACAAAAGGGTCAAGATTGTATTATGAGAAGCTGATTTCAAAACAAGATAAACTTGAGATTTGTCATAAATGGGAAAAAATATTTGAGGATGTTGAGTTTGACTGGCACAACACTTTTAATTTCTATAGACATGACTTAAAAGATGTTAAACTTCTTGATTTTCAGTACAGATTTTTGCAAAGAGTGATATATACTAAAAAGGAACTATTGAAAATGAAACTCATTGACAAAGATTTATGTTCTTTCTGCAACAATGTTTCTGAGAGTATTTGTCATGTGTACTGGGAATGTTGTGAAACCATGAAATTTTGGAATGAACTGGAACTTTGGATCAATAACTATTTTCCGCAAAAGATAAATTTCTCGAAATATTTGATCTGGTTTGTTACATTACACAAAAATGTGTTAATGAATCAAATCATCATTTCTGCCAAAAAATATATCAATTTATGTAATATAAAGAATTTGATTCCAAAAATCAATGATTACAAAAAACAATTGAAACAGATATTTCTAGTAGAAAAATTCATTTCCAAAAGAAATAATGAAACTGAAAAATTCAATAATAAATGGTTTCCACTCATCCCATTATTTAATAGCTAATTACATTTGTAAACTGAAAGGAATCTTTCCATAACTCCTTCTATTGTTGTACCTATATGCTTTATGATGTACATTATTGACTATGTAACCTAAGGGAACAATAAAAAAAATAAAAAAATAAAAATTCTGTGAGTGGTGAACTATTTTTCCGGCATGCATGTCAATTTACCTTGCAAAAATGAGACTATGACTTTAATCTTAGATATAGCAATTTGACTATTGTACCTCACCTTTAGAATCAGTAAAGGTGGAACGGTAACGTTAACGTTTAATTCGGACAAAAAAGTTAATTGAACTAAATGAGTTAAGGACATTGTAAGATTGATATTTCATTAGGTTGTCAATACAGAAAGACACTATTATCAACACTTTCAAACTTATGTATACCCCTTATTATTCTCAGCTAACTGTATAACGCATATGTGTTTGGCAAGACCAGGAAAATCTAATTTGGGAAATCGTTATAGGTCTAGAATAAAAATGTGGTCGAAATATTAACATACACTTCAATATATACATGGCAGAGACTCGTTCTTTTTCAAAAACAATAAAACAGACTCTGATTTTGATACTTTTTTCGCTGTCAAGAACTGAATATGCCAAAGTGGAGTGAAGACTGTCTTAGCAAATTTATCATTTACATGACTGTATCAGTATTCATTTTAACTTGTATTGACGCTTATAAATGGACGAATTTGTGTTTATGCTTTATAGTTAGTTAAACAATGAGACACCAATTGAAATATAGTGTCATTGGCAATCTTAAACGTTGAAGATTGCCCCTGCCAATTGACATTAGCCATTTGGCAAATTTAAGTGGTCAGTTAATGCCCATTGAACAATCGCATAGATCTTACTCCAACTATTATGATGGTCTCCTGGTATTTTCGTGCACTACGCAATACTGACCTCATCAGTAAGGTCACTTAGAGATAGCATCGACGGTGGTCTAAATTTAACGGATGTCAGTTTCATTTAAATAAAAATTCTGGAGCTATTGCGATTCTTCCAATGATTCCTCCAATGCTGCCATCCCATTGACAGTTTTATTTCTCCAATTTTGTAATTTGTTATGTTTTTTTGGTGTCTGTAGGTGTTATTCAACATGTACACCAATCTATTACACTTTATAAACTCATTACCACAAACAGATCGCAGCGTGTTGTGATTGAAGATGTGGTTTCTAATAGAAGAAACATCAACTGTGGGGTTCCCCAAGGGTCTGCGCTTGGACCTTTGCTATTTCTGCTATATGTCAATGAACTCCCAAATGTTATTGAAACTCACGGTTTAGGTCATTTTTCATTCGCAGACGACTCCCAGCTTATCAAGCGTTTTGATGTGTTAGATGTAGATTCCGCTATGACGGAATTGTCCTCATGTTCCAGTGATATACAGAGTTGGATGACGTTACACATGCTCAAATTGAACACTGATAAGACAGAGATCATGTTTATTGGTACTAATAAACAGTCATTTTAAGTATCTAATGAACATGTACAAATTGGCCTTCACAAACAAGGCAAAGGACCTTGGCGTTTTCTTGGACCCAAAACTGTCAATGGATCATCACATCAGCTATCTGTGTAAAATATGTTTCTTTCATCTTCGTTGCATTGGCCACGCCCGTAAATATCTCACTGCTGAATGTGCAAGCACACTGGTCAGATGCTTAATCCTCTCACGTCTCGACTACTGCAATAGCCTTCTGATCGGAATAACTTAAGATCAACTAAAACGATTACAAAGAATTCAAAACACAGCTGAAAGAATCATCTCTCTTCAAATCTAACCATTAGCGCATTACTCTAGTTCTCAAATCCTTACATAGGTTACCTATCTACGCTAGAATTGATTTTAAATTATCAACAACCTCTTACAAATGCTGAACCAGCTAGCCCAATCTTATCTGGAAGACCTCATGACACAGTACAGACCCACCCGCAAACTACGTTCAAGATCAACAACTGTGCCTAAAACCAAGCTGAAATCTTCTTGATATAGAACATTTAAACATGCTGCTGCTCTCTTGTGGAACTTTCTCCCAATCCAAATTAAGCAATCTCCAACATTGACTCTTTCAAATCCAGACTAAAGACACACATTTTTCACTCTCACAATTGCTAGCGCTTAGTGCATATGCCTTGTGCTATATAAGTTGCCATTAATATTATATCATCATTACCTCTCAGCATGAACCAATTCAATTGTCTTGACTACTCTCCACTCATGTATATAATGACTAACATATCATAGCAAGTATCATTTAATTGAAAACGGTTTATGCATCTACACAGACACGTAGCACCATTGCAATAAAAAAGTTGAAATCCACAGAACTCTTCCTCATGTATGTCCAACTTAGTAGATAGTATCTCCGAAGTAAGACTTAAATATTCTTACATTGGGGATGTTTTGTTCAAAACCTCGATCACTGTCCCGCCTTTTTCATTCACTGGTTTATCAGAGTTTTGACAACTGGTTTATGTCTTTTCGTCATAACATATTTGCTAATGCTAATTTTTCATATCATTTCAAGATGCAATAGCGACTGAATATTTATGAGTTTATTTTCTAAAAATACTGTAAATGGGATAGTTGCATTTTCGTTCTTGATACAAAGTTTTGAGGGTATTTGTTTGTTTAATATGACAATCGTGTTCAACTGAATGAGTTTGTTTCGAATGTTGCCCTAAGATGATCCTAAAGAGAGTTGAATAAAAGTAGAAATAGACAAGCTACCAGAGCTCTTTTGCAATTTCATGTTGAATTGCCATTTTTAGTTATCAATTGATAACGATTGTTGAACAGCAAACCCCCCAAAATGTACACACCAAAACTCAACCGTTAGAATTAATATATTTTTGACGCCTTTTAAATGTTTTTAAATAGATAACCGCTCCATTAAGCCTCGTCTCTTTTCAACCGTCTTTAGAAACGCTAAACTCAAACATGTGCAAGTGTCCGACGTGTTTTGTCAAGTATCGCAGTTTGCCATGCCCCAGAAACATTTGAAATTATTAAAATATAGTCTGATTAAAGAGCTTTCGAATATAAATGCAATATGGTAGTGAAAATATTACTTCAGAAAATATTTTTTCGGACTACAAACATCTTAGACTTCAGTTCCCTACAGTCATTTATTCAAAGTTGAATTATATATTCAAGGGTCCATAACTGCGAGAAAATGTTCCAGAAAAAGATTCTGAACTTGATAAAGAACAACATTGTGGACATCAGTACCTATATTCATTCATCGATATTTGATATACCATACCATTTATTTCGCACCAAATTGTATTACAGATTCAAGGGACATAACTCCATACAAAAACTATTTTTGACTCTTCGAATTCGTACAAAGAGTATCATTGCTTGTTACCCTAGAAAACTTCTCATTCTAAATGTAATAGTTTCTATGGAAATGGATTTAAACCTGAGAATCAAGCCCAAAAAGAGACATTTCCATGAAAACATATTTTTTTAGAGCGAATGGCTCTGTAGTTCATGTTAATATAATGTATATTATCTATGTTATAACACAAGTAAAAGCTCTCTTCTAAACGCAGAATCGGGGGGTTTACAAATCTCAGTTTATTGTTCTCATTGGTCATAAAGTTGGCCCACAAATAAACGCTCTGTGCATCTTAGTTTTAAGGCTTTCTTGCTGGAGCCCTTATTTCGATAGGCAAGGTCCCTATATTTACAACTAACAATCCCCATTGCTTAACGGAAGTGTGAAAAAGATATGCTTTCAGCTAGGATTTTAGTATTAAAGAGATATTTGAAGGGCTCTCATTTGCGGCTATATAATCACCAAATCAACAATTCTTCAACCCAATGATCCAATATAATACACACAAGATTTCAGCTATCAGGGCCCTTTTGTTCGGATTAAGATGCTATAATGTATAATCATTGAATTTGTATGCTTTGGTTCTAGGGCTTTAGTTCTGGAGAAAAAGAAGATGAAAAGGTTTTCATGACAGTGTCCAAAGCCCTTCGCTAATTTCACTCATCTTACAAAGAGGCTGTCATCTAAAAATCTATGTTTAATACAAAGTTTAAATATTTAGATTGATTAACCATCGTTTCTTTTTGTGTTGAAACATGACTGACAGCTAACTCCAACTTGAAGTCAACATTAAAAGACTCCCTTTGAGAGATTTTGAATGAAATAGTTCATGATTGAATTATTGTAAAAGACATGTTGCGTAAGAAAAATTCAGGATTATATAATCAGAATAGTACTATCAGTGAATGATCATGTATTCGCCAGTAATAATTGCTATCAATCATGTTTTATGTAAACTATAAATTGTGAAATGATTATAATTTAGTTGATTCGACCGATAACACTAAATAAAAAAAACTTACTGAAGCGTCTTTAAAATATCACATAAAAATGAACAACGGAAATGGACTTAAAAGATAGATATTTCCACGAGATGACGAGAACGGTTATGTCATACCAACCTATGATGTGAGTAAAATTAGCAACGGACACTTTATATTAGCTACAAAATACTGGCGTTGACATTACAGAAAGAATGGAATTGTTGATCGTTACGATTCCATCAAATTCCAGGCAGCTTCTGTTGAGGATACATCATCTGGTATGATTGAGTCTAACTCGGGAATTAGCTATGAAGCTGAAGATAATGACTTATCACTACAACGATGAATTTGAGGCATCTCCTATAAACTTCAGGATTACATAACATAATATTCACTGCTAGATTGAATAATATTCCTAACACCGACCAGTAACAAACAGAAGACGAGTGCTTTTTAACAGATCGACATACAGGTCAAAATATCTAGCAAAAATGTTTGTCAAGTTTTAGAATTATTTTGGTGGGATTCGAACCAACATCATCAGTACATGTGTTTGCCACTAACATGGCTATGTTCCCCGACGTTATGAGATATTTACGTGCTACGCTTTACGAGTTACCGCGTTAACAATGTTTTACAAAGTGGTCGAAGTGTCGTGGTGACCTTGAAAATGACGTCAAGGTCACAAATATCGACTGGCCTCGAGTCTTCCTCCATTAAAGGCTGTCACAATATATGAACACTCAAGGTGCTAAGCTTTACGAGATATCGCGTTACGGTGTATTACAAAGTGGTCAAAGTGTCGTGGTGTCCTTGAAAATGACGTCATGGTCACCAATGTCGATTGGCGTCCGAGTCTTCCGCCATTGAAAGTTTTCACCAAATATGAACACTCTAAGCTGCTAAGCTTCATGAGTTATCGCGTTAACAAAAATCCGAACGTACGTACGTACGTACCTACAGACGCTGCTGAATTCATAGTTCCCAGTTCCGTCTGCGGCGGAGGACAAGGCAACAGCGCAAGCACTGACGGGATCAACATCGTACCGCACGACCACCAGGACTTGACATATTTACGTAATTTGTCTCTTTGTACTCAAGTCAAATCTTCCATGACAACCTCTGTTACGGGTGTATTACGTTCTTGGCTGGAAATACAGAAGAAAAATTGGTTGCAAATCATTCAAATTTTTTTGAAAGCTTGCTTAAAACATTAACAGCAGCCTGAACAATTTGATTTAGATGAATTTACATACATATTCAAATTAGATTTAATTCATAAATTGTAATTCAGCAAGTAACCTCATTGTTAATCTGAAATATTTCATTACTATGGTTTTAAAGTCGTTATTACTTCTTTCAAAGTAGCTGAGTATAGATATACCAAGCGATTGTTGCGTTGTTCATATGGGACTCTTTCTTCAATTTTTTCATCACTTGTATCATTATAAAGTATCATCAATAATTGTACAGTATCAAAGAACACATATTATCGTTTCTCTTCATGTTTATTATCATTTTTGATATCATTATTACCCATAATGGCTAGTTTAATATGTTCAAATGGACATTTAATGTCCTATTTCCTCGCCTTTTATATCACTAAACTACGTTGTGCATATTCACATCTACGTGAAGAGAATTTTGCCCTCCTTATATCTTTCATCGATGTCCGCCAATGGGGATTATAAATTATAGATGGGGGGCAATTCCCTAAAAACCTATTTTCATCTTTTTCTCGGAAACAAAGGCCTTTAGAAGGTTGAAATATTGTCTACAGGTACTTTGACCAGTGGATATAATACGTTGGAGATTTGAAGACACTGTGGAACCATAGAGTGCATGGGGGAGTGGGGCAACAATTTTCATCTTCTTCTCTAAAATATAAGTCCATAGAAGTTTGAAATCTTATGTCAGGGGTACTTTGCCAATGCGGATTATAAATTGTTCATTTGGTAACTCCGTTGTTTTTTAATGAAGGCATGCGGAAATGCCTTAAACCCTTCTTTCAGCAGGTTATCCTAAACAAAAGGGCCCTTGAGTTTGAAATCTTGTGTACAAGTGCCTGTTTCAGAACGGATTATCTGTACTAGACTGGTGAGTCTGAGGCCCCAAATGAGGGCCTGTATGCAATTCCTTTCAAATCATTTGTTCATTCCTTTCTCCAGGAGCAGGCGCGTTATCTAAAATATAGTGTGTATAATTACTAAATAAATTGTTATTTTACATTGGAATCCATTGTTGTTCCTATTTCTGCTGGATTTTTTCTGGAACAGAATTTGTAACATACCTCTTAGTCAATGGGGATTATAAATTGTAAATGTATATAGCTCCTAATAATTTCCCTAGCAACCAACCAAGCCTTATATACAGAATCGTATAGGGACATTGGACGAGTTTTTAGTTTCGAATATTAAGCTGTGGGCACGAGATAATGAAAATAATCACCACACGCATATGATCATGATGATGTAGTGTTAAGGATGTAAACCAGTAAAAGTTATGTAAATAGCACAAATAATATAGCTTTGCATAGGAGGCTTAAAGAACATTGAAAGCAACAAAACTTCGTTCCTTTTCACAATCTGCCAAAAGAACAAAGAGCCATTAAGCAATCGGTCTAAAGTTAAATCTGACTTTTAAAGACATTATGCCAATAAGCATCCCATTGTCCTGACAAAAAGCATCAAGAATTGTGAAGGGTGTACACTTGAGATAAAATTCTCATCTGTTACCCAAAAACACGAACCCAGGACATTTTGTGATAGGATAAAGAAATGTGAAGTGACAAGGTTGGTCAATTCCCACTACCAGTGCAATGCCGTGAGAATTCAGGCAAAGCATCCCAACTGTACAATGAGGACAATGGTGGTCAGTCCAGATGTGATCATTTTGAGTGAGTGAGTGACCTTGAGGTTTTAAGATATTGAGTCAAGTGATCATTTTGAAATAGCACCGAGATGAAATGAAATCATGTGGAATAGACCTAAGTAAGGTCTTAAATAGGGAAGTCCCATTCTGAAAGGACATCTTCAGAGAATCTACGATGTGTTGACTTACAATTTTCATCCATCTGTCAGTAGTAACCAAGTGCAGCTTGTATAGCTCTCGAGGTCTCTGAAGCACACACACCACCACAACACAATAAGGTATTAAGTCAAGTGGTGGCCAACACGAGGGCCTGTATGCAATTACCCTCTAATCATTTGTTCATTCAGTTCTCAAGAAGCAGGCGCCCTAGCTAAAATCTAGTGCATATATGCTACATAAATTGTTATATTACTTTGGAATCCCTTGGTGTTCCTATCTCTGCTGTTTTTTCAGGAACAGATTTATTACTTCCTCAATGGTAATTGTAAATTGTAAACGTATAGCGTAAACGTAAACGGACTTAGCGCTAAGTAGCTGCTGTAGTACAATTCCTTCAGGGTAATAATGTACCGCCAGTGAGCAGTGCCTCGCACTGGATATTAGGCGTTAAAATGTATATTATTATTATTATTATTTATTATTATAGCTCCTAATAATGTTCTTAGCAACCAAGCCTTATATACCGAACCGTAGATGGGACATTAGACAAGTTGTTATTTAAGAATATTAAGTTGTGGCCACGAGATCATAAAAAGCATCATCATACGCATATGATCATGTTGATGTTTACATAAAAGGCTTAAAGAACATTGAAAGCAACAACACGTTCTTTAGTTTTTAATGTATTAATCTATTACAGATGGAATATATTATAATGATAAATGTATTGTTTCATTTCAGCTGCAGTGCGAAAGCTGCCAATGGTGGCTACATTACGAAGGTTCAGGAAGGAAAGAGACCATTCGAGAATTGGAAAAAACTTCGTACCCTTGCTCCATCTGCCAACAGATTAAAAAGCCAAAAAGGTATTAGATCAAAGTTAGATCTGACAAATTAGAAGACATTATGCCAATAAGCATGCCTCAAGAGGTTAATCCGAATGTTAACCAGCATGCTTTCCATCCCATTGTCCTGACAAGACGCATCAAGAAATGACAAGGGTGTACACTAGAGATTGCAGTCTCATCTGTTCCCCAAAAACACGAACCAAGAACATTTTGTGATAGGGTCAAGAAATGTGAAATGACAAGGTGGGTTTATTCCCACTACCAGTGCAATGTCATGTGAATTCAGGCAAGACATCCCAACTCTACAATGAGGACAATGGTGGTCAGTCCAGATGTGATCATTTTGAGTGAGTAAATAAGTTTGGGGATTTAAGGTATTGTGCCAAGTGATCATTATGAAAGAGCACCGAGATGAAATTAAATCCTGTGGAATAGACCTAAGTACTGTTTTAAATAGGGAAGGCGCATTCTGAGTGAGTGAGTTGGGGTTTAACGTGCTTTGAACAATATTTCAGTTATTAAATATCCAAAAGAGAGTGGACAGATGAGGGAGAAAGGGATCGAAAGGATGAAGGAAAAGACGGAAAGAAAGGCATAGTAAGAGATAGACAAAAGGTTTTGGGACTCAAATTTGGTCTGGCTTCTACCCGTCGACCTGTCCAGCGTGGGTGTCCCTACCAGGAGCATGTAAACTCTCTCGGGGTCTCTGAAGCACGCAAACCACCACACCACGATAAGGTAATGAGTCCGGCTTCTGTAAACAACCTTTGAAGGACATGCACTTGAATGATGATATGTTGATAAGACAAACTAATGATTATTTAAAGTTATTCCACTTCTTGACTAATGATTATCAGTACAGTTGTGGCAGGCAGTAAATAACTTTTAATTGTTAATAAACCTTGCTTTCATACCATGTATTTCTTTTAATTCAATTGCTATTAGTTATGCGTTGATGTTTTAGTTGCCAATAAGTAAAGTCAATTTAGCGTGCGGGATCATATTCAGTAAGGGAGGGTTGGGAAAGTCTCGGTCACTCTTAAGGTGTCGGGTCTTCTTACCCAATCCCTTTGATCTTATTGGCTAATTCAAATCACCGCACATGCCATGTCAATTTCACGTGCACGCCACGTCAGGACACGACACAGGACAGACGATCTGATATGAGAGGTTCTAATCAATTACTAATCTATATATTTATGATTTTTGCGGATTAATTAGGATAACTTATCTATGTTAAGTTATGTCTATAATATATATAGGATTTTCGGCATTATTTCCTCTTTGATGATTTGATGGTCAAGTCGCCATCTTGTAACGGTTAATTCAGTAAGTTACTAAATTCATAATTAGGATTAAACTTTACTATTAAACTTATTCCTAAAACATTTTTTTTCTTCTACTTTTACTGTATGATTGTCGTTTGAATGAGGATTTGTAATTTCTTTATCTATATATAATTCTTGCACGCATGGATGAATGTGAGCTCCATTGTTTGATTACACGTGTGCTTTGTCCATATGCTTATGACAAACCTTATTCTATTAAAGAGAATAGTCTTGGTTGAAGCTAAACCACGGCTAAGGACAACGCATCAGCTCCACACGCAGGATACTGTAAAATCATTTATTTTCGAGGGGTGTTATTTTCGCGCAAACATAAAAAATGACTGATTCGCGGGGTTTAATTTTCGCGCATATCGACCAAGCAATAGCAATTATTTGGTGAGCAAAACTACATGCACCGTGCAACAAAGAGTACACTGAAACTAGTAGTAACTAACAATGAAAACAATAATATTTATTCAAAAAGTCTATGATTAAAATTTTATTTATTTATTGTCATTAAACGTCTTCAAGTTTTGAAGTGGTAACGATACCTGTCGCCAAGTTTTCCCGGAAGTAAACATTCGGAACGATATAGTTTGATCTTTAACTCCCAACAATAGTGTTTGAATGATGTGAATCCTCGAGATCTCGTTCAAAGAAATTTCATACCGAACCGAAAACATATTTGAACCGAAGGTCCTGTACCGCAATACGCACCGAATCGAAGCTCAAGCGTTACGAATCAAAACATCAGGACACGCATATTGGCGATCAAGAGTGGATTCCGCCAGGCCGGATTATTGTGATGATTGTGTTTGCACAACAAACAACGTGCATATCGCCGTACACGCTTGTGAGAGCTCTAATTAGTGACTGGTCATTAATGAACAAACCAAACATTACTGTGAGTAATAAAATGTGTCAACCAAATTATTTGTCTGTTATTGGTTTTCTTCACGTTCATAACCATAATATTTCGCGATGTTTTATTATTCGCGCATTATGTCTTTGCGCGAAAAGCGCGAAAATTAAACCCCCGCGAAATATTCTGATTTTACAGTAAGCTATTTTAGTTGTGTATATACCACCCAACGTTCGCTAGTTCCAGCCGATGCTCGCAGGTTTCACCTCAATGCACAACCACAATCGTATTGCGGGCTTTCTCCCTGCAATAATACTAGCAGCCGCGATATAAGTGAAATATTCTTGAAAGCGGCGTTAAACACCAAGTTGGTTCATAAATCCCATTGCCCGACGCCCGGGACAAGTTAAATTTTACTTCGGGCTACCAAGTTATGATATATCACTGGTCCGTGGGCAACCGATAATTTCTGTAATGCATTATGTTTCAACCATCTCATTAAAATCGTATTTTATTTGATATCTGGTGAAAAGTTCTTCAAACATTTGGCAATGTCGATAAATGTTCGTAAAAACAATAAAGCAGAGTTATCTTTCTTTGTTGTTTATCAATCCTCGATCAGGGCTGACAGAAAAACAGTAAAATCCCGAAACGAGCATTTCTATAAATAACGAACCAATCACTGACGAGAAAATCCGCAGATGATCAAGTTATAGCAAATGCGATGATTCGTTTTCGAAATTAAACTCGAACGCGACAATTTCCAGGGATAATCATATTAAGAATTAATAATCTATTTAAGGATACCACTAATCAATGTACTAATGTTGTACACTGTTTTATTTCTAATGATCAAATTTCACGTATTTAACTAATTTTTCAAATGTGAAATGACTGAAAATAAATCATGAGGGACATGGTCAACGCAGTTGCTTTCAAAACACAAGGTTAACATGTCAAATATAGCCGTAGTAAACACGGTGAAAATACAATTGACACAATGGATAGATTTTAAATTTTAGAATACGATCATTGATTAAAAAATAAGCGACATCAACCATCAAAATAAATATATTTTTAAGTGTCATTTTTAATTGATGTTGGGTACGAGTTTCGTATTTATGTACGAATACTACATGTACTACAGTGTTTTGACAGTTTGAGAGCAGACGAACGGCCATGAGCAGACGACTGCGTATATTTTCATTTTTAATTTGATTTATTCACTCGTTTTGTCACAGAAAACAATAGCTAGTTTTTTCGAAACCGTCTCAGGGACAAAAAGGAAGGCTCCATGTGATGATTTGCAACAATCTGAATCAAAAGATCGAAAATATGATGCAGAAAAACGTTGCAGACAATTTCAAAGGTCATGGTAATATCAAAGTGGACATGGTTGCTGAACGACGAAGATAAAGATGTTATGATATGTAATTATTGTGCACGATTTCCATCGTTATTTACGAGACAAGGTGTAAAAAATACATTTGTCAGTGAGTCTTCAAAATTCCGAGTTGAATATTTGAAGATACACGACGGTTCAGCGATTCATGCTTTCATTCTTTTTATAATTTTCATGATCATCAAAAAACAGGGCAAGTGAAAAATAAGTCAGGGCAAGTAACTTTCTCTAAGTGACTTTTTAAAAAATTTATGAACCCCTGCCAACTCACCTCACCTCACCTTAGTTGTGTATATATTTATTGCGATTTGTAAGTATGTTCATCACACATGCTGTGTGATAATGATGAGTGTGTACGTGTCATCATAATATAAATATTATGGTAATTTATTTGTAATATATAAAACAGGATAGAATATTTTGTTAGGTAATGATTTCGTTATATTCTGTTTACATAAGGGATAACCTCCCTTGATGTGTGTACTTGTTCAAATCGAAATGTAAAGATTATGATATCGTACGTTATTGGAGTTTTGTTATTATAGATAAGAACATATATATGCCACGGTGTATTTACATGAGTTGTAGATATGAGGGAAATGATTTTATTACTGTAGTTTGCATTTATTGAATAATTGCAAGCGTGTCAATATGTTACAGACTGTATATTGTTTTATGTATGTATTTCAGGGTGTCTTTACTTGTCTTACTCATCTCTACTCGGCAATAAACTTGACTTACACCCGTGACCCGTGTTTGGATTCTTCATTCATCCACGCACACCCGGTTACACAGTGTATATAGTCAACACAACCTACAACAATTCTATCCATTAGGGAACATCATGTGCCTGTCCAAAGTCAGATGAACTACTTAATATATTATATACTTTAAGATTTGCATTGACAAACTATTATATTAACACTATAACTATTATCTAACATATTACTATGCTCTTTAGGTAGCAATATTTCGATTCTTAGGAAATCATTTATTCAGACCTACCAGACAAAACTGCCGTACTGCGAAGGACAACGTGGAAAAGTCCACATTACACGTGGAAACTTTAATATACTAGTAGATATATTCGCTTGACACTGAAACATTAAAATATTTTTTGAGGGAGAGTTTTGAACATTTACGATTAAATGGGAAGGGCCACGACCAAAAATACGACGAGTTGGGGAGAGCCACATTTTCATATACGATCCCAAGTAGAAGGAAAATATCACATTCTCATGAACAACGGAAATGGACATAAAAGACAGCAAAACATATTCTCAGAGATCTTTCCACGAGATGACGAATGCATGGAGCAACAGACAATTTATATTAGCTACAAATACTGGCGCAATCTCATTGAAATCAGCCCGAAACTAATCGCTCGCACCTCGCTGCGTTTCTTGATCTGACCACGGCTCCTTAAGAGCCTCGTCAGACGGCCTTGACCGCCAGACTGTGCCAGCCAATAAGAATCGAGGCTGGAAAGACTTTGGCAACTATTGAATTGACATTCAAAAAATCACATCCAACCTGTGTATCTCGGGATTCGAGCTTTTCCCGAAAGGACACGAGAAAAACCGAGCCGGGATGAACGCAAAATGATCGTGGGTTTGTTGACTATCATGATGAATACGCTCATGTTTGGTCGGAAATAGCGATTTACATGTATTATCGTGACAAAATTTACCAAAGCAATACTACGACACATTATTGATCAAAATTAGGTCGACAATCATTTTGTCAAAAGGTTTCGAGGAATTCATTTAAATTATTATGTTTCAAATTAAGTATTTTTCTGAACGGAGGCAGATTAATAAATAAACAGTAGAAACAGAAACATTTCCATTTATGACTTACTGTTCTATAATTAGAAGTCAGAAGTCTGCGATCGTTGACGATTCACCGGACCCCAGACGCTCTACCCCTAGGGATTATCGACAGAAAATGGATGACCCAGATCTAGATCTCAGTTGCAACAACAATGATGTTAATTTTTTATGCTATCTATTCAAAACTTTTGCAAAACATTTTTCAGAGCGTCCCTTATTTTACACTTTCCGAAATCTGTGTTGATCAAACAAAATCGGTATGCACGCGGACCCGTGATTGGTTAGAATAACTGGAGGTGAAAGGTCACGGTCAAGGCCGTCTGACACGACTTTTATGGAGCCGTTGTCAGATCAAGAAACGCAGCGAGGTACGAGCGATTAGTTTCGGACTGATTTTAATGAGATTGATACTGGCGTAGCAGTACAGAAATGGATGGACGTCTTGCTCGTTACGATCCCGTTAAATTCAAGGTTCTGATGATGAGCGATTGAGTGTGAGTGAGTTGGGGTTTAACGTGCTTTGAACAATATTTCAGTTATTAAACAGTGCTTCTTTACAGCTCGTCACCACTTGACTCAATACCGTAATTGTCGTGACGTGGTGGTTTGCGTGCTTCAGAGACCCCGAGAGCTATGCCAACCTGAGTTTACATGCTCCTGGTAGGGACTCCCAAGCTGGACAGGTCGTACGGGTAGAAGCCACACAAAATTTGAGACTTTCTAAAACCTGTTGTCTACATCTCTCACTATGCCTTACTGAAAAAAATAAACAGCAGCCTGAACAATTGGATTTTGATGTTTTGAACATACATATCTAAAGAAGATTTAATTCATAACTTGTCTTTCATGTTACCACATTGTTACTCTGAAATAATTCATTGCTATAGTTTTTTAGTGTTAATTACTTGATTCAAACTACCTGAATATAAATCATCCTGTTGAATAGTCTTGTTATGTAACCGCTGTCGCTCCCTCCTAATACCCTGATCTCTTTCGGGCTAAATCCCTCGTATGGTTGGCAGCCATGCTCACCTGTTATATTTTTTTAGCAAATGAAATGTCGTTAATAAAGCAGCTTGAAGCTACTAGATTGAACTCATCCGTGTTGTGCCGCTTTTGCTGAATGCGAATCGTCTCATTGGCTAGATATATAGCTAGCGATACGAGGGGTTTGCCTTGAAAGAGATCAGGGTAATAGGAACGATTCATTGACGCCGATTTAGCAGGATGGTTAAACCCGTATTTATTTATTTTATGAATTAGTTTTCTGTTCGGAGGGTGTAATGTTCACATTAAAGTTCTTTGTTAATATAAAAAGACAAAATAAAAAACGATTTTATTGCAATAATGATAAATTCATTACAGTCGGGGTTGTAAGAGTTTAGATATATCGACCAATATTTCATGAATTGTTTGGAGTCGCAGGTACATGTGTAAGGGAATGCTAGTATATTCATATATATGATATGTATTGTTTGTCTCTTTTGACATATTGGAAATTTGGTGATTGGTTTTAAATTTTCCTTTGATATGTTAAATTCTGTTGTATCATTGATATTTAGATTTTTTAAATCAAAGTAGTCGAAAAGGTATTGTATTTGTGTTTTGTGAATAAGAAATGGGGCAACAGAATCATCATATAATCCTCATTGGTCAGGCACAAGTGCACAAGATTTCGAAATTCTAGGGCCCTTATGTACGGTATTAGATGAGGAAAACAGGGTTACAAGACATCGACCCCAATGCCAATGAATTGTTGTTATATGTTGAAACCGAATTTCAATTCTCATGACGGCATTTAAAAGGATGACATGTTGGTGATGAAGTAAGGTGTTACTTATTTGAAAATGTCTTACAAACGCAGCCACATGCAGGTGAATCCCGTCATCCATGTCTTGCACACACCAAGTTTCAAACAACCATTACCATTTGGTATTTAAGGGTCGGTATCGACTTCATTATCACTTCATATTCACGAAGGGTGAGTGAGTGAGTTGGGGTTTAACGTGCTTTAAACAATATTTCAGTTATTAAACACGTGGATGACGAGCATCCAAAAGAGAGTGGACAGACAAGGGAGACAGGGATCGAAAGGATGAGAGAAAGACGGAAAGAAAGGCATAGTGAGAGACAGACAACAGGTTTTAGAAGGACTCAAAATTTAGTCTGGCTTCTACCCATCGACCTGTTCAGCTTGGGGGTCCCTGCCAGGAGCATGAAAGCTCCATCTGGCATAGCTCTCAGGGTCTCTGAAGCACGCAAACCACCACACCACGATAAGGTATTGAGTCCAGTGGTGGGTATTCACGAAGGAGAATATGCGATGCATTGAGATAACAGATCATTGGTCTGCATCGGGCACAACTTTCTTACAAGGAAATTGAAAGAAGAATTTAGTTTGACTACGCCGTAATAAGCCATTGGTGAGGAAGGATGCGCAAACAAATGATGGAAAGGACCTTCCCCGTTCTTGAAGACCAAATGCTATCGCACCCCAGGAGGATAGAGTTTTGTTACGGCATGATTAACGTCAGCTTTTTGGTTCAAGCACCCTTACAGAATAGGCCTGGTTACCTCATCGCCACTCGAGTAACAAGACTGTAAGAAACCGCCTCAAAGCTGCGGGAGTAATGGCCAGAAGGGTCATCAGGCGTCTTCAGCATACAAATCACAACAAGCGTCAGAGTTGGTTATGGTGTTAGCACAGGCAGAGATGGAACCTATGATCAAGGAGAAAGGGGGACTAGGGATACACGTCTTGTCCCCCGGAACATTTTGGCAAGAGTACCATTTGGTTAGGGATCTGTTGGTTTCGGGAGTCTTTTCCAACGACTGTAGACCGGACTTGGTGACTATACAAAGTTCGGTCACAGGATTTCGCTTCATTCAGGAGGCTCTGAATCCTGTAATTGTGGATCATTATATATACCTATATATGCAAGAAGACCATTGTTCATGGAGGACAATGCATGACCTTATCGTTCAAGTGCTCTAAACAAACACCTGGCATCTGGGGTGCGTTACTTTTGTTTTTGCTGTGTATATTTAATCACATGTAGATAGGTCAACTGTCACGATGGCGGGTCAGAATTCCACTTTGTCAAACTTAGCAAAAATAAATTTGAGTTTTGATAATGGCAATTAAATCTGATTTTCATTGCAAATAAATGGTGGTAGGTAATTAGATGTCATATTTCTAAATTAGCCCCAAAGAAATGAATAGAAGAAAGGTAGATTCGCAGGTTTAGTATTATTTTCATCTCACACTCTAATATTTAAAATGCTTCACCACACGATAGTATTTTCCTGAACTGTGACAGCATCAGTCATCTAACCACATTTATTTGATCAATCTATGAATACGATTGCTGAGAAGTCTTAGACGAAACATGAATACCGCATGATATATGGTAACTTTCTTTTGCCGACAAGATACTTACACATGTACATTTGTCTGGAATAAGCGAACTTCTTATTGTATGCATTCTATATGATTTCACAAAGCCTGACATGGGTGGGAAAAACTAGTTCTAATTCTTCTTAAAACATTTTCCGCATTATCGATTTTCTATGCATATTTGCAAATTGAAAACCACTTTCAAGTACATGTATCTTTGATTTCATAGTCACATTTTAAAATAAGAATATCTATACAGGGGATAACAGTTTATTCTATAAGCATGTTTTTTAATAGCAAAATAATGACATTCAATACAGTGTGTAAGGCTAAATAGATTACACAAATATAAAGTAACAACATAAGAACACAAAGCACAAACTAGTGGACACTCAAAGTACATAAAGATAGATACCACTTTAATAGTAAGATTTGGGTCCTAGTCGAAATGGCCACACTGAAAAAATTGCCACAGATTGAAAAGTCAAAATGGCCAAAAAAAGGTCAAAATGGCCACACACCCCCAGTCAAAATGGCCATATGAAAAAGTCAAAATGGCCAAAGAAAAAGTCAAAATGGCCATACATTTCTCAAAATAAAAAAATAAAAGAAATCTCATTAGATACTTTATTCTTCAACAATCATCATAGATATATTAAAAACAATAATCTTCATCTTTTTGCATGGTTTGCAATGTCAGCATGGGCACAAAGTCTGTCAGTGATGAGTGTTTCATTCTGTGGGTCCAGTCAGTTCCGAACAGATGCGCAGAAGCTCGTTGGGGCTGAGTTTGCCATCCTTGTACAGTCGCCACGTTGCGAAGACTTCCTCCTGGTTTCTGGTGGCTTTGGTTCGGGTGTACTTTCTCAGCTTTCCGTCGTGGAGGAGTCTGCTGTGGATTTCCACCTGACGTGCCTCTTTGTGAAGGGCTTCCACCAGCTTGTACAGGCCAAGTGTTCTTTCCGAGTTTCTTGAGTTGATGCGCCTGTTCCATCCTACAAGAGAAGTTATAAAATTATAAATGTGTTTTATAAATGTACATATCATATAAATGTGCATATCATTATCATATATTAGGTAATATTATTATTATATCGACGTACCCTCAACATGGTTGTTGGTCCTAATGGTCTTGTTGAATACCGACCAGCTGGCGACAGGGAAGGTGGTGCTGCCAATCCACTGCTTCTGGAAGTACTGGCAGAGCTTCTCCAGGGCTTGGGTGTTAGCCTTCTCCTTCAGGCTGAGGAAGTCATCTCCGCTTTCAACAAGCCTCAGATAGTCTGATTTAGATACACCGGTATCGCAGGTTCGATGTGTCCAACAATGGCACTCATCACACTCAATAGCATGTTGGTTTTTCCTTACAGTTTTGGCACACTTCAAACACTTAACAGCCATGTTAGATGGGGAAGTGATACCAAATAATTTTCTAACCTGTATTATATAGTGTACCTCATGATATCATGAGTGGACATTGAGTTGACATTGAGTCAAGTCAATTAATATTATTATCCTTTTAATCCAAGTCAAGTAATATTATTATAATTTTCATCCTTTTAATCTCAGTTGGTTAATCTAAAACAACAACAACAATTAGTTGAGACACCATCCCATGATCAGGGGTGTTATAATAACATCTTTATTAGTAACAGGTCTTTATTTGTCTAAAATAACATGGCAGTGAGATATATGGCCATTTTGACTTATTCTTTGGCCATTTTGACTTTTTCATATGGCCATTTTGACTGGGGGTTGTGGCCATTTTGACTTTTTTCTTTGGCCATTTTGACTGGGGACAGTGTGGCCATTTTGTCGTGTGGCCATTTTGACCTGTTCCCGTAAGATTTTAGGTACAGAAACGTTATGTATAGATTATCATGAAGGTTTCATTTGATATAAATTATATCAACATGATCCAAGGCTTAAATAATCTTCATCAACAGTTATCGGTAATGAATTGGGTCTCTGCCCCACGAATATCTTTAGACTTGTATAGTATTTTTAATATAAGTTATGTGATTTCATGAGAAAATAGATGTTGCAAGACAATGTATTTTTATTTAAATAACCAGTTTTGAAAAAAACTTACAATGATCAGTTAGGCTATGCGAATCAATATACTTACCTTAAATGATTGAAAAGTTAGTATGAAACCCTCACCATAAGAAAACTCTATAAGATCTACAACATGTAGCAATGTTACAAGATATATACATGTGATCATAAACAATTTCAAGCGGGAATATCACTAAGTATATGTAAAAATCAGTCTGACTTATCTTCGCTTGATGAACAATAACTATTGTTATTAAAATATATCCAGGAATTATAAACATCTAAAAATGTACCTATTTACATTCACATAAGTGTGAAATAACATGCTTGGAATAGATTATATATAGATTTTCTTCCATAGTCATTCCTATGAAAAACAAAAGAAAACTATCAATGGCATAAAAAAAAGTTAAGCAATATTAATCTACAGTGCAAATTAGGATCACTATGTACATGCATGCCTAAAATTAAAAAGTTAAAGTACCGATGTCTTCAACTGGAACACATGGTGCTTTACGAGACGTATCTAAGCTTCAACTTCCACGTTTTGTTATAAGATTTTCAATACATGGTTATATACATCACTATTAAAAAGTTTGAAAGTTGCGATTCTTATATACTAGATTTGAAAAAAACTCGCGACGTTCTCTAAAACTGGTCATCATTTTAAAAACTTTTATCTATCTTTTCTTTATATCTATCACTTTGTGTCTTTTTCTTTTTACTCAAAGTCATAAATATTCATAGCCATAGAAACTTAATCATACGGGAAATTTAACTATTCGGGATCCATTTTAAGTATTCTATTTCAAACTCGCTGATTCAAAGATAAGGAATGGGAATCGCTGATAATACGTTGGTGCTGCTGAGCCGTTAATCTTGTGACGTCATGCTTAACAATTGTGTGTAACAGTCAGCACGCGATGTTAGGACACAATATGTAATAATATTGTATATTTATTGAAAAAGAAATTATTGACCAAGTGTGTTAAAGTATCATCAATATCATATATCACAAATAACATATGTATTATGCAGGTATTAGACTGACGGCGATCAATGGTTTCCAATTAAGTAACCGTTTTACCCTCCCTTCTCTCAGATCATGTCATATTGATAGAAGATAAGAAATGTCATACATTTGACATATCGGCTACGAGGGACCAATATCAGACAGATTATCAGTTCAATTACCTTACCTTCTCTCAGATCATGTCATATTGATAAATACATGTACAAGGAAAGGTCATACATTTAACGTGTCATAACAGAGATTTATATCATCGGAAAATACTTCAAATACAATATTCAATCAACACCTGAGACCAGCCTACATAGTAACATAAGCTTTGTCTTGTCTTACATGATCTATAATGTCATAATCGTCTTCATCCTGTCTTGTCAGATCCGAGTAAGTGTTACCATGTGTGCTATTGGATGTTTCAAGGGGGCTATCTTTGTTTTGACCTGTATAAACAACATTTTCGTAAGACTTCACAACCTTTCCCTCCGAAGTCATATCTAAATATGTATTCCTCTCTGTTCCCATTCTGTGTCCACGGTCCCTGGTTACGTGGTCCATTTCAAACGTTGTTGGCTGCAGTGCTGCTGAGTGGCGGTTTCGGGGTTCAGTCTTCGATTTTAATTGGGCATTGCGTTTCCTGAAAAAGGAAGAAAGAGCTTTCTCTACACTGAAAAATATTCTGGCATATACAAATAAAACCTCGCTATGAAACTCCTCAGAAATTTGCAGACTTTTTTTCTGCAATTCAATCTTCAATGAACAACATTTTAACCTAACTGAAAACAATTACATTAAAAAATTATTACGATGTTGCCTTAAAAAGATATGAACAATTTATTTATTATTTTGTGTTTGGACTAAAAGGGACTTGTTCAAGGAGTAAAGATTTTTTGACATCTTGCTAGAGGTTACTCTTTAGTCCTTTACTCTTATTCAATCTTTTAATTATTTATTTATAAGATGAAAATCGATTAATAACTTACATTCGAATAACAAGGAAGCCAACTATACACCCCAGGACAAGGATAATGGTTCCGCACACACATCCAACAATCAGTGTGGTTACACCGTTATCTGGAAAATAATGGCCAGTATTTAGAATTCTTGATAAACCCTACATTCATGCATGCCACGAGAACATCTGGTTTTAAACTGTACATTAAATAACAGTTGTTCATAAAGTAGATGGAAAACATACATCCATTCTCCACCTAGGTTCATTTCCGCTAAAGTGATATCAGCTTCTAACAAAATCCCAATGAAAATGAAAATCTTACATTATGGTTTCGTATTTCTTGAAAATGAAAATTGTCTCACATCTACAATGTGAGAAATAGACCTAATTGATTGATTTCAGTATTATGCAAATTGGAAAATGATGTTTACTTCCAAGTCTGTAGATGATAGAAATAGCTATGTTTCTTCAGTCTGTCATGGTAGTCTTAAAATATTGATAGGATCATTATCTGCTTAATTATGTGTTATTGCAAGTCCTTAAGATCCAAAAGGAATTTTTTAAAAGTATCTAATGATGATTAATGATTATAATAATGAAGCATAATTTCCAAATGATGTATTTACATTTAGAGATGAATTGTAAGTTGAAACTAAAAAAAAATTTGAGTATTTGACATAAGGTGTTGCCAAAATCTATTCTTAATGAGAGCTAAATTACAACACACAAAATTTTGCAATTGCAAAATCCTTTGGGTTAATTCTTAGTTGCCTTCTTCTTGAGGGGTTTTTATATTAAAATTATTTTTTCTCAAACTGAATAACAGCATTCTCTGCGATAATCAAAAGATCTCACCTTCACCAATTACAACCTTCCCATCAGAGTTTAGCCCCTCGTCGTGAGGTTTGTTTACTGAAGACAGATCTGGTGTCGTTTCTCCTGTTGTCTGTTGATGGTCTGTGGGTATTTCTGTTGGGTCAAGTTCTGAAGTTAGATCATTTGGTTGTACAGTCTTTTGGTGTGATCATTGAAGTCTTTTGGTGTGGTTGTTGGAGCAAGTTAGGATGTCAGTTATCAGTTTAACAAAACTAACATATATTTTCTATTTATAACATTGGTATAGGGAGATACACAAGATACACATATACAAGATATCACCTTATAATGTCTTAGTTTTTTAATCAAGCTTTCCATTAAAGTTTTAGTGTAAAACCTCTTAGTGGGTTATACAGGAACCAAGATACCAGAAAAATCTTATCTAGGTTCTAACCCTTGTCAAACAGTTCTTGCAAGAAAATTTGCAAGGTGTTGTAAGCATGATTCTTATGTAGATACTTCCTATGCTCGGATGATTTTAATTAATTCGACAAAGGAGACAAACCTGTTGTTGTAGAGAGCCTTGGAGTTCTTTGGTGGACACTTGGGGACGAAGTATATATGCTAAATAAAGTATAACTTCCTGGACTTGAACTATCCCTATAACCATATATAATGGTGGAAAATCTTTGAGTCGATTTGAGAAATAAAATTCCTCTTCTATTTGTTGCTGTGCCAATTTTATAATCAGTGTTCCGAATATTCTCCCAACTAACAATAATTGGAGTTTTCTGTAGCCTGTAGTCTACAGTGTATGCATGAAAATCATCGTTATCTTGTTTTGTCATTATCTTCAGGTCTGCCGTCTCGGGAA
This sequence comes from Phorcus lineatus, assembly GCA_921293015.1. NCBI lineage: Eukaryota > Metazoa > Mollusca > Gastropoda > Trochida > Trochidae > Phorcus > Phorcus lineatus. The sequence goes on along the minus strand of OV121097.1, from coordinate 34,948,541 downwards.
TGTTGATCACAGCAGATTCGTCATATCGTTCAACTGGAGGCAAAATAGTGCAAGGATTTTCTAAATAAACATCATCCTTTCTCTGAAATTCAATCTTCAAGCAGAGATATGACATCACCGGTTTTGAACTAGTGAAACTTAAACTTTCATTGACGACTACATCCCTATGATAAAACTTTGTTTTACAACTTGTCACAGTCACCCTATCATTAAACATGATAGTTGTATTCGTATCGAGACAGGTTATGTTGATGTAATATTCTTCAGTAAGATTGTGTATATATCTGAACTTGTTAATTGTAACAGATCCAACTGCAAGCACATACTCATTTCCAAAGTCTTCACTTGGTACTAACTGCGCGTACATATATTTGTAGCCATTTACATCATAAATGTTTTCGATAAACGCAACTATTTCCCGAGATGCAGATACGACCATCCCAGAGACTTCATTATCAACGATAGCTGTCTGGTATTCGACGAGATCGTAACGAGCGACAATTCCGTTCTTTCTTGTAACATCAACGGAGGCTGTCCAGTTTCCTGTGGCTAATATGATTCGCCCGTTGCTAAACATGCTCACATCATAAGATGGAATGACATATTTAATCCCACTACTCGCAACAGGGATTAAGAAACGGACAATACTCTGTTTCTTGATGTGTCCAGTAGGAAGAAATGCAGGTGTTCATTATCAGTCTCCACAACACAAAACGAGTGAGAAGTAATGACAAGGTAGTGTGCCACATACGGGTGTATGATCCGAGTTTTGACACGTTCATTACCAGAACACATCATTTGATATCGAGCTTCTTGGTCTCCTACAGCCACTATTTTTGTAGGAGCAGACCGGACTTTCGGGGTTACCACAATGAAAGTATAAGTGGGATCTGCAATAAGAAAATAAATTAATAAAATCTGTCATCAAACATATAGGTCATGAGGGACGTTAAGAGGCAATTACAAAAAACAACCTATATTATATTATACCTCTGTTCTATCAGGAAAAACATATAGTTTAGAGAAAAGGAAGATATATTTGTATGAATAATGTATCAATATGGTATCCATGTTTCTCAAATTCATCGACAGAATTTCTGAAAAAATCGAGAAACATTTCCAACTTGTGAAAGAGTATTTGTAAGGAGAAATGACATGAGAAGTTTTAAGAAAAATATTAGAACGTTAGCAAAAAATGTCAACTCGTGCGTCAGAGTGCTGAGAAGGACATTCAAGACAATTAAACAATTGATTAAAACATTGTCTTTTAAAATGTCTTTCAAAGACTCATTGTCTTTCAAAATGTAAATAAATATTATTTTTTTGGATTCTCCTTTTAATATAAAGTTGTTGATAATAATACAGTCTCCCTACTCACTTAACAGGAAGACTTTTTGTTGTTAGGCTTTGTCTGGATATCTAATTACTATGGAATATGCTACTTAACTTCCCTTTATATGCAAACATCTTATCACATTGAAAATTTATGTGTCCTAGTTTACGATATGTAGGTTATTCGAAATTGAGAGTGTCAACTCTCTCCTTTAAAAAATAAGGAATTAAGTAAGGAGACTCTAATTGATCAATTTCAGTATCCAGTTATAATTTGATAAATGGACTCATTATTTAGCACCTCCACTTGTGCTTCATCAGGTATTAATCTTTTTTATTATCAAAGAGCATAAAAACTTACCTTTGATGGGCTGGTCATCCTCTGCTAACGATAGACCATCGATGAAAAATGTTTGTGCTCTGAATGTGAAAACAATGCTAGAAAATGTTGATTGACCAGTTGCTGTAATATACCAAGTAGACTTTCTCCAGAATCTCCCCACTTTATATTTTGAGAGGGATATTTGTTTCCATCCACCAATGACATAGCTTGGGATATCCATGTATACAGTGTTCAAAGTCACAATCAAAGAAGTGTAAACAAGTGTTGATCTCTCCTGATCTCGATAGTATGAAACTGGCGGGACTAAAGCAAATCCTTTCTGATCACCAACGCTCCTGCAAATTGTCGCCATGACAGGTTTGTTTGATACAAAGTGAAATGTTTCATTCTTCTTGAGATTGCGGTTCAGAATGTTACTATCTGTTGGTGCTGAAGTTCCATTGTTGAACGTTAACTCAATGCCATTATGTTCACCGATAATCTGAAGCTGGAAGGGAGGCAGGCCGTCATTAACTGTAACAACATACTCATCAGAGAACAGTTTAACTGGCAGCAACTGGGTGTAGGTGTACACACTTGCAATGTTGCCTGTCCCACTGAACACTGCTATGGTCTCTGTGCTGTTGATTCTTGTCCCACTCAGGTCATGGTTAACCCTAAATGTAAAAGTTTGGTAAGCTTTTAAGCTGAAACTTAACGTGTCTCCTTTTCTATACATCTGACCACCGTATGGAAACGCAATATTGGTATCAAATCTGATAGCAACATCTGCATGAAGTTTATAAGCCGTTATTACAAGAACTGAAAACTCGATTTCCATTTGATGACATGATGACACGACGTATCTGGTACCAAGTGCATTTGCGGGAAGTGGTAAGAAAACGTTGTATTTGTAACTGTCGCTGTAAACTGTAACTTTTATTGCGCTGTGACTGCATGATATAAGAACGGTGCTGTCGTCAAAGCCAAGTATTGTACTGATTGTCTTATCCAATCGAATTCTTGATCGCCGAGAACTGACTTCATAACCTTGATGTAGATTGTGATTTGGATAGGAAACTCTCACAGAACCCCCTTCTCCATTAGTTGTAACATCTACCGAGCTGGGGCGATGAACAGATATAAGGTAATCCGTACCTGGAATTAGAAAAAATGAAACAAAAAGAAATAAGAATGAACAAGAATAGACAACCATATCAAACTTTGCGTCACGAATGGATAATGGTTTGAAGATTATAATGAGGAAAATTAAAGTAATTGAAATAAGTGTACTTTAGGCACAATAGGCTACAGTTTGTGATCTAAGTACATTCAATGTATTGATCTTCATATTCATGTCAATTTCTATTTCATGTACTAAATATAAGTATATTAGCCGGACACAAAGATGTTTTTGTTTTGTGAACAACTATGTCTGAAAATGAAGTCAGCGGCTTGCCCCATATTTGGCCTACACGTCATTTCACCTCAACCCCATATAGCCTTTGCTAAATTATAATGGTTCTGTCACATCCAATTAATGATCTGTTTCATTGAAATGAATTAATCACTTGAAAACATAAACCTTGCCAATGTTTCCATAGTGGCATCTGATTTTAATCTGATCTGTTTTTGTGACTGTTATTACAGGATATCAACCATTGATCATCTCCATCAACAGGTCTTCTCATCTCCAAAGTTTTTGCTTAATTTTATCAATTAATTAGAATTCAATATTAACAGGAGCAACTACTCACAAAAATTTATTTGTTGTGCTCAATTGTGAAAACGGCTTCAAAGAGTAGAGTTCATTAATTCCCTGACAGGCGGTCAACATGTACTCCATGCTGGGTATAGGTACAAGCTGAATGTCAAGCGATGGACAGAGATGAGAGAGATGAGGGGCTATAGCAGCACCTTGTTATTGGCAGTAAAAAGTACTCCAGTTTCGATATATAGCAAATTAAAGTAATTTCGCTAGCTATGTTGTACACGTACATTTATGATAATGTTGTGTACAGAGCATAGTGATTTCTAAAGTAAATTATTTTGATTGTTGAACAATTCAAATTTGTTAAAGAATTTAAAAAAACATGAAGTGTATGCATTTGTGATATCTCAAGATGATTCATTAAATCATAATCAGCATAGGAGTCTGCACACAAGATGTTAGCATTCTAGGCCGTTCTTTGCGAAAGAAGATATGGGATTTAATTGTTTTTAAGGCGCTACTCCTGTACCCCTTTAAGGGGTCATAGGGTTACAGTATGGATAGATTTTTATTTCCATCACCTAAGAAGTCTGTACAGACAATTTCTATTTTACTTTCTAAATCTATATATTAAAAAGCCCATTGTTTAGGAGTGTGAATAAAATATTTCAGTTTTCAGGAGGAGAAGAGGAAAAAGGGAGAAATTAACGTCCGGAGGCAATTCCATCAATAAGGGCCTCTGAGGCCATATGAGCTAATAATGAAGTGAAGTGAAATAAAGTATTCAAGGTCATATACGTTTTAACTCATCTTGTTGGAACTTTTCATTTGAACTTAAGAGACGAGTATACATGTGTGATGTGCCATAAATTTAGTTTAATATAAAAGTATGCTACACGGGATGTAGGCAAAATTAAAAAAGCCTCCTCTTATATTTCTTTTCCCTAGCTTTATTCGACTCTTCCCTTTCTTCATATCATTAATTCTGTAAACTAGTTAATCATTATTATAAATTATAAACTGAACACCAGTCAGTCGCCTGATAAAAACAGCACTCTGTCTCCATTCGTCTATTAATGCAGCTTCAAGTTGTTGACGTGAACGTGGTTTCTGCTGTCGTCACCGAAGCCGTCGGTCAATGTGATCCCAGATGTGCTCAATTGGTTTCATATCCGGTAATCTGGAAGTGCAAGGCAAAACATAAACGTTGTTGAAGTTTGAGGAACTGTAACGTTTGTTTTGCCACATGAGGTTGAGCGTTGTCCTGTTTGAAGAGGGTCTTGGAAATCGGTTACAAATCGGTTATATGAATGAAATGTCGACTTTCTGGAGGACCCTGTCAGTGTGCGGAGAGATTGCCGTCAATCATAACAACGATGGAGGTTGTGTTGCCGCATATTCCGCCAAATACACTTGAGACAGTTGAGACACAAAGGAATAACCAACAGCAGCAACGTTCCTCCCTCTCTCCATGACGACGGTAGACCCTCTTTCTACCGCCCGCTCTGTGCAACTGGAATCGATTTTCAACAGAAAATCACGACTTTTCTGCCAGTTTTCGATCTGCTAACATAATAATAATAAGAATAATAATAATATACATTTTAACGCCTAATATCCAGTGCGAGGCACTGCTCACTGGCGGTACATTATTACCCTGAAGGAATTGTACTACAGCAGCTACTTAGCGCTAAGTCCGTACAACCCTATATTCAGGTACCCATTTTAACAGCTGGGTGGACTGAGTGCAATGTGGATGAAGTGCCTTGCCCAGGGACACAACACAGGAAGAGACCCAAGTCACAAATTTTTGGTGTCTCCACCGGGATTCGAACCCGGGTCTCTGGCGTGAGAGGCAAGCAAGCTTACCACTACACCACTGTGCTCCACTTTAGATCTTAGATTTCTTGCCAAAACCGCCAAACTTTGTAGATGTCGGTATTGCCTCAGTACATAGTGTTGAAGCTTTCTTCTAACTGACTGAGGACTAATTCGACGTCCAAGTGCTGTATTAGCCGACGCGGTTGCTATTTGAAACCTGTTAGTGAGGTGAAGTTGACGAAGTATTTATTTGAGGTTGTAACCTGAGGTCTCCCGTTTCTACGTCGGTTTTGTGATGTTCCAGTCCGTTGTTCCAGCCAGAGAATGGTGAAACGATGACATTTGAATGCAGCAACATCATATTTGTCAGTCGACCCAGGGTGCAGCATACCAATGGCTCTTTTCCGCCCTTCTGCTGCTAAATTTGGCATTGTAATCGAAGTTAATTATGAAATGATGAATACAGAGGCATGTTATACCCGTCCAACTGTTGTACGTGTAACATTTAACTGGCTACGTTTTGGGGACACGAGTCTTCAGAAACCTCAAATGTGTAACACATTAATGTGTTATACACTGGACCAAAACTTTATCTTAAAATTGTGGAATTGTGTTAACAACAGAAAACAAAACCGATAATTACAAACGTTGACTAAAACGAGTTATTCTTATTCAAAATATAACTGATTTCATTTTAAACAAATTTGCATGCATTATCAAATTAGACAATAACATTTTGGCTAAAATATTTACCTTTTTTACAATTTTCCCTTTAAGTTTCCACGATCGAAAATTGGAAAATTGGCCACAAATATGAAAAAATGGCGATTACATAATTATCAGTAAATTCCCAAATCTATTAATTTAGAACGAAAGAAAACTTATGGAAACACAACAAAACAAGTTCGTCTGAGGATATTACTTTTTATTATCTCCTACTTAAATGAGGTGTAACATTTTTTAGGTGATCAGTGTATATTTAAAATGTTAGGTAAATATTATTTTAAGGTTTAGGTAATTAGATTAATCAGACCTGCGACATCATTTTGTTCTAAAATTGATATTGAAGAACATCTGGGTTTTTTAAAAACATTCTTGATCATTAATAAAAATTTGTTTCAAAATGTTTTAATCACCAAACATACAGCATAGTGTTCATAATGTCTGTCTTTACCTTCCTTTTACTTAGTTGTTTAACATTTAAACTTAAATACGTATTGAAATACCCTTTGTGAGGCTTCAGGTGGTTATTTCAGTCTATGTGTATGTCTTCAGTAATAGGTAAAAAGCAAATAAATCAAACCTGTGACAATGGTCGAGAGAGTCCAAATAACCGAGAGGGCGACAAAATTCATCCTTAAATGACACCTCCGATGTTTACCAATTACTGAAACAAATGAATATTATGTTGAGTCGATTATCTATGGTGAATGTGAATGCAATTAAGATTGTATACTATATAAAGAGGTATTAATATGCTACATATTAATACAGGATTAATATCTAAGAATTAATATAATGTTGATTATCTTTGAAACATAATCGAATATTTCAAATGACAGAAAAAATAAACTTATTAGAGATCAGATGATCATTTGTAAACTAACAATTGAAAACAAAATCTACCGTTTCAAATGAACATTTTTAATTTTCAAATCTTATTTCAAATACGAAATGAATTAAAAGAGTTGCATACGTGTGTTTATATTTTTAAATGATATTTCAGATACCCGCGCGATTAATGTTAAAAGTTAAAAAATAAAATGTAGAAATTAAGTACTCTTTACATAATTCAAATATACCTATCCCTTAATAAAGCAATATTTACAGCATGTTTCACATGTAGATGCAAACTAAATGTCCTAAAAGGTTTTCTGTACATATTATATACCTCGCCTAACACTGATAATTTATCAATATCGTACCACGCATAGAACATATCCCTCATACATAACTTCTAAAAATGCCTAACAGTTTATCTTAGAGGTTATCAAGTGAGTATCTTAAGTGATTATAAATATCCTGCATTATAATTCAACATTGTACATGTATTCTACGACCCCGGATAAGCTAAGTGGTAGTCTATATTCCTATTGCAGAATGTTTATTATTCAAAAACATACGAGTATGATAACGCCTTTATCGTACAATATCATTTTTTTATGTGGAAAAATGCTCGACAATATGTTTATATTAGCTAAAGTTGTATTACAATGCACCCATTGACATATGCAAATTAACAGTGTGATAACTTAACGGTAAATATTTTGAGGAAACTATTACATGTTTGAAAAGCGAATTCGAACTCTTTCGTTTTCATCTTATAAGGTGAACGAGTCCGTCTCGTTTAGGGAGACTTCCCGAAATTGACTGCAAATGGAAGTTAGCTTAATAATAACAAAATGAGAGCCAAATTTGAAAATACTTGTTGATTATCCAATCCCTTGTTAATCAATCACACGTTTAGATAACTGAAGATAACCATAAACTGAATGAACACGTTAGTAAAACTGCCTTTGGTTCAACCATCTTTTATTACATGTGTGCATTTGTTAGAGACTTCACCTCGTGAAGGAAGTGGCAATAAATTTGGGAAAATAGCTACACGACTTAGTTGACACTTCCCCCTAAATAATTAATGATTATGTAATTTATTTTGACGTTGCTGTCCTTAAAAAGACGCGTGTGACATAATCGTAATTTCAAAACAAGTTCCTACCTTGATCTCTGTGAATTACAAATTTATATTCCGATATGATTCGAATTGATACCGAATTTTCTGTTGGTTTTATCCTGTCGAGAACATACTCCTTTATGTGATATATAAACTGTACATACGTCCTTACTACAGGACGCCATTAAACAGGTTAAAGTCCATTTCTTGACCCTCCTACCTCCCCCAGTTACGGAGATACCAAAGCGATGTTTTCCTTTTTGGCGTGCTCTTCATACCATCAACAGGTACTAATTACTTTTGAAAAATTAAAAATCGAACACATCACTTAAAAAATAGTACATGTTGAGAGTCACATGCATATTCCTCATACATGATGAACATTTGAAATTCTCTTATGATTTCCCGTTGGTCTTTCAAAATTCGCCGCAGCAGCCTGGACGCCAAAAAATATCGGGGGATGCTGCATGGCCTATCTTAGCTGGGTGGGAAGATGGTGGTTACATTAAACTTTTTCTATATTTTCATACTTACATTAATATTTATATAAAGTTAGTTTTGTTAGTTAGTTAGTTAAAAGTTTTCATTTTGACAACAGATGCATACAGTGTATACATGTAGCTATTATTTGACACTGGCATTATATTCTTAAAGCCTTCGGAGGGTTTAAAATTACATAATTTTAAAATATCTACATTCCATAGGTCATGGGCCCGCTTTAATGTTGTTTTTTCTTTGAATTTTTTCGAAAACAAGTGAACTCGAAGAAGAAATACTTGAATCTCTAACTAGCAAAAAAGAAATATAACGTAAGCTCTCAGACATATGAAACAAGTCAGTCACCATTAATTGATGATATACTGGTAGAAATGTTTAAAGACTCGGAACCGAGAATGATTTCCTAATGCCAACAGAATTTTCAAATATCAAAGGAACTGCACTAGACATATTGATGTACTTGTATAAATGCGTCTTCAAAAGCACAGGTCATTGATTAAAGATGATGTGAACAGTACATTGTTTCCTGTTTGAAGGGTATGCCTGATATTGTCCAGATATTCGATGCTTGCATTATCGAGATATCTTCCATTACTTTTAGTTATATCCGCTATCAGTATAACCAGTGTTCACATCCATTCCTCAATCTTATTATCACCATTTAACTTATCCGACGGTCAATAAACTTGCTAAATTGAAAAAAAACTAAAACAAAGTTAAAGTTTATCAAAAATTAAGAATAGGAGAACAAATAAACTTTATATTCGCAGAATTCAGCGTTGAAAAGGGTTGGCGTTACCGTCTTGCAGGCTGAAACTAATTTAGGCGCTTGGAATTAGCTTGACGCTTCAGGATCCTCGAAAGTACAGAGGTGGGGGTCATATGAAAAGAAAGGAGTGGACAGAGGCACACATAAGGTAGCAAAAGCATTGACTGTGGTTCTATTAGTTCGACTAATTCATTTTGTAGGACTTAAAAGCTTTAGGTAATTATGAACCCCTTAATTCGAACCCCCTCTATCAGAAACAGCAGTGACAGTTAGAGATGGAGTAGTGACAATATGACTATGCAATAACATAAATGCCTGGTAAGTACTCATTCACATGCTGCTGAAATTATTTTTACTATTACTAATGCAGATACTGCTATGATGTAAGAACTTATTAAACCACAATCTCTGCTATCGTTACCTTATGTGTGATTCGGTCAACTCCTTCCTTATCATATGACAATATTTTACTTATCTATTTCATATTTCGACATTGTTCACAAAGAAGAATCCCGTTACAACTAATATATTTCTTGTAATATTTATCAATCCACCTATTTAATGACATATGGATAATGTTAAAAGTTCCATTTCCATAAGAAATCTCAAAATAGTGTAAATATTTGTTTTAGATATATCTCACACACCATTCACATTTGAAAAACTTCAGAGTAAGATTCCATTGATAAGAAAATGGCACATATAACATTCTGTAATAATCGTGTTAGAGAAAACCATGAGACCATACGAAGAAATAAATGAACCAACCTGAACGTGACAACCAGGAAGTTATAACAACAAAGGCTGTCAGCCAGATGCGAAACGACAAGATTTCATCTCTTATAAGAGCCCCTAGAAAGCTAGTGAAGGAATTTTGTTTGTCTCACGGTACACCGTGTATCATTTCAGTATGTTGGATACGTGTTACATTGCATTGCTTTCCATACTGTCTTTATAATTAATATAACACTGCCAATTTACTATTGTCTATATATATATATATATATATATATATATATATATATATATATATACTCTCCCAAAAAAGAAACGCATATATGAATTTTTAGCGAAATGTTTTCTTTATTTTGTTACAATATATCGCGGTGATTAAGCAAGTGAATTCAAAGAAATTTCACATAGAGACAGTCACAGTATCACGTCATAGAATGACTTCGGGAAAGGTCAGGTAGTGAGTCAAACAGATGCGTTTGGTATCGTTGACGTCAGTACGTCGTGTGTCCACCATTGGAGTCAAGAACTGCACGGCATCGTCTAGGCATGGAACGAATAAGTCTCTGAATGTGATTCTGTGGTATGGCAGCCCACTCTGTCCTTAGTGCGTCTGCAAGCTGCAGAAGTGTCTGTGGCTGTGGGTTACGTTGTCGAACCCGTCTGTCCAGGGCATCCCAGAGATGTTCGATAGGGTTCAAATCTGGGGATCTGGAGGGCCATGGAAGGACATTGATGTTCTCATTTTGTAGAAAGGCTGTTGTTAAACGAGCCGTGTGTGGCCTGGCGTTGTCTTGTTGGAATAACTCCCTCTGGCGGCGGACAATAGGAAGGACATGTGGTCTTAGAACTTCATCACAGTAGCGTTGTGCTGTCAAATTGCCTCGGATCAACACCAATTGACTCCTTCCGTTGTAGGAGATGGCTCCCCATATCATCACACTCCCCCTGCCGAATCTGTCTACCTGGGGGACGCAGGCGTCGGCAAAACGTTCATGACGGCGTCTATATACACGCATTCTTCCATCTCGCCGTTCCAAAAGAAATCTCGATTCATCACTGAACCAGACACGCCGCCAATTACCCAAGTTCCAGGCCTGAACATTGGTACACCAGCGGACACGATGTCGTCGATGCTGTTGACGCAGCACAGGGCCAATGTAGGGTCTTCTTGCTCTAAGTCCTGCGACTCGAAGTCTATTCCTGACGGTCTGTGCAGAAATCCTTCTCAATCCGGGTATTTGTCTAGCTGTACTGGCTGCTGTAGCTGTACGATGACGTAGGTGGTGTACCCGGATGTATCGATCCTGAGCTGCTGTTGTTATTTTTGGTCTGCCACTTCTAGGCCTGTCTGCCACCGAATTATGCTGGCGATACCTATTCCATAAACGAGATATGGTGCTTTGGTGAGTGTTCATGCGACCAGCAACTGTTAGCTGTGACTGCCCTGCTTCAAGAAGGCCAATTGCGATGTTTCGATGTTCTGTTGTTAGTCGAGGCATTTTCAATACATCAAAAAACTCTTAAATTTTGTGAATGTACCGAGAACAGTGTTCGACCATTTATACCCTTAACTGACATGACATAATCACTAAACTTTACATGCAATGCACGTGCAAAACGTTTTCTCTGAGATTGCATGCTTATTTTGGATTACTTACTCTCCAATACCGATGAATCTTGTTGGTTGCGTTTTGACTTGATGTTCTTGTACAAAAACATCAAAGAAATCATTATTTAAACAATTAACCTTGTAAAATTATAGCTTATCCAATATTCGAGTTTTTGAAAAACACAAGTCTACTATGCGTTTCTTTTTTGGGAGAGTATATATATATATATATATACTGATGTTAAAATCAGTAACTGAATAGCGACTAAATGCTTTGACTTTCCAAGTGAAAGGTAAAAGATGACGAATTAATAACCTTCAAATATAAATTATGTATTAATACTGAGTGTATATGGGGATAAGTGTAACTTATCTTTAAGAGAAAAGGAGAATTAATCAATGAAGAATTGTGATATTGAAAACAAAAATCTTTACTTTAGAGTCGTAATATTTTACAGTTTTAATGTCACTGACTACCCTGCACAACCCTAGCGTGTCTCCAGTGGTTACTTTCAGTATTAAATTTTATCGCATATCGCATCAAGTCATTTGCAATCATACAGATAAGAAAACTACTCAAACAAAACTAACATACCAAAATATCAAATGCAAAATGTGATTAACGAAATTTAAATCGAATGTAATAATATTGAGATTAAAAACACTTACGTGAACAGATATTCATGAACATAAGACGATTCGGCCAACCTGACCTGGAAACAAGGAAGTAATTATATTTAGCAACGAATACAAAAATTTTAACAGCTGTGGCATGTGATTTGGTAATATATTTTTCATGTTGTTCACTGGAGCGTTGTACTTTCCAAGTCTTTTATTCAGATGTATTTAGAACAAAGGCCCATTATACAGTAGGATCATACAGCCATCAAGCGGTTTTTACACAGCTTACTTGCCTCATATATATACATAGCCAGGTTTCTTAATATAGAAAAAGTTCTACAGACGTAAAGATATTAAACTTGTACAGAGATGACTATATACCGCACAGCAAAACAAAATGATATTCATCGTCAATATTTGTATTCGTATACATTTGACATAACCTGACATGCCTTGGCTTATTGGAATATCTAGCAGTTTCGATATTTAAATGATGTGAGCTGCATCGAAACCTCATAAGAGCAAAACGGATTTTTTAACATCAATGCAAAATCCAATATCTGTTATTTAGCGAGTATGAATGTGTTTATGAGTTAAAGGCCGGGATCCAAACCTCCAAAAAACCCATGGGTTTCTTATCTTTGTCATCTCTACTCTGATTGGTTGATTCCATAAACAAAGATATTATCAGTGTTTGGGTGACAGGGCAGTAACGGTTTTTTTGGTGCCTGGGAGAGCTCAGCAGGGGTCAAAGGTCTCAAAACTTTACTACAAGTTGTGGCTGGTAGTAGTCTAGCGAGTTTCAGTGCATAATCATCAGGGAAAAAACCATTAGTAATAATACATGAAGTTTAAATTTCTGTGATAGGATGATAATTTTTTAGTATATTAAATTATATATTTTTTATGAAATGACCAGCACAAAGGAGATCTTTAATTATAGAATTAGATATGATTGTATTTGTTAAAATTCTCTGAAAAACGTTCAAAACAACCATAGTCTTTTAACAATGTTTGGATGTATTTGAAGTAAATATGTCACTATTGTTGACAAAAGTTATACAAAATTGTCTAAATCCATTTACTGTCACAATAATCTTTTTATAACCTTAGTCTCTACAACTTATCCCCACAAGCAGAGCTAAATATTTGGGGGACATATGGGATGGGGGAGGTTTTGATTTCCCAGTCGGGCTGGGAAGGCAGTGAAATCTGACACTCTGAATGGATCTTTTTCTCCACTAGCAGACTTGTTTGGTATGGTAATGATGAGAATCTACCCAGGAAACATTACGGCAGTGGGCCAATAGTGGGCCAATGCTGTCGTGTGTATTGGCCCAATACAGGCTGGCGGCATTGGCCCACTGCTGAAATGCACATTGGCACAGCATTGGCCCAATGCTGGCAGTGTTGTTACTTACGGCATTTAGCCAGGCCTACGCCATCAGTATGCCAGCAGACTTTATAGGCTATTTATAGGCCCTACTCTTCTTCATTTAGGTGGAAATTTTACTGCTGAGAAAATATGATGAAAATGAAAGCGAATGCTTAGTTTTAAAATGTTAAAACTTTTTTCCATAATTATATGTGATGTTTTGATAAAGGTATGTTATATCGCATTATCTATCTAATTTATATACTATAACTTTCAAAACAAGGACAGTTAAATTTAAAAACACCTTGTACTCCCGTAACCACATTTTCTAGACTGCTACTTACTCATTCTTCAACTTTTCGAATCTCACAAAAACAAAACTTCAGACTTATTTAAGAAGTTTATTACATAAGTTGTGGGCTAAGAATCCTCTCTTCTCTCCTCAGTTTGTCGCGCCTTTGCTAAAAGTCTCTCCTTTCTACCCCCCTCTCTATCAGGGGCATACCGAAACCACTTCTGGATGTGACTCTCTATGTCACGATTAGAGGATGTTGCGGCAGCAGGATTCTTACGAGTTGATTCTGCAACAAACAATATACTTTTAAAATATGGATCAAACTTGTAACTGTTATACTACACAACATTTATGATGGCATGTCATTCTCAACAATGTGGACATCACACATAGTACAAGTAAAACATAAAAACACACACACTCTCATGAACAAGGATTTGTTGAAAGCTACATCAGGTTTCACAAATATTGAGGGGAGGAAACTTTATATCTTACATGGAAAAGTTATGTTTATAGTTTGTGTATGCTTGTTTATATGCTACTCACTGATAATAACTTCGGCCAATTTTGAACGTTTGAATGGGATTTTCACATGTGTCCCCTTCCAGTTTATCCTGCGTGAGAGAGTGTTGGTGAGCAAGGCAGCCATGACCCTTCGCACCGTTTCTGCAACGTCACTGCCGCCAATGACGCCTAGTGACGCCACCTTAAAAAAAGAGAAAATATTCAGCATTTAAAAAAATGCATTGGACCAGAACATTGAACCTTCTTCGAAAGCAGTTGCTTATAGAACCCTTTTAAAACTAATATTCCGAAATACTCATTGTATCTTTAGTGATATCATATGTTCTTAATATCTTTTCCTTACCGCGAATTATATGTCACCTTAATGAAAAAATGTTATGTTTATGTAACACTTATGTTGCAAGGCAGCCCGAGCGTAAGTAAATGATTCAGTTAAGTTCAGTTACAGCATTTTCTAATAGCTTTTTACTTACAACAAGTTCCAGTTTTGGAGCATCAAGCAATACTCTCTCTGCATGATCCAATTCTTCGATGGATCCTATTGGGAATCGCAAGCCATGATTGGTTGAACCTATCTGACCTCCACCCTCCCCACTGGTTCCCGCTCGTAAGGCCTGGAGCTCCCGGAGAACTTGGTGAAGCAAGCGGGTGTTTTCTGCTGTTGCCGCGGTGGTTGTCTCAACTGCCTTGATCACTTCTGTAAAATGTTCTGCAATACAGATTTCAACAATTATATCTTTATTAAATTATTCGATATTAGTGTCATGTTCAAAAGAAAGGCACCATAATTATTTTAGATATACATACTTTTTATGTATGTACAGGTCTGTGACTATTAAATACATGTCATTTTTTAAAACATAAACTCACCTTGAATATTTGTAGCAGGCGTCAGGTTATGGTTTTGGGCTGAAAAAGGCAGATAAATTAAACTTCATGAATTGTAGTTAACAAATATTTGAGTACAATTGGTACATATTTTTAATTTAGTAAAGATAGGTTGGTTCATATGGTTCAATTTCATATATCATAATTCAGGCTTCTGGGGTTATTGCACTTCAACTAAACGAAAAGATGTTCAATATTTGTCTATACATTTACACAATTGATAATTGTTTAATAAATCTTAATTTACTTGATTCATTAGTTCTCAAATGCATCAACAGTGTAGCTCCAGTAATGTAGCTTTCAGTTTGTATGATACAAAATGCCTTGAATTTAAATTAAATTTAACTCATTTATAATTAAAATAAAAGTACTGTTTAGTTTCGGTACCTTGAGAAGAGGTCGATGTTGAGGGCGTTGAAAACAAATTAGTCCTTGTTGCTGTAAAATAAAAAGATGAAATAATGTAGTGAATTTTGTGTTTTGTAATGTTTTGAATCTTTGTAGACAACAGATGTTCAGTAGATAAATTTCAGTAGATATGTTTACTAACCGTGTTGACGTGAAGAGTTCTGTACTCGTTGAAGTCGCGGGGACCGTCTTGGTAACAAGGTCGGTAAGGGTGACATTTCTTCCACATCAGGAGATGAAGAGAGCTCATGGGAAGGAGGCCAGCGTGAGTGTTGTTGATGAGCAGATGAGTCTCGTTGTTGTGAAGATGAAGATCGGGGAGGTGGGGATGGTCGGCGTTGTGGAGACAGTCGGTGTTGTGAAAAGGAAGATCGGGGAGGTGGGGATGGTCGGCGTTGTGGAGACGGTCGGTGTTGTGAAGAGGAAGATCGGGGAGGTGGGGATGGTCGGCGTTGTGGAGACGGTCGGTCTTGTGAAGAAGAAGATCGGGAAGGTTGGGATGGTCGGCCTTGTGGAGATGGTCGGTCTTGTGAAGGAGAAGATCGGGAAGGTCGTGATGGTCGGCGTTGTGGAGACGGTCGGTCTTGTGAAGAGGAAGATCGGGGAGGTGGGGATTGTCGGCGTTGTTGAGACGGTCGGCGTTGCGGAGATGAACGTACTGAACCTTCAACCACATCAATTGAGTCGAGCAGAGTTAGTTGTAAAGGTGCCTGAGGTTTTACCTGGGGATTTCGTCTTTTTTTGTGGGCTATCTTCAGTCTCATCTTCTCCGCTTGACTGCAGTTTTGAAGGCTTCTTTCGTCTGAAATATTTGTTAATTCAGGTGATCAAACTGAACATCTTTTTTCAATTACTTTAGTTAATCGTCATGAGCGATTATTGAAAAGAAACATTAGACTCCACTTATGCTTAATTTGAAGTTAATAAATGTATCAAATTTTGATTAAATTTCATTTGAAAACATTATTCAGTATTTGATATTTCCTTGATAGAAATAAGAATGTAGTCATATAGAAAAGTTATGGAAATAATCAAATAGTTACTTAAAAAACAAAACACACACATATTACCTCAATATATTCTAACTATTGTGTTAAAATATTGATAGAATAGAAATGATTATAGAAATATAGAATTATATGATTATTTTTATAATTATGACTATTTCAATGTATTTTATATTAGAACATTAGCCAAACTTGCTTCGGGGCAAAAAAAGCATCAAGTGAAACAACTGTCCTAGTTTACATTAACATCCTAAGGCTTATATGATAAAAGGCTCTTTTAAACTTAACAAAAGTATGTCATGTTAAATGACAATTGCACTCACTTGCGGGTGTTAGTTCTCTTCTCGCATTCTCCCTCATCTGCAGTTTGCAGATCTGATTCGAATTCGGCCTGCGTGAGTTTGCAACAAACTTCTTTATATGATGCTGAAATAAAACCAAAATATTGAGTTATGATATGATTACACGTACACCATTTATCATCATCATCATCATAACATATTTATAATGCGCTATTATCCATGTAGGCCATGCTCAAAGCGCACAAAGAAAGAATTCATAGATGAAATAGTTAATTTAATAGATAATTCTAAAACAAGTGGCGGAAATAATTGTGTATAAATGTACTTTATATGCCTATCAAATATGTTGCCATTCCTCAATTTATTTGAATTAATACAAGTACATCTTACGCTTATAACAGATTCATTCTTACCTGTATGGATGATGCGGATTTTGTATAGTCTCCATTTACTTTTATCTGGAGACATGCTGCTCCGGACAGCTTTCTTCAAAGTTGCCAGGGACTTGAAGTGGTCTGGCCAGTATGTTTTATCACGTTCCACCCAGTTTGAAGGGATGATATCGACTAACTCGAGTCCTTCAAACTCCACAATGTGGAACTTATCCATATCCAACCTATCCTTAAATGCACATGTAGACATTTTTACAGATTTTGAAAAAAAAATTGCATTTACAATATTTAAATACCTACACTATCACTTTGTCCTATCAACTGTGGCATCTTTTTCTGAACTATATGTTTTTCATATGCACAGGATCAATTCATGTTACAATGATGGTAACGCGAATATTTTATATACTCTATGGCTCTTACACCAAGTGTTTTAGTACATGTTATGTATTATGTAATACGCATTTCTGTTACACTTTCATGTGTAACAGAGGAAATGCAGCCATAGAAGTACTGTCTGGCAAAAGGACATATTTTTCCTTTACCTGACTTAATGGTGCCATCTGCAAACGGTCCTGAAGATGTGAAACACTATAAATTCCAATCTGTGATGAAGGTAATGGATAGGTGAATAAATTATCTTTCCTAGAGAAAATTACATATACAACCTTTTTTTCATTATCTGTACTTTTCACAATGTTTTTAATGATACAAATGTCATTTCCTATTCTGAAACAATTATCTCCTTTCTTGATAGAAAGAAACCTTCCTTTCTCCTGAATATGTTTATACTGTTCAACAACCTGTGTTTGTAATGGTAGTGGTCCGATTGTGTGTCGTGATTCCATAGCACTAGATTCAGTAGATATTACAAAGTCCTGTTTTTCTGATAATCTTCTCACCACTTGTTGGAGGGGTTGTTTGGGAGTTCTAAGTAGTTTTTTTATTTGTCCCAAAAAGTTTTCAAAAGGAAAGGATGAAAAGTTATCTAGAGGGCCAAACCGTTTCACATCATCAGCTAAGTGTATCAAACAATGCACGTTGTAAATTAGTACTTCTCTACCATACATATGTGAAAACTTTTCCACAAACAAGATAAGAATTTGCTTAGCATAGTCACAATGGGTCAAACTTAAAGAAGAACTTGCCAAACAAGAGATGCCAACAAAAAGTAGAAGAAAGTGTTTGTACTTTGATAATGGTAAAATATTCTTCAGTGTCAATGAGCCTGTATACAACAAAAAGAGTCTGAATTCAGTGGCTTTCCATCGATCTATTTCCTGTAAACTTCGCCCCTTTCTACAAAATTCAAAAGGAATATAACTTGAGTAATTTAATATTCTTTCAGAAATTTCAGCAACAGCTCTGCTACCTATACGACAGCGATATGTCACTGGTCCTCTTATCCAGAGGAGGAGTAATTTCTTCATCACTCCGAGACACACAAGGTGCATGTAATCTAGTGGGAAACTACTTATCATGCCAATGTTAAGTTTACAAAACGGGGATCTTCCCACGTGGTGATCTTCATCTTTAAATTCATCAAATTGAATGTTCAATCTGTTTTGAGCTGATGTTTCTGGAAAGGTCATTCGTCCATTGTACCACAAACCATGTTGAACACACCTATCACAACCATGATATCCACTATGCCCTTTGACAGCTTTAACAAAAGACCTTGCTGGTGTGTCGCATATGACACATGATAATTATACGTTTACTGTTCGATTTTCATAACTTAACCCTTCATTTTGCAATGTTTCAGCTTCAGTTATAAAATCATTCAAATATTCATTTAGCTTCGTAGGCTTGTGGGGACCATAATAAATGCCAATGATAAATGGATTATCAACGCATGGCGATGTTAATTTTCCAAGAATAGGCCAAAACTGATCAGATGAGGGTTTAAACACAGGCAAACCATCTATATTTATTTGATATTTCAATGTTTCTATGGTACAGTCATTTTCCAAAGCCGACAGACATTTTAAAACACAATTAGCCAATCCAAAGTGAAAGTATTGCCCTCCTGCCAAATGTTTTACATCAACTACACTGTTAGTTCTTAGCAGAGTTCTTGAATCTTTCGGAAGATCAGAAAAATCTTTTCTAAATATAGTCAATAGAGCTGTCAAAGAATTGTGAGGTACATTGTACTGAACAGCCCAAGTTCTTAGTCGATCTTGCAAAGACACTTCATCAATATCCATACCAAAGTTTGAATCATTATCATCAGAGCTGCAGAATTCAACGTCACATTTGAATTATCATTTAATAGAACTTGCAAGGTGTCATCATGGGTTACATTTTGAACACTTGACAGTGGACTGTTTTCATACAAATTTTGTAAACTTGTTTCATCATTTTCTGTCTCATTAATAATATCAGAGGATGGACCAGGTAATTGTATACGTTCTGCTACTGTCTGAAGACGCTCTCTAACACGGCGTATTATCTTACGACGCTTCGTCCAGTAAGACATAATTAAGTTGAAATTGTTCTGAAGTAGAACAGTAATGTCGTAGCAAAAACAGGTTAACTAGGTTGAACTATACTATGCAATAAACCTCATGAATATGTTCAACTAAAATGAAATTAAGTTTATATGTTTTGAAATTATAAATACGTATTATATTAGATTGAATGAATTGTTTAATGATTAGCTTTAACAATGCTAAATAAATGTTAACAGCTCTCGAGGTCAATGTCAATAGATAAAATAAAGTAACAAAGGGTTTAACAGATTAACATGCCACAGTCGATGTAAACAGAGTGTACATCGAAATACTTTTAAATTTACTCATGGGGAATGTCACACGATTATTTGAAATAATTATTTACTTATACTTAAAGACCAAAATGTAATATAATATTACAGCACATATCATTAGATACAAACTATGTATATGGTAAAAAACAGCCCGCAGAAAATTCAAAAGAAATCAGGAGTTAGTACTTTCCCCTCATATTATATGCTTGGGTCATTATTATATTTTTACACTCACTCCAGTAGGTTTTGTGTGTTTTTTGGTGGGTAAATAAGTAAAGTATGTCCAAAGAAAAGTATCTTTTTAGTAATATGATATGTCCTGAGAGCAGTAAGGGCTGCTGGAATCGCCGCGCTCTGAAACTGCCAGCTCGCACTCTTCCTGGCTGTATCTCTTATCTGCAGAGTTCGGGAGGTTAAAATTCCTGTGTTGGGAATGGTCTAGTGGGCCAATATAGGCCCATTAATAACAGAACGGCAGCGTAAGTGGCGCAGCTGACGGCACTAATTCAGCATTGGCCCAATGCTGTTATGTTTCCTGGGCTCTTGTAACTCTCCCTACTGTCATTCTCCAGTATGAGTAGCAGGTTGATAGTTCAAGGAGACGCATGTCTTTATCATTATACACCTTAATTATACTTTACGGGACTTCTTCCTATCGTTTTAGTGTAGAAATTTTCATCTGCTTATTTGCACGATATAGTCACCATTGTAACAAACAGCTGTAGCATTTCGGAAGAGAAAGAAGAAATCTTTGAATAAATTCGATATTTCTATAATAAAAATCCTTCTACATAAAATTTATAATAAATGTAAAGAGAAAACAGATAATCAGTATTTATCGCATTACATGTACTATGTGTACAGGACCAGGGTCCCGGTCAGTGGTTTGAGAGTGTCCGCCAGACGGACAGCTACTACCAGAACAACGTCATTGACGGTCAGAGACTGCTGTCCAGTGTGTACCAGATGACTCGTAATACCAGGGGATTCCCCACCAATGACCACGTGCTTACATTTACAGCGTGAGTTGTATTCCTTGTATAGAAAATTTTATGCAATGATACTATACTATACTATACTATACTGACGTTATAAGACATGATATGTTTCTGAGCCAATTGACCGACAAATAATAGTACATTCAGTGTTTGATATGGAATAGTTGTCACCTTGTTAATTTTAAAAAAAAAATTAAGTTAAAAAAAAGGTTGTTTATACATGTATATATTTTCGAATTGTCAAAAACGAAATCAATTTTGCTTTTCTGCTGTTGGAATTATAATGCTGATACCTATGTAATAATTGCAATGATCATTATTGCAGATATGACATGTATACCCCAGGATCCAATCTTTTAGGTTTGTGTTTCTTACCATATATGAGTAAATAAACAAACACATGCAGAATTTACCATAAAACATATTAACTCGTTCTGAGTAACTTTAGGAGTATAAACGCATGAATTGAAATCATTCCAGGATAAAAAAAAATTGAAAATACACAACTACATGGAGGTCCGGACATCATAAGGCACTTGCAAAAGATTGTAGGCTCAAATATTCATGTTTTTCCAATAATAATTTGAGATTTGTGATCCCATTTTATTAAAATAAACGCCTTTATTTAAGCATCAATGATTTAAGTATTCAATATTTTCTTTTCTTTATTCTTACATTCAAATTTACACATTTAACAATTCATTTCGTACAACAATTGATGCTACTCACTCGCTTGACATTCACTTATTCACACACGTGTCTATTGAAGGCTTAGGTTATTAATCCAACAGATTCTGTCACTATTCCTCAACCAACCAGTGTTCACTGATTTCTCTGCTTTAAGGGATTGCCTACATGCAGAGCGTGTGTCGCCCTGGAGGTATGAGCGTATCGGTGGTCGAGTACAATGATCGCTTCACTGATGACATGCTGGTCGCTACACACGAGATTGGACACGGGTAACACAACTTCTGTGTGTTAGATTAGTTTCTTGTTTGAAAATATCGAGAAATAACATAATTTTAGGACAAAGTATTTTATGAAACAACACTATTGTAAACATTGGTTATAAAGCTAATCATTTGATTGTATCCCGAACATACGCTTATAAAATGAAGAAACTTTCAAATTTGTTCAAGGGTTTAATGCACTTATACCAATCAGCTTGGTTTTGTTCATTATTATATATTCCCGTATACCAATGCAACTTTTTGTGCATGCAAAATTGTCTGTGTCTCCGGAAAATAATCTTTAAATGTAAAGCATATCATGTCGTCATAAATTTCCAATTGTCTGCCGAACAGTTTGAGCGCCAATCATGATGGTTACGGAAATGGTTGCCAAGCAACGAGTAGATACATCATGGCGCCCTCCTATGACGGCGCCCATTACCTATACGACAACAACCCGCACTACTTCTCCTCGTGCTCCGTGCAGTACATCAAATCTTTCATCAGTAACTTGCTGCAGTCCAGGTGAACAAAATGCCCATGTAACAGTGGTTACTAAATAATAATAATATTCATGATGATGATGATGATGATGATGATGATGACGATTATGATGACGATGATTTTTCACCATTCCTTATTGGGTCCTTATTTGGTTCTATGACAAAATTTAACAATTTTTAAGTAACGCCGTACATCATATAATATATGGACGTAAACTCCGAGTCAAGTCGAAGAGGAACTTAGTTTACCAAATGCTCAATTAATTTAGTATATGAAAGTGTTCCTCACTATATGTTTGAAGAGATGACTATAAAATGCCTAAGCGTATTAAGGCTAGGGTATCAATCCACTCGAAGTGATGACTTCATCACTATAAGATCACCTTTGCTTCTGTCCTCAGTCTGTATCAAGTCAACACCTGCCAAATCACTGCAATATAACATTTGCTTCCTTGAACTATTTTATATGTTCTGCGGAAATGTTTATTGATAATTTGGGTAACATAATAAGTCTATCGTATGAAAAAGAAGGTTTCATGCCAGGGCGTTGTTTGTAGATCACACTATGGACAAATAAAGTACGACAATATTCTATTTGTAAGATGGTCTTCTTTCGATATCTACGTCGTATTGAAACGATTATTGCATACGGAAAGGAATGAATTCAGTGTTCATGCTTTACAACCACAGAACCTCAGCTACATGCTTGCGAACGAAGCTTCAATCCCCCACTGTTCCTGATTTAGGGGGAGATTTACCTGGACAGGTGTATGACGTCACAGAACAATGCAAACAAATCAATGGACAACAGTCGTACTATTGTAACGTGAGTGAAGTTAATGTTATCGATCGGTTAAATATTGATTTTAACATTTACTTCTGTATTCATGCATAGCTATATGATGCCTTTGAACAATACAGAATACTGTCTTAAATGTAATAATGTAGAGTTTTGTAAGTTCAAACAAAAAGGGTTACCTCGTGAAACTCTTTATTGAATGCGTTTACCAGCACTATTTCATTATCAAATGTCATATTTAAAGACAATGTTTTATTTACTTCTATGTTCGTATGCAGTGCTATCAAGCAACGTGTCGGAGTTGATACAAATAATTTTTCAAGTAGTATTGAAGTACATGAACCACCGTAGTTAATCGTTGACTCTGTTTATGAATCCTTTACAGCGGTAGGTCAGCATATCGGGAGTTGTAGATATCTAAAAAAAACTATTCTCTTCACTCACTTAAAAATGTCACAACAATTGTTAACATTAAACATAAACCAGTAAGTGTATCGGAGATTGGTGATTCATGTATTGTCCCTGCTTTCTGTTCCGCACATTTCTCCTGTACATGTATTGTAATTTTTAACAGGAGGAAGTCACTACATTGATGGATGTCTTTATCATCCAAAACTGTGTTCCACAGGAGATATCGTTTGTGGAAGATCAAGCGATATCTCCTAGGATATACCTTTTGGCAGTAGATTTTGAACAATGCCCCTCTGACGTCAAGTATATGACATCACAGTTGTTTTACATCATCAAGTAATGACATCATAAACATTACGACGTCACAATGCTATGACATCACCGCACTTGGAGTCTAAGGGCAGCACGGTGTTCAGTAATGTTCATTTGTCATTCAAATGTAATAAAAACATTTGGATGATAAATAGAATCTCACCCTCGTGTCTTCTGATATTGAATATATCAACACTCGTTGATAAAAGTAAAACTATGTGTAACTTTCATCAACTCGTGTTAATATAATTGATATCAGAAGACACTTGGGCGAGATTCTCTATATGTTTCAAGAATTTATTCATTTCAAACATTTCACTATGTCACAACAAGTGCTTACTTTTAACATAAGCCAGCTATTGCATCGAGAGATTTCAATTCATGTATTGTCTTTGCTTTCTATTCAAAACATTATCTTTGGGTTGAAACATTTTACAGGAGCCAGTTAGTGCCTCTATCTGCAAGCGGATGGCGTGTTACAACCCCAGCTGGAGGACGTGCACACGCCACAGTGCGGCTGATGGGACGCAGTGTGGCAGTAACAAGGTAAGAGCGTTCCTCGACGACTCCTATGTGATCATATTTGATATAGATATATAAGTAAAGTGACTCATTGGTTCAGAACATGACTAATGATGATAGTGTATTCATGTATTTTCAGAGAATTTACGTTACCGTAGTTGTATTGACGTTACGCCTACCCTACACCTAAAGTTTTCAACAACTGCGAAATCAGAATATGTTATTGGATGCCCACGATTCTTTAAACGATACATAGAACTTTTGATTCTTCGGAGAATATGGGTACATCTTACGTATTTTTACTTGAAAATGAAACAAGGAAGTTATTATTATATTTTGTCGCAATATTCAAATACTTTTCTACTTTAGATATGCCGCCTGGGAAGCTGTGTGACTGCTCCTACGCCGCCACCTAGTAAGTTGATACAGTGACAAACTTTGTGACTTTCTCATCACATGTACAGTTGTTACCTTAACTTGTAGAGGTGTTCTTTGTGATATCTACTTGAATATACTACAATTGTATTTCCAACAGTTAATAATTGTATTTGTTGTAAAGTCCATATGCTTTCATTTTTCATCTTATCATTTCAAAAATATGTGGTATAGTATTTTATATCGGGTTTCAGCAGTCATTTTTTAAATGACTTAAATCATTGAAGATACTAAACGACCTTCGATTTAATACTATTTTTATTAAACGAGTTAATGATATAGTATAATGTTGATATCAAATCATTAACGAGTTTAATGAAAATAGTATTAAATGGTAGGAAGTTAAGTATTCTGTTAAGTACTCACCACATAAATCAAGCAAAACTGCCAATAAAGTGTTAAAGCTATAATATCCGCTATTATGTTGCAGTGGTTTAATGTCTCCGTGTGAATATTGCACTGCAGTATGTTACATGGGCGAGTAATAAAGTAGTAAATGTCACTCTTAGCTTTCCCCTCACCGATTTATAACTATAACTATTAGATTGTATGTAATCTGTTAAAGAACAGTGTACACTACGTTGTCCGTGGAGACAGAAGCTTGACTCAAGACGCTGTACATGTGTAAAAGGTAAGTCGGTCTAAAATGTTTTGAGCTGTGCATGAATATACAGCAGAAAATAAAAACATGCAAAAGATAGCAACTTTATGACAGAAAATACAATATTAAGAGGAGAAACATGATTGGTCATAAATGCATATCCATGAAAGGAAAACTGTCATTGGGGCGTTGATTAATTTAAAGCTCATGTGTTATATGAACTTTCCTTTCTGGTCATGAAATCATTGTACAATAATAGGGGACTCAATTCCTGTTTTCTTGACCTTGGTACACCTCCGTGTAAGAGTCCTACACTCTACCGATTCAGCCGAGTAGATAACCCTCTGGCCAAAGCCTTTTGTTTCACCCTGCAACAGTTGTTCTTGCAATAGAAGCTTGGGTCGTCTAAACCAAATGCATGTGCTTTAAAAGGGATAATCCCGCTGAACATAGTAAAATCTGTTTCAGAGGAATGTAAAATGCGTTGTCAACAGGGACAAAAACTTGATTCAACACGCTGCGTTTGCATTCAAGGTAAGTTCTTTAGATAAGGAAAAGTGAAGTTCCAAAGCCCCATAAATCCCAAACTAATCCAAATTGGAAAATTGAACAATTGGCTATTGAAATTAAGGGGTTATAACATCTCATTTTATATCATATCCCATTTCAGCCGGAAACTCCCATATCAGCCCGTTGGCCGCAGGCTGATATGGGGTATAGTGTGAAAAATGATATGTTGTAACCTTTTTTGTTAGTCATATATCATACTTTTCTAGACCGCCAAAGGGTTTTACTGAAGTTTAGAGAATGTTGTTTTTATTTGAAAATTTATCATTACAAGACAAATCTTTCAATAGTTAGATTTTTTAAAAAGAATATGAGCAGCGCCGTGTATTAATTTACCCATAAGTAGCACATTTTATAATTTCAATATAAAGAATAAATAACTTTCATTAACTTAACCTTTAAAGACGGAAAAAACATTACTCGGGTTACAAGTCTGTCTACATGACGTTATTCTGTTAGGGGAGATAACCCTAAGTTAAAGTCGGACCGGTATGATATGGCTGACATGGAATTCCGGAACGGGCGGCAACATGGAAGCTGTGCCATAACCTCTGTCACATATGCAAAATACCCTATCTCAATTAAAGTTATATGACAAAACCATTAACCTTCCCAGACTCGTGTTTATCTATTTGATACCAGAAAAACTTGGATGATCTCTGTCTGATCAAATTGGAAAAGGTTATCCTGAACATGACACAATTGGTTTAAGGGTGAAAGTTCCTCCTCGATAGAAATGAGGCTTATAGAAAAGTTTTTTAACGATAATATTCAATTTAATTCAAATATTTCAATTTGTAAAGTTTCCGAACGGCATAAAGAAGTGATTAAGTTTCATAAAGATACACTTAATATCGTGAAATGTTCCTTTTTACGCTATTAGAAGTGAAAAATCAATTAAAAATACCTTTTACATTTCTTAAGTAACTCCAACGTGTCGACGAAGATGTCTGAATGGAGGAACCCTCAACTTCCGGTCGTGCACGTGCTCTTGTAGAGGAAACTATGTTGGCGCATCATGTGGTCAGTGTTACTGTCTATAAGACTGAGGCGTTATCTTTATTTTAGTAGGATAAAGCATTCACTCGTTCATTTTATGACTTTGAGGGTGACCCCTTTGGTTTCTCTATTGAAATCAGAGTTGCTTCTTCATCTCCGATGAAAATGACTTTGAAATCTACTTTGAATCCACCAGGAAATTTCTAATCGACAGTGAACGGTTTACTGGAGTTTCTGCCAATATGAAACAAATATTATCTGTTCATTTAGTGGCCTGGAATATAGTTAAATATACAATGTTTTCTCCTCACAATCTTGAGTATAAAGACACATATACATCTCAGGGAAGTAGTATTTTTACATTGGGGTAAACACTCTGAGTTCTGCATCTCTATCTTCATTGAATGCTTAAACAAGATTTACTTTAATTTTTTTTAAATCGCCCCCACTACACTTGTTTGTTGAAACAGTTAACCTGCCCCTCCCCCTCCTTTCAAAGTTCCGGGATCACCACTGATTCCTCATCTTGTATTTTAGAAACCTGTTCGAGGACCTGCTCAAAGGGTTACCAGATGTCGCGAAGAGAATGTGTTTGTGTTCCAGGTATGGTTGTGTTGATTGTTCAGGCCTCTTATACTTGTAATATAATCTTGTAATAGTCAAACAGTCGGTCTCTGATATTTCAGTAAAATCCTGGATGTTCTAATGTTTTTTTTGTTTTTGTTTTTTTGTTTAGACGATAATATTCACATAAGGTTTGATGAATTAAATATAGGAAATGTATTTCATTTTAATAACAAAATTAACAAAACGAGAGTTGATGAGGGCAAGGCATTACTCACTTGTACATTTACTATGTAGAGTATTTATCGTCTGTGGTACAACAGGCGTGGTTGGGGGATACATAACTGTGACCGAACGTTATCAAAACCCAATCAAAACCTTGTATTCACAAACTTATAATACAATTCAAGTCGAAGGAGAAAAGGGCTTCTGATACAAGAGTGTTGAGTATATAAGTATAACTATGGGTTTTATATATTTTGAATTATACATATGTATTATGTCCTTTAAAGTAATGTGTAATGGATTTATAAGAAAGTATCAAAAACAATATGCAATGTTCCAGTCACGAAGACATGCCGCCAGACGTGTATGAACGGGGGAGTACTCAACAAGCGCACATGCACGTGTAAATGTCGCGGGAGCTACACGGGGAACGCTTGTCGTGAGTTTTTATGAACATTCTGTTACTGTAGCAAACAACTCTTCGTGTTTTTTTTACGATAAGAATTCACATTACTTACGTGCGACTGTATGCTGAGATTAAAAGGTAGATTCTTCTTCTGAATAATGAACTCTTGTGTGCAATACAATTTTATTCAGATAACATTTGCCATTACAGAATTCTGTTCTGTGAGATGCCAAAGAGGTCAAATGAAAAAGCAGGGACAATGCAAATGTATTCCAGGTAATGATGAAATGCAACCTACTTCCTAGCAGACTTTTGTTGAAAAGTCCTTCAAGTTATTGAAACCTCTCTTTCGTAAGAGATATGTTTTAAGGCAAAAAGCCACATGTTTTGAATATATGTGATATAACTTTACAACTTCTTATATGTACTAAAATAAGGTTGCAACATCGTGACATCAACAGCAATTACTTCAATCAATCGGGATCCGCTTACGTTAATCCATTTGCCATTTGGTGAGATTGAGATATTCATAGCTCAGTCTGAGTCCATGTGAAGAGGTTTTGATAACGACACCAAAGCAATTGATAAAATGAAAAGGATTAGATCTTCAGCTTAAATAAAAGGTAAAAAATGTAAGATACCTTAGTGTTAAACCATTCGATGAGGGTTAGAGTTTTGAGATATTACCTTAATCACATGAATATGTTGAGATAATTATATGTTGCCATGCTATTTCATAATGATTTTGACATAATGATACGGTTCAAACAATGATAATGTAGCGGAAAGCCATATGAGCGAGATAAGTGAGTGAGTGAGTGAGATGTTGTTTAACGCCGCTTTCAAGATTATTTCACTTATATCGCGGCTGCTAGTATTATGGCAGGGAGAAAGCCCGCAACACTATTGTGGCTATGCATTGCGGTGAAACCTGCGAGCATCGGCTGGAACTAGCGAACCATGGGTGGTACTGCGCTGAATTTCAGTGTAGCATTGCACCCAAACCTGACTGCGTGTAGAACAGTTCTCTACTGCAGACAAAGTTGCCGAGCCCCTGGCGGGATTCGAACCACGGACCTCCTGATCCGAAGCCGAACGCGCTAACCACTGCGCTATCCCGCCCTCTGGTCTAAAGGATATGCGGTATAGAGGAAATTCCCTCTTTGAAATTGATAACCTATTTGATATTTTGAAAACATAAGCTTGAGTAACATTGTACTCACAGCATCTGGCACAGCTCCAGGGACATTTGGTATAGTAGGTACTGCACAAGTTGTAGTAAGCCATAAGTGTTGCGGGCTTTCTCCCTGCAATAATACTAGCAGCCGCGATATAAGTGAAATAATCTTGAAAGCGGCGTTAAACCCCAACTCACCTCACCTCAACTCCTTTAGACCAAAAAGACTGTGGTTTTGAATGGATGCGGAAACGAAAGGAACATCTAATAAACCCAACTAATACTGTCGTTTAAAAAGGAAGGCTTATCGTATTTGAAATTATTCAAATATTGTTTTATGCGAAATGTTTATTCAGAAGAAAAATCAAAGCTAATATACTTGTTTCTATATATTAGATTCAGCGTTAATACATGATTACCCTTTTGAAGTGATTGTTTTCTCTTTCGCTTTTGTTTCAGAATTGGTCTTTGAATGCGGCTGGAATTGCCTTGTCTTGTTGTAACGTTTTGTATTCTTTAATAAATTATAATTTAAAATTAATTGTATGATTATAAAAACCTAAATTTTTGGCATGAATTACTTGATTTAAATATACACTAACGTAAGAAATTATAAATAAACTGTCTTCGTTTGTGTTGTTTATATAAAACTGCAGGCAACAAAATGACAGAGAGACACAGTATACATTCGGACATTTATAAGATATTTTTAAGTTGCATTCCAAACGTAAAACACATACGTGAATTTCATGACAGCTGTTGTAGTTGTACATTGCAGCAAGGCAAATTGAAAGTAAATGTGGACACTGCTATTACATATTTGGCAATGTTTGATGATATGAAATATATTTTGAACCAAAAAATTCCCCACATTGGGAAGTAAAGGTTTATACAATCGTAGGCCTTGCTGGAAATGGACTACATTGTGTTGTGTTTCCTTTCAAATTGTTTTTTTACAGTTTAACCTGAAACCATTTTGTATGTATGTATACAATCGTATCCCCATACTTTACTCCTTTCAAACTGGGCGAACTTAGAAAATAACAGAATTGTGGAGGACCAAAGTTCCGTCATCTCTCTTGCCTTTGAGCTGTTCAGTACAAACTTGGGAAACAAGCAATTGAAAAGAAACAACTCTATTTTATAAACATTTCTTTAATTAAACACACAATTATAAAAATCGACACTACAGTATTAAAATTGGATAAAACATTTCAACTTAAGAAATTTTAATTTGAGAACTGCTTCTATTGGTTGTCTTGTCTTGTCTAACATTAATATTCATTTGCGTGAGATAAATTTTCTAACCTAAACAGATGCTACTGTCCCTATTAGGATTAATGAAGGAATACAGTTTCATGATCATTGTTCAGTATATATCCCTAGTTTGCCATTTTAGCGGCGCATATGACAAACATTGTCTGCATCGTTTCGATCAAATTTATGAAATCAAGCCTCCAGAACCAAGAATTTGGCCTTGAATTACATATTTGTATCTTCCGAGGTTTTGTCCTTGCTGGTTTGACCCATCTTTTCGTATTCGTTGAAATCCTGCCCCTCAAAATTCAGTTCAGAATATTCGTGCACTTCTTCCACGTTAACGTTTGTCCCTGGAGCCTGGGTTTCTAGTACGCTTTCATCCGCTTCAAACGATTTCTCCTGTTCGTCTGGACGTTTCTGGGTTTCAGTTGATGGTTTAGATTCTTGATTTCGTCTTCTGAAAGTAAGAAAACAGAAAGCTCTCACTGCCCAATACTAACTGAGTTTTGCCAAACTGTATCGGTATCAATAACAATTTCGTCTCCAAAACATAAAACACAAAAGCGGAGAGGGGTAGTTGGGTTCAAACCCGGATTTGTTGTCTGTCAAATCTATAAAACAACAATAGATAGTCATTTAAATTGCATGAAGTATTATGTCAATTTAACAGGCTACTGAAATTGGTAATATAAAAGAAAGTATATAGATTGAAAGTAATCATATCATGAAAGGATCTGTCTTTTGTAAGCACACCTTCGAAAGAGAAGAACTACAACGATAGTTCCCAGGACGATAATGATGAATCCACACACACAGCCAGTAACCAGTGCAGTCAAATTGATTCCTGAAAAAGGCGAAATAGAAAATCATTAATCTTTAATTAATCATTTCTGTAATAATCTTTTAAATTAGGTCATATATCAATATTCGAACTTCTTTTCTTCTTACCATACACAATCCAAAAGGACTTGACATTTTATTCATTTTATTCATACTCAAGAAAAGGACGAACGATTTTAACAAATGTATGGAAGGTATGGAAGTACTGACAAGTTTATTTCAAATCAAAAGTAGACTTCATTCCCTTTATTTTGGCTTATAAAGATAACTCAAACAAAACTTCATAAAATTCTAAACCCTATGCATAAATGTATTAAGTTGTGTGCGTAATCGAATTTCTGATGAATTATTCAATGCTCCATACAGGGAAGTTATAAACCAGTAATGTGTCTAAGGATGAAAAGGGGTAACTTAAAATGAAGTTTTTTTTGTACAATTCGAATGCTTTTGAGCGTATGAAAATAAACTGGACAGTGACCAAGACAAACCTGCAGTTGTGGAATGCCGCGGTGTCGTTAGCCAGACTGTTGAAGAGGTGGAGATGCTCAATATTACACCATTTTCTGGATATATGTGGGTGTAAAATCCATTTATGATAACGGAAAACTTGTGTGTTGACTTCATAAACAGGGTTCCTGTGTCAGTACTTGCTGTTCCAACTTTATAATCTTTGTTCGGAATACTTTTCCAATCTGGGATCAATCTGATGTTTTGATTTCTGTTCACAGTGAAGGCGTGAAAATCATCATTATCATGCTTTGTCATGATCTTCAGGTCTGCATTTACAGGAATGCTGATAACAGCTGAGTCGTCGTATCGTTCCACAGGAGGCAGTATGGTGCAAGGATTTTCTTCAGAAATTTTATCATTGTGATGAAGTTCCGCCTGCAAACAGAGATATGCCATCACCGGTTTCGAACTTGTGAAATGTAAACTTCCATTGACCATTATATCCTTGTGATAGAACTTTGTATATCCAATTGTCACAGTTAACCCGTCATTGAAAATGATCGTTGTATCGTTAAAAAGACAGGTTATATTAATGAAATAGCTTTCAGTAAAATTGTCCACATAATTTAAATGTTTAGTTGCAAGAGATCCAACGGCAAGCACATACTCATTTCCGAAATCTTCACTCGGTGTAAGCTGAGTATACGTATATCTTCCATACCTCCCTACATATTTGCTCTCGACGTACACTGCAATTTCTCTAGATGAAGACACAATTATCCCAGAAGCTCCAATTTGTATTCTTCTTGCCTGGTATTGAACCATGTCATACCGACTAACTTTTCCATCTGATGTTTTAAGATCAACAGAAGCTGCCCAATGCCCTGTTACAAACGTAATGTAAACACTGGTAAATAAACTGTCATCATAAGAAGGAACGAAATATTTCCTCCCAAGATTTGATACAGGAAGTATGGGAACTGACATTGCTTTGTTTCCTCCCCTACCCTGAAGAAAGAAATGAAGTCGTTCATTATTGGTTTCGATAGAACACAGCCTGTAAGGAAGAATTTGAAAGTAATCCTCCACATAAGGGAACGTGTTCCGAGTCTTGACAGTGTCATTACCATAGCACCACAATTGATAGAAGGCTTCTGCTGCTCCTACTGCTACTATGTATACACTCAGGGACTTTGGGACGTTGACGACAAACGTTTCAGAAGGATCTGCAAACACAATGAAATGATGATATAACATATAAATTCATGATCATCATATACAACGTTATGTACCATTTCAAGAATTGAAGCGTAAATTGCATTCTTTTCTAATCAGTTATTTTATAAGTCCCGAGGTCCGTTATTTCTTCTAGGCAATTGCACCGTTTCGTAATGCGCAAGCGCTAAAGCAAGCCAATCCTTAGGGAGCTGCTTGAGCACTTTGAATGTCGGGTTATGTGATGGTTTCGCCCTTCGTTTGTTTCTCCATTATGAAACTGATTATAATGGTTACTTGGTGAAAAATGTTAAAACGTAGATTTGATGATTGTTGACTGAATAATTGTGTTTTGAGTATTTACTCAATATTGCGAAAAGGAATTGAGAACAAATCACAAAAACCAAAGGTCGCCAAAGGTCAGATGATCAATGCCTCCATTTGTAATTCCCTAATTGTGATGAGTGAGTTAGTGTTCTACGTATTTTAAAAATTTTTTCACTTTTAAACACGTAGGTAAATATTATCAAAAGCAGTGGGCGGATCAGGATTAAAAGCGGTCGAAATAATGAGGGAAAGAACAGAAAGAAAGGCATAGGGAGGAAGAAAGCAGGTTCCCGAACGACTCATATTTTGTTTGGCTTCTATCCGTCGCCCTGTCCAGCTTGGGTTACCAAACACTGCACTCATGGTCTCTGAAGCAAGCCTCCACATCACGAGAAGGCATCGAGTCATTTGTTGGTAATTGTGATGAAAAACGTTTAAGAGAACAGCCGGGTTTAAATAAATTGCCAATTTTAAAGCTTTCTCCCTATGAAATATTCTGTATTTCACGAAGCAAATTCCGATAATTGTTGAACATTCTGTTTAAGAATAATAGCTGTTTAATACAATTATACCGATGTCCACTCACCAAGGAACTAACTTTCAAGCTTATGAATTATAAAATATAACGGTAGGTTTTATCTTTAATAGCTAATGTGCAAAGGAGTTTGTATTTTTGTAGGCAGTAATAAATTCTGGTGAGATACTGTGATGACCAGGCGTTGACAATTGTTCAGACTACACATTCGCCAAATTTATTCACACTGCTTATTTTAGGAACAGAATCTTTTTATTGCAGATGGTTTTAATGCCGTTTGTATCACTCATTTCATTCATTACTGTTTCACAATAATATGAAAATCCTTGATGCGATTCATGCCAACGTTTATTTGGCGTTAAAGTGAGAACCTGTGATCCCTCTTGACGTTTTAGAGAGAAAAAAAGATGGGAGTAGAATAATTTGATAAACTTCAATCAAGCTGTTGCGTATCGATACCTGAAAATACCTAAGTTATCCCAACTCATGAAAGTGCAATGGTGTCAGGAGATTCACCTGATGCCTTTATCGTTTAAGATATGTTGCTGGGGTCAACTATGTCAAACTTTATAAATGGTGTTATTTTATCGAGAAGTAGTAGTTGTTTCTTTATGCTTATGAGTTCACTTTCGTACAAATAAACAGGTTTTAGTAGAGATTTGTTATCGAAAACAGGACAAAGGCGCGCCAATGATTCAAACGTAATTTCGGAAGAAACGACAACAAATATAAAGTTGGTTGTGCTTATTGGGCCATTCAACTAATATACATGTAAAAGTGACGCAGAATGTTGATTTCTTAACATTTATATAGAAAAAACCTATCTTTCGAATTACAAGGAAATTTTACAAGGTTATTTAAACTTATAAGACATAGTATGACTTTTGTTTAAGTCATATACAAAATTTATTAAACATACTCTGTGTCACTTAAAGACGTCAAAGGAACGCTATTACTTAATGATGTGAACGTTTTTTCATGTACAGTGTAGTTGACAATGCCAGTATATATTAAAATCTACTACAAAACAATATCTAACGACACACGCAATATCATCTGTGGAACACTGTTTTTGGTCTGGAGTATTTTTTATCATATTTCATTATATTTTTTCTTCCAAAAATTAGATAAAATTATTGCGTATAACCAGTTTAAAGAAACAATTTGCTTGAAAGCTAAAGATTTTAAGGGAAGTAATGAATGTAATAATAATGTTGCTAGCTTTTTGAAAACGGTTCGTTGTTGATCAACGTAGATGTAGATTGATATATAATAGAACACTTACTTGTGATTGGCTTGTCCATCTTGGCTAACGATAGGCCATTGGCGTAAAATGATTCTGGTCGGAATGTAATAAACATTCCGGAATACCTTGAGTCAGTATATGAAGGTGTCCCAGGAGAAATCAAAGAAAAAATCCCAAATTTATAATTGGAATTGGGAATATATGTCCAGCTACCAGAGACATGGTCATTTGAGATGTTTATTTTGACAGTGCTGTGTATAACAATTGCAGTGGTATATTCTATTTTCATGTCATTGTGCTCCCCATACAGCGATGTTGGTGGGACTAGCACAAATCCTTTTTGAAATCCAGCACTGCGGCAGAGTGTCGCCATGACAGGTTTGCTCGATGTAAAATAACATGCTTCATTCTGCATGAGCAGGCGGTTGATGATGCTACTACTTGCTGAAACTGAAGAGCCATTGTTGAACGTTATCTCAAAGCCATTGTCTTCGCCGATTATCTGAAGCTGAATGGGGGGCAGGCTTGAATCAATTGCAATAACGTAGTCATTTGAGAACTGTTCAACTGGCAACAACTGGGTGTAAGCGTACACTGTCGTACTATCGGCTGTACCACTGAATACTGCTATTGGTTGAGAGCTATTGATTCTTGTTCCACTTAGGTCATTTCTAACTCTAAAAGTAAATGTTTTGTAAGCTTCAATAGTCAGTCTAAAGGTTTCTCCTTCATTGTACCTCCGACCATCGTACGAAAAATCAACATTGGTAGCAAAACGGATAGAAACATCTGCCATGAGTTTATAAGCTGTTATCACAAGAACTGCGTAATCCGCATCAGTTTGGACACATGATGACACAGCGTATCTTGTCCCCAGTGAAGTGACGGGTAACGGCGAGAATACGCTGTACATGTAGGAAGAGTTCCCACTGTAGACTGTGAGGTTAGTGGCGCTGTTACTGCAGGATATTAGAGTGGTGCTGGTGTCATAGCCGAGTGTTGTCTTAATTTGTTGTCTAATTGGTCTGTCCAAATCACTGGCGTCCAGTTTATAAGCCTGAGTTTCATTGTAGTTTATAGTGCTAATTCTCACAGACCCTCCAGTTTTATCACTTTTTATCTGTACAGAACTACGCCCATAAACAGCAATGAGATAGTCCGAACCTGAAATTGCAAACGCATTATTATTTTTAAAGTTCATTTAATATTTATGTTACATTTATTATTATAATTTTCACTAAAGAGTCCATTAACGAAATTTTATAATTATAGTTATGCTTCATTCACATTACTACTATGCATATTATGCATGATGCATTATGCATATTCAAGTTAAAAAAAAGATATAATAACAGAGGTAATTGTAACATGCCAATTCCTTTTCAATTTGTTGC
The DNA here is from genome assembly GCA_921293015.1 of Phorcus lineatus. Lineage (NCBI taxonomy): Eukaryota > Metazoa > Mollusca > Gastropoda > Trochida > Trochidae > Phorcus > Phorcus lineatus. The sequence continues at coordinate 34,911,751 of OV121097.1, read as the reverse complement.
ATATTTCGTTAGGCTCATGCTATGTTTATCAGAAAATTCAAGGTGTGCTATTTTTCTTTTTTTTTGTGGGGGAGATTGGGGGGGGGGGGGGGGGGGGATAATGAAATGTAAATTCAGCTACAACACTATATTCTTATAATTTCTATGCTGTATTTTCAGAAGTTATATGTAATATTTGTACCCCCCATTGTTTCTATGAAGTATTAACGGTGATAAAGTAAATGAATCAAACCTCTGACTAAAGGTGAAAGGTTGCATATAAGGAGCAGGCAGACAGCATACATCCTTGACGGATACCGTCGGCGTTGACAAAATTGCTGTAACAAAAATATTGTTCATTTGCATTTTCTCGATTTATTTGTGTGAAACAAGTAAGTGTCATGTTATATGCTCATATATCATAATTAAGGCTCTCAGTTGAATTATATATCATTGAAAATATTTGTGATAAAAATCGTTATATGACATAAAGAGGGGTTCATTGGTCAAGAAGAAATGAAGTGCCTATCTATTTGATATCAGTGGGTGTCCTTTACTACTCAATGATAAGCGATATTTAACACATGATTAAGGTAAGTGTTCACAAGTGTACTGGGCCGCCATATCGGTTAGGTCTGAAAAAACTGTACCAGTGTCAGAGCAAGGTGACATTAGATTAGAGCTTTAATAAAATAAAACATGACGTTGAAGGCAATGTTTAAAATTTCCGGGACTACAGATTTGATAAAACAGGCTTAGAGATGAAAACTACAAAATTGCACATGGTTGGAAATTGTTGACACATGCCTCCTAATTAAGGTTACTCAAATCATTTCTTCTAATTTCAACCCGGTAATATTGGGAGCGTTTTGGGGCTACATATATATTTTTGCAATCAGTGACGCTGTCTCAAGAAGACGAACGTTTCTCTGTTGTTATCAATAAAACCAGAAATCCTTCGCCTGTTTGACATCGACATATTTTACAGAATTCAGTTTGAGATGTAAGCCAAAGTCATTTGTAACAAAGGTTACTCACAAAGAAATTCCTTGATGGGCGAACCGCTTGTATGTAGAGAATGTCATAGTCTGTGCAAACGAACAATTTACCAAACCATGTGCCCTTACCTACTTTTTTAACACTATAGGTCGATCACAAAACATATCTCATTTATTAATACTAGAATATAATAGATTTAGAAACATTGTTTGTGAATTAAAAAAAGGTTAACTAATTAATGAAAGGTACTTTGACATGTTTGATTTTAAAAAAATCGTTTTTGCACTTATGCATGACATCGAATGGAAATAGCAAATTTATCAAATCCAAATTTCAACAAAATATTACGAATTTATCTTCTTTATAGAAGGAAGAAGCTAGAATTTGAATACGTTAAATGTCTTTCATGATAAATCTTGTAAATATAAATTAACATTATAGTTATGTATATATTCCATACATTGTTGTAATTAACACCTGGCTTATGTGTTTCGTATAAAGATCTCATTTTCAGTTATGAAACCCATATTGAATATGAAGTTCGAAAACCAGTGCTGCTGATCGCCACTTCGTACATAGACTGCGTATATATTACAAACCAATATGTGTTCACATATTAATTTAGTTTAATGTATAAATTTATGTCTCAAGACTGAAGCCAATACGCAACTATTTACATTTAACAACATTTACACTTCATCATTATAGTCCCTTTCAATTGTCTTTTAACTCAACCATTTCGTTCCAATAGATAATAAACCTTATTGAACCTAATTCAAGGTCACCTTTATAAGAAACAAACAGGAATACGTTTTGAAGACAAAACTCCGTTTAGGCATTTTGCTATAAATACCGTTTCTATGTTATGCTGATTGACACTAACAACAATTTGACATGCACTTAAGATACTTGCTCAAATAACAGCGTTTCTAAAGAAGCGGTTACAATATTTATGAAAGACAGGTAAGCATAATAATTGATAGCAATTTTTAGATGCATTTTTAAAACATTTCAATGATAAGAAATTTTAAACGTGAATAGAAAACACTAAACCAACCTGACGGGAGTGCAAGCAGGACGTTATGTCATTACCCAATGGTATGATTATTACCGCGTCATCTCCGGAGATTAGATAATCGCTATCTCATTTGCTTTTAGTATTTCGAGGGTATCATGGTCCTTTTTTGGAGAGATAAAATAAGTCCTTTGTGATTTTATTAGTAGTTACAAAATAATCATCAAAGCAGCACATTTCAAAATAAAAAGTAAAGGCTAAATCATGAATTCGTGAATGAGTGAAAATGGCGTCTTGAATACGAAATGAGATGAAGGGATTCATTAAACAAAATACCTTACTTACCCAACTGATGATTGTAAAGTCTTTTCATTTTGTAATTTGTTCCTACTATTTTATTGGTTGAAAAGACTAAATGGATTTTGATGAAGATATCATTGGCATTGTCATTCAACATTAAAGGTCATACGCAGATAACGATTCAAATTAAAAAGGTCAGGTAGATATTTATAATCAAAGGATTTGCAGCTTTAACTGTAGCTCCATTCATATGTCGCTAGCGTGTATGTATAACCAACTAGGATATCAATATTTACTTTTCGTGTTCACATTTTGTATTGTTCAATTTTTGTCAAACTTAGGCCAGTAAATCACGTTAATTTGAAAGACATGATCGACGTGAAACAAGTACAGAGTAAACAAGCAGTTGCCCACCTACAGTATTACCCTTGTTCACATCAACGTTTGATGGCCTAAAGAATTAAAGCAATACGAAATTGTTGAAGTATGTTGACTTACGTTTGTTTTTAAGGGAGTGAATATACTTTGCTCTCATTTCGATTATGTTGCACCGAGAATGGTAAATTGGTTAATGTTGGTCAAAACTAAGGCCATTTTCATTAAAAAATTCTAAAGTTGTTTTTTGGTATCACAATTAAATTAAACCTACTGCAGAGCGTTGCAGATACCGAGATTGCTACCGCTGCCAGACAATGGCTTACTACAACTTGTGCATTACCTATTATGCCAAATGTCCCTGGAGCTGTGGCAGGTGCTGTGAGTGCAATTTTACTCAAACTTTTATTTTCAAATATCAAATATGTAATCAAATTTGAAGAGGTAACTTCCCCTATTCCGGATATCCTTTAGACGATGGATATCGTATTATGAAGAAATAATAGGAAAATCCAATAAAACCAACTAGCACTGTCGGTTTAAAAGGAAGGCTAATCGTATTTGAAATTATTCGAAATCTTTAGTCAAAAGAAAATCAAAGCCAATATATTTGTTTATTTATTTTATATTATTAGATTCAGCGTTAATACATGATTATCGTTTTTTATGTGATTATTTTCTCTTTTGTTTATCTTTCAGAATTGTTCTTTGGATGCGACTTAAATTAAATTGCCTTCTTGTTACTTTATTTATTCGATATGAAATGATAATTTCTAATTAAGTTTATGATAAAAAATGCATTGTTGCATGAAAATGACAATGAATATATGGATTATATATGGATTAAATAGAAAGATTGTATTAGAAAATAACTGAAAAGTGACTTAATGCTCATTATACATGTAATGTACTACAGGCCTGTGGCCTCTTCAGTACTGAATAAAGATTGATTGATTGATATGGATTATATGAAATACCTGATTAAAAATATGCTGACGTCGGTTAAAGTTAAAGATAAATATGTTCTAGTGTCCTTTTTTGTGTTATTTACATACAACTGTGGTGAATGAAGTGACATAAAGACACAGCATAATCATATACAATAACACTCACAGGTAGATTAGTAAGTTGCATTTCGAAAAGTGATAGCTGTTGACACCTGTTGGCGGTATAACTTGCAGCGAATTGCTCAGAGTACAACGCAAGTGAAGACATTGATAGTTTATTGCATTGTTTGATGATGTGAAATATATTTCCACAAAAAAATCGTTCGTTGGCGTTGATGGATATGGACCACTTTGTGTTGTTTCTCCTTTAAAAGCGCTTATTTTACAGTTCAGTCTGTAACCGTTTTAGTATAAAGATGTATACGACCTTATCTCCTTATTCCTGTCTTTTTTCGTCATGACGAACCATGGAGTCGAAATGAATGTATTTTGATATATTGATATATGTAGAAGATGTTCAGTGCATCATCAATACCGCAGCATGCAATCAGATATCCCTTATTATATAACATATATAACTTTTTGAGGTTCCACTATACTTTCAATGGTTTGTAATGATGTGGGACGTCAAACAATTGTTTAAAACGAACCAATGTCTTGAGATTATGTGTCTATTTCAGAACCGAGTAGGACATTCTCTTTTGTCTGGCTATTCATTGGGTAAGACTAATTTCCCCAAATTCTTCGGGGATTCATAGTACGAAGGAATCATTGAAATTTATTTTCGGGTAATTAATTTAAATCACATCCGATCTACCATTTTTCATCCAATTGTTCTGCTCAGAACTTTACTAGAGATAGCCAAAATGGAGTGAGTGAATGAGTAGGGTTAGCGTGGTGTCAGCAATATTTCAGCTAATAAACAAAAGGCTGATGTCATCCAAAATGTTTACACATATTAGAAGGAGGGAAAGGGGGGAAAGACTGCAGGATTTTGAAGGACCCAAGTTTCGTCAGGACTCTACCTTTTACCCGGTTCAAAAGAACTTTAGAAACAAGCAATTGAAAAGACACAACTCTATTTTTATAAATATAATAACATAACCGACAATATAGAATTTTGATTGGATAAAAATTAACATAGCTGGAAAAAACAGAATATTTATCTTATCTAAAAAATTGTTGAGCTAAGCCAAATGCAACTAAGGAGTACAGATCGTAACGTCATTGAAAATTGAATGATTATGCTTTTGAATCGTTTCAAGTGAAAATGTGTAAATCTCAGTTAGTTAAGACTAACTATGTTTGCATATCTTTGATCAGATTTATCGAAACAACCCTCCAGCACAAGGAACTTGGGTTTATATTATATATTTGTGTATTCAGAGGTTTTGTCCTCACTGGTTTGACCCATCCTTTCGTATTCGTTGCCATCCTGCCCATCAAAATTTAGTTCAGAATAGTTGTGCACTTCTTCGATGTTAACATTTGTTCCTGGAGCCTGGGTTTCTAGAACGCGTTGATCCGCTTCAAACGATGTCTCCTGTCCTTTCTGAGTTTCAGTTGATGGTTTGGATTCTGTGTTGCGTCTTCTGAAAGTAGGAAAACAGAGAGCTCTCATTGCCCAAATCTAATTCAGTTTGCCCAACTGTATCGGCATCAATAACAGTTTCGTTAAACATATAGGCGGATCCACTGGGTGTGTATGTATGTGGCGGAGGGGGAGGAATTGGTGTTGGGTTCGAACCGGTTTAAGGTTTAGTTGTTTGTCAAATCGAAAAAAGAGCAATAGATAGTCACTTCAATTGCATTAAGAATAATGTCCATCGTACAGGTTACCGAAATTGGTTATATAAAACGAAAGTAGTCATATTATGAACGGATCTGTCTTTTGAAAGCACACCTTCGAAAGAGAAGAACGACAACGATAGTTCCAAGGACGATAATGATGAATCCACACACACAGCCAGTAACCAGTGCGGTCAAATTGATTCCTAAAGAAGGGAAACATATGATAATGTTTAACTTTCTTAAGTTTTTGGCGATAATAATCTCTTGATTTGGGTCATTTATCAACATTTCAACCTCTTGACATACACAATTCAAAAGGACTTGACATTTAGTTCATTGTTAATACTTAAGAATATATTTTAACAAATTGAATAATCACTTTAACAATATTTTAAACCATTTTTGTATATGGAAGTATTTCAAACCAATAGTTGACTTCATTCCTTTTATTGGGCTAATAACGATTACTTAACAAAATGTCATAAAGTCTATAACCCTAAGCAAGTTGTGTACGTAATCGAATTTCAGATGAATTTCTTTATTGTTACATACCGGGAAAATATAAACCAACAATTTGTCTATGGACAAGAAACGGCAACATAAATGAAGGGTTTTTTTGTGTGGCAGCTTTAGTAATTCCCAATGAGCCTACCAGCCAGGATTAAATGTGTCATAATAACCGTTTATCCTAGATATATGGTTTTCTCTATGCAAATGCTTTTGAGAGTATGAAAAAATGAACAGTGACTCGGACAAACCTGTACTTGTGGAATGCCGCGGTGTCCTTCGGTGGTCTGTTGAAGAGGTGGTGATGCTTAATAAAACCTCATCTTCTGGAAAATTGTGGATGAAAAATCCATTGATGATAACGGAAAACTTGTGTGTTGACTTCATAAACACGGTTCCTGTGTCAGCACTTGCTGATCCAACTTTATAGTCTGTGTTCGGAATATTTTTCCAATCTGGGATCAATCTGGTGTTTGAAAATTCGTTCGCAGTGAATGAGTGAAAATCATCAGTATAAAGCTTTGAAATTATCTTCAGGTCTGCATTTGCAGGAATGCTGATAACAGCTGAGTCGTCGTATCGTTCCACAGGAGGCAGAATGGTGCAAGGATTTTCTTTAGAAATTTTATCATCATGATGAAGTTCAGCGTTCAAACAGAGATATGCCATCACCGGTTTCGAACTTGTGAAATGTGAACTTCCATTGACCATTAAATCCTTGTGATAGAACTTTGTATATCCGATTGTCACAGTTAACCCGTCATTGAAAATGATCGTTGTATCGTTAAAAAGACAGGATATGTTAATGAAATAACTTTCAGTAAAATTATCCACAAAGATAAAATGTTTAGTTGCAAGAGATCCAACTGCAATTACATACTCATTTCCGAAGTCTTCACTCGGTGTAAGCTGACTATAGGTATATCTTTCAAGCCCTACTGCATAATTGCTCTCGATGAACACAGCAATTTCCCTGGATGAACAAACGATCATCCCAGAAGCTCCAATTTTTATTTTCCTTGTCTGGTTTTCAACTAGGTCATACCTAGTAACAGTTCCATGTGATGTTTTAAGATCAACAGAGGCTGTCCAATGCCCTGTTACTAACGTAATGTAAACGCTTATAAATGTACTGTCATGATAACAAGGAATGACATATTTCTTCCCAAGTTTTGATACAGGAAGTATGGGAACTGACATCACTTCATTTTCCCACCTACTCTGAAGGAAGAAATGAAGTTCATTATTGGTCTCGATATAACACAGATTGTAAAACCGAATTTGAAAATAATCCTCTACGTAAGGGAACGTGTTGCGAGTTTTGACGGTCTCATTACCGGAGCACCACAGCTGGTAGAAGGCTTCAGCTCGTCCTACTGCATTTATATAAACATTCAGGGACTTGGGAACGTTAATGATGTACGTTTCTGAAGGATCTGCAAAACAATGAAATGATGACATAACATTACATGCTGATGTGTTATTTTAAGAATTGAAGTTATACATACAGCGTAAATCTGGTCTAATTAATTATATTATAGTTATTGAGGTCCGTCATTACATCTACGGAATTAAACGCCAAATCTGTGTTGCGCTATCGCGGGACGTTTCTTGGTGAAAAATGTTGCATGTGATTTTCATCATCAATTTGATGATTGTTGACTAATCGAGAAGTAGTTGTTCATTATAGTGACGAAAAACATGTTTTAGTAGACAGAAGTGATCGAAAACCGGACGAAGACGCGCCATTGATTCAAACTTAATTTTGGAAACGTAATTACAGAAGAAACGACAACAATTATAAGTCGGTTGTGCTTTTTGAATTATTTCACTAATATACATGTAAATGCGACGTGGAATGTCGACTTCTTAACATTGTTATATCTGTTTTACTTAAACCATTGAAAACAAGAAAATATCCCAATTGTCGCATAAGAAGTTAATCTTACAAGGATCTTTTGATTGATCAATATATTTTAGATTTTAGGGGAAGTAATGAATGTAATAGTAATGCTGCTAGCTTTTTCAAAACGGTTTGTTGTGGATCAACGTTGATGTAGATTGAAATATAAGAGAACACTTACTTGTGATTGGAAGGTCCTTCTTTGCTAACGATAGGCCATTGGCGTAAAATGATTCTGGTCGGAATGTAATAACCATTCCGGAATACCTTAAGTTGGTATATGAAGGTGTACCAGGAGAAGTCAAAGCAAAAATTCCCACTTTATAATTGGAATTGGGAATATTAGTCCAACCACCAGAGACATGGTCATTTGAGACGTTTATTTTGACAGTGCTGTGTGTAACAATCGCAGTGGTATATTCTATGTTCATGTCATTGTGATTCCCATACAGCGATGTTGGTGGGACTAACACAAATCCTTTTTGAATTCCAGCACTGCGGCAGAGTGTCGCCATGACAGGTTTGCTCGACCTAAAATAACATGCTTCATTCTGCATGAGCTGACGGTTCATGATGCTTCTACTTACTGAAGCTGAAGAGCCATTGTTGAACGTTATCTCAAAGCTATTGTCTTCGCCGATAATCTGAAGCTGAATGGGGGGCAGGCTGTTAGCAACTGCAATAACATACTCATCAGAGAACAGTTCGACTGGCAACAACTGGGTGTAAGTGAATACTGTCGTACTGTTGGCTGTCCCACTGAATACTGCTATTGGTTGAGAGCTATTGATTCTCGTTCCGCTCAGGTCATGTTTAACTCTAAAAGTAAATGTTTTGTAAGGTTCAATAGTGAGTTTAAATGTGTCTCCTTCGTTGTACCTCCGACCATCGTATGAAAAATCAACATTGGTAGCAAAACGGATAGAAACATCTGCTTTGAGTTTATAAGAAGTTATAACAAGGACTGCGTACTCCGCACCGGTTTGTATACACGATGACACAACGTATCTGGTCCCCAGTGCAGTGACGGGTAACGGCGAGAATAAGCTGTACCTGTAGGTATAGTCCCCACTGTAGACTGTGAGGTTAGTGCCACTGTTACTGCAGGATATAAGAGTGGCGCTGGTGTCGTAGCCGAGTGTTGTACTAATTTGTTGTAAAATTGGTCTGTCCATATCAGCGATTTCTAGTTTATAAACCTGACTTTCATTGTAGTTGACGGTGCTGATTCTCACAGACCCGCCAGTTTTATCACTTTGGATTTGTACATTACTACGCCCATAAACAGCAACCAGATAGTCCGAACCTGTAATTATAAACGCAATGAAATTTCGAAATAACAATGGCGTTTGAATATATCACATCTGATGCTACCAACTTATTTCCATTTATCATTTTCATTTATAGAGATCATTAACGAAATTTGATTATAAGAGTTCATTATGCATATTCATGTTCAATAAGATACAGTTACATGATAGAGTTAATGTTGGCAGTTTAAGTGAGATCAAGGTGTCCTTTTTCTGTAGAAAGGTTGATAATGAAAATGTATTTCCAAAAGAAGGATACTCAATATCTCCATATTTGACTTCATCTACAAGAATGTAACTTCTATTTCTAGGTGGTGCATTTGTTGTAACATAAGCGGCCTTTAACTAAATCCGTCTTTGAATATTCATTACAATTAGTAAGGGAATGTTCCCCTTGGACAGAAAGTCAAGAGTATTGGTTACCCACAGTGTTTTCTTAACACACAAAGCTTTAGATATGAGGTACTTTTTTATTAACGGTGTTAAAGCAAATGAATGAACCTCTGACGAAGGGTGACAGGGTGGTTATAATGAGCAAGCAGACAGCATACATGCTTGGCAGATACCGTCGGCGTTGACCAAATTGCTGCAAGAAAAATATCGTTCATTTGCATTTTTCTCGAATCATTTGTGTGAAAGAAGTATGTGTTATGTTATAAGCTTACATATCATAATTAATGCTCTCAAATAAATTATATATAGTTGAAAATATTTTTGAAAAAATCGTTATATAACATAAACAGAGGTTCATTGGTCAAGAAGAAATAAATAGCCTATTTATTTGATATCAGTGGGTGTCCTTTATATTACTTATCAATGAAAGAGGCATTTAACACATGATAAAGGTAAGTGTTCACAAGTGTACTGGGCGGCCATATCGGTTAGCTCTGAAAAACTGCACCAGTGTCAGAGCAAGGTGACTTTAGATTAGAGCTCCGAATAAATAACTCATGACGTTGACAGCAATAACAAATAATCTCGGGACTACAGATTTGAAATAACCTTAGAGATAAAACTCCAAAACTGCATATCTTTGGAAATCGTTGCGACATATGCCTCCTAATTAAGGTTACTCAAATTATTTCTTCTAATTTCAACACAGTAACATTTGGAGTGTTTTGGGGCTTCAAATATATATTTTTGCAATTCATAAGTGACGCTGTCTCGAGAAGACGAACTTTTCCCTGTTGCCATCAATGACATGCACATATGTTACAGACGGAATTCAGTTGGAGATGTAAGAGATGTCATTTGTAACAAAGGTTACTCTCAAAGAAATTCCTTGATGGGCGAACCGCTTATATGTAGAGAATGTCATAGTCTGTGCAATCGAACAATTTACCCCACCATTTCCCTTTTCCTGTCTCTTAACACTTTGCTGGTCGATCACAAAAATTATCATCAAAAAAGTTTACTTTTTTAAACTGGGAAATAGTAGGGTTAGAAACACCTACATACAGATTAATTTGAATTTAGAAAGAAAATTAACTAATTAATTGAAAAATACTGTGATAAATGTTTTCTCTTAAAAAATCGTTGTTGAACTTATGCAATACATCGAATGGAAATAACAATATTATCAAAACATAATTCCAACATTATATGTAAGAAACAAAGAAGAGCTACAATTGTTTACGCTGAATGTGTTTCATGATAAATCTTAAAAATGTAAATAAACATTATAGTTGTGTACATAGATTGCTGTTTTTAATACTTGGCTTAAGTCTTTCCCTTTAAACTGTCTTTTTAACCATTTCATACAAATAGATAGTAAACCTTATAAAAAAAGAAATTAAATGAGAAATGACATATCAATGTCACATGGATGATATTTGAAAGTTATGAATTGTTTCAATTGCTTTGCCGCAGTTGCATCGTATGCGTTTATATACGTTCGAAACGGTTCTTATTCAAGGTCACCTTTATGAGAGGGACTCTAACAAAAATATGACATGTACTTGTGATACTTACTTAAATAATAAGACCGATGAAACTAGAGTCGTAAATTTTCCTTAACTTTGCATACGCATCAAACAAATTCAAGCAACAAAGATTCTAAAGGAGTGGTTACCATCTATATGAAAGAGAGTAAAGAATAATGATTAATAAAATTGCAATTAGAATTTTTAGATGCATTTTAAAGAAATTCAAATTATAAGAAATTTTAAACGTGAATAGATATAATAAACCAACCTGAAGGGAGAAATTTTAAACGTGAATAGATACAATAAACCAACCTGAAGGGAGAAATTTTAAACGTGAATAGATACAATAAACCAACCTGAAGAGAGAAATTTTAAACGTGAATAGATACAATAAACCAACCTGAAGGGAGAAATTTTAAACGTGAATAGATACAATAAACCAACCTGAAGGGAGAAATTTTAAACGTGAATAGATACAATAAACCAACCTGAAGGGAGAAATTTTAAACGTGAATAGATACAATAAACCAACCTGAAGGGAGTGCAAGCAGGATGTAATGTCATGGCCCAAAAGCATGAATATTACTGCATCATCTCCGGAGATAAGATTATCGCTATCACATTTTCTTTTGTATTTAAAGGTTATCATGGTCGTACTTTTTTGGAGAGATAACATAAGTCCGTTGTGACTTTATAAGTAGTTACAAAATAATCATCAAAGCAGCACGATGTTTAAGTTAATGTAAAGGCTTAGATGATGAATTCGTGAATGAGTAAAAATGGCGTCTAGAATACGGAACGAGATGAATGGATTCATTTAACTAAATACCTTACCTACAAAAATTAGGCATTTTTCGTACTTTTGTATTGGTTGGAAGATGATATATATTTTTCTGAAGATATTATTGTTGTTCAAAAACGTTCCACCTTTTTGTCTCCCAATTAACCATCCTTAAACATCGCTACTTTAACCAGTGGATATTATGGTATATATTGTAATCGGTGTTAAAGATACAATGCAATTATTTCAGCTTTTACCATTCACAAAGGTCGTACGCACATAAAGATCAGGTAGATAATTATAATGGCACCGTTGAAATGTACTTTCATACACTATGCAAATATCGATATTATCTATGTATAACCAACTAAAATAAAAAACAGACTGGTTGCACCTATTAATATTTACCTTTTGTGTTACACTATGCAAATGTCTCTAGTGACTATGTATAACCAACTAAAATAAAAACAGACTAGTTGCACCTATAAATATTTATCTTTTGTGTTACACTATGCAAATGTCTCTAGTGACTATGTATAACCAACTAAAATAAAAACAGACTAGTTGCACCTATAAATATTTATCTTTTGTGTTACACTTTGCAAATGTCTCTAGTGGCTATGTATAACCAACAAACTGCACCTATCAATACTTACCTTCCACATTTTGTATTGTTCGATTATTGTAAAATATTTGCCAGTAAGCCACGTGAATTTCAGAATCATGATCATCGTGAACCAAGTACAGAGTACACAAGCAGTTGCACATGTGCAATATGACTCATGTTCATACCAACTTTTTATGGCATTCCAGTATTAAAGCAATATGTCAAATACTGTATTAAAATGTTGAAATTACGAGGATTTACTTTTGTTTTTAAGAAAGTGAATATACTTTGCTTTCATTTCAATTATGTTGAAACAAACAGATTTGGTAAATGTTTGTTTTAACAAACGCGTTTAACGCCATTTTCCTATAGATTTTCTGAAATAAATTTTTTGGCGTCACAACTAATTTTTTTGCTATCTGCACGACATTCACGTCAATAAAAGTGAATAAAAAATACCTTTATCACACCTTGCATTATGTAACCAAAAATAATCTCTATCGGATTAGGGACCTTGTACAGTATACAACTTTTATTGAGTACATTTGTAACTACAAGAAATTGTACGATCTTGGTTAATGGTTAAATCTAGACTTAAGAAGAAGGTAGCCTGTGTAGTGCGAACGTAAGTGTTGTAAACATGAACAATGTAGACACCATGAGCATCGTCTTTCCTAATCACATTACATAATATGTGCACTAAGAGAGGAAAACATTTGAACAAACTTTCGGGACACAGCTGTAGCATTTTTGTAGTGTAAACCTGTGGCTAAGAAAAAGCTGACGGTTAAAGACACTGTTGACTCAAGTAAAATCTTAAAGAACTAACTATTTACGTGTCAACTTAGTACTATGTACTGCAACTAAGCAGAGTATTGTCGTCTACAACACTCAAAGCTTACTTGTAATTTCAACGTAATGCCAAATGCATTAAACATATGCCTAAGCTTTATTTAAGAAACAAACTAAAACAAAACTTTTGAATTTTTTAAATAAAATGTATCCTCAAGCATCGAACGTAATAACAAATGCAAGAAAGATTAGCTTTTTTAATAAATAAACTGAGCAAAAAATATTGAAATAATATAACCAAATGTAACTTTGGGCTCTGGGCTTAATAGCAAATGCATTAAAAAAGCATTATGCAAAACAACAAAGTAAAACTTATATAACAAATATTTCAACATGTACAAAACGACAATATAAATATAAATATTATATGGTGAAACATCACAACTTCCTAAAGAAATCTGACCTAATAACCCTTTGTTCACCACTGTTAACTTTTTATTTAGTCTTTTTTATACGAATTCCCAACAACGTTAGTGTTTCATCACGGAACACTGTCGGTCTCTCTCACAGAATATTGCTGAATTCGGCTCATTGCTGAACAATGAAGACTTTGAGCTCACAGTTAAGGCAATCTTTATACACTACCCTGGGCCTATCCTATTTTAGATTTCCCCTCTTACTTATATGAACTAGACCAGTGTCTTCAACAAAATGAGAATCGCATAATGGCGTGCACACAGTGGATTCAGAAGCCAGAAAGGTTAGAACAAGGAGTTTAAGCAACTTGTGTCTATTTTATGAGTCTAGTTGTTCATAATATGAACATGTATATTATACATTTTTCAGTGAGTCATCCCTGGTTAACAGTATTTGCAATATATCAACACATAGTTTTTAGCAATTGAATGTATGTCATCCCAACTGCGGTTCTGCCAAATCTTAAGTAAGTTGGGACCAACTCTGAATCCTAAGTTGACAAATCTATTTACAATAAATATGGTCAAGCGCTATTTAGCACTATGTTTGAAGTCACAGTTGGATTCGAGACTTTCAGTGTCATGGGTCAGGGATCATGCAGTCGGATTAATAGACGAGAGATCCGTTGATCATTGAAGCTTCCCGCAGAAGCTGAGAGACTGTCAAAGCTCCCTCATGGAAATCGTCCCACAGCTGGCCTTCTGTTTCTGCGATGTTCGCTGCCTAATGTCCGGCTGTCCATCAGTGATAAGGCGAATCTGCAGAGGCAGCAGGTCAGCTTCCTTGGCCAGTAGGGGAAGCAGGCGGTAGAAGGGCATGTTCTTTCTCCAAGAGAGCTGGTTCAGACGCTTGTGCTAGCTCTCGAGGTCGTGGTTGGTCCTGATCGTAGTCACATACACGCACCAGTTGGTGACGCTCCAGACCGGATGCTTTGGCCACCCAATTACTCTAGTAGGCTACTCTGTGAGGACTGTGAGTTGGGGAGTTGTCGCTTGGGGTTCACCTTCCTGATCTCGACATCCGATCCCACCCAGAAAAAAGCGATTCACCAATATTGACAGGCGTGTCTCGTTTCTGAAACCGACAATTAGGATCTCACCAATGGCATACACGGATGACATTTCAGTTTTACTAAAACCGTCATAACATGTAAATGACATTATATAATTCTTTCTTATTACAATACGTTAGTGTAAAAATTTGATATGAATGTGCTTTATTGCGATATGAATGTGATATAAATGTGAATTTATTCTGATATGAATGTGATATGAAATAAACATGCATAAGGAAATCCATCATTCGTTTTTTTTACCAGTTTCAATTTTTAATCTATAGCAATGGCACACGCGGGCTATTGTAGTCACAAATTGCTTATGTGCTCCGAGAAGCACCAAGTCGACTCGAATTTTGCTTGTTTGTTGATAAACACTTCCATTTGTTGACGTCCTGCGACATAACCGCTAGACCTATATCCCTGCCTGAAGAAGTTCACCTTCCTCGCTGCTTGGCTGAGGGGTGGAAAGGAGGGGCATGGTCGGGAGGCGTCGCTCTCCGTCCTATAGATCTCCGTCGCGATGACACCCGAGGACTTGAAGTAATCAGCTGTCTTGGATACCTCTCTGACCTACACAAAAATAAATAATATAATTGCACATACATGCACACTTAATAATAGAAACGTAACGTTTAGTTATGTAAATAAATGACCGCTTTACTGCTTATAAAACTGATGTCAAAAACGTAAAAATTTATATTTAATCATTTTCTCATAAGAAATCAATCACTCTTCAAAAATGTCGTTTTGGAGCTTGTATAGATTTAATATCCCATCATTAATGATGTTAAATGATGGTTAAAAGTTATATTATTACCATTTTTCCAAGTGTCTACGAACCATCGTCAATCTGTCTACGAACCAACAGTGTCTACGAAAGCACCTACATCCATACAAATACACTCTTACATGTTCTACATTCAGTGGCCGCTAAACCTTGTTCTTTACTTAAGTATTCAAATTTTATAGTTTCTCAACCCTCCCTAGTTTATACAAACATGTGCAGAACTGTGTAGATAAAGGCAACTCAATATTTTATATATGATGTTGTAGGAGAGGGCGTATTTATAATGTTGGCAACTCATTTAGGGTGGGTTTTTTTTATCAAAACGTGTGTATAAAGATACATGCAAGCCCTCTCCTTTATGATCGAAGTACCTCAGTACCTTTTGAATCAATCATGTTTTTAGTTTTTGTCGTTGTCACGCCTTTAACATGTTAAAGAGTTTGGAGTACCTGTTCGCTATTCAAAGTACTTCAAGCCTGCCCATGTTTACGGTGATTGTAAACAGTGTCCAATATGTAGATATGTATACCCCTTTTAACATTAATCAATTCAGGTTTTCGTTTGATGATGATAAAAGATAAAATATATTTCATCATTGTGAGAATGACAGATAGGAAATCTGTTTAGATTAGATCGTATGATCAATGGATTGGAAGTAATTTTACGTAATTGCAACTAAAACATAATTTGGTAATAATGTAATCTAACCTTTTTGAAAAAAATAATTATTATATTATATAATTACACTCTATTACAATTGTATTGGCAAACCTCTGGAATAGAGGAGAGGTTGTTTTTGCATTCGTGTTATCTTGTGTGCGTGACTTTACGTGCTTCCGTTGCACTTGTTAATTAAAGTCTCAGGATCATAATAGTGAAACCATGTTTAACCCTGTGTCATACGTCATGGGTGCGTGTCTAAACATGCTTCTGTTGCATTGGGTTGCTTTCATTCTAAAGATCATAGTGATGAATGTATCATGCCAAATTGGAATCCTGTCTCATCTTAAGATCGTCATGCTAATGATATTGTTATTTGGAAATAAAATATTTTTTTTTTATAGTAGTGTATACATGTAGTAGTAAAGACCTGTAGTTTTGAGCAAATCAAAATCTGATTTGATGTTAGAAGTGTAATTCTGTATGATTCTACTAATTTCAAGGATTTAATAACGCGTCTTATTTATATAATACAAACATTTTTTTTAGATGATCCCCTTTTCATATTGTATCACTGCGTGACCACCATTTGCAATCACCATTTAGAAGTGACACCCGAAATTTAGTTTGAAAACGGATAATTTTCAATGAAAAACAAAATTCGAAACTTAAAACAGCTGTAATCATACACATATTTATTGTTTACGCGATAAATTGATTTGTAATAACACGATTTTAGTGAGCGAGTAGCAAGAGTCAAATTCGCCGCAGCGCAAACTCGCCTCAAAATATCGATCGATAAGAGTGTCACGTCATGTCCAATTCATGCATAGAATTTGAACACAGTTATGATTTAATTACTAGATTATCTGGTAAAAAATGTCTTCTAGTTTCATTGTGTATAAAAAATAAATCCATTTGATAAAATTACTCACTGAGATTTTATTCGTGACTGAATCCTGTTACGCGATCGCTTGTTGACATTATGCAAATTAATCGGGTCAAGGGCAGTGAATGAAACACAGCTGTAAAGGTAATATTACGACATTATAATTTGTTTTTGATTTATGGGGTGAATCTTCACTGTTTTTCGTTTTAGTTTATGAAATTGTATTAATTTTTAAGACCAATTATTTTCCTCAACGAACCGTTCAAAATACAGAAAGTTATTTACGACACTGCCGTCACGGAAACAACGTGTTGACAGCATAAGGCGGGAACTGTTCAATGTCATTTTTTAAAACAATTGCTTATTGTGGCAGTGTTTTTTATGACATTTTGGAATTATTGTAATATCTCGGAAGAAAAATCGATAACCAATTCAATCGTATGAGGGTTTTTTTTCATTTCGGAGGAATGTGAGATCCTAAAAATCGTAAATGAAATATGGTGATAATTTTAAGTATTTTTTTCAAAAAGCAATCTTTTGATCTTTACATTTACTGACAGGTCATATTATCTGCACAGTTTTCTAACAAAGAAATATTTGCTCTCATTACTTGATAAAAAGTTAGTATAGAATATTCTGAACAAAATGATACAACAAAATGATACAACAACTATGTTCATTTCACGAACTTGAAAATGCATCTGATCACTATGAACTAGATTGGTAAAAACACTGTTAGGATAAAAAAAACGAGCACCTGCTCGTTGATTTGTGATTACAAGCACGTTTCAAATTTTGTATTTATGACTTCTTTATAAAAAAATAATTTGAGAGTAGTAATATGTTCATCATGTGAAAGTCGATAGAACAGTGATTCAGAAAATGTTTACTTTTTCTGGATTAAAGAAACTTTGTCACACACTTTTGTCAAATGTTTCTCAAAGGGACAAATAACATTGACAATGTGTCAAAGTCTGCTGGGCGTCACACGACGCCTACAGCAGGGAGAAGATTAAATAAGTTTTTGTTTCCAATGCATTTTATGTTCAATGGAGTGTAGACGACGAGAGATACATCCGAACCAGTATGTCAAGAATACAAATATACATATATAGTTGACTTTTCTACGCAGGTACGAAAAGCATATTCCTAAATGATTTAGAAACACATTTCATCACAATTACAACTTTATATTATATATAGGATTCCAAGATGGGGCGGATCCGCAGTTGGGATAATACAATGAATACATGTTTCATCATGTGTAATAAGTCTGTTGAAAAGGTGTGTCTGGTTCTCATGACACATCCTTGAAAGAGCCTTTGAGCGAGTTACTCGTACCTATCTTTGAAAAGGTGTAAGCAACCTGCATGTGTGAATTGTCATGTCTGTTTCTTTGGAAAAAAGACTACGTTTATTTAGACGTCCCGGGCTTACTGTCGAATAGTTATATGTCAGTCTTTCAAAATGGCTATTTTCATCAATTGCTAAATTGGGTCGACCAGCAATCGGAGCAGTTTCCACAGATTTTCGATGATGTCACTGTTTTGCTATGACATACGATGGGGTATCCTCCCCATAAGTTTCTTTCATTTCATCATAGCTTTCCTTAGGTGTGCTGCTTTTCAATAAGAATTTATAATCACTGCTCTGTACTCAAATGGCTCTATTTTCACCCCTTACATCATAGTAAACAAACTTGTTGTCAAGAGTAGTTAATGTAGATTCTACCATAACCAACGTTCGTATTCAGAACTGTAGAATACCCTTTGATCAACGCAGAGGAGTACAGCGGTGTACTAGTCAGCATGCTTACCTGTCACGTCAATGGCCCGGGTTCGCATTCCGAAAGAGGGTCTAAACATTTTTTACATTGGTCTTGTATTGTGTTGTGTCCCTGTGCAAAACATTTCATAACTCAGTCTACCCAGCTGTACCAATGACTGATTATTTGAACACAGGAAAGTATGTACGCATGAAGCGCCTTCTAGTACTTTTCTTTCAGGGTTATACATTGTTTGTGTGCTTTGAGCACACCTATGCATTGAAATAGCGCTATATAAATAGACTATGATTAGCATTATCATTATAATACTACAATGTTGTCAATTGCTTCAGATTTATAAAGACATGTTTTGCTGTCTGTTTTGCTGCATAGCTACCTCAATGCACAAGCTTACACACTCATACCCCTATCTTAAAACTTTGAACTGAAAGTTCAGCTCTTTTACTTCCAGTCATGTGAACATTATTAAAACAGGAAAACATAAACAGTTGGGTAGTTATTTTCTTTTTATGATTTATTTGACATATCTTCTTTTAAGGATTGATCAAAACCCCTTAAAAATAATTTACTTGTGATCATGAATCATGATAATAATCCATAGGACATTTATTATTCAAAGAATGATAATATCTTCGAAGTTTGACACCATATTCCTAAAGAAACTTTTAAGAGGTAAATATGATTCTTATCTTTTGACTTTCTCTCCCAACAGAGTTAGCTCCGTCATAAATTCCTATACAACGTTGTATTGGAATTTATGACGGAGCTACCTCTATTGGGAGAGAATGATCTTTTGATAGGTGATTAAGTCTTATTTTGAAATTTTGTAATATAATGGAAGAGAAGAATAGATACATTTATCCTAAAAAAATCATGAACATTTATCAATAAAAACATCATACCTTCAACGATTGCACGTTGACCATTTACCAGGTAATTCAAATATTTTTAAAAAATATAAACATATTCCTTCTCGAGATTGTAAAAACAGATCCTGTGAGAAGCAAACCTCAAGAGAGTAGTATATGCATCTATTGCGAATAGAGATAAAAACAAATGTAAAAAAACGATATTAGATATTACCTCCCATCCTTTGCATTAATTCATTTATAATTGGTTATAGTTGGCTACATTTCCGTTTAGAAACGAAGGTCGTTCCATACAGATTTACCCCTACCAATTTCTTATTCTTTTTGTGTCAGTAATGACACCTTTTTCTGTCATGAGGTAATTTGCAAATTACCCGATTAAGGCGAGGTGAGGTGAGTTGGTGTTTAACGCCGCTTTCAAGATTATTTCACTTATATCGCGGCTGCTAGTATTATTGCAGGGAGAAAGCCCGCAACACTATTATGGCTATGCATTGCGGTGAAACCTGCGAGCATCGGCTGGAACCCAGCAAACAATGGGTGGAACTGCGCTGAATTCCAGTGTAGCATTGTACCCAAACCTGACTGCGTGTAGAACAGTTCTCTACTGCAGACAAAGTTGCTGGCGGGATTCGAACCACGGACCTCCTGATCCGAAGCCAATCGCGCTAACCACTGCGCTATCACGCCCCCTACCCGATTAAAGCTATGTCTAAGGCAAGCGATGGATTGAAGTACATGTATGTGTCCGAGGTATGTTAGTGAAGGCGAATCAACATATATACTTAGATAGGTTAAACGTTTTGGTAATAGCTCCTGTCGCTTGACAAACTGTAATGCTTATTTCGCATGAAGGGTTTTTTTCTTTTCAAAATGTACCTGCATGTAGATGGTAACTTACACAAAAGAAGGACCACCTTAGCAATCCCACTTTCACTTTGTTTTGAAAAGATAAGCTTAACTTAAGAGAACTATTCAATTGTAAAAAATTAAGTGAAAACTGCATTTGTATATAGTTCATGTGTAGGATAAAACGTGACCCACTGATATTACTTAAAATGTTAACGGGTGAGGGCTTACTTTTTATAATGCCCACGGGTCTTGTTTAATCTAACTTATAAACCGACAGAAACAGCAGAAACGGTTTTGATTAAAGATAACCTTGGGGAACAAAGAAATATATAGTTACGTTAAGACAGAGGCGAATAGGGCTTTTTGAGTAAACGGGGTGCACATTTTGAAAGCCAAAAAATTGGAGAGGAGGTTGGTTTTGAGTTGAGGTTATGAATGCGGGTGGTAATTATGAGTGGGGGGTGGGGGAAGGGGTTATTTTTTATCCATTTCATAAATTGCCCTCTAGATATGATTACGTTGATTTAACTAAAACTGGAAAAGGGGGAAGGGGCCTATTGGTTGGACTTGTTTGGTATGGGAGCTGGTTATGAGCTGTAAAGTTTTATCATTTTTATTAAACGGCTAACTAATTATATATATATATATATATATGCACTGATTTGACCGATTTGACAGATTACGCGAATAAGAGGGTATGGACCTCTAATGGGCGGCTCGTGTGTTATTTCTTATTTGCTCTGAATTAATTAGATTAACCTTATGTTGGACACAGTAATCATACCTTATTTAAATGTAAGGCTGTAAAATTGAATGGTTGTCGTATAAGCCACTGTGGTCCGGCGGTATGTTCGTCGTCTTACGGAATAGTGGTGCATGAGGTTCAAGCCGCCATGTTAATACAATTGCCGATTGATATGTAAAAGCTGAATTATCCTTCGAAAGAGACTATGAGTAAACACTGTGACTTGAACTAAAATCCAACAATATTATCTTATTATAAGAAGAATATTATGTGTGAAGGAAAATGTCAAGAAAATTGCCCTAGGCAGAGCGCATTATTAAGATAATTTCCCCGGGTAGATTGACATGAAAACGATAACTGCCTGCGAAAACGTTATTTAGGTTTGAGGTGAATTTCAAAAAATAGTGTCCCGCAAGAACAAAAGAGTGACGTCACTGTAGGTTATAAGACACCGTTAATAATTAAACTATGCTTACATTTTGAGAAATAACTAAATTCAGAACATATTTATTAATAAAACATTAAAAGCAACTTATATAAATCGGGAACTCATATTGATGCATAAGCTGACACTCACAAAATACAAAATGTAACACCAATTCGTTTTACTTATCCCTCAGACTATCAGAAATCAATAACAAAGATTTTGTTTTTATAACTCAGTTAAAAAAGACTTTATTCTCAGTATTTCAAAGCAAGTTTGAGCTTTATGGTATGAATCAGCAACATGATATGATACTCGGCGTAACTAACAGACAAACTAAATTCTATGAAGACATGTGATCGCTTCAGCCTACAGTCACAAGCAAAGCCTTACGCAATGCAATAACTACACGGTTGGCTCGCGTTCAGGTTGGTTGAATGTTTTCTTTTTCTAGGTCTTCAGTGATTTCTTAGCTACTTTATTGAAAACTTTTGTTTACTAGGTTGATTCAGATTCGTTTATTGAGCTCAAATCGCCACCAACGGTGGTACAAGAGCAAAAAATTATATATAAATGATTTATATACAAATTAATAAAGACAGCAGAGACAGAAAAAATTTCACATTGACACAATGATATAAACAAAAGCTATAGACATAAATATATCTGTTCCAAGATTTAATCATAACACATTTCAATAGCATTTTAAAATATATACAACTTGTAAAATTTGCATTATATATTAATAGAGCATGTGTTTGTAATTCTACCGATACAATTAATCCTCATTCATACTAAAAAAATCTAGCAATTCTTAAAAATAATGTTAATAATAATGTTAATAATCTTAAAAATATATTTTGCAAGCTTTTTCAGCACCTTTGTGTTATTATAAGTAAGTAGCCTTTTGAATTTAATTGGGTTCGGCAATGTAAAATAGAAGTTGTCAATAAGAATACAGCGATCATGGTTCAGGGCTGTACACTTTAACAAATAATGGAACTCATCACCAACTGCAGGGGGATGACATAATTTACATGCTCTTTCTTGCTTAATAGTATTTTGCCAGCGTCCAGTTTCTACAGGGAGTCTATGATAAGTAGTTCTAGAGCGAAGTATTGGTAAAGAAATATGTTAAGACAAAAAGAGATAATTCTCAAAACTTAGTTTTTCTTTCAAAAGTTTGTAATATTGTCCTTTGGAACTGGATGTAACCTCTGAGCGCCAGGACTGATTAAATTGGTCTTTTAGAACTGATTCTACTTGTAGCAAAAGCCAAGAGGTTTTTATTTGGATGTATAAAGACATAAGACCACAATTATCTAAGATAGTTTTGACAGATAAAAGCCATGGATTAGCATCAATATCATGATTATGATTGAAGAATATGAATGAGTCGCACGCCAGCACGACAGGGAAAGAAGACAGATACTTCATTGTTCGCCGAGACCGAGGATTTAGTATTGTGATACATGTTTTTAACTAGAGTCATAAATCTTCCATCAATTCCAGATTTGATCATTTTGAATCAGAGACCGGTCCTCCAAATAGTGTCAAACGTCAGATCTTGCATTTATAATTTTCAGTTTGGATTTTGAGATTGGTTTTGCTTTTATTCGCTTATATGATATTTTAAAAAGGAATTTTATATATGAATGGAATTTGGACACTTAAGATAATTGTCATCATACAGTAAATGTATCCAAATCAATAGAAAAAGTATTTCTATTTAGGATATATCTTCTCTACGACAAATTCATGAACATTAAGCAAGCTCAAATTTGGTTGTATTTGAGCTGTCATCGGGTATTTATGTGGTTAAATTTTCATAACATAATTGCTAGGCTACAGGTCATTACTAATCTTCCTGGCAGCCAAAACACTAGCACTCATATACATATAAACTTGTATATAAAATTTCGAATGATTTCAAATTAAAACCTTTGATGAGTTTAACACATCCTGGGACTTGTAAAGGGTCATTTTGTCCACCAGGAATATATCTCACATATGGATTATTTTGTCGCTTAGTTATTGTTCCCATTTAAGGTATTGAAAATACAACATAAAGTGAAGTGCAAAAAGCCTTCACTTATGAAAGCTCCTCTTAGCATAGAAAAGTCATGTCCATTGAAAAGTTTAGATCTTTGTGATGTGAATACAACGTGTCTGCACAGTTGACATATAAGCCGCCCGGTGCTGGCGTGCGTTTGTAACGACCCAAACCGGGAAACGACCCAAACCTGGAAATCTATATAAATAAATCCAATTGCCTCATTGAAAATCATTAAATGGTATGGTTAAGTGAAAAAAAGCCTTTGTGTGCCAAGAAAAACAGCTTTTGATTTTATTAGCCTATTTTCGACTTCGTCCGCTTGGAAAGTCGAGCGCGATTTGCCCCGTAGCTGCAAAAGAAGGATTGCGTTGTGGAAACGAACCACACTCACTGTACCTTCTTTCTGCTCGCGCTGTTTGAATATTGCTGTTAATTAAGGATTCAGCAGAAATGCTGAATCCTTATTGTTATTGGCGTGTTTTTTATTATTATTATTCCACGATTCTTGTGAGCAAGATTCAGCCAAAACTAGCGACTCAATTACAACCAATCTTTACAGTCTTATAGCCCTTACGAAGACCTCGCGACATGAAACTTTTCAGCCAATTCGGACATTGCATTAAAGGCTCAGTACCATTCAAAATTTTCAAAATTAACATTGGAAAATTTTTCAAAATTGACTTACAGACTTGAAACTTGTTTCAAAAGATGCGCAATTAAATTGCAAGCAAAAAAGTAAATCATGGCGAATTCGTAAGTCACGTGATTTCGGCGCCATCTTGAATTTTCACACTTTTTGCAAGTTCACGACCCCATGCACATTTGAGGGATCACCACTCTGCTAATACTTGCAGTAGAGACCCGATATTTACATGATAAGTAGTTAAAGCATTGGCCTATAACTACATTGTCTCAGAATCTAAAAATTCACAATACTTTTTCCACAGCGACCATTCCAATTTTCAAAATTTTCAAAAATCGCAAACTTCAAGGGCAGATAACTCAAATACCTACCCGTCGAATTTCATGAATTTTGCATGAGAGGTAAACATGATCGAGGTCATTAAGAATCAAGAATAAAATGGATCGCGAACAGTCATTTCAGTTCACACGAGGGAGTCAAAGTTTGCATCATACTATATGTCAATTAAGTGCGTTAGCAAGGGTTAAATTGCAAACAATTGAAGGAAAACATCAATATTGAAGAACGGTCAAGACGTGTGACATGTCCAAATGCAGGTACATGCGCTCTTGCATGTGTGAAAGGGCAAAAGTTGACAGAAATACTCTACATTGCTCTTGTATCAAGATTCTCTAAATGCGCTAGCAAGGGTTAATTTGAAAGGTTGAAGGAAAACACCCTTCCTGTCAAGACATGCAACATGGGGCAGAAGTTTGAAGAAATACTCTTCGATGTCTTATGAATTATCACGTAATTGACAGTCTAGAGAAGGCCGAAATGGCTTTATGCAGCAGAAGTCCGTACGACTGGACGTATGGACAGCGTGCGCGAGATGACCAAACGCACACAAGTGCGTCAGTAACTGTCAAAATCTGATCAGACAGGCAGAGAAGCGAGCAAAAAAGCCGACCTGACCTGACCTGACCTGACCTGACCTGACCTGACCTGACCTGACCTGACCTGACCTGACCTGACCTGACCTGACCTGACCTGACCTGACCTGACCTGACCTGACCTGACCTGACCTGACCTGACCTGACCTGACCTGACCTGACCTGACCTGACCTGACCTGACCTGACCTGACCTGACCTGACCTGACCTGACCTGACCTGACCTGACCTGACCTGACCTGACCTGACCTGACCTGACCTGACCTGACCTGACCTGACCTGACCTGACCTAGTCTTGATTATTTATATATAATAAGACCCTCAACCTATGTACCAGCATTCGGGAACTATATTCCAGTGTCGGCAAAGCACCTGATCACGCCGAAGGAAAACACTAACCCTTTTTCAACTTTCACACCTCTACTGCCTCCCCTCCAGATACCCCTCACATTTTGATGTTGTTACTTTCTTGCCTCAACTGGCAGCAGGCCGTGTACATCGAGTAAACCTCACTTCCGCTCCTATGTCTCTCTACTTACTGAAAACGTATATAAAACGTCATTTTGCTTCCGAATACGGCTAAATCAACTGCAGTGTACTAAAAATGTCTTCAAAAACGCTCTCTTAACTTGGAAAAGCACTTAGTTTGCCCCCAAGAGCCACGGGTGCTCATATTTCGCTGAATCCTGGCATTGTCGTCGCTTGCGACTATATTTATAGTTTGGATTCTCTTTCTTTATTTTTTTATTTGCTGTCTGACAAATATTTTCTTAATATTTCCATTATAGAAAATAAATTGAGTTTAAAAACAAAAAAATTAAACGTATGTAATATTCTAAATAAAACATATTTATCAGTTATTTCTATAAAAATGACATTTTTACTATATTTATCTTTGACTATCTCATAAGAAATAAATTTGAAAGGAGCCTAGAACCACGGAAGCAGGAATACCCAAACACAGAGGTTTAAAGATAATCCTTATGTCATGAGGTCTTAGGTTAAAGTAAAATGTTGAATGTGAATATGTAATGGTTGTGACTTTGAGTTAAATACATTTTTACTCTTTACTCTTGAGTTATTGGGGAGCAAAATGCATTGATCGAAACTAGAGTTCAATTCAAATTAGAAAAAGTATGATAGTTTAATAAACGTATGAATGTGTTAAACAAATAAAACAGAAAATGAACCGTCATGAGTTGAACTACATCGCATTTTGAAATATTTCAAGAGAAAATGCCGTAGATTTACTTTGACCTCTGTGTTCAAACTATCGTATTGGACGTAGATAGGTTATGCATCTTATATATAAATATTCAATTATCTCGCCATATGTATTATGTATAATATACATTGTATAGTTGTTTAAAAAAATGATAACTTTGGCTACAATTTATTCTATAATTTTTTAATGCTGTATCGAATACGTGCTAGAAATGATTAAATTAGGTTCAAAATATATTGCTCAATTTAGGATTACCAATATGAATATATTTCCAAAACAGTTTCCCTACATAAGCTATATGTCGCCAGTTCAAAGTTAGATAAATGTACAATAGTGAACAAAACAGCGCAATAATCAGTAAAGATGTTATTGGCGTTTTGAGTCATATTTAACAAATTAAAAGAAATGCTTAATTTTCAATAGTTGACTAACGGAATTATGTACCAGAACATGTTAAAACAAAACCAAATAATCACCACTGGATCAACAGTACATATTTTAAACGCGTATTCAAAACTATGCCAAATAAATACGAAAATATAGATTTTAAAGGCGTTTTCCCGTTTTGGGTCGAGGTCCTGTCAAAATTGAAATATTCAAACCTATGTAAAATATCTAATACTTGACACAAGGTAGCTAAACTTGCCAGATCATCGTGCATCATGACTCTACACACGTTAAAACAAAATTGCGCACCACTGGGACGAAAATATAGATTTTAAAGGCGTTTTCCCGTTTTGGGTCGAGGTCCTGTCAAAATTAACAAATTCAAACCTATGTAAAATATCTAATACTTGACACAAGGTAGCCAAACTTGCCAGATCATCGTGTATCATGATTATATACATGTTAAAACAAAATTGCGCACCATTGGGACGAAAATATAGATTTTAAAGACGTTTTCCCGTTTTGGGTCGAGGTCCTGTCAAAATTGAAATATTCAAACCTATGTAAAATATCTAATACTTTACCAATGGTAGCCAAACTTGCCAGATCATCGTGCATCATGACTCGACACACGTTAAAACAAAATTGCGTACCATTGGGACGAAAATATAGATTTTAAAGGCGTTTTCCCGTTTTGGGTCGAGGTCCTGTCAAAATTGAAATATTCAAACCTATGTAAAATATCTAATACTTTACCAATGGTAGCCAAACTTGCCAGATCATCGTGCATCATGACTCTACACACGTTAAAACAAAATTGCGCACCACTGGGACGAAAATATAGATTTTAAAGGCGTTTTCCCGTTTTGGGTCGAGGTCCTGTCAAAATTGAAATATTCAAACCTATGTAAAATATCTAATACTTGACACAAGGTAGCCAAACTTGCCAGATCATCGTGCATCATGACTCTACACACGTTAAAACAAAATTGCGCACCACTGGGACGAAAATATATATTTTAAAGGCGTTTTCCCGTTTAGGGTCGAGGTCCTGTCAAAATTGAAATATTCAAACCTATGTAAAATATCTAATACTTGACACAAGGTAGCCAAACCTGCCAGATCATCGTGCATCATGACTCTACACACGTTAAAACAAAATTGCGTACCATTGGGACGAAAATATAGATTTTAAAGGCGTTTTCCCGTTTTGGGTCGAGGTCCTGTCAAAATTGAAATATTCAAACCTATGTAAAATATCTAATACTTGACACAAGGTAGCCAAACTTGCCAGATCATCGTGCATCATGACTCTACACACGTTAAAACAAAATTGTGCACCACTGGGACGAAAATATAGATTTTAAAGGCGTTTTCCCGTTTTGGGTCGAGGTCCTGTCAAAAATAGAATATTCAAACCTATGTAAAATATCTAATACTTGACACAAGGTAGCCAAACTTGCCAGATCATCGTGCATCATGACTCTACACACGTTAAAACAAAATTGCGCACCACTGGGACGAAAATATAGATTTTAAAGACGTTTTCCCGTTTTGGGTCGAGGTCCTGTCAAAAATAGAATATTCAAACCTATGTAAAATATCTAATACTTGACACAAGGTAGCCAAACCTGCCAGATCATCGTGCATCATGACTCTTCACACGTTAAAATAAAATTGCGCACCATTGGGACGAAAATATAGATTTTAAAGGCGTTTTCCCGTTTTGGGTCGAGGTCCTGTCAAAATTAACAAATTCAAACCTATGTAAAATATCTAATACTTGACACAAGGTAGCCAAACTTGCCAGATCATCGTGTATCATGATTATATACATGTTAAAACAAAATTGCGCACCACTGGGACGAAAATATAGATTTTAAAGGCGTTTTCCCGTTTTGGGTCGAGGTCCTGTCAAAATTGAAATATTCAAACCTATGTAAAATATCTAATACTTGACACAAGGTAGCCAAACTTGCCAGATCATCGTGCATCATGACTCTACACACGTTAAAACAAAACTGCGCACCACTGGGACGAAAATATAGATTTTAAAGGCGTTTTCCCGTTTTGGGTCGAGGTCCTGTCAAAATTGAAATATTCAAACCTATGTAAAATATCTAATACTTGACACAAGGTAGCCAAACTTGCCAGATCATCGTGCATCATGACTCTACACACGTTAAAACAAAATTGCGCACCACTGGGACGAAAATATATATTTTAAAGGCGTTTTCCCGTTTAGGGTCGAGGTCCTGTCAAAATTGAAATATTCAAACCTATGTAAAATATCTAATACTTGACACAAGGTAGCCAAACCTGCCAGATCATCGTGCATCATGACTCTACACACGTTAAAACAAAATTGCGTACCATTGGGACGAAAATATAGATTTTAAAGGCGTTTTCCCGTTTTGGGTCGAGGTCCTGTCAAAATTGAAATATTCAAACCTATGTAAAATATCTAATACTTGACACAAGGTAGCCAAACTTGCCAGATCATCGTGCATCATGACTCTACACACGTTAAAACAAAATTGTGCACCACTGGGACGAAAATATAGATTTTAAAGGCGTTTTCCCGTTTTGGGTCGAGGTCCTGTCAAAAATAGAATATTCAAACCTATGTAAAATATCTAATACTTGACACAAGGTAGCCAAACTTGCCAGATCATCGTGCATCATGACTCTACACACGTTAAAACAAAATTGCGCACCACTGGGACGAAAATATAGATTTTAAAGACGTTTTCCCGTTTTGGGTCGAGGTCCTGTCAAAAATAGAATATTCAAACCTATGTAAAATATCTAATACTTGACACAAGGTAGCCAAACCTGCCAGATCATCGTGCATCATGACTCTTCACACGTTAAAATAAAATTGCGCACCATTGGGACGAAAATATAGATTTTAAAGGCGTTTTCCCGTTTTGGGTCGAGGTCCTGTCAAAATTAACAAATTCAAACCTATGTAAAATATCTAATACTTGACACAAGGTAGCCAAACTTGCCAGATCATCGTGTATCATGATTATATACATGTTAAAACAAAATTGCGCACCATTGGGACGAAAATATAGATTTTAAAGACGTTTTCCCGTTTTGGGTCGAGGTCCTGTCAAAATTGAAATATTCAAACCTATGTAAAATATCTATTAGATGACCAATGATAGCCAAACTTGCTAGATCACCATGTATCATGAATCTACGCATGTTAAAACAAAATTGCGCACCATTGGGTCGAAAATATAGATTTTAAAGACGTTTTCCCGTTTTGGGTCGAGGTCCTGTCAAAATTGATATATTCAAACCTATGTAAAATATCTAATACTTGACAAAAGGTAGCCAAACCTGCCAGATCATCTTGTATCATGATTATATACATGTTAAAACAAAATTGCGTACCATTGGGACGAAAATATAGATTTTAAAGACGTTTTCCCGTTTTGGGTCGAGGTCAGGTCAAAATTAACAGACTAAAAGCTATCCCACAAATCTAAAACTTGACCAATGATAGCCAAACTTGTCAGATCAGTGTTTGTAGAATAACTTATTATGTTTAAAAACCTTTAAATCGCTCTATTGAGTCAAAAGTATTGATATGAATTCCGTTTTAGGGTCGTGCTTTTAAAGCGTTGTACGACAACTCAAAAACATTCTTCTGTGTAAGTCTTCTTTAAATAACAATAAATATGATTAAGATATGTTCATTTTCTACACTGGAAAATGTACGCAAGAATGACAGTTGGGGTTATATTCAACTCAGCAAGGGGGCATTGAATTGTCTTATTCTAGGCAAAACATGTCTTTTGTCACATTCTTGTCCAGTTCCAAGAATGTGTATAAATTATGAGCACGGGGGGGGGGGGGGGGGGGGTGGGGGGGTGGGGGGGGGGGGGGGGGGGTGGGGGGGGGGGAGAGGAGAGAGTTTGAATTCTGAAAGACCTGTGTGAAATGTGATCTTCTGAAGATGTTTGTTTATCAAATTACTGTGATATTAAAACTCAGACTCAAATCGAAATGATAAAAGGATAATTATAAAAACAATTTTGGTCGAGTGTAAGTTTACGTTTCAAATAAGGAAAACAGTCGCAGAATAAAATGTAATGATTTTAAATTTTCGTTTTTGAGTTTCCTCAGGTAATTTAGCAATATTTGAATTAATGTGAACGTGAGAAGTAGACTGTTTTCCCATTCATGAAACATTTATGGCACGAAGCTAGGATATTCCGTTAAAAAATATTATGTTAATTTTTGCACTTATGCATAATCAATGAACAAATTAAGGTTTAAAAAAACACAATTCGGAGTTACATTTGACACCTATCTTTTAGAACAAATTCAGTAAAACTTTAATAATTTGACCAATTTGCAAACTATAACCCCCTTAAAAAACAACAAAAACAATCAGCAAAGGAAATATCTTTTGTTCAAATGTCTGCATTTACAAAGTTATTTCAATTTAGTTATTACCCACCTATCGTAAATCTATCGGTTAAAAAAAACACATGAAAGATTGCATCTGTTATAATGATAAACACTGATAATGTATATCTCATCATTCAATACCTAATTTCCTCAAGTGTCAAAAATATGTTTTAACATTATGTAGATTCTCCCGCTTATGCACAGAAAAATAATAAACGGAAGTTTTCTTAAAACATAATATGAAGACCTTCACTGATCATGTAAACAAATTTAAATACATTTCCGACAGGGATTAGGTAGATTAAAGACACTTATTTGCTTTAAACAAATGTTTTGAATGAAACCCAAACGCGAAATCACATTGTCAGTTATTATGAATAATAGTAACTACGAGGGGACGTAAATAAGTTCATCAAAATGGATATAAAAAAAGAAGCCAATGGTTGCGATATTGATTTCATTTTTCAATATATTTTCCCTGGACCTCGATGCACCTAGGCCTTTTGTCTTTGAGACTGTCTATGCCGTTGCGGTAGAAGTCTTCTGACTGGCCCCTCATTCATGCCTAAGTAGCTGCCATGAGTTCATCATCATGCAAAATCTCGTACCACGCAGGTTTAATTTCAAAATGCGAAACAGGTAGAAGTCGCTTTTGGACAGATCTAGACTGTAAGGGGGAAGGTTAAGATGTTAAAAGCCAAATTGTTGAAACGCAGCCTGTGCGGTACTACTCTTTTGAACTGGAGCGTTGTCATGAAGAAGCATAACTCCAGCAGTCAACATGCCGCGCCTCTTCCTCTTGATCGCCGCAACAAGTCAGCATAGTAAGCTCCTGTTACTGTAGTTTTAGACGGTTTACATTATATAGATATCACGCCCTTTGATTCCCAAAAAATAGTCGCCATGATCCTGCCAGCAGAAGGCTTAGTTCTGAACTTTTTGGATGAGGAGAGTGCTTGTGCTTTCATTGCATGCATTCTTTCTCGGTGTCAGGATCCCAGTGATGAATCCATGTTTCTTCCCCTGTAAGCAAACGGGAATGAAAGTTATCGGGATCAGCATTGTAGATGTCAAAGAGCTCACGACTGGATTCAACTCTTTAGTGTTGATCAGTTTTGTGGTATCCATCTTGTAAACACGTTGGTCAAGTGCTCATGAATTATGGTGCAAACACTTCCGTGAGAAATGCCACACTCTGAAGATATCTCGTTCACCTTTATTCTACGATCAGACATGATTAAATGACTTCAACAGGCCTTCCTGACCGTGGGTCATCATCCAAAGAGCTGCTAACCCGCTATAACTCAGCTGACCATTTTGCAACAGTAGAATATTGGGGGCTGTTTCCCATACACATTGGTCATATGTTTATGTATTAGGGTCGCATTCACCCCTTCTTTTGTGAGAAACTTGATAACCGCACGATGCTCAGTTTTAGAACTTTCCATGATTACAGGAGAGTACCTTTATTCAACAGGCTGTAAATCTCAAGTGAATGATCGTGACGGGGTGTCTGTTAACAGTCATCAGATGGCCTATCTAAATAATGAGATCAACGATGGTGTCTTTAGGGGTGTATCAATAGTCACTTCTCGGATTATTGACTTCCCCTCGAATAACTTTTTAGATAATACCAACTCAAATGCAATCTGCCACCTGCATTAGTTTAAAAGTTATGTATGACTCATTGATGCGCATCCTATTTTCAATCAATATCGCAAATTTTTCCCTTTATATTGTCGCCCAAATGAACTGATTAGAAGACAAGTGTTACCTTTTGGCAATGACACCACAAGTTTAGCATATGTTATTCGAACAACTCATGTGGGGGTCTCTTTAATCTTTAACTCATTTTATAAGCCGATCAGACCTGAAAGGTATGACATGGCCCTTAATCCGATGTCCGATGAACATTTGACATTTTCGACTTCTCCACCAAAACAGACGACTCCTAAAATTGAAACTTGGGAGAGGGGGAAACACCTTGCAGATTAGATTAGATTAGATTTTATCTTGGCCGCCGTTCAAATAATGTCGTTACAGAATACCCAACCTGAAACATTCTATCGCCTTTGTTTCAGACAAGACTTCAGTCATGCTTGGGATCTTATGTTTTGAGAATATCATCTTTGTATGTTTGAGACAATGATGGTTAAATTTCATTGTCCTAACCCCAGAAACATGAGTGTGGCAGGGGTTCATATGGCGTGACCGGGTTGCAAAATAAAAAGGCCTATATTTTCCAAAAGCTTTGTCAGGTGATCAGTTAAGTTGAATCATATTGATGCGGTTAGGAGGATTCAATCTAGCCCAAGTTCATGTCTGAAGCTCAATTAAAAAGTAAACTAAAAAACAATTAATAAATTTTGAAGCGTATGACTGAGCTTGTTCAGACAGCCCTTGCAAACAGTGGACTGGGCACACAGTAAAAAGGGACAAGCAAGTCGACATTTGACACCCTTGCAATTTCTGTTGCGTATTGGCAGAGGTTTGGTGAACGTTAATTTGGGAAAGGTTGATAACAAAAGTGGTGGGGTCAGAAGATAGAAGTGGGATGTTGTTGGAAATATATTTTTTGCTCATTTAAAGCATGTTTTAGTTGTTTTAAATGCGTTAAGACATAAAAGAGCAAATGTATAAGAGTAATGTGTAAATGAAGGCATGACTATCATTATTTTAAAAAAATCTGTTGTCTTTTCAGGATTATGATTTAAGGAATATTACATGGTTTCATCAACTTTCTTCGAAATTTGTGTTAAGACATCTTATCTAGTGCTCTGACACTGGACAATTTTGGTATTTCATTTGGAGATCTAACGGATATACATCTTCGTCTTGAACATCAACACCACCAAGTCTGTTGAACTACATAGACCATGGCTCTCTTATTTTTGGTATCTACTAACTCCTTACTTCATATCTTAAATTTTCGAAATCCAAAATATTTATACCAAATATATACTCTCTGTATGTCTCTCTGAGCCTTAGACGGTAAACTTTAAGAATAGTGTGCCTAAGCAATTGTCGGAAAGCAATAAATATGAGTATTTTCTTATTTCAACATTTTAAAAATGCTATAGCTAAGGAAGATAAACATTTGAATAATTGATCAAAGTTTTTGAAATGATTATCCATCAAATTAATACGATTAACTATGGGGGAAATTATACTCACTTGAAATTAATTGTAATATTTATCAAATTGGTCTGCGGTTGATGTCAAGTAAAGACCCTATTGCGAAAATTATTGGAAGTCTGTAAAATGCGTCCAAGTCTAGTCACTTAAGCCTGAAGTTAAGAATGGTTCAGGACTCAACTTTGTCGTTATCAACTGAAAACATCCATATTAATCAATCCTCGGTATTTCAGTTTATAACTAAATTTTGTAATTGAGTTTGAAAGTAGCCTATAGTCACTTACCAGAAAATTCCTCCACAAAACTAAAACAACCAGAATACGATAATATTTAAATATCATATGGCACTTACACCACTCCCCTCAGAAGGTAATAACAACCGATTGATAAATGTGATAACTTCTATAGAAATCAAAAATGCAACCTTTACATTATTAAACTAAATGTAAGGCCATTTACTTTGAACTTTAAGATTCAGTAATTATTTAAATGTATATACAGTCATATGCCTGGCCAAAATCAATAGATAAAAACTGTTGGTGTTTATCAAATCTGATTAGCAAATAAGAAAAGCATTAAAAAACAATGAAATCATGAGAGTGAAAATCATGAGAATATGATAAACAGTGATGCAATCTATTTAAGTTGGAGGCGGCTTAATGAAACCTCTTGATTAAAAGTGAACTGTGCTCCAAAACAATGACAAATGTTTTTAAGTAATCTACGAAATCGTCAAGAACAATGGATTAGTATGTTGGTTTATATACCATTAGGCGTTAATGTAAAGAGAGAAAACGTTTGTAACAACTAACCTATTGAGCCCTATTAAAAAAAAATTAGGTTGGTTTGCCAAACTTCATTACACACGGTTATCTGGCAAGTTTAGCTACGATT
Organism: Phorcus lineatus; assembly: GCA_921293015.1. NCBI lineage: Eukaryota > Metazoa > Mollusca > Gastropoda > Trochida > Trochidae > Phorcus > Phorcus lineatus. The sequence goes on along the minus strand of OV121097.1, from coordinate 34,876,276 downwards.
GATCAACTAATGAATATTTGGTAAATGTTTGAATTTGTTAATTTCGAAATAAAACGACCCAAAACGGGAAAACGTCTTTAAAAGCTATATTTTACTCAATAGTGCATAATTATGTTTAACATATGTAGATTCACGATACACGATGATCTGGAAGTTTGGTTTTCTTTGGTCAACTATTGGATATTTGACCTCGACCCAAAACGGGAAAACGTCTTTAAAATTTATATTTTCGACCCAATGGTGCGCAATTTTGTTTTAACATGTGTAGATTCATGATACACGATGATCTGGCAAGTTTGGCTACCATTGGTCAAGTATTAGATATTTTACATAGGTTTGAATTTGTTAATTTTGACAGGACCTCGACCCAAAACGGGAAAACGTCTTTAAAATTTATATTTTCGACCCAATGGTGCGCAATTTTGTTTTAACATGTGTAGATTCATGATACACGATGATCTGGCAAGTTTGGCTACCATTGGTCAAGTATTAGATATTTTACATAGGTTTGAATTTGTTAATTTTGACAGGACCTCGACCCAAAACGGGAAAACGTCTTTAAAATTTATATTTTCGACCCAATGGTGCGCAATTTTGTTTTAACATGTGTAGATTCATGATACACGATGATCTGGCAAGTTTGGCTACCATTGGTCAAGTATTAGATATTTTACATAGGTTTGAATTTGTTAATTTTGACAGGACCTCGACCCAAAACGGGAAAACGTCTTTAAGATTTATATTTTCGACCCAATGGTGCGCAATTTTGTTTAAACATGTGTAGATTCATGATACACGATGATCTGGCAAGTTTTGCTACCACTGGTCAACTAATAGATATTATACATAGGTTTGAATATTTCAATTTTGACAGGACCTCGACCCAAAACGGGAAAACGTCTTTAAAATCTATATTTTCGTCCCAATGGTGCGCAATTTTGTTTTAACGTGTGGAAAGCTATGATGCACGATGATCTGGCAAGTTTGGCTACCATTGGTCAAATAATAGATATTTTACATAGGTTTGAATATTTCAATTTTGACAGGACCTCGACCCAAAACGGGAAAACGTCTTTAAAATCTATATTTTCGTCCCAATGGTGCGCAATTTTGTTTTAACGCGTGGAAAGCCATGATGCACGATGATCTGGCAAGTTTGGCTACCATTGGTCAACTAATAGATATTTGACATAGGTTTGAATATATCAATTTTGACAGGACCTCGACCCAAAACGGGAAAACGTCTTTAAAATCTATAATTTCGACCCAATGGTGCGCAAATTTGTTTTAACATGTATATGATCATGATACAAGATGATCTGGCAAGTTTGGCTACCTTGTGTCAGGTATTAGATATTATACATAGGTTTGAATATTTCAATTTTTACAGGACCTCGACCCAAAACGGGAAAACGCCTTTAAAATCTATAGTTTCGCCCCATTGGTGCGCAATTTTGTTTTAACATGTATATAATCATGATACAAGATGATCTGGCAAGTTTGGCTACCACTGGTCAACTAATAGATATTTTACATAGGTTTGAATATATCAATTTTGACAGGACCTCGACCCAAAACGGGAAAACGTCTTTAAAATCTATAATTTCGACCCAATGGTGCGCAATTTTGTTTTAACATGTATATAATCATGATACAAAATGATCTGGCAATTTTGGCTACCACTGGTCAACTAATAGATATTATACATAGGTTTGAATATTTCAATTTTGACAGGACCTCGACCCAAAACGGGAAAACGTCTTTAAAATCTATATTTTCGTCCCAATGGTGCGCAATTTTGTTTTAACGTGTGGAAAGCCATGATGCACGATGATCTGGCAAGTTTGGCTACCATTGGTCAACTAATAGATATTTGACATAGGTTTGAATATATCAATTTTGACAGGACCTCGACCCAAAACGGGAAAACGTCTTTAAAATCTATAATTTCGACCCAATGGTGCGCAAATTTGTTTTAACATGTATATGATCATGATACAAGATGATCTGGCAAGTTTGGCTACCTTGTGTCAGGTATTAGATATTATACATAGGTTTGAATATTTCAATTTTGACAGGACCTCGACCCAAAACGGGAAAACGCCTTTAAAATCTATAGTTTCGCCCCAATGGTGCGCAATTTAGTTTTAACGTGTGTAGAGTCATGATGCACGATGATCTGGCAAGTTTGGCTACCATTGGTCAACTAATAGATATTTGACATAGGTTTGAATATATCAATTTTGACAGGACCTCGACCCAAAACGGGAAAACGCCTTTAAAATCTTTAGATTCGCCCCAATGGTGCGCAAATTTGTTTTAACATGTATATAATTATGATACAAGATGATCTGGCAAGTTTGGCTACCACTGGTCAACTAATAGCTATTTTACATAGGTTTGAATATATCAATGTTGACAGGACCTCGACCCAAAACGGGAAAACGTCTTTAAAATCTATATTTTCGTCCCAATGGTACGCAATTTTGTTTTTACGTGTGTAGAGTCATGATGCACGATGATCTGGCAAGTTTGGCTACCATTGGTCAACTAATAGATATTTGACATAGGTTTGAATATATCAATTTTGACAGGACCTCGACCCAAAACGGGAAAACGTCTTTAAAATCTATATTTTCGACCCAATGGTGCGCAAATTTGTTTTAACATGTATATGATCATGATACAAGATGATCTGGCAAGTTTGGCTACCTTGTGTCAAGTATTAGATATTTTACATAGGTTTGAACATTTCAATTTTGACAGGACCTCGACCCAAAACGGGAAAACGCCTTTAAAATCTATATTTTTTACCCAATGGTGCGCAAATTTGTTTTAACATGTGTAGATTCATGATACACGATGATCTGGCAAGTTTGGCTACCATTGGTCAACTAATAGATATTTTACATAGGTTTAAATATTTCAATTTTGACAGGACCTCGACCCAAAACGGGAAAACGTCTTTAAAATTTATATTTTCGACCCAATGGTGCGCAATTTTGTTTTAACATGTGTAGATTCATGATACACGATGATCTGGCAAGTTTGGCTACCATTGGTCAACTAATAGATATTTTACATAGGTTTAAATATTTCAATTTTGACAGGACCTCGACCCAAAACGGGAAAACGTCTTTAAAATCTATACTTTTGAGCCAATGGTGAGCAATTTTGTTTTAACATGTGTAGAGTCATGATGCAAGATGATCTGGCAAGTTTGGCTACCATTGGTCAACTAATAGATATTTTACATAGGTTTGAATATTTCAATAATGACAGGATCTCGACCCAAAACGGGAAAACGTCTTTTAAATCTATAGTGGTGCGCAAATTTGTTTTAACATATATATAATAATGATACAAGATCATCTGGCAAGTTTAGCTACCATTGGTAAAGAATTAGATTTTTGGCTTTGGTTTGAAGTAGTTAATTGTTACGGGAAAACGCCTTTAAAATATATACTTTTGATATATATAGATTCATGTTTCGCGATGAATTTTATAAGGTTGGCTACTTTTCATCACTCTTAGTTATTTGGCATATTTTGAAATAGTTCATTGGACCCTGGACCTAAACGGTAAAACGTCTTTAAATTCTATACTGCACACCAAACAGTGCGTAGTTTTGTTTCAACATGTTCAGCTACCAGATACACTCTTTTTTGGGAACAAATTCAAAATTTTGCATAAGTGTAATTGAATACAATTTCGACCAAATGCGGACGGAAAACATAACGAAATCTATTCTTCTGCCGAGGGTACGCATTTAAGTTTTGAAACAAATATATTTATACTCGTGTCATAACCTCAATCCAAACTTGATAACCTGATTACATCAAGGCTTTGCTTATATACATTTATGCCCATACATTTATGAAACCTTGACATGCCGTCTTGTATGTATGGGGTTTTTTTTGTAATGTGCGGAAAGGTTCTAGAAGGAAATCTATCAAAATCTTTTTTGTTTTTGAAAGTTCAATGGTAAATTGTTATATTTTAATCTCAGAAAAATTACACTTATGAATGTATTCATATGTAGCTGGTACATAGCATGTATTCTTCTCCTAGTCCGATGACAGTAGACTGAAAACTTAAGAAATAGAATTTCAAAGGAGCAGTAGCACGTTTTGGGAAAGTTTATTTCTTAAAATTTTCCCAAATGAAGTTAATATTTATCCCAAATGCATTATCTTCAGAGGGTCAAACACTTCATGACTCAATCTGATTATTAGTAATCGAAGAAGAAAAACGAAGCGAAAACTGTTATCGAACTAGACTATGCCGCACGCCATACAGAGGTTTATTCACCTGTTAAAAATACGTGGTTTGATAAATCCACTAATTATTTCATTCAGCTTTCTTTCTCAATGTACCAAACCACTCATAATCAATATAGTGACATAAGACTGGAGATTAAGTATACATAATTATATATCACTAACTCTGTGACATTCAAAAGTGTAAACAATTAAAACAAATTTGGACATTAATGTTTACATTCATTTTTTAGATTACATAAGCATGAAAAATATGTCAATATCTTTTTTAAAGTGATTTACCGCAAATGAACATTGTTGTTCCAACTTAGGTTTAAATGGGCCTCTCTGACACTATCATTCATATATTGCATGAAACACATATGGCAAAATAAGTGATCAATACCAAATAAACCTTTCTAAATATTATGGATCTCTATAAACAATGATTTTCAATTTGCCGTAATCGTTTTCCATTTAAACTACATTACAAGTTTTCAATGACTTCCTTCACGTGATCTAAAACTCTCCGCAGCAAATTATGGAAATGAGTTGAGTCTAAAACTTGGATCGATTTCCCCGGTTTGGGTCGTGTCCCGGTTTGGGTCGCTACATGCGTTCAGGTTGGTTCACAATATTCTGCTCATGATTTTTTGTTGAAATTTTCGAATAAGAAATTAGACTTTCTTGTCAATCATATTTTGAATAATTTGCGTACCTTAACAGTTTTAGATATGTGCGCATTTTAATGACCGTCACTAAACATATGAATGATAACCGGAGTACTTTAAAATAGTTCTCCTAGCTTAAAGAGTGAGTGAGTGAGTGAGTTATTGTTTAACGCCGCTTAGGCAATATTTTAGTCATTAGCGGCGTGAGATTTAATAAAAAGAAATTGATTGCTGAAGCAAAAACATGATGCCGCACGAAGGCTGTAAAAACATCAGCAAAATATCAAAGAGTAGGTAAAAAGCTGATATACTATGTATAAAATTTTACAACTTACCAAATAGATTGATTTCCTTTGACTAAAAAGTTGTGAAATTGAAACATTTGTGTAAAATGTTTCCCTTACTTGTTCAGTGTCCCAGCATTCGCACAGGATGTGCTTAACTGTGAGTGAACACTGACAGGGAATACACACAGGAGGGTCTTCCCCCTTTAAAAGATATGAATGGGTGAGATGGGTGTGTCCAATGCGACATCGTCGCAAAACACATGCTTCCTGACGGGTAAAAGAAGATAGAGATTTATGACTTAAATGAGGTTGTATTGCATGAAGTTTATTGTGTTGTTGTTGGTCCCATTGGGACCGCCAACGCTGTTTGATGTACGATTTGATAGCAGGTTTGGAATCTGTATATAGAACTTTAGTTGTGAACAGTTAAAATATCCCTAATAATGGGGTGATCAAGTTTACAATTTTTAATTGCTTGTAAACAAGAGAGAGAGTCTGAAAATATTATGTAGTTGTTAGGAGATGAGTTTTTTTATATGCTGAATGGCCTTTAGGATGGCCTTTGCTTCAGTGAGTAGCCTTGAAGCATAAGTTGTTGAAGGTGTAACAGTTGCTGCTGCTGCAACTGTCATGCCATCCTTAGAACCATCAGTATAAACTGGTTTGTGGTCAGAATAGAAATCTCTGAGTTTTGTTGAAAGCCTGCTGGAATATTAGCTGATTGGTGTCAGATTTTTTATGAGCGGTTAAGCTGAGATCAACACGGGGCTTGACCATCTGCCATGGTGGAGTGGCCAGTATGCCGTGTTCTGCAATAGTTGAGAGGTCGATATCCGAATCTTTAACATGTTGTTGAATACGGATACCGAGAGGTTGAATTGCTTTTGGTTTAAAAAAATACAACTGCTGGTATTCAGGATTAAATACGCAGTTGTAAGCTGGATTTGAAGGGTTGGATTTGAGCCTAGTTACATATTGAAGTGCTAACTTAATGCGCCGATCTGCAAGAGATGGCTCATCAGCCTCAACGTAAAGGCTTTCAACGGGAGATGTTCTGAAGGCTCCAAGACAAAGTCTTAGACCCTGTTGGTGGATTGTATGTAACATTTTGATATATGAGGGGCGCGCAGATCCATAGATTATTGATCCATAGTCCAGTTTTCAGGGGATAGTGATCGATAGAGATGTAGAAGGGTTTCTTCATCTCCACCGCATTTAGCATTTGATACGACCGTTAAAAGGTCTAATGCTTTTAAACATTAAGCTTTAAGTGCTTTTAATTGTGGGATAAAAGAGAGTTTAAAAAATGCAAATTACGATTAAAACATCCTTTTATGCATTGATGATATGGTTAAAAGGATTCGTTAACTGAAACCTCTCTGTGTCTATGACATTTTTATACTGTTTTTTTTTCAAATTGTATTCGATTTGGTATTAAATACACATGATATCCATTTGTTTCAGCCCTTGCGCCAGCATTGAAGGTGTCTAACAAGGATGTTTTCTGTCGGCCTTCTGGTTATCTGGACCATGTCCACCTTCGTCACAGGTTTGATGAATCTTCTATCCATAAGTCCGATACAAGAATAAATAGTTATTCAAACTGACTAACTAACAAATATCCGAGAGGGATGAATACAATTTCCATTAAAAACAAACTCTCTTGTGAGAGATCAAACTCGACAGACACCACTACTATTGTTTAATTTTACAACAACATAAAAGATCCTATACCAATACGGTAACAACAGTGGCAATACGATGGTGTCACATGTCTATAATTTAATGTCAATGCTCAATTGAAAGTGACCTCACCACATTTTCGATTTTTTAGAAGCCAATAGATTATTAGCATTTCGTAGTTATCAAAGTTTTCAATCGTATGTTGTGATATCAAATGTATTTACACAAAAGTATATGCTTTGTACTGCATTCTCTTCCTTGAATGGATTTCAAATAAAAAAGGTAATTCAAACGAGATTATCCTCATAACAGTAGATCTAATTGAAAGAAAATTGTACGAGTAAGACGGTGTCTTTTAGATTTGCAGCTCATATAGTTATGGTGAGTGTTTAAAGCAGGCAACCAAAGGTTTTTTTTTCGAATTTAAAAATAAAATTGCACACACATACCCTTTTCAAAAGATGCGTTAAATAAGTAATTAGGTCATCATAGCATCAAACGTATGGACACACATGAAATAAAGAAAGATATGACTTAAAAAGATCATGGTTTAATGTGATCTTACAAAACTGTATTTTTGTGTTTAAAACAAAACTGTTATTTAAACTTTTCACATATACGATGGAAAATAAAAAAGTTTCAATTATAATAAAGTGTGTACTGGTGAATACGGACCAAATGGTCACTGTAGCATCAGTGATCCTGGTCTAGTTCCTGGGTCAACAATAGTCTTTTTCGCGACAGCCAGTTTTACGTCTGTTAACCAAATAGCACAGTAAGTGAGTGAGTGAGTGAGTTTGGGTTTAACGTGCTTTGAACAATATTTCAGTTATTAAGCACGTGGATGACAAGCATCCTAAAAGAGAGTGGACAGATAAGGGAGAAAGGGATCGAAAGGACGAGGGGGAAAGAAAGGCACAGTGAGAGATAGACAACTGGTTTTAGAAGGACTCAAATTTAGTCGGGCTTCTCCCGTCGATCTGTCCAGCTTGGGTGTCCCTACCAGGAGCATGATAGCTTCAGCTGGCATAGCTCTTGGGGTCGCTGAAGCACGCAAACCACCACACCACGTTAAGGTATCGAGTCCAGTGGTGGGGATAAAATTGAGGCGCGCAGTCTAATTAAGTATTTAACATTTGAAGGGCCATACTGCACGTCAAATTCATGATGAGATGAAATCTGTTTATGACAATGACAGCCCATCCTATGACACTGTTGTGAGATGGAAAAGGAATTTCCAAACAGGCCACATGTCACTCGCAGATGAGCCAAGAAGTGGACGCCCCTCACTTACTGATGACATGGATGCCATCAAGAAGGTTCAAGAAGATCGCTGCGTAACGCTACAAATGATAATGCATGAAACAGGTCTGAGTTATGGCAGTGCATGGAGCATACTCAATAACCAGTTGCATATGTCCAAAGTGTCAGCACGCTTGGTTCCTCGCTTACTGACTCCATTGCTAAAACAGAATCAAAGGGACATGTCGCGGCAGGCATTGGAGCTTCTAGAACAAGACGAAGAGGATTTCTTCAAACGTCTTGTTACCATGGATGGATGCTGGATCTATCAGTATGATCCTGAGACAAAAGAGATGAGCAAAGAGTGGAAGCATGTTACGTCACCACCTCCCAAAAAGGCCAAGGTGCAAAAGTCTACAGGAAAGGTTATGGTGTCTGTTTTTGGGATTCGTGGAGTCATCTTGACGGATTATCTAGCTAAGGGTCAGACCATTACAGGAGCCTATTACTGCACCACCACTGGACTCAATACCTTATCGTGGTGTGGTGGTTTGCGTGCTTCAGAGACCCCGATAGCTATGCCAGCTGGAGCTTACATGCTCCTGGTAGGGTCGCCATAGCTGGATAGGTCGAAGGGTAGAAGCCAGACCAAATTTGAGTCCTTCTAAAACCTGCATTCTATTCCCTCATCCTGTCGATCCCTTTCTCCCTTATCTATCCACTCTATTTTTGATGCTTGTCATCCACGTGTTTAATAACTGAAATATTGTTGAAAGCATGTTAAACCTCAACTCACTCACTATTACTGCAACCTGCTGAGCAAGTTACGAGATGCCATTAAACAGAAAAGCCGCGGTATGATCACCAAAGGTGTACGCCTGTTAGCTGACTATGCCCCAGCTCACACTTGTCAAGTAGCTGCTGTCGAGGCACAGCGATGGTGCTTTGAAATCTTTCCGCATCTCCCCGATCTTGCACCAGGTGACTTCTTCTCTTCCCCGAGATGACAAATTCAATTCGTTGACGTCGTTTTGAGGACACAATGACATCATTCGAGATGTTGAGGCTTGGTTTTCAATAAAATCAGGGGTCTTCTATTCAGACCGTCTGCGCAAGGTCAAGCAGCGATGTTTATCGCTGGATGGTGACTATATAGCGAAGTCTTAAAAACATAAGAAACAAATTAGGTTTGTACCTTTGATATGTGTCTGTGATAATTGAAACTTTTTTATATCCCCTCGTACATGTACGAGGTAAATGCAAAGTTTATCATAATATCTTATATTTTCATTTTATAACTCTTACTCATATTTTGATTTCAGGTACAGATTATCTCGTGTCTGTTTATAGTTCAAGCAAAGTAGATGTAACATCTGATGGAGTAGGCGGATCTGTGAAAATATCGTATCCAAATCGCAATGTACATCTAGGTTATGGGTTCCGTTACTCACGTTTAAAAATTCAATTAGAAGAGAAAATAGCTACAAATCTTGGCTATGACAAAAGTTGTGTTCTTATTTCATGCAGTCACAGCAAATTGAAAGTTACAGTTTACAGCGACAGTTACAACTACAACGTGTTCTTCCCACTACCTGTCACTGCACTTGGAACCAGATACGTCGTGTCTTCATGTATTCAAAATGATTTTGAATATTCAGTTCTTGTGATGACAGCTTATAAATTTAATGTAGATGTTGCAATCAGATTTTTTTATACCAATGTTGAGTTTTCATACGGTGGCCAGAAGTATGGTAAAGGAGACACGTTCAGATTGAGTTTAAGAGCTTACCAAACTTTTACATTTAGGGTTAGACATGACCTGAGTGGGACAAGAATCAACAGCTCTCAGCCGATAGCAGTGTTCAGTGGGACAGCCAACAGTACGACCGTGTACACTTACACCCAGTTGCTGCCAGTTGAACAGTTCTCTGATGAGTATGTTGTTGCAGTTAACGACGGCCTGCCACTCATTCAGTTTCAGATAATCAGTGCAGACAATGGCTTTAAGATAACGTTCAAAAATGGAACTTTGGTTTCAGCAAATAGCAGTATCCTTAACCGCATTCTAGAGAAAAATGAATCATTCCACTTTGTGTCAAGCAAACCTGTCATGGCGACACTTTGCAGGAGTGTTGGGAATCGGAAAGGATATTCTATAATTCCACCAGTTTCATCATATCAAAATCACGATAGAGTAACACTTGTTCATACTTCTCTGATTGTGACTTTGAACACTCTTTACATGGACATCCCAAGCTATATCATTGGTGGATGGGAATATATATACCATTCAAAATTTAAAGTGGGCAGATTCTGGTGGGAGTATACTCGACATTTTACGGCCGCTGGTCAATCGAAGTTTTCTAGCATTGTTTTCATATTCACACCACAAACATTTTACATCGATGGTCTTTCGTTAGCAAAGGATGAACTGCCAATCAAAGGTTAGTTTTTAATGCTCTTGTAAAGTCATTCACCTGATTTCTTTATTAAGGAAAAGGTTTTCGGCGCTATTCCCCACGTGTAACGCCATATCATGGTAAGCAAAGTAGCAAGAGTGGATTACTTTCGCAAGAGATTAGCTGCATCTGCGTAAATATAATTAAAAACAACGGATTATTCGCGTATATTTATGACGGTTCACAGATTAATTTAAAAACATTAACCTACATCTACTAAAAAATCTTATGGCGATGAAAATGGTAAATAGATACCGTCCATGTTCAATCAAGTATCATACCATATTATCAAAACTGAGCTTTCATTTCTATAATAAAACAGACGTTTGACGGTTGTCTTTGTAGATAACTTTCAGATCCCCTCATGACCTACATAACAGTTTTTAACAATTTATTTTCTTATTGCAGATCCCATAAATAATTTCATCATGGTTTCCGCGAAGATTCAGTATGCCTATGGTGGTATGGTGGCTGTAGGTGATCAAGAGGCCCACTTTCAAGTCAGGTGTTCTGGCAATGACGGTGTCAAGACTCGGGTTACATATCCATATTTGGAAGATTACTTTTACATTCATTCTCACTCGGTATGTATCCTGGAGACTGATTATGAACACTTAAATTTTTTCATGAAGGATGTAGGAACAAACAGGATATTGCCCGTTGCTTTAATACCTGTTACAAGTCTTGGGACTGAATATGTCATTCCATCCTATGATTTAAGTCTTATCAGCAACGGACGTATCTTATTAGCCACAGGAAACTGGACAGCCTCCATTAATGTTACCATAAAGGATGGAGTTGTTGCTCCTTACGAGCTCGTCGAATACCAGACAGTTATTGTTGATTACGAAGCCTCTGGGATGATCGTATCTGCATCTCGTGAAATAGCTGTGTTCTTTGAAAAACTGTATGAAAATGACAAAAAATTTATGTATGTACAGTTAATACCAAGTGAAGACTTTGGAAACGAGTACGTGCTTGCAGTTGGATCTATTACAATAAACACGTTCATAGATATACACAATTTTACTGAAGAATATTACATTAACATAACCTGTCTCGATACTAATACAACTCTCATTTTCAATGATGGGGTAACTCTGACAACTGGTGAAACAAAGTTTTATCACAGGGATGTGTCCGTCAATGAAAGTTTACATTTTACGAGTTCCAAACCGGTGATGTCATATCTCTGTTTAAACATTGAACTCTATAGAAACGATGATGTTTATCAAGAAAACTCTTGCACCATTCTGCCTCCTGTGGAACGATACGGCGACTCAGCTGTGATAAACATTCGCGAGAAGGCGGACGTGAAGATAATGACAAAAAACAATCATGATGATTTTCAAGCATTCACTGTAAACTACAGTCTACAAAAAATCACGCTCACTGTAAGATGGGAGAACATTCCTAATACCGACTTTAAAGTGGGCACAGTAACGTTAAGTAATGGACTTATTTTTCTCAAATCGACACACTTATTTTCCATAATTGTGTATGGATATATGGATCATACACAACCTATGTACTATAAAGTATTTAGTATGTATGCTTCGTCCCCGAATGTCCACCAAAGATCTCAAAGGCTCTCAACAAAAACGGGTTTGTCTCCTTAGTCAAATTATTTCACATCTATCAATCCGCAAAGTGAAGTATCTGCGTAAGAATCATGCACATACCCCTTTTGTAGCAAAAGTTTTGGGTCAGGGTTAGAACCTAGAGAGGAGTTTCAAGGTGTCTTGTTTCCTGTATAATTTAAAAGACGTTTTTAAATTGCAGAGTTACTTAGAGGTTTATTTAAAGGGATGCAGAGAAAATGGTATTATTTTGTCGAGAAGGTTGTGGTTATTTTTGAAAATTAATTCAGTATTCTTAAAGGGTGGAGAAATGATTTGTGATCGAAAAGCGGACAATGGCGTTATAAAGATCATTGTGAAATTATTCCTACACGATTTGAACTTAACTAAGAACTATATGTAATGTATATTGGCCCATTTTCAAGCCACAGACAATTTACGAAACATACTCTTCTCACTTTAACTCGTCCGCACCAGAAGATAATAACTTGTTTAATATATATAATATGTTGTAGATATAAACAACTTGTACCTTTGTTAAATGATATCTGACCACAGAATATACTCCAAGAACTACATCAGAACTCTCTTCAGTTTTCACAACCCATGATGGCGGGTTAAACTCTGACGGGAACGTTGTAATTGGTGGAGCTGTTGGTTTGTGATTACTAATTCATGAGCATATTGCAAAATAGTTTGAAAAAAGGAAATAAATCTAACTTCTTATTAATTTCATGTGTTAATAAATCGCTGTCACTAAAAGTATATATGATCAACAATTCATATCAAATACTCATACATGATTTAAGCATTCTTATTTCTTTGATCGTAGATTTAAGAAAAGTTTAAATTGAAAAAAATCGAATTTGTTTTGTGATGTAAACTTTCACCAGGGGCTATTTTTCTTGAAACTTATACTTCAATATCGAAAAAATGACATTGGAAGCCCCTGTGGTGAGTGAATGGATTCAATTGTACCATCTACTTTTTGAACTACTGGTTGTTTGTCATAATGTTCCAGAGAACGGTGTAACCATATTGGTTGTTGGCTGTCTGTGTGGATTTATCATTTTTGTCCTTGTGTGCATAGTTGGCTTCCTTGTTATTCGAATGTAAGTTATTAATCAAATTACATCTAATAGATGAATAGTTGAAAGATGAAATATTGGTGCAAAGGGAATTTAAAAATCAATTCAACCTCCAGCAAGATGTCAAAAATCTATACTCACACAAAACAAGAAATTATTCATATATTGTTAGGGCAACTTTTATATCACTTTGTAATGTCAATTTCTTTTATCGACGATTGATTTGCATAAATTAAACTTGAAATTCAGTCATTTTAATAGCGAGTCTTTATCTTTATATGCCAGAACTAGTTCCGATAAAACTCTTCCTATGTTTTCAGGAAACGCAGCGCCAATTCCAAATTGAAGGCCGACACCCGAAACCACCACTCTGAACAGCCCACAACCTTTGAAATGGACTTCGTAACCACGGACCGTGGACACGATATTGGAGCAGAGGCTATGAATTTGGAGGGTAATGTTGTGAACACTTACGAAAATGTTGGTTGTACAGGTCAAAACGAAGATAACGCCTTTGAAACTTCCAATAGTACACATGGTAACGCTTACTCGGATCTGACATTCAATGGGCAGGCTGAAGCCGATTACGACGTGATAGATCATGTAAACCAAGCCAATGACCATGTAAATATGTAGGCAGATATCAGGTGTCAAATCTGAAGGCATGAAAATGTACAATGATTGATGCCTGCCCTTGAGCTTTTCCAAAGGGCAAATTCAAAGGAAAGCATCCTTAATTCTTAATAATGACCTTAGGTAATGTTTTATCAATTTTATAAAACGTGAACTAATTATAGTTATGTTTATTCCACCCATCACGCGATTGCAGAATGTGTAAAGAACCTACCATAAAATATTAAACAACTGATTGAGATTTCTTCGTTGTTTGGAGTACTTTGGTTCGACATTGCATATCGCCAAAATCTTTGCATATTGAAATGTCATCTTTATATGTGTTTAGACAGAACACTTGAACACATTTGGAACACATTGATCGACGCAAAAGTAACATCCCGTCATTGAAAAAAGTTACTTGAAGTTGGATGTTTCAACATAAAGTCCTTCCAGATGTGTTGTTTATAAGCTGTTCACAATGCCTTTTCTTTTGTATTATTCAGCGAGTTATGAATATAGTTCTTAACTAATACCGTATGAGTAAGATTGTGTGTAACTCGTAAACAGCATCAGTATTTTACTCGCTTTCGATCTTTAGATACTAAATCACTCACTTGTTTTATAACAATGTTTTTAAACGGGATGTCGTTTAGTATTCCTATGTACCCTGCTACTGTCACCCCTCTTGTAGGTCAGGGAGCAGAATAATTGCCTTCTGGATTGGGGTTAGATTATACACATCTTATATAATTACCAACCATAGTTTTTGTTGATCAAACGAAAGTCAGTAAGATTGAGTAGACATATACTTAGGAATATTCCCGCTTTCAGCGGTTTATCACATATATCTTTTAACATTGCTTCATATGGTATATCTTGCGAATATTTTCGTATGTCGGGGGTATCGTACAAACCACGCATGTAATTTTCTTGGAAAAAGGCAGTTATATTTGATTATATGACAATGCTCTGATGCCACAACTCCAGATAACGCCAGACAATACTTTGACCTTATGGGCAAGAGGTCAGAATACATCCGTATGGCCAGAGACTCATTATTATACTGTTAACTTTTGAAGAATAATTCTCGTCAAGCCGTGGATATTTATTTTTATTATTATTGTTATCCACTAATTTTGATATATTTGGTACTAAAATACACCTCAGTGTGATTCTTTTCTTAATTTTTCTTCACCTGGAATCTTACGATTATAGTGATACCTATCTTTGTGTATTTTGAAGTGCTGTACTTTGTATCTATGTTTGTGTTGTTACTCAATATTCGTATACTCTAACCAATGTATTACAATGTATTAGATGTGCCTTAAATGCAATTGTAAAAGCATGCTTGTAGAATAAACTGATTATTTTCTCGTGGTGATCATTTATTTTAACATTTTGAGTATGAAATGAAAACTATTTTCATACACAATTGAAAGTGGTTTTCAATGTGCAAATATTCAGAGAAAATAAATTATGTAACAAGAACAACTGTGGTTGCGTCACAAGACGTTCATATATGACAAGAGCAGGCGTTTCCCAGGTAAATATAACACATTTCAAATCTGACCAATAGATACACTAACAATAATCATAGTAAGCATCAAATTGTATACATAATTTTAATGAACCTGATTGGCAGTTTGATTCCGAAAGACTTGTCCAAATCGTCATTTAAGTCTCTACATTATACAAACATACACAGCTTAAGATATACATTTTTCATATTGTAAAAGGAGCAAACAAGATTTTCATTTTTTTGCCCGTTTTACAGTTTTGGGTGAAGTAGCTTATTGGCGTATGTCGTTTCAGACCGATGAGGTACCGAATCAAGTGCATTCCCATCGCGAGCGCGAAACACCGGAAATCTGGTCATCGAAGCGCCTATACTTATGACAGACGCATTCTTCATTGGGTTCACCACCTTTTTGTTATTTCTGTATTTGAAAAAGCTTAAGCTATTAGCTATTTTCATTGGATATTCAGCTGGGAAATTTTATGTGTTCTTCGTCACGGCTTTGCCGAAATGACGTGGTAAGGACTAACGCTCGCCAAAGGGTATAGTAGGGTAGGGTAGGGTAGTTTGAACTTCATTATTTTGGGCTAGAATTCCTGCAGAACATCAGGGGAAAGAACTGTGAGTGGTGAACTATTTTTCCGGCATGCATTTCAATTTACCTTGCAAAAATGAGACTATGACTTTAATCTTAGATATAGCAATTTGACTATTTTACCTCATCTTTAGAATCAGTAACGGTGGAACGGTAACGTTAACGTTTAATTCGGACAGAAAGTTAATTGAAATAAATGAGTAAGGGACATTTTAAGATTGATATTTGATATAGTCAATACAGAAAGACATTCAGTATTATTAACACTTTCAAACTTCTGTATACCCCTTATTATTCTCAGCTAACTGTATAAAGCTTATGTGTTTGGCAAGACCAGGAAAATCTAATTTGGGAAATCGTTATAGGTCTGGCATAAAAATGTGGTCGAAATATTAGCATACATTTGTATATATATATATATATATATATATATATATATATATATAATATATACATGGCAGAGACTCGTTCTATTTGTTTTCGGTTTAACCTTTTATTCCTAGTTCCTTTTACGTTGCTAATTCCAAATTCGATGTACAATATGTTTTTCAAAATCCGACTTTGAATGATAACTTAACTAAAGCAAGGGCATTCTGTCTTAAAACCTATAAACAAATTGACAAATTGTAAAACTCTTTTCACTTGTGGCTCTTTAAGCACGATTTTGTTTAATTTGAAAAATGTTACCTTCTCAGTAGATAGGAAATGACTTTTAATTATTTACACTTTTTCACCAATTTCAAGTTTTGAAAAATCATTTAGAATGCATACTGTATGAAGATCGTTTATTCTATGTATATCATTTTCTTCGTACATTGCAAATAAACTCATAGGCAAAAACGTTATCATATAGTGTAATGACCCGTTCCGACAGAAACACTACACCCGACATGATGAACACGCCGGGTAGGCAGACCGCCATTACGCACCCCGACCCCGAGAGCGACCTGAAGCAATACATCGCTACTGCCTTGCGAGAACATACTACTCACATTGTAAGTAGGATGGACACTATCGTGAACGAAGTTAAAGAGCTTCACTCAAAAACTGAAAACCCTTTTTGGAAAGATGTTTTTATAGCATGGAACAACTATTGTAGAAAACTTTATGTTGGAGGGGAAAACATTGATTATTTGCTATCAGAGCCATTATGGCTTAATCATAATTTTAAAGACCCTAACCATATTATCAGACACTGGGCTGATAAGGGCTTACTGACTATTAAAGACATTTGTGACGAACATGGATTCATGCCTTTTGATGAGATAAAAACAAAATATGAAATAAGAGGGACAATACTGGATTATAATCATCTTCTTCACATCTTACCAAATTATTGGAAATGTGTAATTAAACGGACAAGGATCCCTACTTTTTATAACATGAATATCAAAATTTACCAAAAGAATTTTCTTAGGCCTACAAAAGGGTCAAGATTGTATTATGAGAAACTGATTTCAAAACAAGATAAACTTGAGATTTGTCATAAATGGGAAAAAAAATTTGAGGATGTTGAGTTTGACTGGCACAACACTTTTAATTCCTATAGACATGGCATAAAAGATGTTAAACTTCTTGATTTTCAATACAGATTTTTGCAAAGAGTGATATATACTAAAAAGGAACTATTGAAAATGAAACTCATTGAAAAGGATTTATGTTCCTTCTGCAATAATGTTTCTGAGAGTATTTGTCATGTGTACTGGGAATGTTGTGAAACCATGAAATTTTGGAATGAATTTTGGATTAATAACTATTTTCCGCAAAAGATAAATTTCTCGAAATATTTGATCTGGTTTGTTACATTACACAACAATGTGTTAATGAATCAAATCATCATTTCTGCTAAAAAATATATCAACTTATGTAATATAAAGAACCTGATTCCAAAAATCAATGATTACAAAAAACAATTGAAACAAATATTTCTAGTAGAAAAATTCATTTCCAAAAGAAATAATGAAACTGAAAAATTCAATAATAAATTGTTTCCACTCATCCCATTATTCAATAGCTAATTACTTTTGTTTACTGAAATGATTCTTTCCTTAACTCCTTCTAATGTTATACATGTACCTATATGTTGTATGTTGTACATTATTGACTATGTAACCTAAAGGAACAAATAAAAAAAAAAAAATAATAAAAAATATAGTGTAATGACTAGATAGATGAGAGCGTTGTAAGTTTAAGTAAAATTGATCTAATGAAATAAACCAATTTACTTAAAACTGAACCAATTACAAGTTTGATTGACATAACCATTTGAGCTCAGAAATTTAAAGTCAACGGGAGTCAAAAACAATAAAACAGACTCTGATTTTGATACTTTTTTCGCTGTCAAGAACTGAATATGCCCAAGTGGAGTGAAGACTGTCTTAGAAAATTGATCATTTACATGACTGTATCGAAATCCAATTGAAATTTAGTGTCATTGGCAATCTTAACGTTGAAGTTTGTCCCTGCCAATTGATATTAGCCATTTGGCAAAGTTAAGTGGTCAGTAAATGCCCACTGAACAATCGCATAGATCTTACTCCAACTATTATGATGGTCTCCTGGTATTTTCGTGCACTACGCAATACTGACCTAAAGCTTTGGGCATCAGTAAGGTCAATTAGAGATAGTGTCGACGGTAGTCTAACTTGAACGGCTGTCAGTTTCATTTAAATAGAAATTCAGGAGCTATTGCGATTCTTCCAATGATTCCTCCAATGCTGCTATCTCATTGACAGGTTTGTTTTCAATTTTGTAATTTGTTACGTTTTTTAGGTGTTTGTAGGTGTTATTCAACATGTACATCAATCTATTACATTTAATAAACTCATTACCAAACACAGATCGCAGCGTGTTGTAATTGAAGATGTGGTTTCTAATAGAAGAAACATGAACTGTGGGGTTCCCCAAGGGTCTGTGCTTGGACCTTTGCTATTTCTGCTATATGTCAGTGAACTCCCAAATGTTATTGAAACTCACGGTTTAGGTCATTTTTCAAAGCTTACAAAGCGTTTTGATGTGTTAGATGTAGATTCCGCTATGACCGAATTATCGTCCTGTTCCAGTGATATACACATGCTCAAACTGAACAATGATAAGACAGACATCATGTTTATTGGTACTAATAAACAGTTATCTGCAGTATCTAATGAACATGTACAAATTGGCCTGTCATCTGTTCTTGTCACAAACAAGGATAAGGACCTTGGCGTTTTCTTGGACCCAAAACTGTCAATGGTTCATCACATCAGCTATCTGTGTAAAATATGTTTTTTTTCATCTTCGTTGCATTGGCCAAGCCCGTAAATATCTCACTGCTGAATGTGCAAGCACACTGGTCAGATGCTTAATCCTCTCACGTCTTGACTACTGCAATAGCCTTCTGTTCGAAATAACTCAAGATCAACTAAAACGATTACAAAGAATTCAAAACACAGCTGCAAGAATCATCTCTCTCACATCTAAACATAAGCCCATTACTCTAGTTCTTAAATCCTTACATAGGTTACCTATCTCCGCTAGAATTGATTTTAAGATTTCATCAACCACTTAAAAATGCCTGAACCAGCTAGCCCAATCTTATCTGGTAGACCTCATCACAGAGTACAGACCCACCCGCAAACTACTTCTAACTGTGCCTAAAACCAAGCTGAAATCTTCTTGACATAGAACATTTAAATATGCTGCTGCGCTCTTGTGGAACTTTCTCCCAATCTAAATTAAGCAATCTCCAAGATTTGACTCTTTCAAATCCAGACTAAAGACACACATTTTTCACTCTCACTTTTGCTAGCGCTTAGAGCATATGATAATAATGAATTTATAAAGCGCCTTTCCAAAATTAATTTGCTCAACGGCGCTGAAGAGGAAAGTATGAAAGTCTATGGGAGAGATTGGTGAAGTTGGAACAGGTTTTGAGGGCTTTCTTGAAAGAGTCTTTGCAGCTGATTTCTTTGATGGAGACGGGGAGGCTATTCCAGAGATGTGGAGCTGCCGCTGAGAAGGCTCTGTCACCCATTTTGGTCTTAGTGGGTGGCTGTGTAAGGAGAGAAGTGTTGCTGGAGCGAAGAGATCTGTCAGGGGTACGGAGATTCACCATGTTCTTGAGATATTTGGGGAAGTTCTCGTCGTTGATGCAGCTGTGAGTCAGTAGGAGAAGCTTGAAATTGATTCTGAGATAAACAGTGAGCCAGTGAAGTTTTTCAAGTATGGGGGAGATGCTGTCATATCGTGGAACACGGGCGACAACTCGGGCAGCGGAGTTTTGAATCTGCTGGAGTTTAGAGAGCAGATGTCCAGGAATTTGATAGTAGAGCGAGTTGCAGTAGTCAAGTTTGGAGAGAACAAGACTTGTCATGAGCAGCTGTGAAGATGCAATAGTGACTTAATATTTATCAGTTTATTTTCTAAAAATACTGTACAAAGAGTATCATGGCTTGTAACCCTAACAAACTTCTCTTTCTAAATGTAATAGTTTCTATGGAAATGGATTTAAACCTGAGAATCAAGTCCAAAAAGAGACATTTCCATGAAAACTAAAAGAAATTAGAGCTAATGTTATAACACAAATAAAAGCTCTCTTCTAAACGCAGAATCGGGGGGTTTACAAATCTCAGTTAATTGTTCTCATTGGTCATAAAGTTGGCACACAAATAAACGTTCTGTGCATCTTTTCGTTTATTCTTGAGAAGACAGAATAGCTTTAAGGCTTTGTTGCTGGAGCCCTTATTTGGATTCACAAGGTCCTTATATTTACAACTAACAGTCCCCATTGCTTAAGAGAAGAGTAAAAATGATTTGCTTTCAGCTAGGATTTTAGTATTAAAGAGATATTTGAAGAGCTCTCATTTGCGGCTATATAATCACCAAATCAACAATTCTTAAACCCAATTATCCAATATAACACACACAAGATTTCAGCTATCAGGGCCCTTTTGTTCGAATTAAGATGCTGTAAATACATTTTGAGGCATACTTCCAGACCACTATTTAGAGCCACTGATTCACCTATGTTTAATTTATAACCTTTGAATTTGTATGCTTAATTAAAATTTTCTAGGGCTTTAGTTCTGGAGAAAAAGAAGAAGAAAAGGTTTTCAGGACAGTGTCCAAAGCCCTTCGCTAATTTCATTCATCTTACAAAGAGGCTGTCATCTAAAAATATATGTTCAATACAAAGTTTAAATATTTAGATTGATTAACCATCATTGCTTTAAGTGTTCAAACATGACTGACAGCTAACTCCAACTTGAAATCAACATTAAAAGACTCCCTTTAAGAGATTTTGAATGAAATAGTTCATGATTGAATTATTATAATAGCCACGTTGCGTAAACAAAATTCAGGATTATATAATCAGATTAGTACTATCTGTGTATGATCATGTATTCGCCAGTAATTATTGCTCTCAATCATGTTTTATGTCAACTATAAATTGTGATTATAATTTAGTTGATTCGACCGATAACACGAAATAAAAAAAACTTACTGAAGCGTCTTCAAAATATCACACAAACATGAACAACGGAAATGGACATAAAAGATGGCATATATAATTCTTAGAGATATTTCCACGAGATGACGAGAACGGTTATGTCATACCAACATATGATGTGAGTAAAAATAGCAAAGGACACTTTATATTAGCTACAAAATACTGGCGTTGACATTACAGAAAGAATGGAATTGTTGCTCGTTACGATTCCATCAAATTCAAGGCAGCTTCTGTTGAGGATACATCATCTGGTGTGATTGAGTCTAACTCGGGAATTAGCAATGAAGCTGAAGATAATGACATATCACTACAACGATGAATTTGAGGCATCTCCTGTAAACTTCAGATTACATAACATAATATTCACTGCTAAATTGAATAATATTCCTCACACCGACCATAAAGCTGGCGCAGCAACAAACAGAAGACGCGTGCTTTTTAACAGATCGACATACAGGTCAAAATATCTAGCAAAAATGTTTGTCAAGTTTTAGAATTATTTTGGTGGGATTCGAACCAACACCATCAGTACATGTGTTTGCCACTAACATTGCAATGTTCCCCGACGTTATGAGATATTTACGTGCTACGCTTTACGAGATACCGCGTTAACAATGTTTTACAAAGTGGTCAAAGTGTCGTGGTGACCTTGATAATGACGTCAAGGTCACAAATGTTGACTGGTCTCCGAGTCTACCTCCATCAAAGGCTGTCACAATATATGAACACTCAAGGTACTAAGCTTTACGAGATATCGCGTTAACAATGTATTACAAAGTGGTCAAATTGTCGTGGTGACCTTGAAAATGACGTCATGGTCACCAATGTCAACTGAGTCTTCCGCCATTGAAAATTGTCACCAAATATGAACACTCTAAGCAGCTAAGCTTCATGAGTTATCGCGTTAACAAGAATCCGGACGTACGTACAAGAGCCGCTAAATTCATAGTTCCCCGTCCCGTGTCCCGACAAGGCAACAGCGCCAGCACGACCACCAGGACTTGACATTTTTACGTAATTTGTCTCTTTGTACTCAAGTCAATTCTTCCATGACAACCTCTGTTACGTTCTTGGCTTGAAATACAGAAGAATAATTGGTTGCAAGTAATTCAAATGTATTTTGAGAGCTAGCTTAAAACATTAACAGCAGCCTGAACAATTTGATTTAGATTATATACAAACATATTTAAATTAGATTTAATTCATAAATTGTCATTCTGCAAGTAACCTCATTGTTAATCTGAAATATTTCATTTCTATGGTTTTAAAGTCGTTATTACTTCTTTCAAAGTAGCTGAGTATAAATATTCCAAGCGATTGTTGCGTTGTTCATATGGGACTCTTCTCTTATTTTCATCACTTGTATCAATATAAAGTGTCATCAATAATTGTACAGTATGAAAGAACACATATTATCGTTTCTATTCATGTCTATTTTCATTTTTGATATCATTATTGCCCATAATGGCTAGTTTATTATGTTCAAATGGACAGTCCATGTCATATTGTAAACGTATAGCTCCTAATAATTTCCCCAGCAATCATGCCTTATATACCGAACCGTAGAGGGACATTGGACGAGGATGTAAACCAGTAAAAGGTGAGGTGAGGTGAGTTGATGTTTAACGCCGCTTTCAAGATTATTTCAATTGTATCACGGCCGCTAGTATAATTGCAGGGAGAAAGCCCGCAACACCATGGTGGCTATGCATTACGGTGAAACCTGCGAGCATCGGCTGGAACTAGCGAACCATGGGTCGTACTGCGCTGAATTTCAGTGCAGCATTGCACCCAAACCTGACTGCGTGTAGAACAGTTCTCTACTACAGACAAAGTTGCCGAGCCCCTAGAGGGAGTCGAACCACGGATCTCCTGATCCGTAGCCGAACGCGCTAACCTATGCGCTATCCCGCCCCCTAAACCAGTAAAAGTTATGAATGTAGCACAAATAATATAGTACATAGAAGGCTTAAAGAACATTGAAAGCAACAAAGCTTCGTTCCTTTTCTCAATCTGCCAAAAGAACAAAAAGCCATTAAGCAATAGTGAGTGAGTGAGTGAGTTGGGGTTTAACGTGCTTCCAACAATATTTCAGTTATTAAACACGGGGATGACAAGCATCCAAAAGAGAGTGGACAGATCAGGGGAAAAGGGGTCGACAGGAAGAAGCGCTAACCTATGCGCTATCCCGCCCCCTAAACCAGTAAAAGTTATGAATGTAGCACAAATAATATAGTACATAGAAGGCTTAAAGAACATTGAAAGCAACAAAGCTTCGTTCCTTTTCTCAATCTGCCAAAAGAACAAAAAGCCATTAAGCAATAGTGAGTGAGTGAGTGAGTTGGGGTTTAACGTGCTTCCAACAATATTTCAGTTATTAAACACGGGGATGACAAGCATCCAAAAGAGAGTGGACAGATCAGGGGAAAAGGGGTCGACAGGAAGAGGGAAAAGACGGGGAAGGCTTAGTGAGAGATAGAAAGCGGTTTCAGAAGGACTCAAATTTGGTCTTGCTTCTACCCATCGACCTTTCCAGCCTGGGTGTCCCTACCAGGAGCATGTACGCTTCGGCTGGCATAGTTCTCGCGGGGTCTCTGAAGCACGCAAACCACCACACCACGACAAGGTACTGAGTCCAGAGGTGGCATCAAGCAATAGGTTTAAAGTTAAATCTGACACATTTGAAGACATTATGCCAATAAGCATGCCTCAGGAGGTTAATATTATCCGAATGTAAACCAGCATGACTTTCCATCCCATTGTCCTGACAAAAAGCATCAAGAGTGAGTGAGTGAGTTGGGGTTTAACGTGCTTTGAACAATATTTTAGTGATTAAGCACGTGGATGACAAGCATCCAAAAGAGAGTGGACAGACAAGGGAGAAAGGGATCGACAGGATGAGAGAAAAGACGGAAAGAAAGGCATAGAGAGAGATAGACAACAGGTTTTATAAAGAAGGACCCAAATTTGGTCTGGCTTCTACCCGTCGACGTGTCCAGCTTGGGTGACCCTACCAGGAGCATGAAAGCTCCAGCTGGCTTAGCTCTCAGGGTTTACGCAAACTACCACACCACGATAAGGTATTGGGTCCAGTGGTAGAAGACACATCAAGAATAGTCAAGGGTTCAAACTTCAGATAAAATTCTCATCTGTTCCCCAAAAGCACGAACCCAGGACATTTCATGATTGGGTAAAGAAATGTAAAGTGACAAGGTTGGTCAATTCCCACTACCAGTGCAATGCCATGTGAATTCAGACGACAAGACATCCCGACTCTACAATGCGGACAATGGTGGTCAGTCCAGATGTGATCATTTTGAGTGAGTGAGCGAGTTAAGGGTTTTAAGGTATTGTGCCAAGTGATCATTATGCAAGAGCACCGCGATGAAATTAAATCCTGTGGAATAGACTTAAGTACGGTTTTAAATAAGGAAGTCACATTCTGAAAGGACGTCTTCAGAGAATCAGAGATTCTAGGATATACTGACTTACAATTGTTCATTCATATGTCAGTAGTGACCTACGGTGCAGCTATCATAGCTCTCGAGGTTTCTGAAGCACACACCACCACAACACAATAAGTTATCGAGTCAAGTGGTGGCCAAAGTGAGTGAGTTGGGGTTTAATTAAATTAAAGTGTTTTGAACACAAAACGAGGGTCTTTATGCAATTACCCTCTAATCATTTGTTCATTCCTTTCATAGCTAAAATCTAGTGCATAAATACTATATAAATTGCTATATTACATTGGAATCCATTTGTGTTCCTATCTCTGCTGTTTTTTCACGAACAGATTTGTTACACATAACTCTTAGTCAATGGGGATTGTAAATTGTTAATTGTTAATGTATAGCTCCTAATCATTTCCCCAGCAACCAGGCCTTATATACCGAACAGTTGAAATGACATTGGACATGTTTTTTAATGAAGAATATCAAGTCGTGGCCTTGAGATAATAAAAAGCATCATCATACGCACATGATCATATTGATGTTTACATAAAAGGCTTTAAGAACATTGAGAGCAACAACACGTGCTTTAGTTTTTTAATGTATTAATCTATTAAAGATGGGGATATTATAATGATAAATGTGTTGTTTCATTTCAGCTGCAGTGCGAAAGCTGCCTACATTACGAAGGTTCTGGAAGGAAACAGACCATTCGAGAATTGGAAAAAACTTCCTACCTTTGCTCTATCTGCCAAAAGAGCAAAGAACCAACAAGCAATCAGATCAAAGTTAAATCTGACACATTAGAAGACATAATGCCAATAAGCATGCCTCAAGAGGTTAATCCGAATGTAAATCAGCCTGCTTTCAATCACGTTGTCCCGACAAGACGCATCAAGAAATGTCAAGGTTGTAAACTAGAGATAAAATTCTCATCTGTTCCCCAAAACACGAACCCAGGACATTTAGTGATAGGGTCAAGAACTGTGAAATGACAAGGTGGGTTAATTCCCACTACCAGTGCAATGCCATGTGAATTCAGACAAGACATCCCGACTCTACAACGAGGACAATGGTGGTCAGTCCAGTTGTGATCATTTTGAGGGAGTAAATGAGTTTGGGGATTTAAGGTATTGTGCCAAGTGATCATTATGAAAGAGCACCGAGATGAAATGAAATCCTGTGGAATAGACCTAAATACGGTTTTAGATAGGGAAGTCGCATTCTGAAAGGACATCTTCAGAGAATCAGAAATTCTAGGATATATTGACTTACAATTGTTCATTCATAGACTGGTAGGGGCACCCACGCTGGACAGGTCGAAGGGTAGAAGCCAGACCAAATTTGAGTCCTTCTAAAACCTGCTTTTTATCTCTCACCATGCCTTTCTTTCCGTCTTTTCAGCGCAGTACCACCCATGGTTCGCTAGTTCCAGCCGATGCTCGCAGGTTTCACCGCAATGCATAGCCTTAATGGTGTTGCGGGCTTTCTCCCTGCAATAATACTAGCAGCCGCGATATAAGTGAAATTATCTTAACAGCGGCGTTAAACCCCAACTCACTCACTCACTCTCATTGGGTCGATAGATAGCTATCGATACGAGGTGTTTGCCTTGAAAGAGATCAGGGTATTAGGAAAGATTCATTTACGCCGATTTAGCAGGATGGTGAAACCCGTGATTATTTATTTTTATGAATTAGTTTTCTTTTTGGAGGGTATAATTTTCCATTAAAGTTCTTTATAATAGAAAAGATGAAAAACGATTTTATCGCAATGATGATATGTTCATTACAGACGGGGTTGTAAGAGTTAAGATATATCGACCAATATTTCATGAATTGTTTGGAGTCGCAGGTACATGTGTAAGGGATGCTATATATTCATATATATGATATGTATTTTTATGTCTCTTTTGACATATTGGAAATTTGATAATTGGTTTTAATTTTCCTTTTGTTGTATCATTGATATTTAGATTTTTTAAATCAAAGTAGTCGAAAAAATATTGTATTTTTGTTTTGCGAATAAGAAATGGGACCACAGAATCATCATATAATCCTCATTGGTCAAGGCACTAGTGCACAAGATTTCGAAATTCTAGGGCCCTTATGTTCGGGATAAGATGAGGAAAATAGGGTTTTAAGACAAGGACCCCAATGCCAATGAATTATTGGTATTTGTTGAAACCAAATTTCAAATCTCATGACGGCATTTAAAAGGGTGACATATTGGTGATGAAATAAGGTGGTACTTATTTGAAATTGTCTTACGACCGCAGCCAGGGGGCGGGATAGCGCAGTGGTTAGCGCGTTCGGCTTCGGATCAGGAGGTCCGTGGTTCGAATCCCACCAGGGACTCTGCAACTTTGTCTGCAGTAGAGAACTGTTCTACACGCAGTCAGGTTTGGGTGCAATGCTACAATGAAATTCAGCGCAATACCACCCATGGTTCGCTAGTTCCAGCCGATGCTCGCTGGTTTCACCGCAATGCATAGCTACAATAGTTTTGTGGGCTTTCTCCCTGCAATAATACTAGCAGCCGCGATATAAGTGAAATAATCTTGAGGCTTTAAACACCAACTCGCCCCACCTCACCTCACCTCACGAACGCAGCCACATGCAGGTGAATCCCGTCATCCATGTGTTGCACACACCAAAGTTTCAAACAACCATTACCATTTGGTATTTAAGGATCGGTATCCACTTTATTATCACTTCATATTCACGAAGCAGAATATGCGATGCATTGAGATAATAGGTCATTGGTCTGCATCGGGCACGACTTTCTTACACGGAAATTGAAAGAAGAATTTAGTTTGACTACGCCGTAATAAGCCATTGGTGAGGAAGGATGCGCAAACACATGATGTAAAGGACCTTCCCCGTTCTTGATGACCAAATGCTATCGCACCCCAGGGGGTCTTTGCACAAAACAACTTAACACTAAGGTTAACCTTAGTGCCATCTTTTAACATTGCACTAAGGCTACCTTAGTGACTTAAGGTCACCTTAGTGTTTTGTGCAACAGGACCGAGGATGATACAGTTCTGTTACGGCATGATAAACGCCAGCTTTTTGGTTCAAGCACCCTTACAGAATAGGCCTGGTTTCCTCATCACCACTCGAGTAACCAGACTGAAAGAAACCGCCTCAAAGCTGCTGGAGTAAGGACCAGAAGGGTCATCAGGGGTCATCAGGGGTCCCCAGCATACAAATTACAAGCTTCAGAGTTGGTTTAGGTATTAGCACAGACAGAGGTGGAGAAGGAGAAGTGGGGACTAGGAATACACGTCTTGTCTCCCGGAACATGTTGGAAGGAGTACCATTTGTTTAGGGATCTGTTGGTTTCGGGAGTCTTTTCCTACGACTGTAGACTGGACTTGGTGACTATACAAAGCTAGGTCACAGGAGTTCTCTTCATTCAGGAGGTTCTGAATCCTGTAATTGTGGATCATTTTGATTACCTATAAATGCAATAAGGCCATTGTTCACGGAGGACAGTGCATGACCTTATCGTTCAAGTGCTCTAAGCAAACATATGGCATCTTGGGTGCTTAACTTTCTTTTGCTGTGTATATTCAATCACATGTTGATAGGTCAACTGTCACGATGGCGGGTCAGAATTCCACTTTGTCAAACTTAGGAAAAATAAATTTGAGTTTTAATAATGGCAATAAAATCTTGATTTTCATTTCAAATATATGGTGGTAGATAATTAGATGTCATATTTCTAAATTAGCCCCAAAGAAATGAACAGAATAAAGGTAGGCGAATGGTTTAGTATTATTTTCATCTCACACTCTAATCTTTAAAAAGCTTCACCACACAATAGTATTTTCCTGAACTATTGACAGCATCAGTCATCTAACCACATTTATTTTATCAATCTATGAATACGATTGTTTGGAAGTCTTATACGAAACATGAATAGTAACTTTCTTTTGCCGACAAGTTACTTACACATGTACATTTATCTGGAATAGGCGAACGTCTTATTGTATGCACTCTATATGATTTTTCAAAACCTAACATGGGTGGGAAAACCTAGTTCTAATTCTTCTTAAAACATTTTCCGCCTTATCTATTTTCTATTGAAAACCACTTTCAAGTACATGTATCTTTGATTTCATAGTCACATTTTTTAAAAAGAATATCTATACAGGGGAAAACATTTTATTCTATAAGCATGTTTTTCAATAGCAAAATAATGACATCCAATACAGTGTGTAAGGCTAAATAGATTACACCAATATGAAGTAACAACAGCAGAACACAAAGCACAAACTAGTGGACACTCAAAGTACTTAAAGATAGATACCACTTTAATAATACGATTTTTGGTACAGAAACGTTATGTATAGATTATCACAATTCATTTCATTTGATAGATCTTATATCAACATGAACCAAGGCATGAAGAGAACTTTCCTCAACAGTTTTCGGTGATCTCTGCCCCACGAATGTCTTTAGACTTCTTTTGCCCTAAGGTCAAAGTATTGTTAACAGCCTAGGGGGTTATGACTTCAAAGCATTGTTAGGTCGAACAAATTATATCGTCTTAAGGGGCAATAGTATTTTTTTTTAATAAGTTAAGTAATTTCATGAGAAAATAGATGTTGCAAGACAATGTATTTTTTATTAAAATAACCAGTTTTGAAAAGAACGTACAATGATCAGTTAGGCTATGCGAATCAATATACTTACCTTAAATGATTGAAAAGTTCGTATGAAACCCTCACCATAAGAAAACTCTATAAGATCTACAACATGTAGCAATGTTACAAGATATATACATGTGATCATAAACAATTGCAAGCGGGAATATCACTAAGTATAAGTCAAAATCAGTGTGACTGATCTTCGCCTGATCAACAATAACTATTGTTACTAAAATATATCAAGGAATTATAAACATAAAAAAATGTACCTATTTACATTCACATAAGTGTGAAATAACATGCTTGAAATAGATTATATATAGATTTTCTTCCATAGTAATTCCTATGAAAAACAAAAGAAAACTATCATATAGCATAAAAAAGTTAAGCAATATTGATCTACAGTGCAAATAAGGATCACTATGTACATGCATGCCTAAAATCAAAAAGTTAAAGTTACGATGTCTGGGATGGATGTCAACTGGGTCGAGACGTATCTATGCTTTCACTTCCACATTTTGTTATTTTATAAGATTTTCAATACATGGTTATATACATCATAATTAAAACGTTTGAAATTGTTTATTTCGTGCTTTGATACGAGCGATTCTTATATACTAGATTTGAAAAAAAATCGCGACGTTCTCTAAAACTGGTCATCGTTTTAAAAGTTTTTATCTATCTTTTCTTTATATCTATCATCCTGTGTCTATTTTTTTTTACTCAAAGTCATACATATTCGTAGCCATATAAACTTAATCATACGGGAAATTTAACCATTTTGGATCCAATTTAAGTATTCTACTTTAAACTCGCTGATTCAAAGATAAGGCATGGGAATCGGATAATATGTTGCTGCTGAGCCGTTAATCTTGTGACATCATGCTTAACAATTGTGTGTAATGTGACGCCAGTCAGCACGCGATGTTAGGACACAATATGTAATAATATTGTAGATTTATTGAAAAGGAAATTATTGACCAAGTGTGTTAAAGTATCATCAATATCATATATCACAAATAACATATGTATTGTTCAGGTTTCAGACTTAACGGTGATCATTGGTTAATGTGGGTTTTTTAATTACAATACTTCATGACGTATGTCATCATTCAAAAACATTTTCGATGAAAAGTTTACCAGATCAATGGTTCAGAGATATTATGCGCAGAAACTTAACCTTATAGAAGTTCATGTTTGGTTTCTGATATTTCACTTTATTGGTTCTTTGAGGAACCACAAATTTGACGATGCTTCGATTACCAATCCTAAAATCAATATACTAATCCATGGTAAACTCGAGATGACGTTATCAATGATTAATAACTGTTCTGGGATTCGCATGAAATGTACGAAGTTTTGCGTATAAAGTTTATCTTCTAATTTGCATATTTATCCGATTTGTATACCAGTTTTATCCAACATATATATTCTACTGATGACACCCTCAATTACATGATAAAATGGAGATCATTTGAACTCGATATATGAGAAAATAATTCAATATAATCTTACATTGGTAAGCAATATCCGCATGGGACAGATTATGATCTCACAATCGTCAATACCCTCTCTACCCTTACCATAAGGTACAGGTCAGATTACTAGATGGTCTTACAAGTGGAAAATTGGACACAAAGAATCAATATCAGACATAAATATAGTTCACTAACCGTTTTACCCTTCCTGCTCTCAAATCATGTCATATTGATAAGAAGGAGTATAAGAAATGTCATACATTTGACATATCGGATACGAGGGGCCAATATCAGACACATTGTTATTTCAATAACCGTTTTGCCCTCCCTTCTCTCAGACCATGTCATATTGATAAAGATATGCACAAAAAAAAGGTCATAAATTTTACGTGTCATAAAAGATAATCAAAACACAATATCAAATGGACACCCGAGATCAGCCTACATATTTACATAGTCATTATCTGGTCTTACATGATCTATAATGTCGTAATTATCTTCAGCCTTCTCTGCCAGATCCGAGTAAGTGTTACCATGTGTAATGTTGTATTTTTTAAGTTGCTCATTCTTTTGTCTACCTTTACAAACAACATTTTCATAGGAATTCAGAACCGTCCCCCCAGAATTCATATCCAAATATGTATTGCCCTCTGCTCCAATACCTTGTCCATGGTCCCGGGTTACCTGGTCCAATTCAAACGTTGTTGGCTGTTGTGGTGCTGAGTGGGGGTTTCGGGGGTCAGCCTTCAATTTGGATTCGGCATTACGTTTCCTAAAAAACAAGGAGAAAGAGCTTTCTTTACACTTACAACATTTCTGACATATACAGATTATCACTATTAGAATCGTCAAAAATGCTCAAGTTCTATTTTCTGCAAATAAATCTTTAATTAACGTTTTGACCAAAATGATAAAGACTCTCTATGAAACTCCTCAGCAATTCTCAAAATTTCATTTTATGCAAATTAATCTTCTATGAACCACATTTTGACCTGAATGAAAAACATGACAATAAAAGTGATAAAGAAGTTACCATAGAAAAATATATGAACACGTTTGGACTCGGGATTTGTGTTATGATTGAAGTATCAAGTTCATTGAAAAACGAGTTTTTTACATCTTGCTGGAGGTTGAACTGATGTTTGAATATTTATAACCTTTAGTCTTATTCATACTTTATCTATTTATTCATCGGTTCGATAAATAACTTACATTCGAATAACAAGATAGCCAACTATGCACACAAGGACAAGGATGATAAACCCGCACACACAGCCAACAATCACTGTGGTTACACCGTTATCTGGAAAATAATGACAACCAATATTTAAACGTTTTGATAAACCCTACCTTAGTGCATACCACTGGAATATCTTGTCAAAGTTACAGATGTTCATAAAGTAGTTAGAAAAAATAGATCCATGCATTCTCTTCCCATAGTGGGCACATTTCTGCAAAAATGATATCTCTTTCTAACAAAATCCCCAAGAAAATGAAAATCCTACATGATGGTTTCGTATTTTTTTAAAATGAAATTGTCTCGCATGTATAGTGTGAGAAATGTGTGTGCCTTATAAAGGTGATTGAATTCAATTCTCTTGGTGAAAGAATTAAACGTAGTGCTTGTTTGGAAACTACAATGCGAATTTGATGAGAATAGAGAGTCAATCATGACTCTTTTCCCAGCCAAGACCACAATCCACCTATAACAAAGGTTCCATAGCACGTACTGATAAAACAATCTGCAAGCAAACTAGATTTTGAACATGTCTGTTCCTGGTGATCATGCGGTAAGCCGTTGCTAAGGTCCGGCGGTGTTGCTTGATCTGATAGTTCCGGTTCTAACTAAGCATGGCAGTGGACCCGAAAAAGTACAAGTTCCATTGCAGATATTGTTATTCAAAATATAAAAAGTCCATACTTAACAACCATTTATTTTGGAGGGATTGGATAGCGTTGATCAAGGTTTTAATCACAAAACATATTATTCAGGTAAGTGACACCGCGTCACAACGCAATGAACATGCTTAGAAAGAAATTGGACTTCTCAAACAGTAACTTGGGGGCGAGATAGCGCAGTGGTTAGCGCGTTCGTCTTCGGATCAGGAGGTCCGTGGTTCGAATCCCGCCAGGGCTCGGCAACTTTACCGCAGTAGAGAACTGTTCTATTCGCAGTCAGGTTTGGGTGCACTGAGTTTCAGCTAGTACCACCCATGGTTCGCTAGTTCCAGCCGATGCTCGCAGGTTTCACCGAATGCATAGCCACAATGGTGTTGCGGGCTTTCTCCCTGCATTAATACTAGCAACCGCGGCTTTAAACCCCAACTCACTCACTCACTCAAACAATAACTTTTGATTTCAAGATTATGCAAATTGGAAAATTATGTTAACTACCAAGTCTGCAGATGACAGAAATAGTTATTTTTCCTCAGTCATGCGTGATATTAAACTCAAATATTGATTTGTTTATCATCAATATGTTTTTTTTCTGCTGAACAATGTGTTCTTGCAAGTGTTAAAGATTGTTGTATTTAGGATTTTGTCATATTTATCGTCAAAGACCAAATGAAATCTATAAACAATATCTAAGTTTGATTAATAATTATAATAACGAAGCATTATTGTCAAATTAGGAGATAAATGTCGTGCATTTTTCACCCCTAAATTTAATTTCAAACCGAGCTTACGAGGTTTGAAATGTTAATTTAGGGGTGAAAAATGCTTGCGAGGTTTCAAATTAAATTTAGGGGTGAAAAATGAACAACATACAACCCCAAAACAAAAAAAACAGAAGGGATTTATCTCCATTCTAACATGACTAATTAGAAATATAATGAGGAACTAATTTGCCTTGCGCAACAACAATGTGATTAGGTCGAACCAGTACAGACCGGTTCCACTTGCTTTCGAAACTACGGTAGAGTTTATTTTCAAAGAACACGCTTCAATAATAAAAAATATCGAAACATAAACCAACAGGTTTTAAATAAAACCCTTAAGTATTTATAGCATTGAGGATAAAATCAACAAAAGACAGATTTTTTTTATCCCGTCACAGTTACGTTTTCACGTAAATACATAGGACACCTATCACCCCTACAATAACGACAAGGACTGACCAAATCTAGGGACCTTACTCTAAAGTAGTAGTTGTTTACTGCTAGCGCTAACTTCTCACGCAAGATGTAAACTGATTGAAAAAGTAAAGAAGTGAGCACAGCTCACATACACCCGCTTCAAACTATAGTCTGGCTTTCTTTGTGGGTCTTACCCTGAAAGAGTTCACTTAGGAATCATGGTTGATAAGTGTAATAAGTTTGTTGAAACTAGCATTTATAGTTTAGGAGATATTCTCAGGAAAAAGGACTTTGTCAGATAGTCATTGTTTTAGTCATGTTTCCATGGAAATCGCAAAAAATAAAAATCATTTGTTGGTCTTACCCTCAAAAGGCACATCTAGGGATCATGGTTGATAAGTGTATGAAGTTTGGTGAGGCTAGCATGTATAGTTTAGGAGATATGCTCCGGACAAAGATTTGAGACGGACGGACAGACGGACGGACAGAATGAACGCTATATACCCCCGCTTACGCTGTAAGGCGGGGGTATAATAAACGATCAAGAAAGCTTTATAGTTTGTCATGGTTGAATACACTGTCTGGAAATGTGGTCACTAATTGAATGAGAGGGGGGAAAAGGAAGTAAAGTTGAAGAATAACGTACGTCCCCTCTGTTCACTTGACGAATCGCTATTACGGTAAGAAGCGAGGTCGGTTTGAAATTAAATTTAGTGATTAAAAATAAACTACTTCGACAAAAAATATACCACAGAATGGATTTATCTTCTAAATTTCATTTAAAAAATACGATATTCTAAATGTCTGTATAGAATTGATTTAAAATTCAGTTTGCTGTTGTCTGTAAGGCGATGAATAGCGTAATAATCACTCCAAATTAAAATTGATTGTGGTAACCAATCAGAAAGCAGTATTTTCCTTCTAGTTTTCGTGTCATGTTTGAATAATGCATTTTCAAATAAATATAAATTTTAACCTAAATTTCATAAGCTTAGATCTGAGTCTTTGATACAACTTTTCTTTAATAACATCAATATGTTTTCTCTCAAATGTACATCCAAGAACGATGTATTTCTTTCAAAGACTGTAAAAATTGATGTCTGATTTCATGTGCATATACCACAAATAAACTCAGTGGCAAATGAAACTATACCAAAATATTTTTGTTTTAAAAAGTTGAAACTAGCTTTTGAAATGAATTTTTTATTATAAAACTATGTCACAAGAACGCAACTTCATAATTACTGAGAGAAAAAATCATGTTTCTTACCAAATATGGACTTTGTCACACGTTTTACGAGCAAAATGGTATGTATGTGCATCACGTTCATATGGCACCGAACTGTATAAAAACCACGAATCTCCATGCTTTAGACCTCAGTCGTAATAAACACAACAAGTGACATGCAGAGACTTACCACAGAGGAACGAGTGAGTGAGTGAGTTTGGGTTTAACGTGCTTTGAACACTATTTCAGTTATTAAACACGTGGATGACAAGCATCCAAAAGAGAGTGGACAGATAAGGGAGAAAGGGATCGACAGGATGAGGAAAAAGACGGAAAGAAAGGCATAGTGAGAGATGGACAACAGGTTTTAGAACGACTCAAATTTGGTCTGGCTTCTACCCGTTCGACCTGTCCAGCTTGGGAGTCCCTACCAGGAGCATGTTTGCTCCAGCTGGCATAGCTCTCAGGGTCTCTGAAGCACGCAAACCACCACACCACGATAAGGTATAGAGTCCAGTGGTGGCACAGAGGAACGAGAGAAAGCGATTGGTATGTTGCAGTTGGGCGCACGTCACGTCCACGTTGCTCGTATCTTTAACTGCACCCGCACTACGATAACCAGACTGCACACAAGAACAGACAGGTGGGACCCAGGACTGGCCAAGAAGTGGAAAACCTAGGGTCACAACCGCAAACGACGACCGCTACATCCGCACGATTCACCTTCGCAATCGTTTCGTCACAGTGACGTCATCAGCAGCAACAGCGTTACACCGTGTTATCAGCAGAAGGACAGTGACCAGACGTCTTCGTGAACATTCGTTTGCATTCGAGCATACCGGCCCTTCCGCGGGATGATGCTTTTACGTCCTGTGGTGCTCCTTTACCTCCTGAGAAATCCAAGTGTAAACCTCTAACAAGACAATGCTCGCCCCCACACAGCCAGAGTCACCAGAGACTTCCAGCGAGATTACCGGATTTATCATCGATCGAACACTTGTGGGATTATTTGAACAGGCAGATACAGCAGAGAAATCCACCTCCATCAAGTCGGCAAACGTTTATCCAGGCACTCGTGGAAGAATGACAAGCCATCCCTAATGACGTCATCAGGCGTCTTGTGAATTCAGTGCGTCGACGTGTGTCGGCCTGTATTCAAGGAAACGGAGGCTATACCAAATACTGACAGTTTTCCAGTGTTTCCTTTGTGAATAAAAGCGTTCTCTGTAGTCTCTAAAAAAACTTTTTATTTTTTCAAATTGACATTTACCTCCGGTGTCATATATTGCATTCTACTGCATTAGCTGTACGTGTCACCTTTTCTAAATGTCGATCAAATAATGGTCAGTTAAATTGTTTTTAAAACGAGTATCACATTATTTATGTGACATATCTGATAATGTTGATAACATCAAAACAATGTTGGTATAGTTTCTTTTCCCGTGAGTTTAAATAGATAAAAAAGCATTCTCTTCGATCGATAATCACAAAATCTCACCTCCATCCATTAGAACGTTCCCATCAGAATTTAGCCCCTCGTCTGTTGTTGGTAAATCTGTATCAGTTGTCTGTTGATGGTCTGTTGGTATGTATGTTGTGGTAAGTTTTAAAGTCACATCATTTTGGTTGTGATCATTGATATTAGAATTATTTTTGAGAGTCTTTTGGTGGGGTTGTTGGAGTATGTCATTATGTAAATAATCAGTTTAGAATACCGAAAATTTATTTTCCAATTACAACAAGTGTATATGGAGATACACAAAATATACTCATTCAAAATAAAATCTTTTACTTCTGGTGAGGAATACTTAAGCTTTTGATTATATTTGCGATGTGAAACCTCTTGGGCATTAGAAAGGAAACAATATACCTGAAATAGTGTATCTGGGTTCTAACCTTAACCAAACAGTTTTGCTAGAAATGTTGCAAGAGTTTACATACACGATTCGACAAAATAGACAAACCTGCTTTTGTAGAGAGCCTTGGAGTTCTTTGATGGACCCTCGGGGACGAAGTATATATGCTAAATACATTATAAAATCTTGGACTTGAAGTATTCCTATACCCATACATAATGGCGGAAAACCTTTGTGTGGATTTGAGATAAATAATTCCAGCTCTATATGTTGCTGTGCCAACTTTATAGTCACTGTTAGGAATATTTTCCCAACTAACAATATTTATGGTTTTTTGTAGCATGGAGTTTACAGTGTATGCATGAAAATCATTGTTATCTTGTTTAGTCATTATCTTCAGGTCTGCTGCCATTGGAATGTTGATCACAGCGAAGTCGTCATATCGTTCAACGGGAGGTAGAATGGTGCAAGGATTTTCTTGATAAACATCATTGTATCTATGAAGTTGAATCTTTATACAGAGATATGACATCACCGGTTTGGAACTTGTAAAATGCAATGTTTCATCGACAGCTACATCCCTATGATAAAACTTCGTTTTGCCAATTGTAACAACTACCCCATTATTGAAAATGATAGTTGTATTCGTATCGAGGCATGTTATGTTGATGTAATATTCTACAGTAAGGTTGTGAAAATATGTGAACTTGTTAATTGTGATAGATCCAGCTGCAAGTACATACTCATTTCCAAAGTCTATACTTGGTATCAACTGCGCATACATATTTTTGTAGCCATTTTCATAGATGTTTTCGACAAACACAGCTACTTCCCGAGATGCAGCTACGATCATCCCAGAGGCTTCAGTATCGACGATAGCTGTCTGGTATTCGCCGAGATCATAACGAACGACAATTTTGTCGTTTCTTGTAACATCAACGGAGGCCGTCCAATTTCCTGTGGCTAATATGATACGCCCTTTGCTATAAATACTCACATCATAAGATGGAATGACATATTCAGCCCCAAGACTTGTAACAGGGAATGAATCAACAGACTGTACCCTGTTTCTATAATAATCCTGTAGGAAGAAATGCAGGTGTTCATTATCAGTCTCCACAAAACATACCGAATAAGGAATGGAAAAGGCATATGTCTCAAATGGTTGTATGATCCGAGTTTTGACAAGTTCATTACCAGAGCACATAACTTGGAAGCGGGCTTCTTGGTCTCCTACAGCCACTATTCTTACATTAGCATACGGAGACTTCGGCGTTACCAAAATGAAAGCATTAGAGGGATCTGCAATAAGAAAAGACATGAATAGAAACTGTCATCAAACAAAGAGGTCATATGGGTACTTTAAATAAAAGGAAAATTCAAAAGACATGTTAAACCTCTGTTATATTTGGAAACATGAATAATGTATCAATACGGTAACCATGTTTCTCACATTTATTGCCAGAGAATTTCTGAAGAAAATCGAGAATTTTCGTTGTTTTCTTAATCTATTTTCTTTATAAACTGACCTTTATTGTCTTTTATAATGTAAATAAATCAAAGCTTTTGGATACTCCCTATAGTATA
This sequence comes from Phorcus lineatus, assembly GCA_921293015.1. Lineage (NCBI taxonomy): Eukaryota > Metazoa > Mollusca > Gastropoda > Trochida > Trochidae > Phorcus > Phorcus lineatus. The sequence continues at coordinate 34,837,458 of OV121097.1, read as the reverse complement.
CATTAGTGGATAAAAATAAATACTGTCCCTGCTGGAGTAACAGGAAGTTATTTAGGCAAGGCTTTGTTTGTATATATAATTACTATGGTGTATAAAATAAGTATAATTTCCCTTTAATTGCAAACATATTAAAATTTTGAACATGCATGAGTCCTAGTTTTAAACATATGTCGGTTAATTGAAGAGTGGCATACCCTTTCCTATAGAAAATAAGGAATTTAGAATTTATCTGTGCTTATCAGAGATCATATTTGTTTTACCTGTGATGTGCTCCTCTTTTTCTAATGATAGACCATCGATGTAAAATGTTGGAGGTCTGAATGTGAAGACAATGCTTAATTTTGATTGACCGGTTGTTGCAATATCCCTACTGTACTTGTACCAGAATCTCCCAACTTTAAATTTTGAATTGGATATATAATCCCATCCACCAATGATAGAGCTTGGGATATCCATGTATACAGTGTTCAAAGTCACAATCAAAGAAGTATAACGAATTGTTAATCTCTCATGATCTCGATATGATGAAACTGGTGGAACTATAGCGAATCCTTTCTGATCACCAACGCTCCTGCATATTGTCGCCATGACAGGTTTGCTTGAAACAAAGTGAAATGTTTCATTTTTCACTAGAATGCGGTTATGGATGTTGTTATTTGCTGAAGCCAAAGTTCCATTGTTGAACGTTATCTCAAAGCCATTGTGTTCACTTATAATCTGAAGCTGAATGGAAGGCAGGCTGTCATCAACTGTAACAACATACTCGTCAGAGAACTGTTCAACTGGCAGCAACTGGGTGTAAGTGTACACAGTCGTACTGTTGGCTGTCCCACTGAACACTGCTATGGTCTCTGTGCTGTTGATTCTTGTTCCACTCAGGTCATGTCTAACCCTTAAAGTAAAAGTTTGGTAAGCTATTAAATTTAGTCTGAACGTGTCCCCCTTTCCATACCTTTTACCATCGTATAAAAACTCAACATTGGTATCAAATATGATATCAACATCTGCATTAAGTTTATAAGCTGTTACCACAAGAACTGAATGTTCCTTATCATTTTTGATACACGATGACACAACGTAGCTGGTTCCGAGTGCATTTGCGGGAAGTGGGAAAAATACGTTAGAATTGTACTTGTCGCTGTAAACTGTAACTTTCACTGCGCTGTGACTAAATGATATAAGAACGGTGGTGTTGTCGAAGCCAAGTATTGTACTGATTGTCTCATTCAATAGAATTCCTGATCGCTGAGATCCGACTCCGTAGGTCTGATGTACATTGTGATTTGGATAGGAAACTCTCAGAGAACCACTTTCTCCATAATTTATAACATCTGCCGAGCTGGGACGATGAAGTGATATCAGGTAATCTGTACCTGAAATTAGATGGTGAATAGGAAATATTAATTAATCTAATTCTCAATAACTGTCTAAAAGAAATAAGAATGACCGAGAATTGACAACAATATCAAACTTTCTGTTACTAATGGATAATGGTTTGAAGATTATCATAGGAAAAATACAAAATAATTGAAAGAAGACTTATTTAAGCCAATTAAACTACAGTTTGTTTTCACAATACACATTTAGCTTCATATTCATGTTCATCTCTCAATTTCGTGCACTACTTTTAAATATTATTAGACGGACACAAATATGTTTTTGTATTGTGAAAAACATTGAAAGATGTCAGCAGCTTTCACTTGTATGGCCTAAATTTGTTTCACCTTCATCACCATATGGCCTATACTAAATGCAAATAGTTACTGTCACACTCATTTAGATATAAACCACTAATTATAATGTTTACGGTTGATCATGGATGCAATGAAGACGTTTTAGCACGACGCTCTTGCTAGCCAACCAGCAATCCAACCAATCTCTAAGTAATGCATTGAAAAAAAGCCTTTTTCAAAAATAGCTAAAATTAAGAGTTCAATGTTGTGTTTTTGAGGACTAAAATGACGAATAAACTCTAATATTTAAGTTAATACCGATTAACATTGACCAGCGAAAGAAATGGCATCGACAAATGCTACTACAATGAACTCTGACTTGATGGAGGAAATTGTTGTGGCTGCGGAAAAATGACTCTAGAAATAAACTGAGAATTAAAAACCTCCGCCGACGATGTACATCGGGAGCTTTCTTATATGAAATAAAAGGTGGAGAGAGTTGAACATAATGTCCCAGGTTAAGGAGACAAGTTGAACTCTTATCAAAAAAGAAGTGGCGGACACGAAACGTGCGTAATCCCTTCTTGAACGTCAGTGTGATTAGAAGGCCATCCGTGACAGGAAAGTTACCTTTTCTTTTTGGCCAACCGCAGACGCCCAAAGAACTACACTCCTTAAAAACGCTCAGTGTTCCCCAGTCGACTTACCAACGTCAACATCGCCGAAGTGCCCCACCGAGTAGTATGGTCACGTTTATCAAAATGACTGACAAGGATGAGGTTTTCGAGGCACGAAAGGAGCTCAAATGAACAGGAGTGAGTGAGTTGGGATTTAACAATATTTCAGTCATTAAACACTGGATGACAATTAAGCATCCAAAAGCGAATGGACATATTCAGTGTTAGCGAATCTATCTCCGAAAAGGATGAAATTGATAGCATACCAAACGAGTAGAATGACAGTGTCTGGATTTTTTTAATGATTATCCAGCCAACCGATTAGTGGCTATGATAGACCAGATTGAAAACAAAAAGTTATGTTTATGAGTCAGTTACCAGTTAACGTAGAAAATGACAAACTGACTGACCTCAACAAACTTAGTTAATCAGGACAAGTAATTGTTTGCGAAAAGCGGGCTTGTCAGCGTGTCAAATGCATGACTTGAATTGTCCTGTATTGCCTCAGTCAATATTGTTTGAGCCCTCTTCTCATCGTCAGGGGACTAATTCGACGTCCAAATGCTGTTTGAAACCGGTTTCTGAGGTGAAGTTGACGAAGGTAGCGCTCTTAATTGGGGCTTGTAACCGGTGGTCTTCCGCTGCTAGATCGGTCTTATGTGACGATGACATCCGAATTCAGCAGCATATCGTCAAACCATCAAGTCTGCAGCAAACCAGTGGCTCCTTCCCGGTTTTCTGCTGCTTATCTCAGCATTGTGATCAAATATGAAATGATGAATACAAGGGCCTTTTATCCCCGTATGTGCAGTTTATGCGAAGAATGGCTACGTTTTGGGGACATGATTTGTCAGATTAACATGAGGTGTATTCATTAAGATAAAGAGGTGCGGTGAAATGGGGTTAACGCCGCTTTCAAGAGTATTTCACTTATATCGCGGCTGCTAGTATTATTGCAGGGAGAAAACCCTCAATACCAACGTGGCTATGCTAAGATTAAGAAAATTCTTTAATCGGTTAACATGTATCAAAGCTTCCTAAAACAGTCCAAATACATTTACAACACATACAACTTTATCTTAGAATTGTGCATTGTGTCTAGAAGAAAAACATTACAAATATCAGTATTTGGTCATTGTCTATAAAAAAAAGGAACGAATACATTATTTTTCAAAACAATACCGATTTCATTTTAAATAAATTTGCATGCATTGTCAAAGTAGACTATAACAGATTGGCTCACTTTCTTAACTTTTTTAAAATCCCTTTCATTTTCGATGACCGGAAAAAGGACAATTGACCGCAAATATGACGATTACATAATTATCAGTAAATTCTCGAATCAGTTATTTTAGCACAAAAGAAGTATATTACCTATTAAAATATTCAGCTTTAAAGAAGTGCAACATTTCTTTTTCTGTTCGGTGTATATTTCAAATCTACCGTAAATATTATTTTTTCTTAATCGCATTATATTTAGGTTAACTAGATTAATTAGACCTGCGACATCATTATGTTATACAATATCAATTGAATTTTAATCGTTGATCTTTTTATAAAAAAGACTTTTTAAAATCACCAAAAATACACTATCTCCGTTTATAACTTCCTTTTACTTTTTTTCATTAAACTTAATTACGTTTTGAAATATCCTTTGTGTTACAGTTATTTCAGTATATGTCTTCATTCATGGATAATAAAGCAAATAAATGAAACCTCTGACAATGGTCGACAGAGTCCAGATAACAAAAAGGCTGACAAAATACATCCTTGACTGACACCTCCGATGTTGACCAATTGCTGAAACAAATGGATATCAAATCAAGTTAACTCGATTAACAGCAGTAATGCAGTTAAGATTATATCTTATAACGAAAAATATGGTATAAATTAATACAGGTAGGATTAACTTTATATATTATATTGATTTTCTTTGAAACATGAACAAGAATTTCAAATCATAAAAGCATTAACTTAAAAGTGATCAGATGATCGTTTGTTAAACAGTTATATATATATATTTTATAATTTATTTCTTTTCAACAGGTACAGTAAAGATACAGTAAAGATTTAAATACAACATTTTAGTTTTTGAAGTTTGGATGGCGGATTCGAACTCTTTTGTTTTGATATTATTAGGTGAGCGAGTCCGTCTCATTTAATGCAAATGGCAGTTTGTGTAATATATATTTTAATTTATATTTTGACGATACCGTCCTTTAAAACGACGCGTGTGACGTCATCTTAATTTTCATTAAAAGTTCTGACCTTGATCCCTGTTAATTGCAAATTTATATTCCGATGTGATTCAAATTGATACCCAAATGTTTTGATGGTTTTATCCTGATGAGAACATACTTCCTTGTGTGATATAAAACCTATAGACCTGTCATTACTGTAGGGCACCAATAAACAGGTTAAAATAAATTTTTGACTCTCCAATCTCCCCCAGTTAAAGAGATACCAAAACTCCTAACATAAGTGCTTTTAGAACCATCAACAAGTATTTCTACTATTACTTTTGAAACAATTAAAAACCAAACCCCTCAGTGAGTTCCAAATATAGTATATGTTGAGAGTCATATAAAAGTATACGAAAAAGGTATAGGACAGGGAGCTCATGTTCAGGAAACGTTTAAACAATGATGATAGTTTACTAAATTGTAACTTTAAATTAGCTATTGGGCGCACCCTCGTACTTTAAATAGTGGCGTTCATGAGTTTATTTGAATTTCTGTTAGGTCTAGCACATCTCTCACATGCATCAAGTGTCGTCAGTGTTTATTTCCAGTACTGAATTCTGTATCATCAATTAATTTGAACAGATAACAAATATCTTAAACAAACTAAACATTACACAATTAGTGAATAGTAAATGCAAACTTGAACAGAAGAAGAACTGAAACAATCAGAAAATTATGACGAGAAGATAACATGGATCAACTAGGATGTTATTTCACTCTGTGCGAAGGCTTTATGTTAACTGCGCAAACGCCCCAAACAGAGTTTTAAACTGATCAAGGAACCAGAACGTGAACAAAAACCTGAACCGACCGGGAAGTTATTTAAGAGGTATACGGCTATCCTGCACAATCGTTAATGAAATGTATACGATTATCGTGAGATCTAGAGCAGTAGTGATTCAATTTGATAATATAAAACTCTTGTGGTTATTTGGAGCGCCATATTAAGCCAGGCTTGGCTTTTCTGCACCCGTATAGAACAGGTGAAACATGTATAAAGATTATGAATCATCACCATCATAAACTAATATATATGGCTTTTAAATACACCACTCTCTATCTCTGGGTAATCTAAACCTTGCTGGCAACCAGCCAATACTCATGCAGCGCCTTCTCTGGCGAAAAGTTCGATTTTCTATTATCATTTCTCATTCGACTATCGAGACTCGTCGCAGCAGCCTGGACGACAAGCTCAGAAAGGTTCAACATCAAATCAGTTCACCTATCGGAATGATTTCATTGCTATAGTTCCTGACGCTGGTGATTACTAAAGCCTTTGACTAGGTCTGCCATACATGAATTATTCATAAGCTGAAAACTTACAGCATCCAAGGCGAGCTATTGAAATGGTTTGAAGCGTATTTAGAATATTAAGTACAAACGGAAGTAAAGACAATTGTTCTGACTAGAGTACCTTAGTTCTCGGTTCTTTGACCACTTCTGTTTCTTATTTGCAGTAATAATATTGTATGTGATATCGACAGTAACATTCGTCGCTTTGTAGATAACACTATACATATTCAATGAAGATCCATTTGTTACTGCTATATGTCATAACGATGAGTTAGATAGCCAAATTTGAGTGACAGGTCACCTTAAATCCAAACAAAAGCTTATCTATTCAGTTTCGGCCCAATGGGCTGAACAAGTGTAAAAGAAGCAAAAGTAATAAGTACGTTTGCTACTCCTTCTTAGCCAAAAAATCTAACAAATTGATGAAGGTGTCTCCCAAGGCTAAAAATAGATCTAGTTTATTATTTTCACGCGAAACCTTTGTGGTCGGAGTCGGCCAAACTGTTAACTGTAAGATATCAAAGAGGGGCGCAAACAAGCGACATACTGTAAAAACGACTGTAATACAGAACAGGGACAAGTTGGTCGAAACGACAAATAGGTAGTCAAAACGACGAAATACAATAAGGAGACGTATGTAACAAAGTGACCTGAGGGTACTTTGTTATTAAACTGTATGGTTCAGCCACGGGCCAGGTTTGATATTGACGATGACTTTTGAGGAGGACCACACCATGTTTGCCACCAGAGACAATGGGTTTGGTCCTCAGCAGAAAGATCAATCGTGAATACCAGCTACAATAACAACACGTGCTGACTGATAGCGGACAATCGTTCAAATTACAACTTATGGCATTCGATCCGGTCAGGGCCTGGAATGCTTAAAGATGATGGGTGGCCAGGTGAGAGACAGAAGGAGACAGACACAGAAGGAGACGACAGGCAGTCTCTGAGTCCAAATCTAGTCCTAAGCAGCTACATGTACTAGGCCCAGAGAGGAGAGGGTAGCTTCACGCTATATACTGACTCTGCACACGTAGTGAAGAAAAGACCTGTTTGAGTTGAAAACTGTCTCCTTCATTTCTCCTTGATTTTGAGCTGCAGTGCTACACGTAACATGTGTCAGAGGAAACGAGTGGACAGGGCACTCTGGGACAATTGAAGTTGGATTGGTGAGGTCAATATTTCTTTGTTTCTCTGTACCTTTTGGGATTATGTACCACTTCCTTTTAAAGACTTAAAGTTTTACCTTACCATTCCCATCATTTTATAAGCTCTGTAATACCTATCTAGTAATCTTATTTTTTCTTCAATCAAGTCGTAATTAGGGATTATCAACAGTATTGTGTACATGTTTATTCATCTTTTCATTTATAGTCTGGGAATGGGGAATGTAATAGGTCATGATCATACTGATTGTCTTGTGCTTGTCCATTGTATATTCACGGATAATTGTCTACAAGAATTAGTTGATAACTCTTGTTAATTTTTTACGGGTAGCCAATTGTCGTACCCTCTATCGTCGTGTTTAGTTTTCAAATAAACCACTTTATTTACTCACCGCTTCTCTTTCACTTTTATTGGCTTGATTATCATATTGTTTGATCTTTCTGTCGGATTAGCGGGTCTCGTCTGAGTCTAGATTTCGTTACACCGTGACGCGGTGAAAAGTGGCTAGCCGCAGGTTACTTGACTTGTTATCTACATGGTCTGCAAATTTGCATAGAGTGACAGACAAGTTATTCTCTTAATATTTCAATTTTCCAAAGAGTATGAAAGTGAGGTGAGGTGAGTTGGGGTTTAACGCCGCTTTCAAGAGTATTTCATTTATATAGAGGCTGCTAGTATTCTTGCAGGAAGAAAGCCCGCAACACCATTGTGGCTATGTATGCGGTGAAACCTGCGAGCATCGGCCTGAGCTAGCGAACCATGGGTGGTACTACGCTGAAATTCAGTGTACTATTGCACCCAAGCATTACTGGGTGTAGAACAGTTCTCTATTGCAAACCAAGTTACCGAGCCCCTGGCGGGATTCGAACCTCGGAACCCTTGATCCGAAGCCGAACGCAACAATTAGCATCGTAAAATTTAAACCCCTTGCTTAAATTTCATTGCTTGTATATACAGAACAACATAGGACAGTAATAGGTTTACTTTGGTGTGATTTATGCTTTTGTCATCTCTTACAGGCTTAGTTGTCAATAATCTTTGAAAAATCTTCACTTTGAATCGTAATATTAGGATATATATGGCAACAGCTGTTCACCCTATTCAGCGTTTGCTTTCAGTACTCAATGCTTTTACTATTATTATGAAATCATTTGAAATTATTAAAAAGTTGGCAAATAACGAAAGATAAGAAAGTTACTCAAACAATATTCACATACCTAAATATTAAATACAAAATCATATTGATGGGAAAATGACAAAAACGAAATAGAAGGTTATGATATTGAGAATTAAAACACTTAGGAAAACTAATACTCATAACCTGAATATGATAAACCACCCCGATTTGGGAGTTATTTCACTGAGAGATGGTTGAAGATGGAGAGAAAACATTTAACCAACGTTAACGCGAGCCCACCGTGTAGTTCTTGCAATGCGCAAAGGGTTTCTTCTGACTGTGAACGGAAAAGATCACATTCCTATTAGAACCCATAGAGAGATAGCCATACAATTGTTTTTCTTTTGGTTACGCCAAGTATCATATCGTGTTGTTGCATACCACAAAGATCTCGACTTTAATGGGCATTGCTTTTACAAACTTAAAAAGGCTCCATTATCAAACACAGTTTAAATTTCTCTATCAGATAGAATGACGTATTCGTATTATTTCGAGAGTCTACGCTAATGCATCTATACAAATAGGTTCTCAATTTGCGTATTCTGGTATTATTATTTCGAAAAAAAAGTCATGACTCTTATTATGTCAAAACATCTTACCACAGTCCTATTGTATCGTTTGATATAGCAGATGGAAATAGCGTTATATGAATGGACTATCGTTATTATACTACAATGTTGTCAATTGCTTTAGATATATAAAACACATTTTTAGCTGTTTGTTTGGCTGCATATCTACCTCAATGCACAAGTTTACATTCTCATGACCCTTACATTAAACTTTGAATTGAAAGTTCAACTCTTTAACTTCCAGTCATGTGAACATTCACGAAACGACAACATAAACAGAAGGGATTCATAGTGTTGCCATTGTCCATGTGTCTTGTCTTCCTTAAAATGCCCTTTTTTAAACATTTGTATTTCGTGACGTATTGCCGCTAACAACTTTAGTCCATTAACATAACTAGTTTTCAAAAGAAACATACAACACTAAAGTTACCTAAATAAATGTGACACCTATGACAAAGTCTTTTGTCCAGAGCAGATCTCCTAAATTATACATGCAAGCTTCACCAAACTCCATACACGCGTCCCTAAATGTTCTTTTTTGAGGGTAAAACCTGCAAATATTCATTGTTTACGGTTTCGATGGAAACATAACTTAACCAGTGACTCTATGACAAAGTCTTTTGTCCGGAGTATAGTTACTAACCTAAACATGTTAGCTTCACCAATCGTAATGGACATATCAGGCATGGTCCATCAATGTGCCTTTTGAGGGTTATACCTGCAAAGGAATTCTAATTTTTGCTTTTTCCATTGAAACCTTACTGAAATAGCGACTCTATGAAGGTCATTTTATCTGGAGCATGCATATTAACTCTACATGAGAGCGACACCACACTATGCATTTATCAACCATAATCTATGGATATGCCTTAGAGGGGAGAGAATTCTATTTGAGTTTTATCGTATTAGTGACTAAATATCAAAAAATGTGTGCAATGCACATGTATGTGAGCTCCCCTTGCCTATACAGGGAAATGTCATAACTTAAACGCTTGAGACATGTATGTGAACTAATGTCTTTGTAGTGTGGTGATTTGGGGATTTATAGCCGCTTTGAAGAGTATTTCACTTACATCACGGCTGCTAGTATTATTGCAGAGAGAAAGTCCGAAACTGAAACCTTCAAGCACCAGCTGGTTCTATAAACCATGTGATAATAAAATCTTTCATTGATACGATATATTATTTGATCAATTTTCATTTTGTATCTACTGAACAAGTTTGAATGAGTTGTTGATAAGTCATAGGGAAAACGTTCATGATAATCATTGTTTACTTTGATACCAGACTGCACACGTGTGTATTTGATTGATTAATAGTGAGAGCCCGTAAACGCATAATATGACGCGAGTGGTTGTATTTTTTCATTTTCTAATATCATTAAAACTCTTGTGTTAGAAACTATGAAGGCAGTGCCTGTTTCCGGATATTCATTTAATTTCAAACTAATAGGATGGACCGAATACCAATTGATTAATAGGAGACAGCAGTTAAATACCCGTAAAATGACCTCCTAAGACAGATAAATCATCTTTCCTCTTTTCTTATTTGTAAGTACGAATGAACTTGAAATATATTTTGACATTCAAAATACTAGTCTATTTTATTGCAATATTTTTTAATCGACGATGAAATAAACCATTCAAAAACAAGGAATTTTTCTGTCATGGATCCTTCAAAAACCTGCTTTCAATCCTTTTCTTTCCGTCTTTTCCCTTATCCTTTCGATCCCGTTCTTCCTTGATCTGTCCACTCTCTTTTGGATGCTCGTCATCCACGTGTTTAATAATTGTTGAAAGCACGTTAAACCCCAACTCATTCACTCACTCACTCCCTCTGTCATGGCAGAATCTACATTCGAACACGAATTTTTTAGATTGCCGATTAACCGCGTTTGAATTCGTCGTCCCCAAGGCTCGATGCTATAACAAAATGTTACAGCTCTGTGCTTAGTTTGACGTTCAAACGCTAATCATTTTGACCAAACTGGTTTGGATCGTCTTTTTTTCGGTTTCTATTCTTTTTTACTTTCATATCCCTTTTCATATTGTTTTCTGCGAACTAGTTCTGAAAGGATTATTTATTAAATACCTTTCGAACTACAGTAAGCTACTAATCCTTAAGTCACGAATTTGGATAATCCAATTGTGATTTTATTTATTAATCTTTTGAAGACACTCACATTTAGATCAGTTTAAAATTCAAGAATTGTTATAAATCTAAACAACATAACATCGATTTAATTTGATTCAATTCGTTGCTTTCATATCAAACCTATCCTAATCCTTTTCCTTTAATGTCTGTATCATTCGGATTAACTGTTTAAATTCAAAAAATATTTTTGGCTTTGACGTCGAAGCTACAAATCAAATAACAATCATATCAATTTGATTTGTGTTTCTCATTCTAAAGAATCCTACCCCATTCTAAAGAATCAAGGGTCAAGTGACACAGTTGTCAAACACGTGGCTGTTTGTTCACACAAAGAGTCAACTGGCTGAACCAGTAGGGCAGAAATTGATTGTGAGATGCTGTGTTCCTGGGATAGTTAACCTGTATATCCCTGAGCTCTTAAAGAGCCACTCCATGAGTTGTTGGAGTCATACATGTATATGCCAAACTTACTCAATGGTGTCATTTGATCTCGAAGTATCGACTGTAACCAAAAACACACATTTTTAAGCTTGTTGGTTTTTTAAAGTGACAATATGAAGGTAGAACGTCGCAATTATGATCGAAAACAGGACAGTGGCGCGCGTCAAATAGTCAAACGTTGTTTGGAGACTTATCTAAAACAACCAAGAGGGCAGTTAGGAGTTAATAGCGTTTGATAGGTTGTATAACTACTATCCATGTATATTGGACGTGATATCTACACCTCTGTGCATTTATAAGGCTGTTTTTATATTTTCATGGAAAACCAGTATTTGTCATATATATGTCTTTTAGACATGAAAAGTTAAGATGTTTTGATATTGTATCAACACATATGACATTTAGGCTCGTATCAAAGGTGAGTAAAATGTTATGAAAATCACGGAGTGGCTCTTTAATTAAAGCGTGCATGTGTTTTGAGTGTTCGTATATAGTATCATCGAGTATAATGTACATGAATATATTATCAGTGAATCAATATCAATATAATAAACGTGAGTCTTATGTGCATGAATATACTATCATTGAGTCTCTTGTACACATGAATATACTATCATTGAGTCTAATGCACATGAATATACTATCATTGAGTATAATGTACATGAATATACTATCAGTGAGTCCAATGCACATGAATATACTATCATTGAGTATAATGTACATGAATATACTATCATTGAGTCTAATGCACATGAATATACTATCATTGAGGCTAATGCACATGAATATACTATCATTGAGTATAATGTACATGAATATACTATCATTGAGTCTCTTGTACACATGAATATACTATCATTGAGTATAATGTACATGGATATACTATCAGTGAGTATAATTTACATGAATATACTATCATTGAGTCTAATTTATATGTAAATAAATAAATAGCAATTGCTTTGCGTCAATCTGATTCGCTAAACACGGTAATAGAAGTTCAGTTCATACCTCCATAAACTTAATTTCGTGACGTCACATCATTTTAAGCCACGCCCATCGACGGAACTATTTGAAAACGAGTTACGTTTTTCTAAAAATAGCAACACTTTGTGCAATGCCACTTCTTGAAAGTATGTAAATAAAAAATTAACATAATTCAGTTTTAAATAATTATTGTTGTCAAAGGTTCTAAAGGTAGTCCTTTTCATAGTAAACAAGAGAGCTCTATCAGAAATTACAACCGATCGTGTTACACCCCACAGAAGGCAAATGTCATTGTTCAATGCTCTCGCGGCCGTTGCAGGGAGGTTGGCAAAGTATTGTCGTTAAGTTCATGAACAGAGTTAAGCTTGGCTCCTCAAAAAGTTTAAGAACTGTGTGCTGTTTAATAAGATTCCGTTAGATCGAGATCATAACATCACCAGTATATGGCATCTATGAAAGTAAATTCGGCTGGTTTCCTCTCCGAGTTCTACGTTCGCGATTTGTGTTTACAACTGTGAGAACTAGCAATGTCAAGGCCACGTGTGACGGACGTCCGATAAGTTCATGGCCACGTGCGTTGTAGATTTTCATTGGCTGGTGAACGTTTTGTAGGCGGGGCTAGGGATCCGATGACGTTTTGATTGACATTTTATCTCTTTCATGCTGTTGAGCGTTGAATTCATTCGCGTATATAGTGCAGCTCTATTTGGTGCAAATATGTATATTTAAAGCAATAAAATGTTTTAAAAACAACTAGTATGTATATATTTATTTATAAGAATTGACTTCAACATTTATTAAGTTCATGGAGGTATAAACTTAAAAACCGATGTGCAAACTCGGCGTAAATCCGCTACGCGGATTCACACAGTTTGCACATCGGTTTTTAAGTTTATACCTCCATGAACTTAATAAATGTTGAAGTCAATTCTTAATTGAAATCCGATCTAGAACATTTTCTTGTTCACGTAAAAGTTAATATTAAGAAATAATCACATGACATAATCATACATATATTATTTCATATATATATATTATATTATGTATAATATGTATTAGGTCGATAATGCTTCCGTCGCTCTTGCAGCACTTTTATAAACATATATAAGCAAAAAATCTCAACCGTAAATGACTGATCTTACATAACAGGCTGGGCGTGGAGCGTTTCATGCTCCAATGATCTTCGAATGGACAATTTCAAAAATAAAAGTACGCTCATAGTATATATATATATGTATATATATATATATATGAAAGTATTAAAAAATACAGAGAAGATGTAAATCAACTTTCACAATCATGACTTTATCTTTTTTCCAATATGCATATTTCTGCTTCTTGATTCAAAGCTTCTTCAGGGAATTTATGCTTGAAGCACAGCAGCAGTCTTAAATAGTCTTCAGTGTATCTAAGTAACAACACAATGCAACACAAACATCAAAATAAGATAAAGTCATGATTGTGAAAGTTGATTTACATCTTCTCTGTATTTTTTTAATACTTTCATATATGCTTCTCTACGATTGATACTTCTTACATTTTCTATATATATATATATATATATATATATATACTAATAACATATAAAATGTGTAAAATTAAGTTTTCTTTGTTTATGTGATGAATATTCTTAAAAGTAAAAGACTGAAGATGAATCTTTGCATATCAGTTACAAACCGGTTTCATACAAATGTGACCATCAGGGTATAATACATGTGGCTAAGCTGCAGTGAGTCAGTATATGAAATGACATTGTCCCGGTAATGACCTTATAATGGCCCCAACTTTGCCTAGTACCGTAAGCCAGTTGGTACAGGGCCAGTTCTGTATGCCTGAATCGGGTCGGTACTAAACTCCCAGGCAAAAGAAATGTTTCACTTTTATTTGTTCATGGAAAACATTAATAGGGTTAGTACGGGTTTGATTCTAAGCAACGTGACCAAGCGAGATTTGTCCACTTTGGCGGCTTCCAAATGTCAAATGGAATGTACCTTCAACTGCAGCCAAACCACCATCAGTAAAACGCTTCCAGTAGACAGGACATACACAGGACAGACTAAGATCGGGAAGACCAAGGGTATCAAATGCGGCCAAAGATGGCTAGATCAAGCAGAGTCACCTCCGAAACCGCTTTCTAATGGCAAAATCAACAGCGGCGACGTCACTCAGTCTTATCAACAGCACAAGAAAAACCCTTCGTTGACTTTGTTTGGCTGGTATACGAGCCTACTGCCTCTTCCGTGGAATGGTTTTTATATTTAGAGAAACCTTTCTTTTGTCTGGTAGTTTAGATCCTTATCAGCCAGTACTGTCCCAGTAAGATCATGTTTGCTTCGTAAATATTAACTATAAAATGTGTTTGATCGGAAAATGACATGTTAATGCTAAAGTGTGAACAATATTATATGCTGAAACAATTAAGAAAACCGAAAATCATCTACAGAAGATAATGAACCAACCTGGACGTAGATCGATGGGGAAGTTATGTTACTGCCTGAGCTTTGTGTAAACTGCTCGAGCACCAATAAGATATTAACATCAAATTAACCAACCTGAACGGGGACCAAAAGGGAAGTAATTCAAGAAGGCTTTGTGTAATTGTGAAATCACCAATTGCACCCGAGCAGCAGTGGCATATATTATGATAATACATAATCTATGTAGTCTGTTGTAGAATGTATTTCGTCATTCATATATCAAAGATCTAAACATTGAAATGGGCGTGTCTTCTTTCTAATTAACTGAATACCAATAGAAAGTTGTCACAATATAGAATAATTTCATTAAACAAATTGGGAAAGATAGAAACTTGAGATAAACTACCTCTTATAATAACACGATTACTTTAAACACCTAAGCACCATAATTTGACATAGATCCTACCGGAAGATCGAAAATTAGCTGGCGTCACAATTCTGATTTTCCATATGTTAATGTTTATGAATTTGTAGCATTAAAAATGAGAACCCTTGCTTCAACGCATCCAATAATGCACCGTCACAAGTCACAAGTCGAAAATAATTGATGACTTCAATTGATAGTTACGCCAGTTCTACGCATTTTCATCTGCGGAAAGCAAAGCTATATTTGAACTCTAAGTACATTTTTATTGAGCGTCCCAGAGCTGTTTGATAAGTGACAAAGCGCTTGAGACGTAAACAAGCATTGTGAAGCTTAAAAATTTAATACTTTAAGGCGTTCTCAACGTCATATCTTATTTGAAATATATTCAAGACTAGCTATCAGTCAATGACCACAGAGGAGTTAAGAAGCTCGGATTAAGTGTTAACGTTATTGAACGTTGTTTTCAAACAAACAAGCCAGGAAATATTTCATGCGGATTTTTCTTTTGTTACAGGATGGTCCAATTAACGTCGTTCAGTTGTTGTAATGTCATTTTCTGATGAGGGAAATTTTTACTCAGTTTTTGTCCTTTGTCGGCGAAAGCTCATATATCTCTTATTTAATTATTTTGCAGTTTAAAGTTGTTTTTTTTTATTATTATGATGACCAATATCGATTATTAAGTTGTTATTTTTAATTAAATGTAACGTCCCCTGACATGAGTAGAAATATCAATTGAGTTTAAATTTTTTGACTTTTTATGACAACAGTCAATATTCATTCATTTAAATTTGAGAATTCAACTCTGTGTATGCAACGTTTAATTCCTGTTATTCGTTTTTCGGAATTTAATTGATGATTTTCACTTGATCGTCTGATTATCAAAAATGCCTTTTGAAAGGCAAGAGCTTTGACATTCCAAGTGAAAGGACAAAAATGGCGAATTATAACCTTCAAATATAATTGATATACTATGGGGTAATAGTGAGTCTAAGCAGACTGAGCTTATGAATTTATCCAGCCGTAAAATCATTTTCTATAGTTTTTTAACAAGACATTCATGTGCGAAAAGTTTATAAAAAAAGAAAAGAAATAATATAAATGGGGAAAAGTGCAACTTATCTCTTAAGAGAATAGGAGAATTAATCAACGAAGAATTGTGATATTGAAAAAAAAAACAATCTTTGCTTTAGAGTCGTGATATTTTAACCTCTTTAATGTCACTGAATACCCTGCACATCCCTAGCGTGTCTCAGGTGGTTACCGTCAGTTCTCAATCTCATCGCATCAAGTCATTTGAAATCAAACAGATAAGAAAACTACTAAAACAAAACTCTTATACCCAAATATCAATTACAAAATGTGATTAAATAAAATGAAATAGAATGTAGTAATATTGAGTTTTAAAACACTTACGTAAACAGATACTCATGAACAGAAGATGACGATTCAGACCAACCTGACCTGGACCAACAAGGAAGTTATTATATTTAGCAAGGATTTATGTAAAATGCGCAACGGATACGACATCTTGAACAGCAGTGGCATGTAATTTGATAATATGTACTTCATGTTTTTATGAGCGTTGTCTTTAGTCTTTTTTTCCAAGTCTTTTATTCAGATGTATGTATAACGACGGTCCATTATACAGTAGGATCCTATAAATCTTCAGACATAAAGGTATTAAACTTATACAAAGAGGGAAAGTTGTAATAGTTCACAGGTAGATATAACGTGAGAAGATAACCAAAGACCGAGCAATGCAAAACAAAATGATATTCATCCTCAATATTTGTATCCGTACATATTTGACATGACTTGAAATGCCTTGGCTGATTGGTTTATTTACTAGTTTCGATATTTAAATGATGCGAGCTGCATCGAAACTTTACAAGAAAAAAACGGAATTTTTAAATATCTTTACAAAACCAAATACCTGTTTATTTTTTCGTTCACAGTTAATAAATCATACCAGCCTTGGATATATAGATATCCTGCGCCCTAGTTGTAAAGTCAGAAAGGAAAGTCAAAAGGAGTTATGTACTGTCTCTCCCATACGTAACCAAAACCCATTGAATTCAATAAAAACCTATGTTATGAGGCCTAATTAGTTTTACCTTGCGAAACATCCAGCAACATTAAATCATTGCACGTTTTAGGGAAAACCAGATACTTGCATATTCAACAACTATTACCGATATTTGAAACAGTGTTTGAAGGCATAGATAAACATGGGATATATGCCAAATTCACTACAAACAACCTGGTTGGAAGTAGATGATTTAACAACAAGTAAATCTTTACACGCAAGAGTTTGTACTTTCTCAATATCAGAATTGATATTACAATCTATACCCAAAACTTCAGGTCCTTGAAGGAGAATTACTGTGTCATATGAATATATTCATATCTCAAAGGTCTAAATATTTGAACTGCTGTTCTTAATCGTATTTTAACGAGTCTTTACACACTTGCTCCTTTGTTAAGATCCAGTTGTTCAACATGTTTATCAAACTTGTTCTAGTTAACAAAGAAAGGCCCTTGGTGTACATATTGATGAACACAAGTGTTAATGATTATCGTCAACAGTACATAACACATCAACAACAAAATACAATGTAATCAATAACTATTCTTTACTCAGGGAACTATATCGATTCTTCATTCGGTTTCAGGTTCATGTTTGTTGAGGGTAACATTTCCTCAGTCAACAACAACTTTAGAAGATCTTGAGTCATTCAGGACACTGCATTCTTTCCCCAAAGAGGTAGCACACAACAACAATACAAGCTGTTATTAGTCTTTCGGCAGGTAACTTTGTTGCAATTTTCAGCCAATGAAAACACTGCAAGCATTGATGATATATTTGTTTGTCCCCCATGCAGTGATGCAATCGCAAAGAAGACACGAATATAGTTTATATGTATTCAAAGTATACGAAATAACTGAGGTTTTTTAACGAAAATTGACAGCACAACTAACTTTGCATGCAATCAGGTCTTTTTTTTAGACCGAGAAATGCTAGTATTAGAACAGAGGTTAGAATTGGAATTAATGACGTTGCTAACATGACGAGGTGTCTGAAAATCAGAGGTACGTTAAAGGGATTCTTCTTCATCCCTTCTGTTCCCCTTATATATGTGTCTGATTGCCTGTACAGGAACATCTAGCTGGAACAGACGGCTTGCTGTTGTTTCATTGTTTATTATTGTGAAAGCCACTTATGACTTAGCTACGGCATCTATGAATTATTTTCCTGATATACCTGGATGAATTAATCTTTCTGCAGGTGGTGTCCTGTGTACCGTCTTACAACTTTCCTTTTGGATAATTATCCAATCGTCACTTGTGCACAGCTTGTATTTTATCCTGGATGCAGCAAGATTGGCTTGGCAAGTCCTCTCGGCGACACGGGATATAGGATTTTGACGTTTTTATTGCTCATGTTCAACGGACACAATATACTGAGCCCGTTTTCCAAATGACTTTTGTCAAACTGAAGAGTTTAGGAATAATATGTAGGTAATCACAGATACATAAATTGAAACGTACACTTTAAAGGAAAGAATAACATCCATTTAGCCTATGAGATTATTTATTCTAAATAACCTTTTAAATATTTCAGGATAATAATAAAATTGGACATTAAACGTGAACGACAGAACTCAACAATGGAGAAACATGTCAGTATCGTATGTCAAACATGTCAGTAGCGTATATCCATGTCAGTAGCGTATGTCAAACATATCGGTAGCATATGTCAAACATGTCAGTAGAGTATTTCAAACATGTCAGTATGCCCAATGCACAAAATCGATAAGATCCGATACCTTCCACATTCCGAAGGCACTAAACTATTTGTTCAAACAATAGTTTTAAGCCGCCTTGATTGCTGCAATGATGTTCTTTTTAGAGAAAAAAACCTAACAAAAGTCCTATCCTTGACTACTTGCAGGGGCTGCCTGTCAAATACAGAATTCAAATGAAGACCATTTTCGAGACTTTTAAAACCATGGACAATCCAAACAGTCCAAGCTATCTCAGGGGACTAATCCAGCAGTATCAGCCAGTAAGAAATCATCAATGTTCTAAGCTGCTTCTATAGTGTCGACCGACTTCTACCACTCAGCTAAGACAGCACCCTTGTTTTCTCAACCGCCAGACTGTTGAACAATGTTCCGATTGAACTTCACTCGACAGTGTGAGGACACTTACAAGAGAAAGCCGAAAACTTTCCTTTTCCCAAAATAAACTTTCTGTCTTCTCACCTGTTCCAATATTACTGTAAAGCGGCATTGAGCATCTTTGAAATGGATATTAGAGGCTTTGTACAATGTAGATTGATAATTATCTTTATCTTTACATAAATATGTACTTATTTTTAACTTTTGTGCATGATAAATAAAGTCAATAATAAAATGGCATTATGAAAAGGTTTCTTACTGTACAATCCAGGAAATTCTCCGTATTCTTTTTGGGATGTCCAAAACTAAGCCTAAAGAATAAATCTACACATATGTTTGCATCATTTGAAGTTAGCAGCTTGAAGCGTGATAGGGGAAAATGTCACCCTTTCGAGAGACAATGACGGTAGGTCACCTACAAATCCGTCACTGCTTATATTCAATTATGGCTTGCATTGCAGTCAACTGCACATTTACATACATCAAAAGTAAAGAAATAAGGGGAATCTAACTAATTTAATGAAAAAATACACCGCAAAAGGAAGATAAAATTCTGTCAAAGCATTTGATTCCTTGTTACACTCAGTGAAATGATACAGTCGTTGTTAATAAAATAAATGGGTTCATAAGCACTGTCTATCTCCTTTCGAAATTGTACAAGTTACTTTTTGAATCATTTAAGGAATGTATCGTAGAAAGCATATAATTCTTTTTTAATCAACAACAAGGATTTATTATTTCAACAAAAACGTTTATGAAGTTAAGGATTTGCGTTTATTTTAGTTACGTTCTAGTGTGCGTAGATTTTACAGTCAAATCCATTTAAAGAATTTAAAAAATACGTTTCATTCAATGAAAAACTATACCGCTAAAGGAAGATAAAATTCTGTCAACGTAATTCAACATAAATAAACGTAAACTCCTCTTTTATGTCAACATTTTATAAAACATTTATTCATAATATTTTAACATTCCTATTCCACTGTTGGTACAGGTCTCTCTCTGTTGAATTGAAATCAAAAGTTAACAAAATTCTAAACATTGCGGGTAAGATCGCTGGTGTCAAGCTTGACTGTTTAACTGATGTATATGAGCGGTAGATCGTAAATCAAGCTGTTAGAATTATATCTGACCCAACTCACTACCTACATTCGGAATATCACCTTCTCACCTCAGGCCGCCACTGCAAGGTTCCAGTATTGAAAACTAAGAGAGCCCGTACATCTTTCATTCCAAACACAATATCTCTATTAAACAGATGTGAAAATAATTGATTCATGTACTGATATAAAATCTCATGTGATTGTATAAATGTTTTCAAGCTCTGTTGATGTAAAATAAATTCCTGGAAAGGCAATAAAGTATTATATTTAGTAGTAGTAGTAGTAGTAGTAGTAGTAGTAGTTTTTTTTATTCATATTTTTTTAAAGATTTTCAGAAAAGAAGATGACGGAGGTTAATGACACACCATGCTCCAATGTGTCATGGTAGAGGCGTATTGATATTATTTGCCTACTCACACATCAAACACATTAATAACAGTTGACACATGAAAGATGTCTGAAAGCAGCATGGCGTTAGCTGCGAACATTTAACATCCTTGTTTTTCTATTTGACGCAATAAGATCGTAACAAGGATATGGTTTTTAGGGAACTTTACATTCGTTTGAGTATTATGATCACATGATTAGGTTGAAATGACGCAATTTAGCTATAACAGTTGAGATAGCCACTAATCATTATTCACATTGACCAGACTGATCTATTTTGGATGGTTAACACCTTCAACCTTTCAAATAAGAATTGACCTACCTTATATCGCGGCTGCAGGGAGAAAGCCCGCAACACTAATGTGGCTATGCATTGCGGTGAAACCTGCGAGCATAGGCTGGAACTAGCAAACCATCAGAGATGAAAACAGAGGACCAAAGTTTAATTATAGATTTCTATAAAAAGGAGTAATACAAGATTTCAGAACAGATGTCCTGACATCATCCTAAATTGTTATCAATTATTATTATTATTATATATTATTATTATTATCAATATATATAATATGAGCAAAAAGAGATACAAAGCAGAGGAGTACAGGTGTATTTATCAATTCTATACAATCGATCAATAAAAGATTTCAGAACAGAAGTCCTGACATCATCCTAAACATTTGCATAGTCTGGCTTATTCTCTTGTCTCTTATGATCTAGTTTCTCGTATTCGTTATCAGCCTGCCCTTCGAAGCTCAAATCAGAATAGGTTTTGACTTGTTGCGGGGTGTCCGGGTCACCATGTATCCCATCCACACTATCGTATTCATCAACTGCCTGTGGCTCCGATATCAGGTCTAGATATATATGACTTTCTTCTTCTTCAAGGTTACTGTGGGATCTTTGCTCTCGGGTTTCTGGTGTTATGTTCTCCCCTTCAAGCGATGTCTCCTGTGTTGTATGACTTGTCCGACTTGTTTGTGTATCAGGAATGGAGTTGGACTTTTTATTCCGCCTCCTGGAATCAAGAAAAGGTCCTTTCTGCACACAGCAAAGAATTCTGGTATGACAAACATAATGCAGGTCAATGTCCCCTATTTTGATGACTTTGATTTAGTTTTTCAACATAATCTTTAATTTGCACTTAAAGATGATTACAGACATTTTCATACACAAATTTAACATTCTCAATATTTCTTTAAAAGCTATGTTCATTAATTGTCAAACTTGGAAGTAAAGTTTGTTTCTATACGGAGTGAAACAATCAATTTGCTGCAGTTTGGCGATTGTCATTATTTTGTTTTTTTTATTCAATCTTTAAAAGACGACCTTTTATTTCCAATTGTAGTAATTAAAACTTACATTCGAATGACAAGAAAGCCAATGATGAATGCCAGGACAAGAATGATGATTCCACAAACACAGCCAACAACCAATAGGATTATACTCTTATCTGGAAAGCAATAAAAAACAAGTTATAGTTGAACATTCTTCATTATGCTTACCTGAATTAACTTCTAAATCTGTTTAAAGCCATTTAGAACCAATACTTCCAAATGAAATATTTTAAAATTGAGTAATAGAAATAATGGTGTTGCTCTTATATATGTTTCGAGCTTTATTCGAGGAATTTTAGATGTTATGATCTAAGAATTCTGCGGTTTCAATTCAACTGTGAGATTTAATTCTCAATTTAGGGATTAACTTTAACATTTTTTATACGGATATAATCCTTATCTCACCTTAATCCATTACAGTGTTACCGTCACCGTTATACTCATAATCATTAGGTGTGCTAAATGAAGACACCTCTGAAGTCACTTTGCTTGATGAAGGAAAGGGTATATCTGTTGTCTGATGATGGTCTACCGATGTGCTTATTGAGGTCTTTTCTGATGAAATTTCAGTTGTCTCGTGATGGTCTTCCAGTGTATTTGCTGAGGTCAGTTCTGATGAAAAATCAGTTGTCTGCTTGAAATCATTTGGAGAACTTGTTGGAGTAAGTTCTGATGTTAAACCTTTAAAAAAATAGTGTTATGCATTATTTTTAAAAATAACGAATAATGACGATATCTATCTATCAATATCAAATATGTTTGATTAAAAGGAGAAAAAAAGTAACTTTACAATTTCCCTCGACTATAATGACACCCTTAAGCCCCATTTTAGAAAACGAAATGAGACTGACACAATTTATCAAATAGAAACTCAATCAAACCCAAATGCGAGATGTCAAACACAACCCCTTGTATAAGAGCTATATGCTATTTTTAAAAATTCAAGTTGAGATAACAGTGCGAAAATCAAGTAAGTTTTGTAAAAAGAACATAAAACTATAGAATAACTTTCTGTTCCAATAGGCGTACTGTTGTGTTCTGAATGTTACCATTCTTACGATCATTTTTCAGTTTGTGTATTTAAAGCAAACTCATTAGGGTTTCTCTAAACTTTACTAAGTAAATAAAATGGATAGCTACATCAGTATAAAGTAAGTGTGGTTATGTACAATTCAATTTCTTTCTATATAAGTATATATTGTATGTATTTCAACATTTATTGTCAGATAAAACATTTTTCATTTTTCAAATGAATATCATCCAAGATTATGATCACAGACAAATTTTACTTCCCTCTTATATTAATATTTCAAAGGCCCATTTTCACAGAAGACATTTGTTGTATCTGTTTATTAACTAGATGTGTAAAATGTGTGTTGTAATCAGTACTTAAACATGTGACACCTTTCAAGCATAAGAGTGAGTGAGTTGAGGTTTAACGTGCTTTGAACGATATTTCAGTTATTAAACACGTGGATGACAAGCATCCAAAAGATAGTGGACAACGCACACTAAATATGAGCGACTTCAAACTTGAAGCATTGAGGTGTTAGCAATTCATTTCCAAAATAGTAAGTAACCTCATAACTTGTGATGAATAAATTGGTCTTGCTAGAAATGTCGCATATTGATATAAGCATTATTTTCCAATGGACACAGGGAGTCAGTATGACAAAAGAACTAACCTGCATTTGTGGAAAGACTCGTTGTTCTCTGGTGGACACTCCGTGAGATGGTTGAGATAACCAACAAGGCTTGGTGGCAGCAGTCAAAACTGTACATTATTGTGGAAAACATTTTTGTTGATTCCATAAACAGTGTAACACCTTTTGTCGTTGCTGTTCCGACTTTATAGTGTGTGTTTGGAATGTTCTTCCAAGCTACAATTAATTGTGTGTTTTGGTATTGATTGTCAACTGTGAATGCATGAAAATCGTCATTTTCTTGGTTAGTCAAAATTTTCAAATATGCATTTGCAGGAATGCTGATCACAGCAGATTCTCTATATTGTTCCACGGGAGGCAGAACACTGCAAGGATTTTCTCGAACTGTTCCATCGTTACCATGAATTTCAGCCTTCATACAAAACAATACCATCACCGGTTTGGAACAGGTAAATTGTAAACTTCCATTGACCATTACATCCTTACGATAAAACCTTGATTCACCAATCGTCACGCTCACCCCGTCATTGAAAACGATGCTTGTATTGTTATCGAGACAGGTTATATTAATATAATAACTTTCTGTGAGGTTATTTCCCTTAAAGTAGTCTGGAATTCTAAGCGATCCAACTGCAAGCACATACTCTTTGCCAAAATCTTCACTTGGTATCAGCTGAGTGTACATGTCTTTATATGCTTCGTAATTAGCGTATCTGTGTTCATTAAACACAGCGATTTCTTGAGATGCAGATACAACCATCCCAGCAGCTTCACTGTTTATTGTTCTTGACTTGCATTCAGCTAGCTCATAACGAGTAACACTTCCAAGTTCATTTGTAACATCGACTGATGCCGTCCAATTCCCTGTGGCTATAGTGATCTGTGCTTGGCTTACTATATTCACGTTATATGAAGGAATGACGTATTTCTTCCCAAGGTTTGCAATAGGGAGAACAGGTGCAGATAAAAGAATATGTGCCAAGTCCTCCTGAAGAAATAAATGAAGCTTTTCTTCATCGGCATTCACAATACACAGCGTGTTAGAAGGTATTTCCATGTAATCCTCAACATAGGGATATGTGTACCGGCTTTTGAGGTCTCTACCAGGGCATCTCACTTGGTAGAAGGCTTCTGTTTCTCTTATAACTGCTATTCTTTCCCTAGCATACCCAACCCACGGGGCAACAAAAATGAAAGAGTCCTTAAGATCTGTAACATAAACACAACAAGTGTTTGCCACTAACATGGCAATGTCCCCCGCCGTTATGAGATACTTGGCATAATGAATATTATCGCGTTAACAATGTATTACGGTGGTCAAAGTGTCATGGTGACGATGAAAATGACGTCAAGGTCATCAAAGTCGACTGACGTCTGAGTCTTCCGCCATTGAAAGCTGTCACAAATATGAACACTAGGTGCACGTTAACAATGTATTAGAAATTGGTCTAAGTGTCGTAGTGACCTTGAAAATGACGTCAAGGTCACCAAAGTCGACTTGCATTTTAATCTTCCTCCATAGGAAGGAAGATGTCACAAAATATTAACACTCTAGATGCTAAGCTTCACGAGTTTGTCGTTTTTACCTTGAAAATGACGTCAAGGTCACAAAAATCGACTGGCGTCTGAGTCTTCCTCTATTGAAAGCTGTCAACAAATATGAACACTCTAGGTGCTAAGCTTCATGAGTTATCACATTAACAAGAATCCAGACGGACGTAGTGTCGTGGTGACCTTGAAAATCATGTCAAGGTCACCAAAGTCGACTGCCATCTTAGTCTTCCTCCATTGAAGGCTGTCACCAAATATGAACACTAGGTGCTTAGCTTCACGAGTTTGTCATTGTGACCTTGAAAATGACGTCAAGGTCACCAAAGTCGACTGGCGTCTGAGGCTTCCTCTTCATCAAACCAGCGCCAGATTTTTTCCAGTAAATAAGTTACTTTAGATAACTCCTTTTTTCAAGGACCCCACTACCAGAGTTGTATTGTTTTATGAATCGTTTATTGTCCCCCACCGCAACGCGGAACGGGGGACTATGAATTCAGCGGCGTCTGTACGGACGTACGTACGTCCGTACAGACGCCGCTGAATTCATAGTTAAAAGTTCGGAGAAACTCTCAGGAGTCACAGGAATCACGGAGTCTGTCATCAATAGCGAGTGTGACCACCCTAGGCATCAATGCAAGCAAGTTCACGCCTCCTCATTGAAGTCGCCAGGCGTTAGAGGACGTCAGCAGGGATCCTGTTCCATACGTTTAACATTGTTTGCTCAAGTTCTTGCTGGTTGTTTGGAGGTGGAACTAGCTGTGTCAATTGGGGTCAAGGTGATCCCAAAGGTGTTCATACCTGGTGAATTGGCTGGCGACGGCAAAACAGTGACATTGGAGTTCTCGAGGTAGTCTCTAATATTTCGGGTAGTGTGAGGTCTTGCGTTGTCGTGTTGCAATATCAATCCTTAGAGTGGTGATTTTGGAGACACCTGAAACACAAGTGATTTTTTTTCACAATTTCCAATCTGTCTTCACCTGACTTTGCGAGATAAGTCCTACATTTGCTCAGGGCATGTTTAGCATTATTGTGTAAAGGACAGTTGAGAACGTTATCTGAAATAACATCAGTTTTTGCCACATTGACACTTCTTCCTCTGTAGAAATGTTGGTTCTGTGGAGTGGGAGTAGTCTGCAGAAGTGTATACTGGAGACTTGGGTCATTGCGTTGATTACATGCTACGTTGATGAACGACACAAATTCCGAAAATGGCGGATAAGTAACATCATGTCTTTCCTTATATTCAAATGCCTTGTTGTTCCATCGTTCGTGTAGGTAAGTCGGCAACTTGTTTACAATTGAGTTCACACCTGTTGCAGAATCAAAGTGAGCCAAGACTGTTCTATAGTGAGGATAAGCGGTTTTCAAACAATTTATTTCAGTAAGTAGATCTGAGAGTTCATAAAGTTTGGTTGTGTCTTTCCCTAACCACTAACCACTTGATTAGTAAGTCAAACTCCTCAGCAGCCTCCAGCTCAAAACTGTTACACACTTGTTTGAATGTTTTCCACACAGGATAACTTTCAGGCTTATCGTTAAAAGTACGTAGTCGGTTCATTAACAGTTCTTTCTTCAAAAGTAATTTTGCCACATCAATGGAAACTGGACAAGAATGTTCACTATTCTTCATTGTATGTCCTCCATGCTTGGCAAGATCATTAACATATTCTTGTGTACGGTCATGAGCTGATTGCATTGAAATAAAGTTGACATCATTTTGTACAGATCCACTACCACATTGACTTTGACTTAGTTCCTCTTCCAAAACACTTAATTCAGCTTCACAAACTTGAACTTCCTTTTCATGCTGTAATGTTTCAATTTTGTTTTCATTTTCAATTTGTACCCTTTTCAATGCTGCTTGTTCCTTAGCAAAACGTAGTGCTACCTTTTTGGCAGCTGCCTCTGCACGTTTCCTAGCTATGACAGTGCGTAGGGATACTTTACTTGCAGATGTTGAGCTTGATTTTGCATCTTCATTTGAAGTGTTAATACCTTTCTCCGTATTTGTTGCAGTATCTGAATTTGTTGTGTTGTCAATATTTGTTTCATTGTCTGTACCTCCAGCTTCTGTAAGGGGGTCAAGTTGACTTGTATTTGCCATGGCTGCGACTTAGATCCTTTACTTTTATGTCTTATTAAGTTCACCGTGATGACAGCATATGGATGTTGAAATAATAGCCGTCGCAGTAAAGGTAAAGGACTGTAAAAATCAATAAAGATACATAAGTACATGAATGTCTTACATTCACAGCAATACCTGATCACTTTAAATAAAAGTACCTATCATATACAGAAAAGTTCTGAATTGATGGTTACATACAGCAATTCCCATAGTCTAAATTAGTTCCAAATTGAATAAACATCTTAAATGTTAAATAAAATAACAGTAGTGCATATTGCAGTTGGCAATGGTTTACTTCAAGCTATACATAACATGTATACACCTGAACAAAGGTATTTTACGTGCGCTTCACTTACACCAACCGGCGTGGACATTCCTAGAAATTTAAACCACGTGACCTACCTTTCTAAAGAGCGTGATACGCTTTATATACATTTAAACATTAACAAATTAACTTATTCTACGTTTTAACGTCAAAACAATATCGTAGAAACATTCTTAAACATTATAAAATTATATTTACGTTTTACTTACTCTAAGGTGAGCCTACGTGGGGTGAACATACGTAAAAAATGACTAGCGTTGAAAAACATGACATTGTGCGGGAGACCGCCATTACGTATGGGTTATCGAGCGACAGATCAACGAGTCTTCAAAGAACGACAATAAAGAGTGAGTGAGTGAGTTGGGGTTTAACGTGCTTTGAACAATATTTCAGTTATTAAACACGTGGATGACAAGCATCCAAAAGAGAGTGGATAGATAAGGGAGATAGGGACCGATAGGATAAGGCAAAAGACGGAAAGAAAGAAATACTTTCGTACTGCTCAAAAAAAAAAATTACAAAATTACAAATACTTGTAACAAAACACATGATAATCTGAATTTTATCAATGTTTTTCCACCTGAGGGCTTCAGAGAAACTATGAATGCTGAGTTGGCATTCAACAACTAGCAGCCTGAGGGATTCCATTACACTGAAGTGTATAGCCACAGCTGGATTTGAGGGAGTCGAAGGCCAAAAGCAGTGGCGAACAAGAGTGGCAATCTCTGGCTCACACTTGCAGAAATTTGAAACGAATTCTGCTTTGGAAACCTGAAAATATCAAATACATGTCAAAGGATTTTATATTGAATATGATTTTACATATAAATTTGACATTGGGTGCCTCAATGGCACACTAAGAAAGAAAAATCGTATTTCTATCCTTGCCATTGAGTCTTGGGTATTTGGATACAGTGGTTCTGGAGGAAAGTTGGAAAAAGTTAAAGAATGGGTGACAACCCATGCTGTAAGCCAATGTGGCCGTATAGTCTTTACCCAATGAGCTTAATTTACTGAACTTGTAGGTTTAACGTGCTTTGAACAATATTTCAGTTATTAAGCACGTGAATGACAAGCATCCAAAAGAGAGTGGACAGATAAAGGAGATAGGGATCGACAGGATGAGATAAAAGCCGGAAAGAAAGGCATAATGAGAGATAACTTACAGGTTTTTGAAAGACTCAAATTTGGTCTGGCTTCTACTCGTCGACCTTCCCAGCTTTCAGGAGCGTGTTGGGCATAGCTCTCAAACCACCACACCCCGATAAGGTACTAAGTCATCATCATCAATATCAAGTAACAAAAAGTATGTGGCAGTGTGTCTACTCCCAAATCGGGGCGGGATAGCGCAGTGGTTAGCGCGTTCGGCTTCGGTCCGTGGTACGAATCCCGCCAGGGGCTCGGCAACTTTGTCTGCAGTAGAGAACTGTTATACACGCAGTCAGGTTTGGGTGCAATGCTACACTGAAATTCACCGCAGTACCACCCATGGTTCGCTAGTTCCAGCCAATGCTCGCAGGTTTCACCGCAATGAATAGCCACTATAGTGTTACGGGCTTTCTCCCTGCAATAATACTAGCAGCCGCGATATAAGTGAAATAATCTTGAAAGCGGCGTTAAACCCCAACTCACCTCACCTCACCCCAAACCTTATTATCTGAAAACATCAATGTTAGGAATCTACATTTTAAATATGTAATCAGTGTAGGATGAAAACTAATATCTGTAAATTTCAGTGTCCTCTTTCTAAAGACCAGGCTTGGCAGGAATGCAAATACAGAGTGAGTTGGGGTTTAACACACAGACTAACCCTATCCATAACCTTTGTGAAATGTTTAATTCTAACAAATAGATGTGAAAATAAGGATTCAAACAAGCCAAGATTTAGGCCTGTAAAATATCAATATAAGTCTACTGGCCAGCTGTAGAGAAGCCACATTCTGTGTCAGTTAGATTATTACAAACCATGCAAGCGCTCTTTGCAAGATGACCATATAGCATGCAGTTGAATTCGTATATGAAGGGTCCACTGGACTCGATACCATTACGTGGTGTGGTGGTTTGCGTTTGGTGGTTTGCTATGCCAGCCGGATCTTACATGCTCCTGGTAGGGGCACCCACGCTGGACAGGTCGACTGGTAGAAGCCAGACCAAATTTGAGTCCTTCTAAAACCTGCTTTTTATCGCTCACCATGCCTTTCTTTCCGTCTTTTCTCATCCTTTCGATCCCTTTCTCCCTTGTCTGTCGATCCACTCTCTTTTGGATGCTTGTCATCCACGTGTTTAATAACTGTAATATTGTTCAAAGCACGTTAAACTCAAAGTGACTCGCCTATTGAACCCAGCACCACGTGTTTAATAACTGAAATATTGTTCAAAGCACGTTAAACCCCAACTCACCCGCTGGGTTCAATAGGCGAGTTACCACATTGTTAATCTGAAATATTTCACTACTATAGTGTTTAAGTATTAATGACTTTCAAATTAATTCAAACTACCGTATTTCCTCATTTAGATGCCGGGTCTCGAATTAGAGGCCTAGTGTTTGGCTCTTTTAGGAAATACACGCCGGGCTTCGAATACACGCCGGACGATCAGTTGATTAACCTTTAGCTTGCTGGAATGTTTGAGCCTAACTCCCGCTGTCATCTGGATTAATTTCAGCAGAAGCGCCGTAAAATGAACAACGTTGCGGAAATCGGAATTTCTCAAAAACTACAAAAGAATTCTTAACAAAACTGCACACACCTTTTGAGAAAACACTAGGCTATTTTATCATATACTTTTCATGATTCTGCACCCCGAAATGATAAGGTTACGATAAGTGGAAGTGTAAGATGCTACTTTTGACAAAATATGGCAATATTTGAAATCGGAATATGTACATAAAAAACTTTGAAACGAAATAATTAAATTACAAACTCAACATAAAAAATCATATTTCGAATGCAGAGATGTCAGCGATGAAGAACCTACAGTTTTAATTTAATTTGACATCTCTAATAATTACAGCGGTTAATTATGTAACATCGTTAGAACTCAGACGTAAATAGAATAAGTATTATTTAGAAAATATGAGATGCTTTTAACACCTCCGCTTCGAGTGCGATTTTCTCTAAAACCACTGTAATAAAACCTCTGATACTTTATTCTTTGATTTAAAATTAGTTTTTGATTGTACTGTTAATTCATTTCAGGCTGTAACACTTTAGTTTTCAAATACCAAGGCATAGTCAAGCAGATGTCGAGAAATTTGTACATTTCCAAACAAAATGGCGGATTACGCTAACTAGAAGCGTTGTGAGAATTTCTTTGAAGTTAGAGCTTCAAATGGCAACAGAATAAATGTCACCGAAAGTTAAAAATTCAAATTTTAACAACATATGATTTTTATATCTTAAAACGCAAAAATTGCATTAACGATATTGCTGCAAAGTACACTGATAAAAGTTCGTCACAAAACATTTTTCAGTGGAAGAAAAAAATAGGAGTGTATGTAAACAAGTCGTCAAAGTCTAATTCCACATCAAATTCGCTTTTCAACAAGAAATAATTTATATATACTTTTTAAAAAATGCACCTGGTGATTATATATGGCAAAATCATACCTTTGATGGAGAAATTTATTAAAATGATGGCAAACGAAAACTTGATCATCCCGGATGTGACGTTTACACGGAAGTCTCACTATGATTACTTCCCTTTGGAATCATTCAGGAAGTAATTCGATGGAAATAAACCACAAGTGGACTTCAGTATCCTACCTCTAAAAATGGAATTCCACCATTTACCAATTTATATACAATAACATGACGAATACAGCATATCCCTATTGCTAGCGGCAGACGACAGATGAGGGCAGACGTGAGCAGGTGCGCGATTCAAACGTCGTCATTCAGACTGACAGTGATGATAGGAATATTGTGCCAATGTTTTAATCTATATTACGACAAACAAGAAACTATTCAACGTTAGATACTCGAATTAATTGAAAATATTTGTTTCGTTTTATTGATTTCATTTTAGTATTTAAAATATTTATATATAATAATTATCCAGTGTTTATAATAAATATTAAGTTGAACGTATCTGAAAGTAGGATAGGAAGTAGCATAACATTTTTATTTAATCAATATATAGGCCTAGATATTATATTCAGAATACAGAAGATGAAACTAGAAATGAAAACAACAGAGCTTAAAAAAATTCCATATTTATTATATCAACATTTTCTTACATGCAATTAAACCATGCTCACATTTTAATTTATTGATTTCAAGGGAATTATCAATACATAAGAACTTAATTGTAATGTACATGGAACTGTGGAAATATCATGGGATTCTCAATATGAATAGCTAAAAAATAATTAATAATGAAGGTTGAATCTTTAATCAAATTATCTACTATGTTCGTGAATGTTTTTTTATTCATAGTATTTGCTTTACTTGAACTCAAAATAACTTATTTATTGTCTTTTTAAGTTTAAATCTGTCAGGTGATGATAAAATACAATTGAAATTTTGAATAACAATTATGGAGTTCACACTATCAGGCAACACCACCAGCACTGACAATTCCAACAACTTACCCACAGTGGCACTCGACTAAAATTTTGATAGAATATGATTAAATATAAATGACATTTTATGAAATGTATATGTAGCCTCACATGATAAAGGTAATCTCATCTGTTATAAAGAAGTCAATTATTCTAGCTGGAATAGAGATTTCATATCAAACATCAAACTTGATTATTCAAAACCAATTTTAATATATCATATGCAGACCTGAAATTGAATTTTTTAATTTGCAATGCAATAAACTCAATTTAATCTTGAATAAAACAGGAGTTACATTAGAATTAACAGAAAAATTCTTTTCACCTTTTAACTATTTAAATTCATATAACAATATAATTACAAGCGTGGAGGGAAGTCATATTGTACACTTGCCTATTTCCTATTGACTTTGATACTTGCTAATTAGTAACCTCTCAGTCGATAGTAAATTCATCCAAAAGCACCTACTCAACAACATCATCATAACTGTCGATGTCAACCTCATCATTACTTTCGATGTCAACCTCAAGTTCTTCAAAATCATATAGATTGTGATTGTCAATCTCAGAATCTTCAGTACAAAAATTTCAACCAAAAAGCAAAATGAAAAGCTTCCATCATTTAATAAGTGACCACCAAACAATGTCTAACCGATATGCACAGAATGATTTGTCAATATAACTCACAATAAATATTGACACTTATACATGAGGTAATAAGACTTCCAAATTGGGAAATAAATATGAATCAAAGATGACACATAATCTTGAAATATATATTAGTGTAACAATTAAACTATTCAACTTTCAAAAGAGAATGGTAATATGAATATGAATGACAATTTCTTCAGGAAGATTCCTGACAAAAAACGTCTCGATCAGTTGCTAACAAAGAACACTTTTCCCTCCAAATGGCAATGACAACCTGCAATACATGAATGCAAGATTAAAATGGCTGAATTATAAACAACCTCAAATCACCTGGCCGGAAAAATATTAATAAAAAATCCATGCTTCGCATCTAACAAAAACGATTGCAAGGTTTGCCAGTGTATCATACGATTTTACCTTGATGAAAATATTTGTCATTACGCATATTTCACTCAAAATGTCTCGTCTATAATTAATTGCACATAAAAATAATGAAAAAGAAATACTTACATTTGTCAGTATAGTCCAGAACGTAATTCATGACATAAATCTTGATTTTAATCCACTTCTATCTTCGACCATTGAAGGCATCGCAAGATGGTCACTCCCATCTTGTCACTCACGTGTGCACGCCCACATCTGTCAGTCAAAACCACGTGCCATTGTAAATGGCGTTGAAATGACGAACTAACGTTTTCTATCGGGGACTATTAATTTCAAACGGAAGGAAAATTTCGAAGACAACATTTTGTTTCTTTTTTATTAACGATTGAGTAGCCTATCGATCTATTTTTGATGAAAACAAAATCAAATGTCGGACAAATGTTGAAATCCGAAGTTCATCGTGTGATGTTAGCAGCCTAGCGACAACTAATCAGACAATCGTAAAAGTCGGTGATGTCAGTAACACCAAATTTATTTTTTGATCTTATACAATTAAAATACGTTATTTATTTTCATTACTATGCCTAACACCAAAGCAATGTAGAAAAAAAAATCATGTAACATGTTTCAACTCATAGGCAAATGTTTTAAAATTATTTTGCA
Source organism: Phorcus lineatus (assembly GCA_921293015.1). Classification (NCBI taxonomy): domain Eukaryota; kingdom Metazoa; phylum Mollusca; class Gastropoda; order Trochida; family Trochidae; genus Phorcus; species Phorcus lineatus. The sequence goes on along the minus strand of OV121097.1, from coordinate 34,803,304 downwards.
TTCGTAATGCACTTCACTCTACTGAAGTACAAAAACCATGTATTTTTGTAGTCTACACGTAACAAAATCAAATAAAACACAATTATCAGACATGCTAGTATATGTTATTGAAAATGTGTGTATATACAGGGTGTATTCTTTGCGATAGACCATAAATAACTGACAGAGTGCTGCTATCATAAATAGTTAGTTTTCCAGGAATAGCATTACTGTGTTTTAGCGCGAATCCAACTGTTTTCCATGCAAGTGTCACTTGGCATCCCAATATTTTTATTAAATTTTGTTCATGTCACTACGATGTCTTGGCTTTCAAGAAAGGTCACATTGCAGCTTCTGTGTATCACTGGATTTCGTTCCAGTGCCATGAAATGGATTATTGAACATGAACGTAACATCGTTGTTTTTTTACCGGAATTTTTTTTATTGAGAGATATAAACACATTATTTATGTTTTTATTTGTAGTTGTCACTCATTTTAATTTTAAAAGGATGCATATATTTATCGATGTGAAAAATTATGTAGGCCTAGCGTAACGGTTTCTAGCTGAACGAAACAACAACATTTATTTGTTTTTTGACACTGGCTTTTTCCTTTTGAAGAAATACGTAAACAATATCAAAATAACATAATTTTAACTAATATTGTTTTGTGTACATAAAACAACAACACATATTAACTGTCATTGAACAAGAGTTACTTTATTGACAACTTTTTCGGTAACCGTCATTTTTTCATCGTCGGCCAATGTGACAATTTATACCGGAAGTTTTACTTCGCATCGATTGCTTTTTTCCGTAGACCCATGTAACATGAATAACAAATTTCATCACAAGTTATGTAGATCATTGAATTAGTTTTTCATTGTAGACTCCTTTAGTACCATTTATTTCGCTACTCGACGCATTTAAACGTCCGTAATTGTCTTAATTCATAAGAGGTCAAGGGTCACGTTGCTTAGCGCGTGCTATGGCCGCTGGTCGAGCCCGCAGATGCGGAGGGAATGCCACCGATGGCTCGATTTCGAGCCTGCAGCACGCTAGACCTTAATAATGCCCCCGTAATTGAATGCAATGTTTGAGGTTGTGACCTGGATGAAATTTCCACGGGCCCCGCTAACAGAGATCCCTATGTATAGAATAGTCTATACATAGGGGACTCTGTTAGCGGGGCTCGTGGAAATTACCTAGTAAAAACGCGTTCGGCTTCGGGTCAGGAGGTCCGTGGTTCGAATCCCGCCAGGAGATCGGCAAATTTGTCTGCAGTAGAGAACTGTTCTATAAACAGTCAGGTTTGGGTACAATGCTACACTGAATATCAGCTCAGTACCACCCATGGTTCGCTAGTTCCAGCAGATGCTCGCACGTTTCACCGCAGTGCATAGCCACATTAGTGTTGCGGGCTTTCTCCCTGCAATAACACTAGCAGCCGCGACATACGTGAAATAATCTTGAAAGCGGCGTTAAACACCAGCTCACCTCACCTGACCTAGTAAAACAATATAGACTCTGGCCTCGAATAGACGCCGGGTCTCGAATGCACGCCGGGGGTAAAGGGGGTCTGAAAAAATAGCCGGCGTCTATTCGAGGAAATACGGTACCTGAAAATAAATCATCCAGTTTAATAATAATAATAATAATAATAATAAGGGTATTTGTATAGCGCTGATTTCCACCGCACACTGACGATGCTCAAAGCGCTGACATCGTCCATATATACAAGACACTGTTCACTGTTCATATATACACAGTCAGGCAAAGTTTGGAGAACTAGATGTAGCGCTGGAAAAGAAATGTTTTGAGTCTGCTTTTGAAAAGGGGTAGTGTTGGGGCAAGTTTAAGGTTTAATAGTCGACTTGTGTAACCGCTGTCGCTCCCTCCTCATACAATTTCGGGCTAAATCCCTCGTATGGCTGGCAGCTTGATATTCGTAGCCATGCTCACCTGTTATTTTTTTCAGCCAATGAAATGTCGTTAATAAAGCAGCTTGAAGCTACTAAAGGTAGATTGAACTCATCCGTGTTGTGACGCTTTAGCTGAATGCGAATCGTCTCATTGGCTAGGGGCGTTATAGCGCAGTGGTTAGCGCGTTCGGCTTCGGATCAAGAGGTTTGTGGTGCAACATTGTATGCAGTAGAGAACAATTCTACACGCAGTCAGTTTTGGGTGCAATACTGCACTGAGTTTCAGCGCAGTACCACCCATGGTTCGCTAGTTCCAACCGATGCTCGCAGGTTTCACCGCAATGCATAGCCATGTTGGTGTTGCGGGCTTTCTCCCTGTAATAATACTAGCAGCCGCGATATAAGTGAAATAATCTTGAAAGCGGCGTTAAACCCCAACTCACTCTCTCACTCACTCTCATTGGCTCGATAGATAGCTAGCGATACAAGGGGTTTGCCTTGAAAGAGATCAGGGTATTAGGAAATATTCATTTACGCCGATTTAGCCGGATGGTGAAACCCGTGATTATTTATTTTTATGAATTAGTTTTCTTTTCGGAGGGTATAATTTTGTTCTTTGTTAATAATAGAAAAGACTAAGTAAAAAATGACTTTATTGCAATAATGATATATTCATTACAGGCGGGGTTGTAAGAGTTAAGATATATCGACCAATATTTGGTGATTGGTTTTAAATTTGCCTTAGAAATATTAACTTTTTTTGTAGCATTGATATTTAAATCAAAGTAGTCGAAAAGCTATAGTATTTTTGTTTTGTGAATAAGAAATGGGGCCATAAAATAATCATATAATCCTCATTGGTCAAGGCCCTAGTGCACACGATTTTGACGCAGCCACATGCAGGTGAATCCCGTCACCCATGTGTTGCACACACCAAAGTTTCAAACAACCATTACCTTTTGGTATTTAAGTATCGGTATCGACTTCATTATCACTTCATAAACACGAAGGAGAATATGCGATGCAATAAGATGACAGATCATTGTTCTGCATCGGGCACGACTTTCTTACAAGGAAATTGAAAGATGAATTAGGTTGACTACGCCATTGGTGAAGAAGGACGCGCAAACAAATGATGTAAAGGACCTTCCCCGTTCTTGAAGATCAAATGCTATCGCACCCCAGGGGGTCGTTGCACAAAACAACGAATGGTTCAGTATTATTTTCATCTCGCACTCTAATCTTTAAAATGCTTAATTCACCACACGATAGGATTTTCCTGTACTATTGACAGCATCAGTCATCTAACCACATTTATTTTATCAATCTATGAATACGATTGCTGGGAAGTCTTAGACGAAACATGAATAGCGCATATATGGTAACTTTCTTCTGCCGACAAGTTACTTACACATTTACATTTGTCTAGATTGTCTTCATATTGTATGCATTCTCTATGATTTCTCAAATTCTGACGTGGGTGGGAAAACCTAGTTGTAATTCTTCTTAAAACGTTTTCCGCATTATCTATTTTCTATGCATATTTGCACATTGAAAACCACTTTCAAGTACATGTATCTTTGATTTCATAGTCACATTTTTAAAAAAGAATATCTATGCAGGGGAAAGCAGTTTATTCTATAAGCATAATTTTCAATAGCAAAATAATGACATCCAATGCAGTGTATAAGGATAAATAGATTACACCAATATGAAGTAACAACATGAGAACACAAAGCACAAACTATTGTACAATCAAAGTACATAAAGATAGATACCACTTTAATAGTAAGATTTTAGGTAAAGAAACGTTATGTTTAGATTATCATGAAGGTTTCATTTGATATAAATTATATCAACATGATCCAAGGCTTGAAGAGAATTTTCATCAACAGTTATCGTTAATGTATTGGGTCTCTGCCCCACGAATGTCTTTAGACTTCTATTGCCCTAAGGTCAAAGTATTGTTAACAGCCTAGGGGGTTATGACTTCAAAGCATTGTTAGGTCGTCTTAAGGGGCAATAGTATTTTTTTTTAATAAGTTAAGTGATTTCATGAGATAATAGATGTTGCAAGACAATGTATTTTTATTAAAAGAACCAGTTTTGAAAAGAACGTACAATGATCAGTTAGGCTATGCGAATCTATATACTTACCTTAAATGATTGAAAAGTTCGTATGAAACCCTCACCATAAGAAAACTCTATAAGATCTACAACATGTAGCAATGTTACAAGATATATACATGTGATCATAAACAATTTCAAGCGGGAATACCACTTAGTATATGTCAAAATCAGTCTGACTAATCTTCGCCTGCTCAACAATAACTATTGTTACTTAAATATATCAAAGAATTATAAACATCTAAAAATGTACCTATTTACATTCACCTAAGTGTGAAATAACATGCTTGAAATAGATTATATATAGATTTTCTTCCATAGTCATTCCTATGAAAAACAAAAGAAAACTATCATATGGCATAAAAAAAAGTTAAGCAATATTGATCTACAGTGCAAATAAGGATCATTATGTACATGCATGCCTAAAATTAAAAAGTTAAAGTAACGATGTCTTCAACTTGGTCGAGACGTATCTATGCTTTCACTTCCACGTTTTGTTATTTTATAAGATTTTCAATACATGGTTGTATACATCACTATTTAAAAAGTTTGAAATTGTTTATTTCGTGCTTTGATGCGAGCAATTCTTATATACTAGATATTAAAAAACTCGCGACGTTCTTTAAAACTGGTCATCATTTTAAAACTTTTAATCTATCTTTTCTTTATCTCTATCATTTTGTGTCTTTTTCTTTTTACTGAAAGTCATAAATATTTATAGCCATAGAAACTTAATCATACGGGAAATTTATCTATTCGGGATCCAGTTTAAGTATTCTACTTTAAACTCGCTGATTCAAAGATAAGGAAGCGGAATCGCTGATAATACGTTGCTTCTGCTGAGCCGTTAATCTTGTGACGTCATGCTTAAAGAGGCACTCCGTGAGTTGTTTGAGTCATATTCGCAAACTTAATCAATGGTGTCATTTGATCGCGAAGTATCCACTGTTACCAAAAAGACCTATTTTATAGCTTCTTGTTTTTTTACAGTGACAATACGAAGGTAGAATGGCAGTGGCGCGCATCAAATAGTCAAACGTAATTTTGGAGACTTAACTAAAACAGCCTGGAGGGCAGTTAGGAGTTGATATTGTTTGTTAGGTTAATAAACTAGTATCCATGTATATTGGACGTGATTTCTACACCTCTGTTCATTTATAAGGCTGTTTTTAGATTTTCATTGAAAACCAGTATTTGTCCTTTATATGTGTTTTGGACATGAAAAAGATAAGATGTTTCGATTTTATATCACAACATATGACATTTTGGGTCGTATCAAAGGAAAATAATATGTTATGAAACTAACGGAGTGGCTCTTTAACAATTGTGTGTAACGTGACATCAGTCAGCACGCGATGTTAGGAATTAGGATGTAGATTTATTGAAAAGGAAATTATTGACCAAGTGTGTTAAAGGATCATCAATATCATATATCACAAATAACATGTGTGTTGTGCAGGTTTAGACTTAACAGCGATCATTGGTTAATGTGGGTGTTTTTATTATGATGCTTGATGACGTATGTCATCATTCAAAAACATTTTCGATGAAAAGTTTACCAGATCAATGGTTCAGAGATATTATGCACAGAAACTGCAGCTTATAGAAGTTCATCTATGGTTTCTGATATTTCATTTTACTGGTTCTTTGAGGAACCACATGATGTTTTAAAAAAATTGACGATGCTTCGATTACCCATCCCAAAATCAATATAATAATCCATGGTAAACTTGAGATGGCGTTATCAATGATTAATAACTGTTTTAGTAATCGAATAAAATGTACAAAGTTTTGCGTAAAAAGATTGTCTTTAGAGTTAATTTGCAAATTTATCCGATTTGAGTACCAGGTTTATCCAATAAATTTAGTCTACCGATAACACCCTTAATTAGATGATAAAATGGCGATCCTTTGAACTCGATTGATGAGAAAATAATTCAATATAATCTTACATTGGTAAGCAAAACATGGGACAGATTATGATCTCACAATCGTCAATAACCTCTCTACCCTTACCATAAAGTACAGGTCAGATAACTAGATGGTCTTACATGTGGCAAATTCGACACAAAGAATCAACATCAGACATATTTATAGTTCAGTAACCGGTTTACCCCTCCTGCTCTCAAATCATGTCATGATAAGAAGGAGTATAAGAAATGTCATACATTTGACATATCGGCTACGAGGGACCAATATCGGTCAGATTATCAGTTCAATTACCGTTTTACCTTACCTTCTCTCAGATCATATCACATAGATAAGGAGCATAAGGGAGGTCAAACATGTAACTTGTCGGCACCAATATCAGACACATTGTTATTTCAGTAACCGTTTTCCCCTCATTTTCACCGAACATAATTATCACATAATTGTATGTACAAGGAAACCGTTTTACCCTCCCTTCTCTCAGATCATATCATATTGATAAAAACATGCACAATGAAAGGTCATGCATTTAACATGTCATAACAAAATTTTATATCATCGGAAAATAATTCAAACAAAATATTTAATTGTCACCCATGATCAGCCTACATATTTACATAGGCATTTTCTTGTCTTACTTGATCTATAATGTCATAATCGTCTTCATCCTGTCTTGCCAGATCCGAGTAAGTGTTACCATGTGTGCTGTTGGATTTTTCAAATGGGTTATCTTTGTTTTGACCTGTACAAACAACATTTTCGTAAGACTTCACAACCTTTCCCTTCGAAGTCATATCTGAGTATGTATTACCCTCTGCTCCCATGCCGTGTCCACGTTCCCTGGTTACGCGGCCCATTTCAAACGTTGGTGGCTGCTGTGGCGCTGAGCTGCGGTCTCCGGGGTCAGCCTTCAATTTTAATTGGGCATTGCGTTTCCTGAAAAAGGAAGAAAGAGCTTTCTCTACACTGAAAAATATTCTGGCATATACAAATAAAGACTTACTATAATAATCCTCAGAATTTATTAAGTTTTATTTTCTGCAAATTAAGCTCCTATGAACAACATTTTGACCTAACTGAAAACAATTACATTAAAAAGTGATGAAGACGTTGCCTTAAAACGATATGAACAATTCATTGTTTTTTGTTTGGATTCGTTCATGGATAAACGATTTTTTGAGATCTTGCTGGAGAATTGATGTTAAAATATTCATTTCTTTATTTCTCAGATTCAATATTTTTATTATTTATTTATCAAATGTAGTTCAATTAATAACTTACATTCGAATAAGAAGGAAGCCAACTATACACCCCAAGACAAGGATGGTGAATCCGCAAATACAGCCAACAATCAATGTGGTTTCATTGTTATCTGGAAAATAATGGCCAACAACCAGCATCTACATTTCTTCATTAACCCTACCATTAATGCATACCACGAGACTATCTGGTTAAGCTGTACATTAAGTAACATATGTTCATAAAGAAGTTGGAACACAGAGACCCATGCATTCTCTTCCTAAAGTTGGCACCTGAGTCATTTCTGCAAAAGTGTATGTTTCTAGCAAAATCCCCTATGAAGAATGAAAATCTTACATTTCGGTTATTTATCTCTTTAAAATAAAAGTTGTCACACATCTAGAATGTGAGAAATGTGTGTGCCTTACCGGTGATTGAATTCAAGTCTTCTCTAAGGTGAAAGAAATAGACCTAGTGCTTAGTTTGAGTGAGTGAGTGAGTTGGTATTAAACGTGTTTTGAACAATATTTCAGTTATTAAACACGTGGATGACAAGCATCCAAAAGAGAGTGGACATATAAGGGAGAAAGGGATATACAGGATGAGGGAAAAGTCGGAAAGAAAGGCATAGTGAGAGATTGACAACAGGTTTTAGAAGGACTCAAATTTAGTCTGGCTTCTAACCGTCAACCTGTCCAGCTTGGGTGTCCCTACCAGGAGCGTTAAAGCTCCAGCTGGCATAGCTCTCGGGGGTCTCTGAAGCACGCAAACCACCACACCACGTTCAGGTATTGAGTCCAGTGGTGGCTTAGTTTGAAACTACAATTCTAATTAGACGAGCACATTTCAATTGCAGTCAATCATTACTCTATTTCGAGCCAAGAACATGATCCAAATATAACAGAGCATTTCTGAACGTAGTGATAGTACCATCTAAAGGCAAACAACTTATTCAACTTATCTGTTCTTTGTGACCATGCAATTAACTATTGCTACCGACATATTCGGTGTTACTTGACTTGATGGATTTGGTGCTAACTAAGCAAGGCAGTGGACCCGAAAACGCACGAGTTCCATTGCAGATATCGTGATACAAAATACTTAAGTACCAACTATTGTGTTAGCGCGTTCGGCTTCGGATCAGGAGGTCCGTGGTTCGAATCCCGGCAGAGGCTCGGCAACTTTTTTTGCAGTAGAGAACTGTTCTACACGCAGTCAGGTTTGGGTGCAATGCTACACAAAACTTCAGCACAGTAGCACCCATGGTCGCTAGTTCCAGCCGATGCTCACAGGTTTCACCGCAATGCATAGCCACAATAGTGTTGCGGGCTTTCTCCCTGCAATAATACTAGCAGCCGCGATATCAGTGAAATAATCTTGAAAGCAGCGTTAAACACCAACTCACCACCACCAGCATCTATTGTTGAGGGACTGAGTTGCATTGAGCAAGGTTTTTTATCACAAAACACATTATTCAGGGAAATGACAGGGTTACAACACATTGAAAAGGCTTAGAAAGAACACTTCAAACAATAGCTTGACATTGAAAAAGTCTGTAGATGATTGAAAAAGTTGTATATTCCGCAGACTTGCGTGATAATCAACTCATTAGCAATTGTAAAAATGTTGTATGTAGTATTTTGCCATTTTCCCCCATCAAAGTCCAAAACGAATCTATGAACATTATCTAATGATAATTACTAATTATGAAATGAAGTATAATTTCCAAATGGTGTATTTTCAAATAGACAAAGTTTTTAACCTTAAATAAAAGAACTTATATTCAAGTGTTTGATGTAAGGTGTTGCCCAAATGTATTCTTAATGATAGCGATATTACAACACGCAATATTTTGCAATTGTGCAAGATAATTTGGGATATTTCTTAGTTACTACCCTGTTTTTGTTTTTTTTTATACTAAACTTGATTTGACTTTCCCTCATCTCGAACTCAATAGAATATTCTCTTCGATCGATAATCACAAAATCTCACCTCCAGCCGTTACAACGTTGCCAACAGAGTTTAGTTTAGTCGTATCTTCTGTTGTTGGTAAACATGCGCCAGTTTTCTGTTGATGGTCAATGGGTACGCCTGTTGTGCCAAGTTCTGAAGTCAAAACATTTGAGTTTTCAGATTTTATGTGATGTGACCACTGACGTCAGAATTCATTTTTGGGGAAATCTTTTAGTGTGGTTGTTGGATTAAGCTCTGATGTCAGAGATCTGTTTAACAAAGCTAAAATTAGGTAATGTTTTATATTTACCATATTGGTATAGGGAGATACACAAGATATACATTTACCAGATATAATTAATCTTTTAATTTTATTTCTTTTGAGGAAAACATAATTAAGCTTTAAAATAAAAGACGTAAAACCTGATACCTGAACAATTTTATGCAGGTTTTAAACCTAGCCAAACAGGGTTTGTTTTAGAAATGTTGCAATGGGTTGTTCGCATGACTCTCAAGCAGATACTGTTTTTTTAGGATTTGCAAAAATTCGACAAAAGGAGACAAACCTGCTTTTGTAGAGAGCCTTGGAGTTGTCTGGTGGATACTCGGAGACGAAGTATATATGCTGAATGAAGTATAATATCTTGGATTATAATAATCCCTATACCCAAACATAATGGTGGAAAACCTTTGTGTCGATTTGAGGAAAAGAATTCCATTTCTATTTGTTGCTGTGCCAACTTTATAATCGCTATTGGGAATATTCTTCCAACTAAAGATGAATGCGGAATGCTGTAGCCTGGAGTTTACAGTGTATGCATGGAAATCATCGTTATCTTGTTTAGTCATTATCTTCAGGTCTGCATTTACAGGAATGTTGATCACAGCTGAGTCGTCATATCGTTCTACAGGAGGCAGAATGGTGCAGGGATTTTCTTGATAAACATCATTGTTATTATGAAATTCAGTCTTTAAACAGAGGTATGACATCACCGGTTGGGAAGTCGTAAAATGTAAACTTTCATTGACAACTACAGCTCTGTGATAAAACTTTGTTTCACCAATTGTAACAATTTCTCCATCATTAAACATGATATTTGTATTCATTTCAAGACAAGTAATGTTAATGTAATATTCGTCAGTAAGATTTTGCATATATCTGAACTTTTTTATTGTTAAAGATCCAACTGCAAGCACGTACTCATTTCCGAAGTCCTCACTTGGTATTAACTGCTCGTACATATATTTATAACCAATTCCACCATTGTTTTCGATAAACACAGCTACATCCCGAGATGCAGATACGATCATCCCAGAGCCTTCATTATCAACGATAGCTGTCTGGTACTCGACGAGATCATAACGAACAACAACTCCGTCCTTTATGGTAACATCAACGGAGGATGTCCAGTTTCCTGTGGCTAACATGATACGCCCGTGCCTATTTATAGTCACATCATAAGATGGAATGACATATTCAGTTCCGAGACTTGTAACAGGTAATAAAGCAACGGACAGTACTCTGTTTTTTGATTCATCCAGTAGGAAGAATTGCAGGTGTTCATTATCAGTCTCAACAAAACATACAGAGTGAGAAGTAATGTCAAAGTAATCTGCCACATATGGATGTGTAATCCTAGTTTCGATACCAACATTGCCAGAGCACCTCACTTGATAGCGGGCTTCCTGTTCTCCTATAGCCACTATTACTGCACCAGCGTAGCCGGACTTGGGGGGAACCATAATGAAAGCATTAGTGGGATCTGTAATATGAGAATAATTTAATAAAAACTGTCATCAAACATTTAGGTCATGAGGGGATCTTAAAAATTAAAAACAAAAGACAACAAATATCCTGATAAACTTCAGGGTTTTTTTAGAAATAAAATATTAGTTTAGAATGAATGAATATGGGGAGTATCCATGTGCCATTTGCATAGCCATTGAAGGAATCGAGAAACATTGCCAACTGGGGACGGATGTTTTGTGAGGAGGTGTGACTTAAGGTAAAATATTGGTAAATTAGTCAGAACACAGTTCTAAATATCCTCGGAAAAGAGAGAAAAATTACCTCAGACCACATACTATGCTACAGAACTAGCCAAGATGACTACGGAGTGAAAAGCGCGGTATAAATGGATTGTTTGCCGATTACATGTGGGACATATAGACAACTGAGTACATCGGTTAAATATTAATTTTGGAGCGTTTATCTAATTGATTACATCAGACTGTTTAGTGTCTACATATCTTGCCTAAGGGGCAGGATAATATGCATTGTCTAAATGGATTTTGTGTAGATTTTTGGATTTTTGGAGAGCATAACTACTTACCCTTGAAGGGTTGTTCATCCTCTGCTAACGATAGACCATCGATGTAAAATGTTTGTGGTCTGAATGTGAAAACAATGCTAGAAAACTTTGATTGACCTATGGCTGTAAAATACCAAGAGCCCCTGCGCCAGAATCTTCCAACTTTAAATTTTGACTGGTAAATATATTCCCATCCACCAATGACATAGCTTGGGATTTCCATGTAAAGAGTGTTCAAGGTCACAGTCAAAGAAGTATAGAAAAGTTGTAATCTCTCCTGATGTCGATAGGATGAAACGGGCGGGACTAAAGCAAATCCTTTCTGATCACCAACGCTCCTGCAAAGTGTCGCCATGACAGGTGTGCTTGACACAAAGTGAAATGTTTCATTTTTCTCTAGAATGCGGCTCAGGATGTTGTTATTTGCTGAAGCCAAAGTTCCATTGCTGAACGTTATCTTAAAGCCATTGTCTCCACCAATAACCTGAAGCTGGAAGGGTGGCATGCTGTCATCAACTGCAATGATGTACTCATCAGTGAACTGTTGAACTGGCAACAACTGGGTGTAAGTGTACACAGTTGTACTGTCGGCTGTCCCACTGAACACTGCTATGGTCTCTGTGCTGTTGATTCTTGTCCCACTCAGGTCAAATCTGACCTTTAAAGTGAAAGTTTCGTAAGCTCTTAAATTGAGTTTGAACGTGTCCCCCTTTACATAATTGCGACCACCGTATGAAAACTCAACATTGGTTTCCAATCTGATACCAACATCTGCATCACGTTTATAGGCTGTCATCACAAGAACTGAATACTCAAAATCGTTTTGGATACAGGATGACACTACGTATCTGGTCCCCAGTGCAGTGACAGGTAGTGGTAAGAACACATTGTTTTTGTAACTGTTGCTGTAAATTGTAACCTTCATTGCACCGTGACTGCATGATATGAGACTAGTGCTTCTGTCAAAGCCAAGTGATGTACCAATTTTCTCATCTAATTTAATTCCTGAACGTCCGGAACTAGACCCATAAGCCATTTGTACATTGCGATTTACATACGAAATTTTCACAGACCCGCCTGCTCCATCATATGTTACTTCTACATAGCTTGAACTATGAACAGAAACGAGGTAATCTGTACCTGAAATTGAATAATGAAGAAGAGTTATAAAATGAATAGGAAGACATTATGATAAATATTACGATTAATTTTAATTTGTTAATCAAAAAAATGTAGGGTAGGGTTTGAAGATACAAAATACGTTATGAGATACGTTACAGATAAACTAAAGATGCTATTTCATAAGATAATTTCTTAATATCTTATATGCGGAAAGTTAAAAGAACAGTTTCATTTTAGATACAAAACTACAGTTAGCAATATCTCAATAAACGTTGATCTTTTGAAGTCATCCCAGCAGGCACACAACGTTTGATCAACGTTGATTCAACGTTGAAATTTGGTTGTTTAGTTGATCAACCTTTCATCGACGTTGATTCAACGTTATGGAAGCGACACAAGAAGATTCACTCGAGATTCGTTTAGGGACAACATTGTATCAACGTCTGGAACCAACACACTTCCATATTTGATTTCTGTTTACATTTTGTTTAAAATATAGTGTAAATATATATGCAATCAATAAATGAAATTTTCCCTTTTTGTAGTATTTGAATAATTTGAAAATATTTTTTTTGGAAATAAATTTATTAAGCTGTTTTGGTAACATGAAAATGTTCAGGCATCTTTTCATTAAAAAAAAACAATAGTTGAAATGAACTTCATTTTTTTATAGCCTTCTGTCTTTAGACATTTGACATTTTTTTAACTAATGATTAATATCTTTTCTGGATTTAACAATACAAAATCCTGTGCCTTTGAACATCTTTGTATTTTGTTTGATACTTGATCCTTTTCCTCATCGTAATCCCACTTTTATATTATCGTTCGTTTTAAATTCGCTATGCAAGTTTTGAAGAAAAAAACCCAGTGCCGTCTGCTCAAGTGGATGTTACTCAAACTGCACCTAAAGTTAAATGTAAGTATTTAAAAACTTGATAATCTTTTCATTGTCTGTAAAGTAAAATCAGGACTGGTACAAACAAGTTAATCTTTACTCTTACTCATGTTTTCTGCTGATTAGTATATGTTTTAGTATAACCAAATTACTGTTTCAATGTTATGGTAAAGTTGACCTTCATAGGCTAATCATGTCAGTGTTTTGGCTTGGTGCACATTGCACAAATAAATTAGTCAAATGAATTCAAGAAGTTGTTATTGATCAGTATCATATATATAGGGTTTGAATATTTTGATAAAAATATTTCAATTGCTGTGTGGCCGGTAACTGCTGAGGCAACTTATTTTTAGGCCAGACAAATATATCGTCTTACCAATAAAAAAGGGCCTATTAGGCCCGGTGCCTTAAGTGGTTTCTTTCTAAGACAATTTTATATTTTAAAGTTAAAATGGACGTTTTTTTATTTTTGTCTTAATGATGAGTAATTGCTCAATCCTCAGACACTCAGCAATTCGCAGTGGCATTCTCCTAATTAACCAACCAATCACGATTTTGGAAAATCAGTCTCACCACTGTTGCAGCGGCACGGCAAATTCTTGCACTGTTGTCTGTTGACGCTGACATCGACGAACACATCTCCTGATCATGTCCCAGACATGCTCTATTGAGGTTAGGTCAGGACTCAAGGCTGGCCAAGGCATATAGAAAATATGGTGATGCTGGAGATAGGGATTCACGAAACGAAGCGCATCGGGCACGGACATATCATCGGCGACCTTTATATTGAGCAAAGGGCAGTACTATCGGTGCCAGGATGAAGTACACACCAGTGACCCTTCCTAGAACAACATGCAAGTCCGTTGTGCTAGTCATGGTAATCCTTCACGCCCGAATCCACATGCTGTCTGATGTTAACGTTAGCTTGATGCTCATTTACACGCCTCCAAACACAAACACCCTTATCAATGTAATCCAGGGTAGGTCTGGACATATCTGAAAACATAACACGCGCTCATCGAGGATTACCCAAATTTCTACGCTGCCTACACCATTGACGACTTAGCCATTTGCTGGCACATTAATGGAAGCACAACACACAATCGTCGGGCATTCAAATGGGCTGCATGTAGCTGATTTCTACCTTGAAAACCTTGATAGGATAAACCAGCAAGCTGCAGTTATAATTAACGCTTCCTTGAAGAGTCAAGTTTGACCATGAACCCCTCCAACGTGTAAGGCGCTATTGCATGTTGCATGTACAGCTCAGTGGTTCCCTTGGGGCGATAAGTTATTCATCCATGAACCAACTCTCTAAGCATGTTCAGTGTCCATGACTATTTATTATACCACAACCTGCATTGGTATGTATTTCAATATACTCTACTTTTTTTAAGGGAACATATCCCACTCTTCGGCCTAAGACTGCAACCAAATTCTTGAAACCATCAAACTACACGTTTTCATAGAACAGAAGAGTCTTGACTAAACATAATTTGGTTGCAGAGAGAAACTTAACAATGATATCGCAAATGTGGGAACTTTACCTGGCTGTTTATTTACATTTCAATGAAACATCGGCAACTTGCTCAAAGCTACCGAGTCCGGTTTACGATCATGTCCGGTTTTCGATCATGTCGTGTGCCGCTTCGCTGTCGTTTCTGACAAAGTGGATGGAAATTTTCTACTTACCTTGTTTAATCTATAATTCTCTATAGTTTATCATGTGTTGGTAAGTATTTATGACATTCCTTGACCAAAGTATTCCTAAATTGCCATTTGTTTTTACAACGTGGCCCCGAGACGAATTCGAATTGTTGTCAAATCTCAACACTATTCTTATTGGCTGTAACAGATGCCACTGATAGCAAACTAATTTTGATAGAAAATAAACATCATCAAGTAAGTTTAATGAATAGTTTCTATCTAAAAACCGATCAGAATCAATCATGAATAAGTAAAAACGAACGTCAAAATTTTATTGAAAATGTTTGATACTGAATTAGCCAATTGAAAGACGTGTTACTTAGCTTAAGGTATTACGTCACACGTTGTGTCAGAGGGAACATGTCAAACTGAAACTTTTGATTTGGTCGTTTTCTCGTCAATTGAGGTAAATTTGAATTCTCCTGCAACCAAATTGATCTGATAACCTTTTCAAAATATAATTTTATCACCTGCAACCAAATTACTATTAGCCAAGACATGAAAAATGATGAATATTTGACAAAAAATAATTTGGTTGCAGTTGCCCGTACGGGACTGCAACCAAACTCGAAAAATTACTCGATTTCATGACAATTTTTCATTTTGCAGCAAAATTCCAGGATTCCTAATAATACAGTATGTTACAGTCAATCATTTCAGCTTTCGGAATAACTTCATCTCAACTACTTTCAAGGACTGGGTAACATTTTATAGACGTTTTAGATACCCCGTCATTCGGACCCCTCAATTACTCTTAGGCCCACTCTTCTCTGATAGGTGCTAGCTTGACCTTTTCACGACAAACACTTATGGTTGAATCGTCATCAAAACGAAGGACAGCCATCATTTGTTCAAACCTACTGCAGGACATCGTTGCTCTGATGATAGGAGTCCTAAACTGTTTGCTCGTAATCATCCTACTGCTCATCATGTTTTGTAATTAGTATACCAATAAGAGCCAAGGTTTCATATTCATTTTTGTCCCCGGTTACTGGCTACCCTTTTCAGACATGAACTTACTGGCTACCCTTTTCAGACATGAAATTACTTCCATAGATGTTTGTGAATGCAACATCCCGACTTCAATCTGAATATGATCAACATGTTTAAACTGTGTTTGTTGACCAAACAAATCCATTTTTTATTTACAGAACTAGTCCTACATGCATGAGACTGTCACTGTCTGGATCAGATTCTGTTTCTGATGTTTCATGTGGAACAAAGTAACTGTCCGTCTCACTATCCCCACTGAAGGACAAAATCAGACTCCTCAAAACTTCTGATAAACTCTTCAGATGGACTTACCTTCCTCTTGCGAGTATTATTAGTGATTATTGTCAGGTAGCTTAAAGAGCTGGGGATATGGACCCTTTAGCAATGCTTGCAAGGGGGTAGAAAGGAGGCCCATGTTTTATATTTTTTTTAAGATATAATTTTGGGAGACTGCATGAATCGGGAATAGATGTTTTGTGAATATTTAAAAATCAGTATATATTTATGGAATACATGAACTTTCGGCAAAATTATGCCAAATGTGAACAAATGGCAACACCATAAAGGTGCAGCCGGGCCTCAAAGGCCCCGGTTAAGGGGGGTAGGGTTAATGTTTGAGTTATAACAAATATTATCATCACGGGATGTTCATGTTATTAACTGCCACCTGGATTCTTTCCCCAAAGTTTCTGTTGATAAGACAGTGAAATTTAAACCTTATTGGGTTGAGGTCAAAGTTCACAGACGCTTATCAAAAATTGTGTCAGCTCGCACAATTGATTAACCTCTTTTCTTTGTTAAATAAAACAAATGCTTAGTTATATATTACATATTGATAATTAAGGTAAATCATGTTTTTAATACTAAACTGTCACTATGCACATTTTTCAAATTTATATTGAAATAAACAAGACAGTTTTTAGATGAAATATTTTGCAACACTCACAGATCCTTGATAAAGTAGACACAACTAAACCCGGGGATAATTACTCCATGAAAGAAATCAAAAGAATTTTTTAATTGCCACCAGGTATTTATGTGTTGATTTCATCAGATCACAACAATTGACATTAAATGGATTTTTATCAAATTAATGAATAAATTATCGAACTACCAGTATGTGAAACTTTTAATTTCAGGAGGGGTTTTGCTTTGCCATCCTAAATCAGACTAAACAAGTAATAACCTATTATCTGTCCAGGAATACAAATGCCAGAGAAACATATGAGTATGTCTCACCTTCAGGAAAATACTTTATTTAGGATCGATGGGATCATTCTTTTCAAGGAAACTGGACAATTCACTGTCAAATTCAGTTACCAGTGTATCAGTTTTGTTAATTAAAATGCTGTACATAAGGAGATTTTTTTCTGAATTTTGAGCATGTCTCGGTATGATGTACTTGTTTGATTAATACTTTTTTTTTAATCCAGAAAATTATTGTCAGGAATTCAAATTTGATAATATCAAACTAACTGTAAACTCAGCAGAGGGTAAGATGTCAAAGAGGTGACAGTTTACAAAAATTAGTAATTAACTATAGCCCGTGCTCGAGCTCAATACCTGTGAATAAATACTTATTAGGCCTACAAGAAAGCAATATTTTAAGTAACTGGAAGATTCACTGTCAAATTGTATTACCATTGTATCCGTTTTGTGTAGTGAAAGAGATAGATTAGTAAATCAAAGATCGAGCAATGCTCAGCCGATTTCATTTGCTGACGTCCGACCGAAGAAGGGCCAATGGGCAAAATTTCGCCAGCCTGATGAAGTTAGTCGGCACTGGGCCCATCAAACTTCAATTTTGATGTCAGGTATAATTTCAACGTTGATTCAACGTCAGATACAGATGTCTGAAAAACTGATATTTTCAACCTCAATGTTTCAACGTTGACGACAAACCAATTTTCAACGTTGAAACAACGTTGTTTTGCCCACTGGGATATCGATCTTTATTTCAAGTAATGGGCACAGTTTGATGTACTTTTCGTGTATGAACCTAGTCTACAGCATGTATGTGTGTGCATATGTTTATGCATTGCATATCAAATAAATAAACTCAACATATATCCATTTCTTTTTCAAGTTGATTTTATAAGTGAGGTTATACTGAGGTTTTTAATCATTGACAATAATTGATAGCATTGTGAGATCATGCTATTTGTCAACGTTTTACAGTAATGGTAAAGGATCTTTGATTTTGTTGTAAACTTATCAATATTAGTTGTGTCTGTCGTGTATGATCTCTCACAAGAGAGTTTGCTTTTAATGAAAAATGTATCTTTCCCTCTCGGCTATATGGTATTATTTAATTTGAATAATTATTTTTTCTTATAACGGACTTATGGATAGTAAAGTAGATTATTCAAACCTGTGACGAGAGTGGACAAGGTCCAGATAACCAAAAGGCCGACAGCATACATCCTTGTCTAACACCTTCAATGTTGACCCAAGGGCTAAAACAATCGGATAACATTTGCATTTAATACAAAATTGAAAAAAATTCAAAAGTACGTCATAGAAACAACAAGGAATCAGTTTACAAATACTTTTACCCATCAATGCATTAAAACATGCTTTTATCTTTATTTGCATTTCTAAATCTTTTTTTATATTCTCGGGCCTCAAAACAATAATGTTAACTATCTTTTAAGCATAAGCTTGTCAGTTAGCCATGCACATTGATATCACTTAATATTTCTAACCAACTTTAAAATGTAAGAAGCTTAATTGGTCCATTTCACACATGTAAATGATAAACCATGTATTTATTGTATGTTTGTAAATAATGAATAGCAAATAGTAAATGTAAATAATGATTCTTTCTAATTTAGACTATAATTGTTCATACCATCTCTACCACAACGAATTGTTATTTTTAATATTTGAAAATACTATTTATTGCGGTTATCAAGCCTTTAAATTGGGTCTGGTACATGGCATACACCAGAGTCCAATATTAACACATATTCCTAGCTTTCCTGCAATGTACACGACTGATCCACGCTAAAGTTTTGTTTTGCAATTTTTCAGCAATTCTTCTCTTGAATACACAAAACTCCTCATTTCGATGAATGAAATCTACCTGCTTGTCTGCAAACTAGCCTTGGATGATAACGATGAGTTTCAATTCTATTATGGACGCAGTTTCACCTTAAATGATTGATATTTGAAATGGAATTCAATAGGTCAAACGAAAAGTCTTGTCTCTAATGAGCAAATCTATCTAGAGACACTTCCAGGGTGATCATAGAAGTTGTATATATGCTGTAATTTGAAAGGTATCCATGGGTATATCTATATACTATCATCATCACAATCACATGGTATTTGAACATGAACATGAACAACGAATCGATCATCCCCTGTCAACCCCTCCGAATATTACACACACACCAATCAAACGGTTACAGTAATAGAAACAAGAAATACAATGGATGAAATTAAAACAGTTTGTTTGTTGTAAGCAATCACTCTGTATTCGAAACGTTTAACTATGGTCTCGACAAAGGCTTATTATTATCAAACATGAAAGTAGTCGATTTTTTAGGTTCAGACTCCTGTTTTATAGCACTCCAGGGGTCATTCATATGCTTTCGTGACAACCATTAAACTGGGCACATTAAAACGGTTGAATACATTTCAAGCAGTTAAGTTACAACAATTTAGAATGAGTATATAACTTCCAAGAATATTTTACTTTCTACATAAGAAAATTTCAGCAATTAAACAGGTTTCAGAAAACAAGAAACCTTCTGAACCAACCTGAACGCAGACCTGCACCACACAAACTTCCCACTACACAATATTGAATATGATATGCAATTGGTAATGAAATGACAAATTGGAAAAGAAAAACAACTGAAACTATAAAAAAAAATCATGAAGAGAAGATAGGAACCAACCTGAACATGGACCAACAAGGATGTTATGTCACCTTGGAATGGCTGTCTATAACTGCACAAACCCCAGCGTTTTGAAAACATCAACGAACCAGAAAGTTAACCAGCCGGGAAGTTATTTCAGAGCTATTCACATGTACTGCAGACTGAGTTTATAGAAATATAAAGATATATATCTATAGCAATAGTGATCCCATATGACTTGATAATGTAAAATTCATGCAGTTTATTAGAGCGCTATGTTAAGCCAAGCAGGGCCTGATAGAACAGGTAAAACATATATAAAAATGCTGTATCATCACCATCATTGCTAACATATATAATAGCATGTGTAGTAACTGAGCAGACAGAATTCATGAATGTATTTAGAAATGATATAAAAATGTAATTAGTTAACAAGACTATTGCTACTATACAATTTCCCCAGCAGGGCTCCAATTTGCACCAGCCTTTATCACTGCCTAATTTTAAAAAAATATGGGTGGATGCTGCATAACCTTTCTTAGCTGGGTGGGAAGATGGTGATTATATTTAATTTTTCTATATTTCATACTTACACTAATATTTACATAAAGTTAGTTTTGTTAGTTAATTAGTTAGTTAGTTAGTTAGTTAAAAGTTTTCATTTTGACAACGGATGCATACAGTGTATACATGTAGCTATTATCAGACACTGGCATTATATTCTTAAAGCCTTCGGAGGGTTTATAATACATAACCTCAAAATATCTACATTCCATAAGTCATGGGCCCGCTTAAATGGTTTTTTTCTTTGAAATTTTTTCGAAAACAAGTGAACTCGAAGAACAAATACTTGAATCTCTAACTAGCAAAAAAGAATTATAACGTAACAGTGACAGTTAGAGATGAAGTAGTAACAATCTGACTATGCAATAACATAAATGCCTGGTAAGTTCTAATTCACGTGGACGAAACATGCTGGTGAAATTATTTTTACTATTACTGCTATGATGTCAGAACTTATTAAACCACAATCTCTGCTATAGTTACCTATGTGTGATTCGGTCAACTCCTTCCTTATCATATGACAATATTTTATTTATTTATTTCATATTTCGATATTGGAGCGTCAGCTATACGTCTTACCCTGAGACAGGATGCAGTGTCTTAAGCGTTTTCTTTCACTACTCAATGCGATTACTATCATTATCAAGTCATTTGAAATTGTTAAGTTTGCAAATCAACGAGACAAAATAAAACTACACAAGGAAAAATCATATACATTAAAATAAAAAAATGTGATTGATTAGAAAATGACAAACTTCATAATTTGGAGAAATAAAACACTTAGGGAAGCATATATACATAAACAGAAAATGATGAAAAAGCCTATCCTTGATGTTATTTCACTGTGAGCAGGTTTCATGTACATTGCACAATACCAAATAAAGTTTATACAACAACAATAAAGAAGAAGTGGCATCCATTTGATAATATTATACAATTTGTGTAGTTTCTTGGAGCCTTTCATTAAGTCAGGTGACTGTATTCGTAACACAGAGGTCAAACTTTTGAATGGGTGTGACTTTTCTCTAAAAAGATAAAACTTAACAAAGAGGTAATGGCTTTTGGTACTCGGATTGAATCGATAAATACACATGTTAAGACGATACATACTCAGCATGAATTACTATTGCAGAGACTTAATAGACAGAATATTGAATTTGATAAAAAAAACCCATTATATTCTATAATTTGTTTAATTACATTAAAATTTTGGCTTAACTCTTTGGCAGCATAGAACATATTTTTGTGTATAAGAAGAGGAGTTTTCGCACCTTTTAAAATGAAAACTCTATATATTCAAATTCAAATGATACCAATGTTAACACAAAGCTGTTTAGGACTAGCTATTATGAAAACCACATATATATTTGGTTGGGCGGGAATCTAGCATTTATATTTGGAAAAAAACTTCACATCAACATACCCGATCGAATTTTGTTCATTTTCATAAAGCATATAATGAATGTAGAACGATGATCTGTTGATGTAATTTCATAAATTTAAAACATCTCAGTTTAGTATAAATTTCTTTGATAAGCACTCCTTTTTTTACGTAATGACACCCTCCCCAAAATGTTTATCCTATGAAAACATATATACATCTATCTCATTTCAGACGAAGAGTGTCGAAGTAGGCTTTTGCTTTGGAATTCTTTACAAACCAAATTCAATGGTTCTTCACCACGCCCTCCATTCATCTCTCATCCGTGTCGATAAAGATTTAGACGAATGCAGTGTCATGATGCAATCTTGCATTGAGTGTAAGTACTTACCTGTTAACCTGCAATGCTATTAAAGGTCAGCGGCACGTTTTTAAAGGACTTTTAGTAATTCTCCAAATAACATTATGTATACAAAATTCATTATCTTCTGAGCGTTAAACCATATCAATGCTTATCCCAATCATTCGTATTCGTTAAGAAAATAATCAGGAATCAGGCAAAAACCACTGGTGACCATTTGTGCGTGAACACCTTTTAAATGATTTGAGGTAAGGAAATGGGTTCGCATAGCTTAACCGATCACGATACATTCGTATAAAAACTGCTTGCTGTGATCATGAAACAATTCTAAACATTTAATTTGGGAGACCACTAAAACATATTTTGAAAACGTGCTACCTCTTTTACCCTTTAAGTAAATGTATTCATTTTAGTTTGATCTCCTAAAACGTCTACTTAACTCGGCCTCCCATCGACAGCTTTGCAACTACATTGCATACTTTGCTTGACAAAATGATTTCTAACGTGTATGAAAAGCTATAGGTGACCTCTATCGAACAAGCGATGCACCTGTTATTGTTAATGTTACGTGATTTTCAAAATTCTTTTCATTTCGTATTGATTACATGTCATGCAAATTCATCTTTAAAAGTGTATCTTCAATTTGATTCGGGTCACATACATTTGTACATAGCTCATTTTAGCTATACGTTTCTCGTTTTGTCCTTTATCTCATAATCGAATTATGAATTAAAATTTAAAAAACCTATGTCAAAGAACAGAATTCAGTTTATTCATTAAGCATGCTAATACAATTGTATTGCCGTGCATGCAGGTTTTTTTTTTGGGTGTTAGTGGTAAAACCCCAAATCTAGCAGTCCGTGGTGAAATGGGCTGGGCATCTTGTCTGACAAAACAGAATATCGAAGTACTAAGATTCTGGCGTCGTATACAAACGTCGCAGTGTAACATTGTATCAATCATTAATGCATGGTCACGCAATTTTAGAACTTCCTGGTATAATTGTGTTTTCAATTTGATTTCAAATTGGAATTTACCACTGCAAAACAGTGGTTGTTACTCTTAGACAATGAGAATTGGCTTGCTGAATTATGGAATGATAAAGGTTTGATCCATGGTAACAAATTGCGGACATACCGTTTTAAGAATGTGTTGCAAACAGAAAATTATGTCACATATAACCTGGATCGTTCTGAGAGGAGTATTATTAGTAAACTGCGTTGTGGAACGCTGCCATTAGAAATAGAACTTGGTAAAATTTGCCATAAAGAGCAAGTAGAGAATGAGGTACACTTTTTACTGTCTTTTGAAACTTATTCTGACCTTAGGTATAATATTGAAAGCATCTTTCCCTCTTCCAAAAGTTATCAATTGTAGACCAATTCAATCTTATTATGTCAAGCACTAAATCTAAATCATTAGCCGTATTGCTCCTCCGAATTTTTAAGCGGCGCAAATCCCTCAGCATACATTAGCATACACTAGGTTTTATCTCTAAAAAAAACATTGTCACTTTTTAATCTTTTATTGTTATGCGTCATTAATTTATCATGTATTTTATTGATTTTATGTCTCTCATAGGCCTTCAGTGGCCGGCTCGCGTACTTCTTCTTAATATATGAACAACATTGTCATTTTTGTACTGTACAATTATTTTATTTTATTTTCTTCTGTATAATCAGGAAATCATGCACAGTGCAGTCTGAATTTTTATCATAAATGTAAGCGGTTACTACATAGATATAGTTATGCAAATGTCATTTCAAGCGAAATCCTTATTGGTTGGAGACACATAGATTTCTCATGAAAGGTCAGAAACATCTATTCCATATTAGTAAAAAGAAACTTCCTTTACAACGGTACACGCGAGAAACAAGCAGCTACGAGTCAATAAGTAGAGAATGTGAAAAGGCGAGTCAAGTAGTGTGATATCACTAACTGACAGAGATACAGGTAGTGAAATACGCTTCAGACAATTCGTCAATAGATCTTGTCCTTGCAATCCTTGAGAGTTTAATTATTACAATTCTACAAGGACAAGATATATTGATGAATTGTCTGAAGCGTATTTCACTACCTCTATCTCTGTTTCTGATGTTTCTGACCTTTCATGAGAAATCTATGTGTCTAATTTAGTTCACGTGCATTCATGAAGAATTGTACAGCCATTTTGACTCTTAAACACCACTGGTTGATCTTCACGTTGAGATTTGCAAAAACAATCGTTTTTCGTATTTAAGGTTGCCAATTATTTCGGAATACCCACATGGTCACGTTGTTCTAAATTTAATACAGATGTGTTCATTGGTTTACGATATTGCCGAAATACAAAGAGGCTAAGTATGATTGGTTGAAAGTTCCTTTGAAAATTCCAAGTGTAATGTAGAGATACATATCAGCTGTTAAGATGGTTGGAGGCCTATGGGCCTCCAACCAATAACAGCATATTTGCATCACTATTCTATTTTATCTGATGCAATGAACAAATGATTATGTAACCTTTTCTAAAAAGAGGATAACGTGTAGGTCTTTTGTTCTTTTGTTGGCCTTAATCTACTCATTTGCCGTCATGCAAATCCTATCCTATTTGTACCCTATATTTCGCAGTATTTTCTAGCCTAATTAGGGAGCCTCCAACTTTGCCTTTTTAAAGGCTTTTCTTGTTACTGCACTTATAAGCACAAATTGGTGAAAATACCTTCGGGATTCAGCTGAGTAGATACGGTTCAGACTGTGTGTGAGTGGTTAGACCGTAGCTCTAATATCAACAGTCTCTGCAACATGGTCAAGGTCAGAGTACTTGAAATAGCGACAACTGAAGTAAGGGGAATGCATTTTTGTATATTTATTTCGTCGTTCTTAGCATGTATCCAAACCAAAGAAAAAGGAGCTGCCAACATATTTTGATGAGCACGTTTCTCAAATATCGTTATAAACTTTTGTACTCTTCTATCTTTTTAGGATTAATAGTGTTGATATTTCTCACACGGTTTTCGGTCTGTAGATCGACAGGTAAGTATATAGGAGGCCCCTCACTTGTCCCACATCTATTGTTCAGAGTTCAGATTCACTGGGCCATGACCAACTGGGGAACAATAGGGAATCAAGCTATAGTCTGTTCCAAACATATATAGTATATCATCTACGTACGCATACTGCTTGCGGGGCCTCTCGTACAATTGATATATATCATAAATATATATTATCTCAGTCGATGCTGCAATAGTACTAATTTTTTAATACAAAACTTGGGCTTCTTTCGCCGAACAGAAATATCTAATCGAAAGATACCGTTTCAGATAGAGGGATTCCATATGCCTCAGTGTTAGAAAGTATAATAATGATAATATGTGAAAAAAGGTTATATACCACTACATACATGCACATATCAAAATCGGTCTACTGACCCTCGTCTGATCAATGAATACTATTTGAATCAAAATATAGGAGGAAATAAATGTATACATTAAAGAGCCACTCCGTGAGTTGTTGGAGTCATATATGCCAAACTTAATCAATGGTGTCATTTGATCGCGAAGTATCGACTGTTACCAAAAAAACTCATTTTAAAGCTTATTGGGTTTTTTACAGTGACAATATGAAGGTAGAAAGTCGCAATTATGATCGAAAACCGGACAGTGGCGCGCGTAAAATAGTCAAACGTAATTTTGGAGACTTACCTAAAACAGCCAGGAGGGCAGTTAGGAGTTGATAGTGTTTGTTTGGTTATATAACTAATATCTGTATATATTGGACGTGATATCTACACCTCTGTGCAATTATAAGGCTGTTTTTAGATTTTCTTGGAAAACCAGTATTTGTCATATATATGTCTTTCGGACATGAAAAGTTCAGATGTTTTTGATTTTATATCACCACATATGTCATTTAGGTTCGTATCAAAGGTAAATAATATGTTATGAAAATCACGGAGTGGCTCTTTAAATAAAACAATTTATTACTCGCCCGTGTAAGATCCCGCAGTGTAATATTTGTACGACGACGATATTAACCTAGTGTAATACAGCTGTGCGTATGACGTAACAATATTATGTGGTTGTGACGTCACAAAGTTAGCACCGCCGTCACGATAGTGACCAAGTCGCGGGAATGTTTCGTTCATTACACTTTCGGCAATAAAGGTTCATTACTGAGGTCAAGTAATAAACAAAATACTAAACTTCCTTCAATTTAATATTATTTTTTATTAAACTCGTTAATGATTTACATCCTAAAGAACAGATCATTTATGTCTATAGGTGTAGAGGATTAATGTCATGTACAAAACATACCTAAGAGTAAAAATCCAAACTGTGACTTTCATGGTCATTCATGTATTAAGAGAAATACACCTTCGATTGCTTTATTTAATTACACTCACACTTATATCTTTACTTATCGAAATATCAAAGTGACACTGTTTTCAGCTAAAAAAAACAAGGAAAACTCTTACAGGGTTTATATGCAAACATGTAAAGTAAGATTTCATGAATATATATAAAAAAAACAAATATATTATAACATATCAGAAACTTGCAATAGAGATAGTATTGCATTACCTGCAAAAACCAATGCTATAAAATAGTTGATAAAAAAGCATAACCTTCCCTCTAGTTATATGTTCATCCACCTATAGATCTAGGTGAAGTGAAAGACAGAAAAGAATCACAAAAAATACAAAAACGTACAATGTACTTACATAAAGTACATGTATATGAATATTGAATATTATTGTCATATGATTATTATACAGATATACCTATCCCATCAATAACTATAATATACAATAAAATATGATATCAATCCTATTAATACATTTATATAACAAATCAACTATCCCAGATGAAAGGGCCAAACATATCCGCAAGAGTGATTATGTAAGATGGTTAACATTTTCAACCTCTTAAATACCAATTGTACCCTGCCAATATTTACCTTAATTATATAACGTCATATAACTAAAATATGTCTTAAAGATTAACTGTCATTCGTCTAATACACTCAAGAGCACAAGAATCACCATACAAATACAGGATAAACAGCATAAGCAGATGTTACAAAATTAATGTCCAAGTTGGCTTTAAATGTCGACAATATCTGTTATTAATTATCTGTTACTAAATCTCTGAGTTTCAGGAATTTTAAACTTAAATACCAACCATTGGGGTACAATAAGGATTCCCCTTGTGCATTTGAACAAAACATAAAATAAATGGACAGAAGCGATCAGATTTTGAAAAAAATTAATCTGTCAAAATTGCAATTATCGACTAAATGGAACAAATTGTATTATTCGTTTAAAGGATGAGTATAAAATAAATTGCGTAACTAATGCTTGACGCTGTTGATCACTTATTAGAGATTTTATAATGAAAAATTAGGACTGAGGTTTCAACGAGCTGCCACAAATGTTACAGTTAACGGTGTGATTTAAATAAGCAAAATAAATAGGCAAGTAACTGGACAAACTTCCAGTATGCAGTTGCATGGTGTATGATATTGTAAAAACTCCTTGACAAAATAAGTGCGAGTCGCGGTTATCCAATGTTGCCTTTCCCTGGCAACAGAATTTTGTGGACAATTCTGTTGAAAGTAAGCGGACGGTTTCCTTGGTTGTGCATGCAAGAAGAACACAGCTTAAAATATAATTTTTTATACAACTGATTAAAAAAAAATTCAATTCAGGATTGCTGACAACATCTTAACAATTTTCGTAGTCAGAGCGTTTGTTTTTTCTCTTCTGATCTATCTTCTCGTATTCATTATCAGCCTGCCCCTCAAAGACCAAATCAGAATAAGTGTTAGCATGCAGTGTGTCCCTGTTACCATGTATCCAATCCACGCTCTCGTATTCATTTACCGCCTGCGACTCCGAGGTCAGTTTTGAATGGGTATGCCCTCCGTCTTCCTTGGTAACGTGGAATACTTTGTTCTGGACAACTGGTGTGGTGTGTCCGTCAAACGGTGTCTCCTGTTCCGTAGCACTAGATTGACTTGTCCGGGTATCAGTCTTGGATTTTGATTTGTTGTTGCGTCTCCTGAAAACAAGGAGAGAGCAAAAGGAAGAATTATCTCAACACTGCAAACAATTCAGTCATTAACAAAATGAAAAGAGGTGTTCAAATAAATCATGGTCAACATAAGAGACTTAGGAAGAAGTGTTCCATTAACAACTGAATACGAAAAAAACGACAATTGTGAAAAATAAATTTAATATAAAATGGTTTTAGTTATATTTCTTTGTGAGGAAATTCTTATGCTGTATAGTATACTGTACTTTATTAAATCTTAATGAGTGAGTGAGTGAGTTATTGCTTAACGCCGCTTGGTCAATATTTCAGCCATTAGCGGCGATAAATCTTAATGATACAATCAGTGTATCTAAAACTTACAATCGAAATACAAGAAAGCCAACGATACACCCAAAGACGAGAATGATGAATCCGCTCACACAGCCAACAATCAATGTGGTTTCATTGTTATCTGCGAAAATATGACGAGCAACTTTTAATATAACTATCCTAAAGTCTCATTCAATATGTAGTAGGCAATAGCAGGATTAATCTATGCATGATGGCTGTTCAGAAAAAAACGCTTTCACATGTTAAATAAGCAAAACGTCGTAGTCGATTAAGACGGCCAATAATCTATAAAACGCCTTCTAGCATTGTTTAGATAAAGATCGGAGATAAAGAATAGTTTTTGAATGACGTTATGGAACAAGGGCGAATGGTATCAACAACATTAGGGTTTTGACGTCACCAGCTATGTCGAGTCGTGGATTATAAATTCAGGTCAAATTCAATAATTTCATGTTTTTTTTTATCTTTAGTTTTATTTTGTTTGAAATGTTTATTACAACCACCTACTTTATTTCTTAATAGGATTTAAATCTTACACTAAAATGTGTCGTTTAGTCCAGACACGTTTTATCTTCCACTGTATAAATTGTGTTAGTTAACTCAGCCCAAAATGTTTCATAACGATTTGTTTTTCAAATATTTTGTTTGGCATTTTAGGTTTCTTATTCAGTGTGAAAGCTCCCTTTTGTGTGTTTATTATTAATCCCTCTTCAAAGGTTGTCTTGTGGTAATCTTCGTCACTTGACTTAATGCTGAGCATATCGATTAGTGCAGATTGGACCTTTGCTCCTTTATTGTTAACCGTGGTTTAACCAACACCTTTTAAGTTAAGCCACGGACTGATCAACTTTTTATTAAGAAAATAAGATTTAGAGTTTAAGATAAATTCTGATAAAAATACTTAAATTTAAATGACAACAATTAGGGATAAATAGGGTTCTCGACCAACGGGATCGAAAACACAAAATGTACTTCGTAGTTTTCCCTTGTGATATTAAAAATATGCTTTGCTCACCGGTTAATCAAAGTTCCCATTTATACCTACAGCATTTTCTCATATTACTATTAAAAAACACTGTTAATAGGCAATAGAGTCAAACCTCTCAACATCAATATTCAACGAGCATCCGAAAATAAATTGTTCCAGCGGTTTTTCCTTCTTTTGGTGATTACAATTGTCATTTCTTCACTGCCATAATTCTTCGATCATCCGTAAATAAATATGTATTGTTCCAGCGGTTTTTACTTCTTTTGGTGATTACAATTGCCATTTCTTCACTGCCATAAGTCTTCTTCCAGAGCCGTCGTTATCGGTTGTTCGTAGATCAAGCCACAAAGCGTACTTGTCAGTTTATATAAGTCAGATTTTAATCTTTCATCACCATATATGTTATTGGACGACGCTTTATCATGACTAGTTTTTTCATCTTATCTCATAAATAATTATTAGGTATATGTTGACTGTTAAGTTAATTTGTAACTCCTCCAATAGTCGTATGAAAGGTTTTCTTGTAGCGTTATAAAATGATTCAGGTACATTCATACTGCTATTCCAAACCGTATCACTTTTATAAACTGGTACCATGCAATGACCAAGTATACGATCACTGGGCTATAACAAAAAAGAATGGATTTCACGTGCCAAATTTGTCTGTGTGCAATATTCTTAATTTCATATTTCGTTTTGGCCTATAAACTATATAAGTTGTTTTTCATTAAGTCGTAGTTTATATTGTCATTCATCTCCCGAAGCAGCCTGATAGGTAGACATGTGACTATCAGGCAACTCTAAATCTAGAGGAATGTAAAATTTATTTCTTAGATTATCCGCTATTGCTAAATGGTTCAAAATTGAATCAAGTCATCCAAGAATCCAAGTCATTTCCCATCCGCAATCTTGTTGCATTTTGATTTTCAGTTGTATCAATACCCTGATTTTGTTAATTATTTCTTTCTTGTGTGGATCCCCAAAGATCCATATAAGTGTGATATATATCACTATCATCAATTGATAATGCTTCATCACTACTAATCTTAAAAGTGGTTTTCTTTACTTTTGCCTTGCCAATATTTTGTACAATGGTACTGTCTTCATCATTGGTACCATCTGATAGAAATAGACAGGTTAGACTAAACGACTGTCCACGATAAAAAGGGGAAATTGAGTCTTTAAGCACTCAAAACGTGCATGTGTAGATATTATTCATAACCAATTTGGTTTACAGAATATAAACTTCCAAACATTAAACTAAACCTTCCAGAAAAAAAACTACGAGAGTTGAAAGTCTCAATTGAATGAAGCAAAAGCAAACTTAGTAAAACAACCAAACCGAGGTCAAAATCAAGCTGAGGATACAATTGATAAAGTCATAAAAATGATTAACGACCACTATCAAAATCTCAGGGTTAAGAATTGAGTACAGGGTAATTAAGAGGGCTCGACCTCAAAGAGGTCTCAACTATGAAAATTGCATGAACATTTAGATTATGAAAAGGAACAAAAGGGACGTATTGTTAAGAGAATAAAAGATTTTGAAAATGAAGGGTCTTTAAATATTTCTCAGAAGTGAATCAAACTTTAAAGATCCCTTCAATAATACAATATCTAGCTGACCAAAAGTGTAACCATATGCAAAACCATATGCATAACATATGCATAACCTACATATGCATAACCTTATGCATATTTGTTAACACCATCATCCTTGATCAACCCTTTACTTTCACATGAGCCAAAGGATGCCTTACTTCTTTTTCCGTATATATCACGTCCTTCACTTCTCAAAGAATTCATTTCATGTTTCAAAGTCTTCTAACCAAATAATGGCTTTTTATATTTATATTGTTCAAACTTCATGTATGTATATCTTCATAGTGTTTAATCCCCTTATCCTTCTTTATTTCCTTGCTAGCGCCTTCTGTCTGTGACATTTTTATAAAGCACATTTTATGTCTTAACCCATCATATTCAGAAATATACATGTATGTGAATACATTCGTTCTTCATCTTATCAAAAACCTTTTATTCTTTCTATATACAGTGAGTGATCTTTATCAAAATCACTGGTGTTGTATAAATTAATGTTTTTCTTGATATCCTCATAAACATCATCAGTTTGTATTTCTAGTAGTAAAGAATCTGTGTCTGTGTATAAAACTTCACATCTATCTCTTTAAGATTTCTTTGTGTCGTTGTAATATTATTTGAAGATTAATAGCTTAGATAAGTCTAGGATACTCATAACAACGTTTATTGGTTTATTGAAAACTATCTTTGGTTAATTCATATGAACAGCAGCTAAATCATGATTTTTAGATATGATGATATTTAGAATTCG
The DNA here is from genome assembly GCA_921293015.1 of Phorcus lineatus. Lineage (NCBI taxonomy): Eukaryota > Metazoa > Mollusca > Gastropoda > Trochida > Trochidae > Phorcus > Phorcus lineatus. The sequence goes on along the minus strand of OV121097.1, from coordinate 34,771,254 downwards.
TTAAAAGCTATACGCGCAGTAGCATTTCTAAAAGGTTCAGTCTCATTTGCTTTGAATAACCTCACATCCACTGTCTTTATTAAAAGGCTCGAGAGTTTAACCATATACTGGCATGCCTTTGAAACCATGGATATATTCTCAGATACTTCTCAATAAATTAATGCATTTCATTATCATTAAGAACTTTTAATTATATAAAAGTTTTCTTAAACAAAGCATTTGGATTCCTGGAATAGTGAAACAATGAGCAGGATCCAATTCGTATTGAGTCAAACGAGTCGTTTTGAGTGTCTCAAATACATCAACCAGATATAATAGTTTCAGTTATAATCAGTTTTTAGTCTTTTCATCATCAGTAAATTCTTACATACGAATCAGTTCAATACATTATTAGCATATTCGTATTCATCATCATTTATATAATTTTAAGATTAATGGTAATAGACATTTTCAATAGGTGGAAACTTGGTTTCATCAACCTCCCCCAACAGTCAAATTAGAATACATATCTATTACCTTTTTCAACAAAGTATATCTCGTAGATTCCTGAGTACACTTCACAGTAATTGTAACATGTACTGTTAGCCTCTACTAAAGAATCTAGATACATTAGAAGAAACTGACAACTGTCAATAATTATTATATACTACCTCAAACAAGTATGGGGACATCCAATAGTGTTAAGCTTGTGAAAATTAATGACTATAATCTAGCTGCATATGTTTAGTGTTGCCCATGATAAGTACCCCATATGTAAAATTGACAGCATTTCCCATGCCTTATGATTGTGTGTTTGTCACCTTTTTTGATTGACTTTAAAATGAAAATGAAAACTCATAATAGTTTCATATCATGAAATATGTTTAATGCATTCATATGTGGTAAATCATGACAAAAATCCAATTTCTGACAGTGGAATTAAGCGAGTTCCAGTCTCTGAAAACAACCAGGGGTCCAAAAAGTCATTTTTCCCCATCTGTGGCAAACGTCTATAGCAAATAAATTGTCACTAGCAACTGTGAACATGTCACTAGTACCTTGTGTGACCTCCCCTGGCACGAATACACGCTTCACACCTTCTTCTCATGGAATACATCAATCTTCTGATGACGTCAGAAGGAATCTGCTCCCACGTGCACGTAACCATTAAGGCGTGTTCAAGTTCTTGGAGAGTAGCTGGTTGGTTGGGACGGTTCCCTAATCTTCTACCAAGATCATCCCATAGAGCACCTATGATCAGACAGATCAGGTGAACGTGCTGGCCAGGGCAATACGTTGACGTTTGCATTGTTTAGGTAATCCAGGTGATCCTGGCTGTATGGGGAGGTGCATTGTCCTGCTGTAGAAGGGTTCCCATTGGTCGCTGCTGTAGGAATGGCACAGCTACTGGCCTCAGAACTTCATACACATAGCGTTGTGTATTCATGTTGCCACGTATAATCACCAGACGTGTCTTTTGGTCCCCACAAATTCCCCCCCCCCCAAACCATGATACCACCTCTGCCTTGTTGATTGACCTCTTGAACCCAATTAGGAGCTGCTCTTTCATGTACACGACGATATACTCGTACTCTCCCATCTGCATGGAAAAAGTTAAACTTACTCTCGTCGGTAAACAGCACCCTTTGCCATTCGCGGCGCCGCCAGCGTCATACACATTGTGCCCATCGAACTCTGGCAAGACGATGTTCAAGGGTCAGTGCCATCCCATGAAGAGGTCGGTAGGCTTTGATACCAGCATGACGGAACCTCTCCTTACTGTGTTTCAACTAATCCGAAGGCCGAGTGCCGTTGCTGCCGATAACGTCACTGACAGGAACCGATTCCGAAGATGCAAAGTGCGAAGGGTGTTGTTACACAAGGTCTGCTGCTTCGAGGTCTGTCCCGTGTTGTGCCAGACTGATGGTACCTTTGGAACAACATAGTTATACACTGGCATCCAGGTCTTCTGGCTATTGTTGATTTATTTGTCCCCACCAGGCCCATGCCAATAGCCCTCTCTCTCTCTTCAGCAGTCAAGCGAGGCAATTTTTATTGGTTTATGTAGTGATCTGTGCATGCAGATTCTATAAAAATGATAAAAACGCATTTTTGGCTTTTGGGACACAGCACGTGCCCCGACGAATGAAAATGAGTGTGATGCGTGTGTTGCGTTTGTGTGCACTGCTCCTACAAGTTACAGGCATGGGTTCAAATCCATTTCGGAAATATTCAAAATTTTAGGGTGACCAGTTTCTTTTTATCTTCAGTGTACAAACATATCATTTGAGAAGGAAGGGAATCACTCGAACACAGCAATCAGTAATGTGAATTGCATGATATCAATGCTTCTTGTGCACATTTGGGTATACAATTGAAGCCACAAACATTTTGCTGGTGTTCGTGTTTTCAATTCGAATGGTGAGGAGACCATCATCCGTTGAAGATCGTGGAAGAGTGATTGGCATGCTTCAGAGTGGAGTTTCTTTGAGAGAAGTTGCTAAGCGTCTGCAACGATCACCATCCGTTATTTACCAACTATGGGAACGTTTTTAAGCAACAGGAAGCAGGCCCAACCACGCTCAGACAGATGAAGATCAACATCAAGAGCTGATGATCACTCTGTGGTTGTGACAGCTTTGCGACAGAGTTTCATTACTGCAAGTGCTCTTCATTAAACACTTTGAGAAGCCACACACGTGAAGGTTAGCAACTAGACCATACGAAACCATCTTTGTGCTGTTGGAATCCGTTGCAGATGTCCTGCTTTACGACCTTGAATCATAGAACTCCCCTATACCACGTGCAAGGCAGTTTAAAAGGACTCCATTTTAGAGATGCGATCCTTGCACGTCTTGTCATTCCAACTCAAAACACCATCGGTCCAAGCAGAATTCTTCAAGACGACAATGCCAGTCCGCACGAAACACGTGGCGTTAATGATTTCCTACAATAAGGGGGTATTCAGAGGATGGAGTGGCCGGCATTTTCACCTGATCTTGCCCCTATTGAACACGTCTGGGACGTATTGGGAAGACGGGTACGTGAAAATAATCCTCCTCCTATTAACCTTCAACAGCTGGTGGGATTTCTGCAACGAACAGGAGTGGAACGCAATACCCCGAGCTACTCTTCGAATGCTGGTGAGATCCATGAGATCTCGCTGTGTCGAATGGCACAGAAACAGACACACTCATTATTGACTTACTTTGGTGGCATGCGACTTTTGAAAAGACACCCACTCATCTCTGCCTGCTCTACAGGATATATACAGCATTTTTTTAAATATTGTTTTTGAAAAAGAAATCATTTAATGAATAATTGTCCCAGTGTCTTTCGTTTGTTTTTGCAGCAATAGAAAGTATGGCTGTTCCCATACTTGTTTGATATTTTTTGTAATAGGACAATAATCAAGTTTTCTATCATATCCCAAGAGCACAAATACAAATACAAGTTATATCATATTCAATTAAATTTTTAAAACATAGATTTCCCTCTCCTCTTTTAGCATATTAATTCTAACAGCATTTTCACTTTTTCAGTCTGCTTTATGATCTTTATGATTTTCCCTTAGATTGGTCTTAAAAAGCTTATCAAAATTCTTTATCCATATTTGTTGTTTTCCTAAATAGAAATATGTATATTCTTGGAACCTCTTCATAAGCCAAACTATTCCTATGAATAATGCTACCATTGTTACTTTATAACTCCCAAATACATTATAAGCTATGTTGTTAATTTTTCTATTCTCGAAATGTGTAAAACATGAGTAGGCACGTCTATAGTTTATATAAGATCCCCCTTTCAATGCGTTATATTTTGCTACGCCTAACCATAATTCTTCACTTTGTGTTAACACTGCCCCAGAACCATTTCTTGTGAGTTTTTTCTAAATTGTCTCCCACTTTTTGTTGTCATTTAGTCAAAGTTGATGCCAAATGTTTGCTTCTAAGATAAAGATGAGTATCCCTATTTTCACTACCCTTGATGAAGTTAATTTAAATTGCTAATTTGTATTTGATGTCAGTTATATCTTTTAATTGTTCTATCAATTTGTTAAATAAACTAGTTCCTGTATTTGTGAATAATGAAGATAAAACCTTATAATTCGGGTCCATTTTCGAATTCTTCTTAGGTATCCACTAAAACTGTTTGTATTTTCTGGTTTTATCATATCATTCTTAATACTTAAATTGTTTTTATTTTCTAATAAGTTTTGTTTAAGTTTTAATTCTATTTTTTTATCTTTTTCAATTGATTTCATGTAGATTAAGATGGAGCTGTCTAAAAGGTTTCTACCAAAAACTAAAATTTGGTGATGTTTGTTATTCCCTGCCTCAGGTCTGCATTTTCCTGCAATCTTTACTTTTTTTAATGTTATTAAGTAATGGGTATTTTATCAACAAAATTGCACTGCCACTGTTCAATCTATCAACTAGCAAACATTCTTCATAAACTTTACACAAACCTAAAGATAAACCCAAGTCTTTTGCTTCCTCTTAGAATTATATTTAATTTTTTTACTATCGCAATTTCTTAGCAACAAGTTTAATCTAAGAAATTAAAGAAATTAATTACCCCACAGTCTAAACACATGTGTCCTTCATAAGTATTGATAATATTCCTGTGAATACATTCTTCAGTTGTAACAATGATATGTACTGAATAGTTAGAATAAGTTGAAGTTAACAAAGGTGTTGTAGAACCAAGATAAAAGATCGGTCTCTGACAAAACAGTAAGCAATCAATTACGTAAAAGGAAATTTAAATTGGTTGATTGTTTTTAGATCATTCTTGATGATAAAGGTGTTATGTTTGCGGCCAAAGTCTAAATAGGTTAGACCGCGAGTGACTTTTATGTTGTCGTTGAAGGTTATATTAAACTATCCCGCTCTACTGGAATTTTACCTCGCATGAATAACACGTGAAAACATTTGGAAACTTTTAGGCCTATAAACGCCGTAGTATTCATCATTTCATACGTTAGTTCGATTACACGGACGAGATAAACAGCAGAAGGGCTGGAAAGAGCCATTGGCATGCTGCAGACTGAGACGACTGACGGAGATGTGGCTTTAGCATTTGGGTGTCATCGGCTCACTATCTTAAGGCTGCGAATTTTTCTATTTACAGCAGACTGTAACATCACAAGACCGACCCAGAAGCTGGAGACCACCGGTTACAACGCAAAATGAAGACCGAAGGAGTAAGTTACGACAGCAGCAACCATATACATGTCAAAAACTTATTGCAGCAATTATAGACGAATGGAGATGCTTTCATCAGACGAATGACGTTTGCTGTGAGAAAGAGTTCAAGCATGTCTTAATGCCAACGGCGGGCATACCAGATACTAATCAAAGACGAAATGTCAACTAATGTGTTTTTTTCAAAGCCTTTGTTGATTGCATGATTGATCGGAAATAGTTGACCTCAACCATGAAAATATGGCAATTACATAATTATCAGTAAAGCCTTCAAATAGTTCTCAGTAACAAAAACCTCACCTCCGTCCAAGTCTATGTTATCAACGAAGTCCCGCTTCTTGTCTTGAGGTGTAGTAGATGAAGCCACACCTTGTTGGTTTTCCATTGTTGAAGATAAATCTACACCTGATGACAGTTGATGGTCTCCGAGTGTGCTTGTAGAGGTATGATCTGATATCAAGGGACAACCAATTGATTAAAACAGTAGGCAAGTGATAATAACTTTGTTTTTCGCAACAACACTCCATCTCATTCACAACTTATATTTACTAAAGTGCGATTTTGGTTGTAACTGTGTACATTGATCCTTAGTTGTTACCTACGTTTCTAGCAAAATAGTGATAGAAAATCCATTTCTCCGTCTAGAAATGTAGAAGCCCAAATCTGATTGGATGCGATCAAAGTTAATTGTACAATCAGCGACGCCGTTTCAAAAGTTATCCTTCCAAAACCCTCTTATTTTCGAAAACCTATTCTAACGTATACGTTGTACTTTGAGTCTTATTTGCAGAACATTGTCGCCTGCATCATTGCATAGGCCTCGATGACAGATAGTTTATGTTGCAATAATTTGGACGCTAGGAAATCTGCCGGAAACCCGAGAAGAGCCTTGTATACAGCTGCATACCGAAAGTTTGCAAATATCATATAATTTAGGTTTACTTTGGACATCAATAAAATAACTTCAGAAAAACTGACAAAGGATCACATATCGTCCATGTGTGAAATACCCATTCTTGAACATATTTAGGGATCGTGCAGTCTCTGGTGCAAAATTTCGAATTTTGGCATGTTGAAATAGACAGAAGGGGTCATATTTTCGATATTTTGATTTCGTTAAATTTCGAATAAAATGTTCCATATCGACTCCCTGACAATAAAATCACCAAAATCACAACGACTTAGTGCAAAAGAACAAGCATGCTTATTTTTAAAGCATTTGGTGACTTATAAAGGATGTTGTAGAGCAAAATATAATTTTTTCGAAATTTAGACCCCTGGTTACTCCATCGACCTGCCAAAAGTGTTACGGTAAATTGTGAGGTATGATAAATACTCGCCCTAAAGGAGGATGAATCTGCACATCTGTATTGAAATTGAAAATTATGCGTTGCTTTTTGCAATGCTACGATACCTCAAAGACATCACAAATTTAATGATATCTGCACTAGTATAACCAGTCATGTGAACAAACTTTTGGCATGTGTAAAAGGTGCTTAATTACGTTAAATATTTTCAAATGTGAATATATCTTTTAGTGGTATGCAGATGCAGTTATTTCCCTTTTGCTATACGCATGCGCACTCCACTGTTTCGATGCGTGTTTTCATGTGTATAAAGCGATCAGGAAAACTAATCCGTCTTCATCTTTTTATTCAGGTATGTTCAAAGCACCAAAAACACATTCCCATGCCCCATTACACTATCATGTATATGTTTGCTAGGTTTCATGTACAGGAAAATGTTTGATGTTGTAATATTAACCTTTTCCAAGTAGCGACGTAACGTGACACACAGTAAAGACAGGTCACGATGTCGATTTCCATGTTTTGTCCAGTTTTTGCAGAATTAGTGTTTTTCATATTTGAATTTGTACGAAAACATATTCTAGGTTATTCATAAAGTACTTTAGACATTTTAGAGTGAAGTAAATCATTTTATTAGTTCTTTTGAAGTATTTTGTTACTTTGGCACAATGTTGAGAAGAGTTACGTCCCTTTTCAAAATGTCAGCGCCCATGGTTTACGGACACGGACGAAATGAATGTTTGGTTATTTTATGCAAAGTAAAGTAATATTTCCATAGGTTTTCATCTTAATAGTTATTGTTTGATATTTGAATAACTGTGGAATAGATCTAGTGTATTTGAAATATAGGAATTAGCAATTTGGCATTTTAGTATTGTTATCTTGACTGAGGGTTTGAAAAGAAGCATTCGTAAAATGTTTGCTATTGCTGAAGTACAGTCAATATAAAGTTATATTTTCCAATTTATTTTGGCAAGTCATGTTTATGGTTTTCATATTAAATACATGTAGGAATATATTTTATTTAAATATTTCGATTCTGACATGGTTTTATATTTTAATGTAAGAATGTGGTAACTTGACAGTTCAGTAATGCTATCTTGATTGATGATTTAAAAAAAGCATTCATAAATATTTGCTATTTGCTATTTGCTAAAATTCAGTCAATTTCTCAAGTCATGTTTATTCTTTTCATTTTATATAAATACAGGAATATATTTTATTAAAATAATTCCATTCTAACTTTTATTTTTTCTGAAATAAATTTTAAATGTTTTGTTTCAGTAAGTTTATTTTAAAGGTCATTATCAATAATTTACAGATCAATTGTTCCATTCGATGGGTTGTTGCTCAATATTTATAGTACAGATAAATATTTGTAACAGTATAGATAGTGCAATTCTTAAGTATTGTAGGGTTTGAAGTAAAGGTAATAAGCATTGTGAAAATGGTTAAAGGGCTTATACCACTTTGTTTTATGAATTAGGTAAATTCATATTTGTTCAAGTTCAAGCATTGATTGTTCAGAGTGAGGTTGTTTGAGTTGTTTTAAAGAAAATAGTTTATGCTGCTAGCTAAAGTGAAAGGAAATAAGGATATTTATGACTTTGTCTTAAAGAAGTACTGTAAAGTTAAGTCAAGTCACTGATGATTGTCAGACTCAAGTTATTATCCTTGACGCATGCGCACTCCACTGTTTCGATGCGTGTTTTCATGTGTATAAAGCGATCAGGAAAACTAATCCGTCTTCATCTTTTTATTCAGGATGCAAGTCTGAGTGATGATTATCCAACCACACAAAGCCAGCTTTGCTGGTTCAGTAGGACAGAATAACCCAAACAAACATTACAACAGACAAGACATAGAAAATAGGAATATGGAAGCTGTTACACATGCAGCTGTTCAGTAGGTTAGATTAGGAATTTATGACGGACCTACCTCTCTGGAGAGAGAATGTTTTACATCGGGCAATCTTATATTTGAGAATAAGTGTGAAATACATTTTTGTAAATATTATTCACATTGGTTAATGAAAATGATATTTATATACAACTGAAATTGTGCAACAAGTTCATTGCTGGGAATGTTCCAAGCAGATGGATGCATAATTTGGTTGCAGTCGTTTGCCTATAAAGGATTTGAATGGAGAAGAAGAGAATAAGCTTTGCAAACCTGAATTAGCAGAGGATCCCGCTGTTCTCTGGCGGCCAGTGAGGGACGAGATGCTTAATATACTATTATACTTCGGATTTGAGTATCGGTCGTAGCCATACACAGTAACAGAAAACTTGTGCGTTGACTTCATAAACAGGTCTCTTGTGTCCACGTTTGCTGTTCCAACTTTATAGTCCGTGTTTGGAATATCCTCCCAATGTGGGATTAAGTTGGTGCTTTGGAAGTGGAAATCATTGTTTTCTTGTTTAGTCATGATCTTCAGTTCTGCTCTTGCAGGAATGCTGATCACAGCTGAGTCGTCGTATCGTTCCACAGGAGGCAGAATGGTGCAAGGGTTTTCTTGATAAACATCATCTTCGTACTGAAATTCAGCCTTCAAACAGAGATAAGCCATTACCGGTTTTGAACTAGTGAAATGTAAACTTCCATTGACCATAACGTCTTTTTGATAAAACTTTATTTCACCAATTATTACAGTTATCCCATCGATGAAATTGATTATTGTATTGTTGAAAAGACAAGTTATGTTTATGTAATATTCCTCAGTTAAAAACTTTATCCTTGTGAAATCTTTGGTTGCAAGAGAGCCAACTACAAGCACGTACTCCTTTCCAAAATCTTCGCTCGGTGTCAACTGAGAGTACATATATCTGTCATAATTACCTGGATAATTGTTTTCGGCAAACACAGCTATTTTGCGAGATGCAGTAACAGTCATTCCAGAGACATCGCTATTTATACTTTTTGTCTGGTGTTCAACGAGTTCGAAGCGAGTTACACTTCCATTTCTTTTGGTAACTTCGACCGAGGATGTCCAATTCCCTGTTGCTAACGTAATTTCTATGTTGTTTGTTATACGGACATCATAAAAAGGAATCACATATTTCTTGCCGAGACTCGAAACAGGAATTATGGGAACTGACATTGCTTCGTTATCATACTTATCCTGAAGAAATAAATGCAGGTGTTTATTGTTGGTTTCCACAATATACATTCTATGATGCCTATAAAGCATACCAAAGTAATCTGCTACATAGGGGTATGTGCTCCTTGTTTCGACGGAATCATAACCAGGGAAAAACACTTGGTACTTGGCTTCAGATTTCCCTACTGCTATCATGTATGAACTTGATCCTCCATCGGTGGAAACAATGATGAATGCTTCAGAGGGATCTGTAAACAAAGAGAAACGCCTTTTAGACTTGACGTGCTGAAAGTAAAAACGAGATCCTAGAGGAATCAGAGAACTCAAAGAGTCTGTAGAAGGGATCTGAAAACACGATGCAATTTGGCAAGAGATGTCGTCTCTAAGTATAAGCTCACTGTCCTCGGACGTGGACAGTTGAAACCACAAAACGATTTTTAACCTGATAAAAGCAATATTTAAGAATTTAACTATTTAACCTGCCGAGAGCGCTGCAAATACGGAGTTGCATGGGCAAACAAATAACTCTTCAAATCCTAGGATTTCTGGAAAAATATGTTTTCTGAGACAGAATGTGGAAGATTTGAATCAATAATACTAACTGTTCCAGGAAGATCAAAAGGAGTTTAGAGATTAATAAAACAACTTTAGCTTAAAACCATATAGTATAGCAACACAATATTACTTACTTTATAAGTAAAAATCTTTATAAGTGTTTTACTTATAAAGTTTCCCATCCCATCATTACTACTACTATTTTTTCTAAATCACTGCCACATTGTTGTCCTTCAGGTTTAAGAGGATTTTAAAATTTTGCGCGTTTTTACCTGTATTCGTATCACTTTAAAGAATCATAAAAAAAAGAAAAAAAAAGAAAATCTACACAGAAATTCGAAAAGTTCATCACAATCAAAATCACCAAAGCGTGAATCGAAGCTCCGCCCAGTGTGTGACGTACTAGGCGCCACTGAAACTCTAGATAGCTCTTTGTTTTTGTCCGTAAGCTCCATTGTAAGCTAATTCGACAACCAAATAGGGGCCATAGCATTACCGAAAATAAATACGATATGATAGAAAAAAAGAGAAGAAGAAAATAATTTTATTAATGTGTCACCACATGTACAGTACAAAAATGACAATGTTGTTCATATATTAAGAAGGGGTGTTCTCACTGTGCAGGCACCTTTTGTTTAGATGTTCAGAGCCACTGAGGCATGTCAGATGGTTAAACAATAGGCCTGTACGGGGGTCGTAGCATTTACACAGCATATAGATTCCATTTCAAAATAAGTATTTTATCAACATAACAGTTTATTACATGTGACCTTTATACATTATTAAGAAGTACACGAGCCGGCCACTGGGGGCCTATGAGACACATAAAATCAATAAAATACATAATGAATTAATGATGCATAACAATAAAAGATTAAAAAGTGACCATGATTTTTTAGAGATAAAACCTAGTGTATGCTAATGCTGAGGGATTTGCGCCGCTTAATCATTCGCAGGAGTAATACGGCTAATGATTTAGATTTATTGCTTGACATAATAAGATTGAATAGGTATCAACTTTCCTGCTCAGTCCTCATATTCACTTTGAATGGTGTGTGACAATCCCTACGCGGTTTTCTCTGGTGTGTTTACATAAAAAAAAGTTTACATGTTGGGTGGTATGAGATCTACCTTCATTGAATAACACCTTTTGTTATATCATATGTTTCTTGATGAATATTTATTATCTATAACTATATCTATATGAAGTGTAAATTGTCTCGAAAAAAGTAAAAGATTTTAATGAAGGAGTTACTTCTAAATTAGTTTACATATTCATTTATATTTACTGTATGGACATTTGTATCATATTTGGCAAAAACTTTTCTTTTCCTTAGCTTTCTTGACAACTAATTACTAAGGTGGAAGATTTAATTTATTTAATCAACATATGTTGTTATCTTATGTTACATATCACAACCTGAGCCTAAAGGATTTTGGTAAGCGTTCAAAACGTTCTATTTGATCAAATGATTGTCATCATCGACAGAAAAGCATAAACCCAGTCTTCTTCTCTTAATTGATTTTTAATTTCAAATTTATGTGTTTTGACAGTATAGCTTTGAACAATACAAATTACTATGCACAAATTAAATATAGATAAATCGAAGGTTTAAGTTGTTAGGATGACTTTAAATGTGTTTTGCTGGTACTTTTCCACTAAGGAGGTTAAGGTGCGCCGCCTATGACGTTTCGGCAAGACTCAGCCTATTCAATTCTCTTGGCATAAGCATTCCATATTCTGGTGGGTTTTTTTCACATTCTTTAAGTCGATGTAAAAACATATGCATTCCCTACTATGTGTTTTTGTGCATTAAAATACTAACTGCCATTAGTGTGAATGACAGAAATGTATAATTGGTAAATGCCAATTGCAATGCCCCTTTAAAGTGCTCACTTAAGTTGCTTCGCAACATATTGCAACTTATTGACCTTTGTAGTAGAAATCATGTAAGGGGAAATAAAATATAAGATTTATTTTTGCAATCCTAATTATTAGAAAAACTGTTTGTCCTATTTTTGTCAGGGAAACACTTGTGTGAGACTTGTGTATACTGTAGACAGCATTAATAATAATTCTGAAAATGAAATGATGATTCAACACTTTTTACAAGAAAAATGATAACCAGGGAAATGTCGCAGCAAAAGAATCTTATCAGTATTAACAAAAGAATAATGATGAATTTATGAATGATTTCACATCAAATTTTACGAAATAAAATGAAAACTTAGAACACTACATTTTATTTACTTACATTAAAAGAAACACGTATTCCCTTATATTATTCTAATATTCTAATTATATCAGATAATTTAATTCTTTTCAGGTAGAGTGATGTTTAATAACCATCTTCCTATGCAAAGCGTAACTATTGCCATAGTTTAAGTAATCTCCAGTTACCTCCCTTGCAAACCATTCAAGCAAGAAGATGGAGTTTATAAATGTATTTTTTTTCAAAACTCCATACAGAATAAGGACATATAAGAATAACAGTTCTCAAAATGAACCAATTTTACACAAGTAATAATTTGTATATGTATATAAGATGTGATGGATAAGCAATCTTATATTCAAAGTTAATTCTGACAGTAGGTACAAAATAGTAATACGTAAAAACCAATCTAATACTTCAGACTAGATGATGACAAATTGACAAGAAATTGAGGGAAGGAAAAGATGTTTTTGTTGTTATTAGGACCGGTTTTGGTAGATAAATAACATACATGTATGACTGCGCCCCTTATATTTTGCAAAGGGAAGTATGTAGGCCTATTTATCGTGGGCGTTACCATTATATAATTTTTCATAATTTTCATCAAATGAAAAACTATCCTGGAACATATGTGAAAATCAAATTTATAGGGGAGAATATATTTTTAGACATACAATGAAAAATATATATAGTCTATGCAATGTATATTAACAGATGTGCCCTATTTTCAGGGCAGTTATGATTTAATTGATAAATTAATATCCGTGAACGAAAAAAAGTAAAATACAATAAATTTTATTTTATTTTACACAAAATTGGACTTAACTTGTCTTAGTTTTACCGGGCACACCTTTTTAGTTGGTAAGATTTGACACCATATCAAGAACTTTACAATTGTCTATCTTTATCATGTACACAAGTCTCATTTTTGATTATCCAACTATTCACAAACAGACGTACAAGCCAAATGGAAAATATTTAGTTGAGAGAGAATGATTTTTATATCAAGGCACATACAGTTATATTTTCGAAAATGTAAATGACCCAGTGAAATCAGTGAAAATGGAAGAAAACATAACAATTGTTTTACTTTTTGATTTTATATTGACGACATGATATTAAAAGGCACACATCAAACTACCTGATTTTTGACTGGAAGAAGTAAAGTTTGCTGAGAGAAACGTTTACTACCGCAATACAACGAGGTCGCAGGCTATTACATTTCGAGTGTTATGACATCGAGATATGTTCAAATTTTATCGGTTGATTTATGTAAAATGTAATCAATGTTTCGGTTCAATGGGTATTCAATATAGTTTTTGCGAGCACAAAAGATAAAACAGTTGTACGATGACAAGAAATAAAGTCTTGCCGGGCATAGTGCATCGAGTCGGTGTTTTAAATCATGGTCAATTTTATTGAGCTTGAATAGATTACCGAAGCAATTTAAGAATAAATTCTTTGACAGGTCGCTGTCCGCTATAAGGTTGTAACAAAATAATAACGCAAATTTACTATAAACATAAATGAACTTGAATATATTGTTCATCGCTTTGCAGGCGGCACTTTCTCTTTACAAATATTTCAGTGGACGGACTGCGACATGGGCGCAGTCATGTTTGTTCGAGTCCCCGGATGTAGCTTTTGCTAGGAGCTTTCTGATTGGAATATCTAACTCCTATGCAGTGAGCTAGCACTGGAAGGTCTTTTGTCGGCAGCAAGAGTTCACTTGGACAGTTCGAGACTGGCAATAGTTAAGGTTTGCGTAGGAAGATGTCTAATAACTAATAAGTGATAATAACTTCAAATACGATATTACTTTACGAATTTCAAAAAATTCACCCGACTGCGTCAATTGCATATTGTTTTCAAGTAAATATCACATCTTCTTTTGTCTAAAATATAAACGCCATTGTTTTTAAATATCACATCTATATGTACAATTACAATTGCTTGGCATCGGTATCAGACAAACAGTGAAATACCTCCTTGTTTCTTCTTTTGTACGTAAAAGTGCAACAAAGCATCGTGAGATTTTTAGAAATTGCAAAAATTTAATAAAATTATGTAAAGTTGTACCATGTGATAAGACATTCATTATGGCATATATAACGTTTACGAACACGTGGTAAATGTCGTCGTAAATGTTGAACGCGATTTATTAGGACTTGGGAGGTGTCATTGTCAAAGAGGACTTTGGACATATGTTTCAATAGATATACATGTATATGCAGCCTTCAAATTACATATAATATATATTATCTTTGTAGAGCATATTATAAAATCATAAGCCTCAAAACACAACACAACAAATGTCAAATAATTAGCTCTGTATACATATTGAATTAAGACTTTTTTTTTTAAAAACTAGTAGTGTGGTCCCTGATGTCAAGATACTTCAACTTTATGCTTTTGGATAAGGCATGCTGACTCTCTACTCACATTTAGAGGTATTGAGGGGCTTCCATACACCTCATTCATACGTTTATGTATTTCGGTCGAATTCACCCCTTCTTTCGTGAGCACTATTCTCAGTTTTAGAACTATCCATGATGACAGGAGGGCACCTGTGTTTAACATGCTGTAAATCTCAAGTAAGTGATAGGGAAGGGTTGTTAATTTCTGTACACTGTCGTCAGATCTCAAAATTACATTAACGATGATGTCTTCAGGGGTGTATCAATCCTCACTTCTATGAACTTATTGACTTCCCCTCGTAGGTTTATTTATGGCTGAATGTTAATATGAAAGTTATTTCACATTATAAGTAAGTTTATATCTAAGATTGCGTCAACATTTGATAAAGCTCGGGTCATAGTCAAACTGTATCGTGAATTTTGATGGTACTGTTGATATAAGTTTTCCTCTGGCAGTTGTATTCCTAAAGTCTGATAAATTATCCCAGGATGTGTTTAGGAATGGACTATTGGGCGCATCAACTGAATTTTCCGTGAGGCATTCTCTCAATCTAACGGGCGCGGCCAATTTGCTGTACCAAGCTTTAACAACCGGTAACCAAGACTTTATCACTTCTCGATTTTCGTTCAAATTTTTTTTTTGATGGTATGAAGGTATGATGGAGAAGACGACTTGTCTTGCATAGACATATTCTTTCAAAAGAGGCTTCTAAACTCATATCTTTCCAATGTTTACCTTTGTTTAAAATTAGCCATTCGTCGCAGAGATTTCGAGATATCACCTCAACAAAGAATAGGATTAGCGGATTTATCTATATATGGAAAAATCAATCGCGCAATTTACAGAACCACCTTAAACTTAACGTCTCGGCATAAAGATCATGTGGACTTATAACAGTTTGCTTATTCTAAATAAAATTAAAACAGTAAAACTACTTATATAAGAAAAACATTACCTGTGATAGGATGGTCCATCTTTGCTAATGAGAGATCACCTGTGAAAAATGATGTTGATCCGAGAGTGATAAAAACTCCAAAAAATCTACGAGCAAAGTAAATACGGGTGTGGGAAGTCGTTATTGAAAATATTCCAACTGTAAAATTTGTATTAGAAATATTCTTACATCCACCAGTAACAAATGGATGAGAGATGTATATGTCCGCAGTGTTGTAAGCCAAAATTATAGTGGTACGTCCTACATAAACTTCTTTGTAATTAATATACATTGAAGTTGGGGGAAGCAGAACATGTCCTTTCTGGTTCCCAACACTCCGGCAAAGTGTCACCATGACCGATACGTTTGACACAAAAGAAAATGTTTCATTCTCTTTCAGAAAGCGGCTAAGGATACTACTACTTGTTGAAGCCAAAGATCCATTGTTGAAAGTTATCTGAAAGCCACTGCGTTCACCGATTATCTGAAGCTGGAAGGGAGGCATGCTGTCATCAACTGCAAGAACAAACTCATCAGAGAACAGTTCAACTGGCAATAACTGGGTGTAGGTGTACACAGTTGTAATGCTAGCTGTCCCACTGAACACTGCTATAGTCTCTGTGCTGTTGATTCTTGTCCCACTCAGGTCATATCTAACCCTTAAAGTAAAAGTTTGGTACGCTTTAATACTGAGTCTGAACGTGTCCCCTTTTCTATATGTATGACCTTCATACGAAAACACAAGATTGGTATCAAAATTAATAGCTACATCTGCCTTGACTTTATAAGCCGTTATCACCAGAACTGAAAACTCGAATTCCTTCTGATGACATGAAGACACGACGTAGTTTTTGCCTAAAGCAGTGACAGGTAATGGAGAGAAGATATTGTATTCATTACGGTATGTGCCGGCGTATATCGTGAGGTTGAAGGCACTGTTACTGCAGGATATAAGTGTAGTGCTGTCGTCGTAGCCAAGTGTTGAATCAATATGCTCCTCAATTTCTATGTCCAAATCGTCATGTTCTTCAAGTTTACGACTTTGAGTTCTGTTATAGTTGATATAGGCAATTTGTACAGACCCTCCTGATTCATCATCTGGGATACGTACAGAGCTTCGTTCGTGAACAGCAATGAGATAGTCAGAACCTGTAATTAGAAATGCAGTCAAATAATACAATATTGTGTTTAGTGTAGATACACACAGATTTCACCCGACGACCCATGATTGTGACTCTTAATACATATACTTTTAACAACAGATCAATATTTTGAAGAAATGGCAACTATCACAGTTGTGCTGTATACTTAAGTAAAATATGCTAAGTATGTATATATATATATGTCCCATCAAATCTAGCATTTAAGTCGGCTATTGCTTATCAGCATACTTTTATTCGCCTGAATAGTGTTCTAACAAAGGCGAAATTGTTTCTGAATTTTTTTTAAGCCTTACAAAGATTGAACTGTTTTACTCGTACTTCACTGTAGAAGGGAACAGAATGGAATGCGCTTCCTATACTGGACCCCGAACTAACCATGAAAATCCATTTATGAAAATAACGCCTTCAAACAAAGGAAAAGAAGAAAATAGTTGAAACCTGTTGCGAAGGTGGACAGGGTCCAGATAACCAGAAGAACCACAGTATACATCCTTGACTTACACTGTCGATGTTGATCAAACTGCTGAAATAAACAGATGTATATTTATTTTTAAAGTGTATTTTCTAGTTTGATAAGTATGTAACTAATAAATATCTTAAGGTTACTGTTTATACATTGGATTTCATATTCTTTGACATGATTTTTTAAAATACAAAATCAATACAATATTTATTTAAAAAATGATCGTAAAACAGATTCACTGATGCTATTTAGTTAAAATGATAAATACACGTAATAATACATTTAATCATGCTACAAATATATACGAAATATATGTACACACAACTGTAAATACCTCACAGATATATGGAGCTTATGAACAAAGTGTGTTATAGGAATAGAATTTGTAATACGGGTGCCAGATGCTCGCATTATACATTTATTTCTATTCCAAATACATGACATTTATGATACGGAAACACACGAACTTAAAGATGCATGATCACAATCAGTGTAAAACGTATCTTACGTATTCTTTATTTATTTAGATAATGTTTGCTACCAAATTGAAAATATAGGAAACATGATCGATGAAAGTACGGACAAAAAAACAAAAGGCATCCCCATATCTGTTTATTGCTAAAAATAGAAAGGTGTGTATTATTTTCAGGGCTGCGTAAAGGACTTTGGTAGGTAATCACATTTAGAAGCATGATCTAACCAACGCTTCAATAAAAAAAAATGAGCCATTTCTATGGGAAGATGTATTTGCACGTTCGTTGACATAGAATAGTGCAATTGACAGGCATTGCCGTGAATGAACTCGAAAGGATAGTAAAAAGGACCTTAAACAAAACAAAAATACCATAAATTTAGCAAAGAAAACGCGTCACGGATTCTTTGCTTTCATTTCCCGATTGTAGGGATGTCTTAACTTTACCATTTCGCTCAAGACGTACGTCTTTTTTCTAAAATAAAAATCGGTCATTGCCATTACCAAAACCTCATCCGACCATGTGATGATAAACGAAGCAGTACACAAATACCAGTGACGTACCTGATTCTTCGTTCGTTCTTAGCGACGGCAAGTTAAAAGGTTGGTATACCTCAAAATGCAATTAAGGTTGTTGTGAATCAGAAATTGTGATTTTGATTTATTTTCTTAACAAACTCTACGTATTAAAAATGGAACATCAAAGCGATTAATTAAGACCTAAATTGTGAACAGAAACATTTATTCAACCTGACTGGGGGACAACTGTGGCAAACAATCATGAATGTTAACTGCACAGTCAACAATAGAGTGCTTATACTAAACACAGAACACCGTTTATATTCAGGAAGTTATGTTTAAGGACTTGTGTTCTATGTTGAATCAATGTGCAAACATTTGAATATAAATGCTTCTCTGAATTAACAATCACCGTTTTCCTCAGTTGAAGTCCTTGTCCACCAAAGACGTTTCACTGAATTGGCTTTCATATTGTGTCACGTCCTTCCAAAAGGCTTTAACGTATTCATATGATAATATTATTATGTTCTAAATATTAATTTGAAATTAATACGTGTGCTTGCTACGTGAAAGTTTATTACATTTGATTTTACAAAAGAATCTAAGGAAAGGTTTTGCAAGTTTATATGTAAGAGACTTAAATGACTATTACACGTTTATATTTTTACAATAATGATCTTCCGCAGAAGCGTTAGACGTCCTCAAAAGTATTATCTTTTTACATAGACAAATTCATTCACTGTAAAAAGCTTGTTCAGCAGGTGAACATAATATGACATAACCATGTTCCTTTCAACAACTTTCGACTATCTTTTGTTCAATTGTTTGTGAAGAAAATATGTTTTATAATTTCTTTTTTTTGGACATATCTCTACTTTCGGTATGGTAGCTAAGTTACCTCAGTTGAACAAATAGATCTTTGTTGACAGTTTATATTCACCTGTGGGTCAAGCGTCACAGTTGTCAAACACGTGGATTTTTTGTTCACACATAAAGTCAACTGGCTGAACCAGTAGGGCAGAAATAGATTGTGAGATGCTGTGTTCCTGGGATGGTTTGCCTGTATCTCCCTGAGCTCTTATTTAGGCCACAAAATCCATTAATTCCATTCCATAACAATTTTATTTGATATCTTATCGTTAACTGTAACGATTTTGGTAACTTGTTGAAGTGACCAGGGGTCAACATTTCGAGCGTCAAAGATTAGTCATGTAATCTATCTGATAGTCATTCATTATACGTATGATGTATTTTGTTTCTTTTAGTCGATAAAGACAGATTTATTTCAAAGTTAAAAAATCGAAGTTTTCACAGTCCGACCCCTAATTTAAATATAATCTTCATGCAAACAAATCAACTCTCCAATAGATCTGTATAGTATCTCAATTATCAAGTAGAGTTTAGATCAAATAGAAATTCAAATACCCTGATTACATACTGTGCCACGCGCACTACCACACATTTAACAGCAATTATGAACGGCATATGTCAAATGATATTCATTATAGAAAAACTTGAGTTATATGAATGACCACTTCTTTCTTTCATTCTGTCCTCTACCTTTCCAGTTTATTAGAAGATAACCTGTTGTGTTTGTAAAATTTCCTTGATTCACTGTTAATTTACAACCTAAAATTTAGTTGAAAACCGACGGCAGGTCTTAAACTCTGAAAAGGTTTATAAATCTCTCATTGCTCTAATGTACATAAATATATTATCATAGAGTGTAATGTACATGACTATGCTTTCATTGAGTCTAATGTATATGAATATACTATCAGTGAGTCTAATGTACATGAATATACTATCAGTGAGTATAATGTACATGAATATACTATCATTAATTCTAATGTACATGGATGTACTATCATTGAGTCTAATGTATATGAATAAACTAACATTGAGTCTAATGTATATGAATAAACTAACATTGAGTCTAATGTACATGCATATACTATCATTGAGTTTAATGTACATGGATGTACTATCATTGATTCTAATGTACATGGATGTACTATCATTGATTCTAATGTACATGGATGTACTATCATTGATTCTAATGTACATGGATGTACTATCATTGAGTTTAATGTACATGAATATACTATCATTGATTCTAATGTACATGGATGTACTATCATTGAGGCTGATGTTCATGAATGTACTATCATTGAGTCTAATGAATATGAAAATACTATCATTGAGTCTAATGTATATGAATATATTATTATTGATTCTAATGTACATGGATGTACTATCATTGAGTCTAATGTACATGCGTATACTATCATTGAGTCTAATGTATATGAATGTACTATCACTGAGTCTAATGTACATGAATATACTATCATTGAGTTATTGATGAGGCACAGGTATATAGTATATATGTATTAGGTTGATAATGCTTCCGTCGCTCAATTGGGCTCTTGCTGCACTTTTATAAACATATATAAGCAAAAAAACTCAACCGTAAATGACTGATCTTACATAACAGGCTGGGCGTGGAGCGTTTCATGCTCCAATGATCTTCGAATGGACAATTTCAAAAATAAAAGTACGCTCATAATATATACATGTATACTGATAACATATATGTAGATGTAAAATTAAGTTTTCTTTGTTTTCTTTTTAAAATATTCTTAAAAATATGAATCTTTGCATATCAGTTACAAACCGGTTTCACACAAATGTGACCATCAGGGTATAATACATGTGGTTAATCTGCAGTGGGCCAGTATATGAAATGACACTGTTCCGGTTATGACCTTATAATGGCCCACACTTAGCCCAGTATCGTAAGCCAGTTGGTACAGGGCTAGTTCTGTATGCCTGAATCGGGTCGGTACTAAACTCCCAGGCAAAAGAAAGGTTTCACTCTCTTTTTTTCATTGGAAATATTAAGTGGGCTGGTACGGGTGTGATTCTAAGCAAGAAATGATGTTATTACTGCATCGTTTCCTCTACACAAACGCATCGCATCAAACGCAGCCACTGGAATAGTGCACTCACAAATACGTGTAAAACGTCTTTTTGAGGCATAATTTGTGATGTACGTGCAGCAATGTTGCATAAATACCCTTGTTCAAAAGAGCAGGCATTCAGTTACATTCAGAAAACCAAAAGTATGCCATGATTTACGCAAGCGCAACGTGACCAAGCGAGGTTTGTCCACTATGGCGGCTTCCAAATGTCAAATGGCAAGTACCTTCAACTGCAGCCAAATCACCATCAGAAGGTTGTTAATACGCTAAAATCAGATAGTACAGACACAGGTCAGACCAAGATCGGGAAAACCGAGGGTATCAAATGCGGCCGAAGATCGCTACATCAGGCAGATTCACCTCCGAAACCGCTTCGTAACGGCGACATCAACAGCGGCGACGGCACTCGGTCATGTCATCAGCACAAGAACAACCCTTCGTTGATTTAGTTTGGCTGGTATACGAGTCTACCGCCTCTTCCGTGGAATGGCTTGGACCCGTCAACGCAGATTTGTTTTTATTTTATAGACTTGAAAAATTAGTGAAACCTTTCTTTTGCCTGGTAGTTTAGATGCCTTTATCAGCCAGTACATCATGTTTGCTTGGTAAATATTAACTACAAAATGTGTTTGAAGGGAAAATGACATGTAAGAGCTGAAGTTTGAAAAATATTATACATTGAAACAATTAAGAAAACCGGAAATCATGTACAGACGATAATGAACCAACCTGGACGTAGATCGACCGGGAAGTTATGTCACTGCCTGAGCTTTGTGTAAACTGCTCGAGCAACAATAAATAGGGCCAAAAGGGAAGTAATGTAACTGGTAGAAGGCTTTGTGTAATTGTGCAATCACCATTTACACCGGAGCAGCAGTGGCATTTAATATGTTGATACATATTTTATGTAGTCTGTAGGAGAATTTTCATACAACAAAGATCGAAAAAATTTAATGGGCATGTCCTTTCTATAATGAACTTAATATCAATAGAAAGTTGTCACAATATGGAATAATTTCATTAGACCAATTGGGGAAGATAGAAACTAGAAATAAACTACCTCTTATAATTACATTATTTGACATACATCTTACCAGTTTTATATTTGAAGAATCATTCCTAAATATGGTACAAACTGAAACAGGTCCAAATGACAAAAAGAGTCCTTTTTAGAGGCAGTGAAAGATGAATATCGAAAAGATATATTAACTCGTCTTACCTGGAATTGAAGCGGTGGATTCTAGGGGTTTGACCCCCAACCCAGCCTGTACCCCATCCTCCAATCCCTTTGAAACTCATTGACCGGAAACTAAAAACCATTTCTTTCAAAAACAGCTCCCTTCGAGACTCACATATGTGGGAAAACGCTTTGAAAAGGGGTTGCCATTAAACTCAGGATTATTTATAAATGTTGAAAAACTGTCAAACAAAAGTGAGGAAAAGCTATATATCACTGTAAACTTTGTTATAAATTCAATCATAATTTACAATAAGAATATAATTAACCTGTCAAAGAGATGGATAAAAGGCGGCGGTTTAGTATAGGAATTCAATAAAGTGTAGAAGACTTAAAAGGTAAATATTAACTAATACTAGTTTATGAAATGAAATATGAAATACTTATTTCAAATGAAAGAATGCTTGAATATAATTGATGTTTCTGTAAGATTTATGCTCAAAATCATTACTTGATAGCAAACCAATTAAGATTGAAAGTTAATGACAGTGAGGTTGGTTGATTTAAGAACGACGTAGGCCAAAATCTAAGTTATTGGTAATGAAATACATTTGTCAAAGTTACATCCGTTTGTCAAGGATATATGCACTTTAATGTCACATATATTAACTCTTCAGGGAAATGATGTATTCTTAAATCTCATTTTCTAATTGCTTTAAACATATCACAATTACTTAAACTGTGAATAGCAATGACAGAAGGGAAAATATCTGTAAAAACGTTTTGAGTACATAAATATTTTCATTATATCGAATTAAAATGGAAAAAGCAAATTTAGAAATAGAAAGATACAATGTGAAGAATTAAAAAACGGAGAAAATAGAAAACAATGAGCACAAGATTATGACTAACATGAACGTGGACCATCCAGAAACTTATTCATTGTATATTCAATGCGCCGAGACGTAGGGTGATCAATCATCAACAAAAGTAATTACACAAAACACGAGGACAGCAGAGGCATTCAATTCGCTGATAATATACTTCCTTTAGTTTGCTTTAGCGTTTTATTTATTCAGATGGGTGCATGCAAATAAGGCCTTAAATCATTAAATGAGCATGGGTTAATGACTAACTGGTGCTTTTTTAAAAGGAGTTCGTTCATTCCTATCAACTACTTTAGACAGCAATGTACATTCCACTGCTTCAAGTAAGTTGACAGTTAGCAGACTACAGCCACTACAAATGTTCGAATGCATGACGTTGACACTCAAATATCAATAGATGATGAAATGATGAAAAAATTAAGGAATTGAATTTCATGTTTCGAATAGAAAAAGCTTAAAACAGAAAATCATGAACAGTTGATAATGAACCAACCTGAACGCGCACCAACCAGGAAGTTATTTCATTGCGAGAACGTTTATGTTAACTGCGCAATCACAATTCCAGTTCTACAACAAACACGAGATCTCGTGCAGCAGTGGCATGTATTTTGATAATACATACTTCATGTTGTTCACTGGAAAGAGGTTAATAGTCAGGTGAATGTATTCAAACATTTGAACGCAGATGCGTTTACTATCCAATTTTTTATTTGGTACTTTGAAAAGATGGATACATTTGGGATGGTAATAACAACTGAAATATTGCAAACCGACTGTGGAATGTATTCAGGAAAAACATAGTGTGTAACAAACCACCCATGTGGCAAAATATTATATCAAAAGTTTGTAAAGACAATTTTCTATGATAATATTTTTTACAAATAGCTTTTTAAGAAATAGTTGCTGTTTTGATAACGAACACATTGTTACTATTCTTAATTTAACCACTTCATTTGATCCTTCAGATTATATCAAATTACAAAAGTGTTAACAATCCAAAAATCAAGGCAGTGGTTTTCCATTGAAAAGAATCCTTAATCTTATTTCAGCCAATCTTCTTTTTCATTTTCCAGTAAGCATGTTTAGATTGTGGTCTGACGGTGAGATTTAATAAAGTGATAATTCGTTTATGTTCATTTTGATAAATTAGAGTGATCTTAATGTTCCAAGATGAACCAAAAAGTGTTAAGTTTTTCAAGACAGCATTCACCAAAATCTATTTTCATGTATTATCATACACACATATCCGATTCAATCAAATTCTATCTAAGGTAGGTAAGGAAGGATAGCTTAAAATTTGTTTTTATTCCCATACTACCTCTATTAATCTGTCACTTATGTCACAAAAGATTCACATAAAAACAATCCATTTTAAATGTTTGAATTGAGCATAAGGTTTACTTCCCTGTTAATGGATATACTGTTCTTCGGAAATCGTATTTTAACTAGTTAACGCCTTAATGTTATTGGCGTGTGTATTTTTATTACTATTTGTGGCCATTCTATAGCAAAACTTGCAACGTCAAATACAGCCTAATCACCCTAATGGAGGTCCGGGCCAGCAGGCACAGGGCGTCTATTAAACGTCTAAATTAGGTCAAGATCGGGGTTAAACATCTAACAACGTCTCTTAGACGTCTATTCAACGTACTCATATCGAAGTTGAAGAAGAGTGTCACATCCAAAGAGATAGTGAAACTGATCTCAAACAGCACTAGTTACACAGTTCACACAAACGTTCCTCTTAAGGGATTAAATGTAGATAATGGTTACAGGTTTTGATATGGGAAAATATATGTTTTTAGGTGAATATAAGTAATGATTAAAGCATATATTTATCTTTGAAACATATGTACAGCTGCATGCCAAAAGTTTTTTCACATATCTGAATGTACTAGTGCAAATATCATTTAATTTGAGATGTCTTTGATGTATCGTAGCGTTGCGAAAAAGAAACGTATAATATTGAATTTTTTAAAATGAACATATGCAGATCCATTCTTCTTTAAGGTTAAGGTTTATCGTACCCCACAATTACCCGTAACAGTTTTGGCAGGTCATTGAAGTGGCCAGGGGTCAAAATTCGAAAACACTTATTAATATTTTTCTCCATAAAAATAATTTATAAGTTATCAACTTTTTAAAAATTAGTCACGTTTGTTTCTTAGCAGAAAGTCAATGTGATTATGTTGGTTTTAATCTCAGAGAATGATATGGAACATTTTATTCTACATTTAACGAATCGAAATTTCGAAAATATAACCCCATCTGTGTATATCAATATGCCAAAATTCCAGACCAGACAATGCCAACATGAGTTTAAGAATGGCTATTTCACACATGACCAGTGATCCATTGTCAGTCTTGCTGAGAGTTATTCTAATGACGTTGAAACGAAACCCAAATTACATGATATTTGCACGATTTAGTGGGAGGTGAACAAACTTTCAATATGCAGCTGTAGATGAGCTGTAGATTGAGCTGCTCTCTATGGTGCTACGCAAATCTTGTAAAACCTGATCTCTTAAAATAGGTTCTACCTTAAGAACTAGCCATGGCGTGAGAGCATTCTGGAGTTTAGAAAACACAGCTATTAAGAATTTTAGAGACGAATGTCATCCGTCATAGCTGACGACCACTATTGTCAACAGAGATCAGCTTATACAGAAGTGCCGATTCTTTACAGTGTTGATTATTTATTGCTACTTTGTACCAAAATGAGATTAGTCGTTTACATAATTCAATAGTTGGTGGCTCTCTACCAAACTCGCCAAATGTTTGGGGTAGAGCTTCGAAGACCAACAGCGGAGTTAATGAATCTAAGGTGCACATCTAAAGACGACGAAACTAAAGAAATAAGGGGATAATAACTAATTCAATGAAAAAATACACCGCATAAGGAAGATAAAACTCTGTCAAATCATTCAATTCCTTGTTACACTCGGTTAAATGATAATATGAGATTTAACATCAATCGATGTTCATAAAAAAATGAGTTCATAAGCAGTGTTTACAATAAAAGACTATTATTCAAAGTGTAGTTTCTTCAGAACTTGTATATATAAATTGAACAGTTTATATCCTTTTGAAATTTTGCAAGTCATTTTTTAATAAGTTAATAAATGTATCGTAGAACGCATATAATTCTTTTTTAATCAACAACAAGCAAGGATTTATTATTTCAACAAAAACGTTTATGAAGGTTAATATTTCCGTTTAATTCAGTTACCTTTTAGTCTGCGTAGATTTGACAGTCAAATCTATTTTAAGAATTTGATATACGTTTTATTCATGAGACGTTTGTTGAAAAGATTTTCAAAAAGAAGATAACGAAGGTTTATGTGACACCATGCTCGAATGTTTAAATGTATAGGCGTATGGATGTCATTTGCCTACTCACACATCAGACACGAAAGTGTAAACGTATATGTGTAAAGAAAAACAACTATACATGTATGTCTGACATTGAATGCTGCAATTTTATATTTCGTATACAATGGCATGCATATTGAATTTCTTTCAATCCAATACATATAAAGGTTCCGAGATGTATATTTCAAACTATGATCATTCTTACAATTCTTAGATACCTTCTTCACTCTCCCCACAGGTACGTTCATCCCTCAAAAAGAATCAAATGTACATATATATGTAGGTATAGGACAAAGGTCGGCCATGAAAGAAAGTATTAGACGAAGGTCCCTATCGTCAAAATGATTAAATTTACAATGGCCATGAAAATATAAGAAAAATAAACACCTTATATGTTACTTAATTACACTCACTCATACACATTCCAACTGAAATAATACAGCCACAATGTCTTCAATTAAAATAAGAGTTCTAAGGGTTGAAGCTACTACGTTTTCATAATATAGACAGTAGGTACATTATATTTTTTTTTAAATCAGAAACTAGCAATAAAACAAAATACTTGAAATAACCATGTCACTAATTAACAACTTCCCAAACTTCGCAAACTTCCCATTTTGTCCTCTGTATAATGACGAAAAACTTAAAATACCTATGCAGGAATCAGTAAAAGGTACATAGGGTTATTTATTAACTTAATATAGTTGTATCATCCCAACTGCGGATTAGCCCCATCTTAAAATAGGACGCTTCCCAACTTGGAATCCTAAGTTGGGACGCAACATCTTAAGATAGGACGGGAGTTATCAGATCATGCTAATAATATTCTTATTCATATATAAAGTTTGTAAATGACATATGTTTTTAAATCATTTAGGTATATACTTTTCGTACCTGCATAGAAAAATTTGACACAGAGTCATTCATGACAACCAGCAATTGACCATGAATGACTCTGTGTCAAAGTCAGGTTCTCTAACACGCCAAGCTGTCAGATTAACCTATCCACCGATTCAGTCTTTCATGAATAACGTTTTAGGATACATTCATATTTTTGCTATACAAGGACTGTGGATGGAATATTTATTTCTCTGATTCAGGTTAGTCACAACGATGAATAAATATTATTTATTAACTATAAATCTCTTTTACTTTCAAATCAAACTGGGTCAGTATTCATCATTTTCATTTTTTTAAACGGATATTAGCCATATATTTTTACACTTCGTATTGCTTCAACATGTACATAGACAATTTTATTATCTAACAACGAATGTTTTGTTTTCCCCCTTTGGTGTTTTCCCTCTGTTTACATCGATTAAATTTGTATGGTTGTTTGACACTTAAAAAATGCCGAAAACAAGGCTTTTTCAATACTTCAGTATTCCTTTTTGTGACATAATGCGACACAAACTTAATTCAATAAGTTATCAAATGTACGATTAAATCAGTGTCCCGGTACAATACATTTAATGCCCAATGTCCTTTAGACGGTGAGAGATAAATCCAAGCAAGTAAGTCAAGTAAACGAATTATAAAGTTGAAGGATTCCAAGTTGGGACGCGTCCCATCTTAAGATGGGACAGGATTCCAAGTTGGGATGATACATATTTTTTGCTTGCATTAAATGATTCATTAAAATTCCGGGAAAATAGCGGTTTAAGCCACGTCTACATAAAGCAGTGTTTAAACATACGTACGTGTACGTCTACCATAAACCTAAGGAAAACCTACTATCGTTAGGCTATATGATGATATAGATACATGGAGTTCTACGTGTTACCAATCAATTAAACAGTAATTCTTCAAACAAGATGAGAAGACGGAATTGGAAACTATTGGACAGAGAGTCAAAAGAGACGTCGACAAGATATATTTTTAATAAAACACAGATGCGCTGTGGCAAATATGAATTTAATATACAACTTATTGTAATTTATCTTGCTTCTTAAGTTTACAGTCAACATCATAATATCATCAAAAGGCCTGTCACTATTTATGGTGTCATAAACAACAGTTGACAAATAAGAGATGATAAAAGTGGCTTTTGCAAGTGAGTCTGGGTAGCTGGAAAAACATTCAAACTTTATTTTTCTATTCGGTGCGATAGAATTTGTAGCAATAGTATGATTTTCAGTGAATTCACAGTCATTTGAGTATAATAATCGTATGATTAAGTTGAAATGATGTATTTTAGTTCTCAGGTAATGGATAAGACAAAAACCCAGCATTTTAGATGAGCTGGTCCCTAACCTAACTCACATTGACCAGAGTGATCTATGTTGGATTGTTAACACCTCCAACCTTTCAAACATGAATGGTGACCTCCCCGACCACCAGAATCCGTTTTAGATGACATCACATGGCGAAAATTTAAGGATAATTGTAATGCATGTCTTTTATGAGCAAAAGGAGACCAAAACAGAGGACCAAAGTTTAATTGAATATTTCTATAAAAAATGATCAATTCAAGTTTCAGAACAGAAGTCCTGACATCATCCTAGATATTTTCATAGTCAGGGTTATTGTCATGTTAAATATGAGCAAAAGGGAAGCAGAGGATCCCAGGTGTTGTTATTATTTCTATACAATCGATCAATAAAAAAATTCAGAACATCATCCTAAATATGTGCGTAGTCAGGGTTATTGTCATGTTAAATATGAGCAAAAGGAAATCAGAGGATTACAGGTGTATTTATCATTTCTATACAATTAATCAATAAAAGATTTCAGAAAATCATCCTAAATATTTTCATAGTCAGGGTTATTGTCATGTTAAATATGAGCAAAAGATGATACAAAGCAGAGGATTACAGGTGTATTTATCAATTCTATACAATTAATCAATAAAAGACTTCAGAACATCATCCTAAATATTTTCATAGTCAGGGTTATTGTCATGTTAAATATGAGGATACTTATGAATATAGCAGAGGATTACAGGTGTATTTATCATTTCTATACAACGGATCAATTAAAGATTTCAGAACATCATCCTTAATATTTGCGTAGTCAGGATTATTGTCATGTTAAATATGAGCAAAAGATTATACAAACAGAGGATTACAGGTGTATTTATCAATTCTATACAATCGATCAATACAAAATTTCAGAACAGAAGTCCTGACATCATCCTAAACATTGGCATAGTCAGGCTTTTTCTCTTGTCTCTTATGATCTAGTTTCTCGTATTCGTTATCAGCCTGCCCTTCGAAGATCAAATCAGAATAGGTTTTAACTTGTTGTGGGGTGTCAAGGTTACCATGTATCCCATCCACACTCTCGTATTCATCAACTGATTGTGGCTCCGATATCAGGTCTATATATATATGACTTTCTTCTTCTTCAATGTTACTTTGGGATCTTTGCTCTCGGGTTTCTGGTGTTGTATTCTCCCCTTCAAGCGACGTCTCCTGTGTAGTATGACTTGTCCGACTTGTTTGTGTATTGGGAATGGAGTTGGATTTTTTATTCCGCCTCCTAGAATCAGGAAAAGGTCATTTCTGCACACAGCAAAGAATTCTGGTATGACAAACATAATGCAGGTCAATGTGGCCTACTTTGATGACTTTTATTTAGTTTTTCAACATAATCTTTAATTTGCACTTAAAGATGATTACAGACATTTTCTTACACAAAGTGAAATATCAACATTCTCAATATTTCTTTAAAGGCTATGTTCATTAATTGTCAATGTTTGGGAGTATAGTTTGTTTCTATACAGAGTGAAACAATCAATTTGCTGCAGTTTGGCGATTGTCATTATTTCGTTTTTTTTATTCAATCTTTAAAAGACGACCTTTTATTTCCAATTGTAGTAATTAAAACTTACATTCGAATGACAAGAAAGCCAATGATGAATCCCAGGGCAAGAATGATGATTCCACAAACACAGCCAACCACCAATAGGATTATACTCCTATCTGGAAAGCAATGACAAACAAGTTATAGTTGAAGATTCTTCCTTATGCATACCTGAATTAACTTCTAAATCTGTTTATAGCCATTTAGACACAATACTTCAAAATGTCTTCTGATATGACTTCCTACATATATTTTAAAACCTTTATATGGATAATTCCGGATGATATCTAAACATTTTAAAATGAGTTTCTCCCAAGAAATTATTTTTTAATTGAGTATTAGAAATAATGGTATTGCTATTTGATATGTTTCGAGCTTTATTTGAGGAATTTTAGATTTTATGATCTAAGAAGTTTGCAGTTTCAAATCAAATGTGTGATTTAATGTATTTAATTCTCACTTTAGGGATTAACTTTAACATTTTTTTACACGGATATAATCCTTATCTCACCTTCTTCCATTACAGTGCTGTCATCACCGTTATACTCATAATCATTAGGTGTGGTAAATGAAGACACCTCTGAAGTCACTTTGCTTGATGAAGGGGAAGGTATATCTGTTGTCTGATGATGGTCTACCGATGTGCTTAATGAGGTCTTTTCTGATGAAAATTCAGTTGTCTCGTGATGGTCTTCCAGTGTATTTGCTGAGGTCAGTTCTGATGAAAAATCAGTTGTCTGCTTGAAATCATTTGGAGAACTTGTTGGAGTAAGTTCTGATGTTAAACCTTTAAAAAATAGTGTTATGCATTATTTTTAAAAATAACGAATAATGACGATATCTATCTATCAATATCAAATATGTTTGATTAAAAGGAGAAAAAAAGTAACTTTACAATTTCCCTCGACTATAATGAAACCCTTATGCCCCATTTTAGGAAACGAAATGAGACTGACACAATTTATCAAATAGAAACTCAATCAAACCCAAATGCGAGATGTCAAACACAACCCCTTGTATAAGAGCTATGTACTATTTTTAAAACTTCAAGTTGAGATAACAGTGCGAAAATCAAGTAAGTTTTGTAAAAAGAACACAAAACTATAGAATAACTTTCTGTTCCAATAGGCGTACTGCTGTGTTCTGAATGTTACCATTCTTCCGATCATTTTTCAGTTTGTGTATTTAAAGCAAACTCATTAGGATTTCTCTAAACTTTACTAAGTAAATAAAATGGATAGCTACATCAGTATAAAGTAAGTGTGGTTATGTACAATTAAATATCATTCAAGATTATGATCACAGACAAATTTTACTTCCCTTTAATATTAATATTTCAAAGGCCCATTTTTACAAAAGATATTTGTTGTGTCTATTTATTAACTAGGTGTATAATGTGTGTTGTAATCTGTACTTAAAACATGTGACACCTTTCAAGCATAAGACAACACTCACTAAATATGAGCGACTTCAAACTTAAAGCATAGAGGTGTTAGCAATTCATTTCCAAAATAGTAAGTAACCTCATAACTTGTGATCAATAAATTGGTCTTGCTAGAAATGTCGCATATTGATATAAGCATTATTTTCCAATGGACACAGCGAGTCAGTATGACAAAAGAACTAACCTGCAGTTGTGGAAAGACTCGTTGTTCTCTGGTGGACACTCCGGGAGATGGTTGAGATGACCAACAAGGCTTGGAGGCAGCAGTCAAAACTGTACATTATTGTGGAAAACATTTTTGTTGATTCCATAAACAGTGTAACACCTTTTGTCGTTGCTGTTCCGACTTTATAGTGTGTGTTTGGAATATTGTTCCAATCTACAATTAATTGTGTGTTTTGGTATTGATTGTCAACTGTGAATGCATGAAAATCATAATTTTCTTGGTTAGTCAATATCTTTAAATATGCATTTGCAGGTATGCTGATCACAGCAGATTCTCTATATTGTTCCACGGGAGGCAGAATGCTGCAAGGATTTTCTCGAACTATTCCATCATTACCATGAAATTCAGCCTTCATGCAGAGATATACCATCACCGGTTTGGAACAGGTAAATTGCAAACTTCCATTGACCATTACATCCTTACGATAAAACCTTGATTCACCAATCGTCACGCTCACCCCGTCATTGAAAACGATGCTTGTATTGTTATCGAGACAGGTTATGTTAATATAGTAACTTTCAGTGAGGATATCTCCCTTAAAGAAGTATGTTATTCTAAGCGATCCAACTGCAAGCACATACTCTTTGCCAAAATCTTCACTTGGTATCAGCTGAGTGTACATGTCTTTATATGTTTCGTAATTAGCGTATCTGTGTTCATTAAACACAGCGATTTCTTGAGATGCAGATACAACCATCCCAACAGCCTCACTGTTTATTGTTCTTGACTTGTATTCAGCTAGCTCATAACGAGTAACACTTCCAAGTTCATTTGTAACATCGACGGATGCCGTCCAATTCCCTGTGGCTATAGTGATCTGTGCTTGGCTTACTATATTCACGTCATATGAAGGTATGACGTATTTCTTCCCAAGGCTTGTAATAGGGAGAATAGGTGCAGATAAAAGAATATGTGCCAAGTCCTCCTGAAGAAATAAATGAAGCTTTTCTTCATCGGCATTCACAATACACAACGTGTTAGAAGGTATTTCCATGTAATCCTCAACATAGGGATATGTGTACCGGCTTTTGATAAGGTCTCTACCAGGGCATCTCACTTGGTAGAAGGCTTCTGTTTCTCCTATAACTGCCATTCTTTCCCTAGCATACCCAACCGACGGGGCAACAAAAATGAAAGAGTCCTTAAGATCTGTAACATAAACACAATAAAAGATTCATAAAACAATACAACTCTGGTAGTGGGGTCCTTGAAAAATAGAGCCATGGGCTCTGTAGCTCATCAGACTTTTGATAGAAATAGGTGTTGTGGTTTAGACCATGGGGTCATGGGCAGTGTAGGAAAGATAGCCTGTCCCAACGTCCGAGTTATTCACAATCAAATAAAAAAGGCCCATTGCCCATTTGGGGTCAACGGGTCACCGAACCTACAGTTCAGAATCCCCATTGTCCAAGGAGTCTACACACAACTATTAAGCTATCAAGACCTTTTGGAACTGGAGAAGAAGATGAAAGTAGGATTTTTTAGGTTTTGACCCCTGTGACCCCATTTGGGGTCAAGTGGTCACCAAACCTACAATTTAGAATCCCCAGTGTCCAAGGAGTCTTCAAACAATTTTTCAGCTCTCTAGACCTTTTGGAACTAGGGAAAAAGATTTAATTAGGTTTTTTAGGTTTTGACCCCTGTGACCCCATTTGGGGTCATGGGGTCACCAAACCTACAATTTAGAATATCCAGTGTCCAAGGAGTCTACCCACAACTATTCAGCTCTCTGGACCTTTTGTAACTGGAGAAGAAGATGAAAATAGGTTTTTCATGTTTTGACCCCTGTGACCTCATTTGGGGTCATGGGGTCACAAAATCTACAATTTAGAATCTCCAGTGCCCAAGGAGTCTACACACAACTTTTCAGCTCTCTGGACCTTTTGGAACTAGGGAAAAAGATGAAATTAGTTTTTTTAGGTTTTGACCCCTGTGACCCCATTTGGGGTCATGGGGTCACCAAACCTACAATTTAGAATCCCTGTTGGCCAAGGAGTCTACACACACCTTTTCAGCTCTCTAGACATTTTGGAACTAGGGAAAAAGATGAAATTAGGTTTTATAGGTTTTGACCCCTGTGACCCCATTTGGGGTCATGGGGGCACCAAACCTACAATTTAGAATCCCCATTTGCCAAGGAGTCTACACACACCTTTTCAGCTCTCTAGACCTTTTGTAACTGGAGAAGAAGATGAAAATAGGTTTTTCATATTTTTACCCCTGTGACCTCATTTGGGGTCATGGGGTCACAAAATCTACAATTTAGAATCTCCAGTGCCCAAGGAGTCTACACACAACTATTCAGCTCTCTGGACCTTTTGGAACTGGAGAAGAAGATTAAAATAGATTTTTAAAGTTTTGACCCTTGTGACCCCATTTGGGGTCATGGGGTCACAAAATTTACAATTAAGAATCCCCATTTGCCAAGGAGTATGCACATAAAATTTCAGCTCTCTAGAGTCATTGGTTATGGAGAAGAAGTTGAAAAAGTGAAATGTTTACGGATGGACGGATGGACGGACGGATGGACGGATGGACGGACGCCGGACGCCTTGCCATGCCATAAGCCCATCGGGTCTTTCAGACCTGATGACCTAAAAAGGGAGTTATCTAAAGTTACTTATTTACTGGAAAAATCTGGCGCTGGTTTGATGTTTTGTTTGAAAAATTATTCATTAAATGGATTCAATGAGCGCTATCATATTCAAATATAGATCTTTAGGTAATTGCAGGGCATTTGAAAAGTTCTGACCAAGAAATGAAATGGCTGAAAGTATAAAAATAAACATGAAGGTTGAGAGTTTCTAATGTTGAATGGAGTCTTCGATTAATCTAAAACCTGCTTACTATCTCTCACTATGCCTTTCTTTCCGTCTTTTCCCTAATCCTTTCTATCCCTTTCTCCCTGATCTGTCCACTCTCTTTTGGATGCTTGTCATCCGCGTGTTTAATAACTGAAATATTGTTGAAAGCACGTTAAACCCCAACTCACTCACTCACTCGATTAATCTTAAACAAATTTACCTTAAAAAAGAATACTTTAAGGTAATGACTTTGTCTTTTTTATTAACAAGGTTTCCTTGATTCCAATACATGATGTTAGCATCTTGGTGAAGACAGAAAGAAAATTTCATATTTTGGTTTCAAAAGTTATATCTTTACACTTCGTCCTGCTTTTGAAGGATTCGAAGGTTATATCTCTACACAATTTATAAGATTTCTCAATTCTCCCTTATTTTAATTCTAAAAGACGTATATCAAACAATTTGAAACTTTTTCATTAAAGCACTTACCATGCTATCGATAATATTAAATTTTTTCACACACTCTGTACACAAATGCTGCTTTTATTAATACAACAAAACTGCTTATACTGTTCATGAGAAATAAATGTCAACTTCCAGGCTAAACACGTTAAACCCCATCCAACTCGCTCCAGGCAAAAGAGTGAGTGAGTTGACGTTTAACGCCGCTTTCAAGATTATTTCACTTATATCGCGGCTGCTAGTATCATCGCAGCGAGAAAGCCCGCAACACTATTGAGGTTATGCATTGCGGTGAAACCTGCGAGCAACGGCTGGAACTAGCGAACCATAGATGGTACTACGCAGAAACTCAGTGAAACATTGCACCCAAAGCTGACTGCGTGTAAAACAGTTCTCTACTGCAGATAAAGTTGCCGAGTCCCTGGGATGATTCTAACCACGGACCTCTTGATCCGAAGCCGAACGCGCTAAACACTGCGCTTTCCCGCCCCTTCAGGCAAAAGAAAGGTTTCACTCATTTTTCAAAATGAGATATGATAAGAGATATTCTGAAGATTTGTTTTGAACAGAAATAATTTTCCGTTATTCTCTTTAAAAAGCATCCAAATATCGGCATCTAATTTGCCCAAATACTCAAGGAAAGAAACACGTGCTCAATATTAAATATTATGAAAATGTGGAGTTAAAAGTTCGGAGAAACTCTAGGGGGCACAGAAATCACGGATTCTGTCATCAATAGCGATTGTGACCACCCTAGGCATCAATGCAAGCACGTTCACGCCTCCTCATTGAAGTCGCCAGGCGTTAGAGGACGTCAGCAGGGATCCTGTTCCATACGTTTAACAGAGTTTGCTCAAGTTCTTGCTGGTTGTTTGGAGGTGGAACTAGCTGTGTCAATGGGGGTCAAGGTGATCCCAAAGGTGTTCATACCTGGTGAATTGGCTGGCGACGGCAAAACAGTGACATTTCTAATATTTCGGGTAGTGTGAGGTCTTGCGTTGTCGTGTTGCAATATCAATCTTCTTGGTTCTTGTTGCATGAAAGGAACGACGATAGGTCTCAGTACCTCATCAATGGCCAGTCAGATTCCCTCGCAGAACAAACAGCGGCGTCGTCATTTCGTCACAAATCCATCCCCTAAACATGATGCCTATCTAATGCAGTTTGACGCAAGTCGCACGCCCCCTCGCAGATACACTTGTGACCTGCAATCATTCCTTAATAGGCAAAACCTGCTCTCGTCTGTAAACAGCACCTTCTCCCAGTCACGACGCTGCCACCGGCTACAGGTTGGTAGGCTCGTTAACCAGCCAAACGAAGTCGACGAAGGGTTTTTCTTGTGATGATGACATGACAGAGTGCTGTCGCCGGCTTCGGAGGTTAATTTGCCTGGTGTAGAGATGTTTGGCAGCAGTTGTACCTGGTCTTTCCGATCATGGTCTTGCCTGTGGATCGTCTGTCTGCTGGTAGCGTATTAACAGCCTTCTGATGTTCGGAAGGCCCCATAGTTGACATACCGATATCTTGGTCACGTGCATCGCAAATCATGCATCAAAAACTCGTTTCACATTTTGCAATTCCAATGTCTGCATACGATGCGATGCGATGCGTTTCTGTAGAGGAAATATTGCAGTAATACTATACTTTACTGCTTAGAATCAAACCCGTACCCGCTTAATGTTTTCATGAAAAACAAAACAAACGTGAAACGTTTCTTCTGCCTTGGAGTTTAGTTACAAAGGTATTTCAATAAAGAATATTTCTTCCGTGTCATAGGTTTAAAGACATATGTATATTGCAAAGCTGAACATAGTTCTAGTTCAGTCGTTTAACACAACAATGTTTTCTAATTTCTGCAAAACTCTTTTGTTTGCAAACTAATTGTACAGAATAATAAAAAGCAAAAAGCAAATGATTAAAGGTAAAGGGTAAACGGCCACAGGGTGTTTTTTAATGACACTTGATTATTTCTTCTACGGTTACTGATGATTGGGTTAAGATATTCACCCTCTGAAGAAAATACATTTGGCGTAAACTTAAGTTTATTGCAGAAACTTTCAATAAATAAAACCGTGGTTTTGTCCAGAGAGCTAGACATAAGTGTACCGCTTCCTGTTTCAATCCATTTAAAGTCAAGTTACAGTGAGTGAGTTTTTGTCTAACGCCGCTTTGGTAATGTTTGAGTTCAGTATTAACAATCCTGTCTAGGTGTGGAGATTTAAGGCTTACATCGTTTATCAAAATTATATTTATAAGACAGCACTTACCTGTGATTTGCGGTTCATCCTTCACTATTGATACACGATTAATGACAAAT
This sequence comes from Phorcus lineatus, assembly GCA_921293015.1. NCBI lineage: Eukaryota > Metazoa > Mollusca > Gastropoda > Trochida > Trochidae > Phorcus > Phorcus lineatus. Next base: position 34,733,450 of record OV121097.1, on the reverse strand, counting down.
GAGTTTGGTATGAAGAAGAAGGAAATGCCACGAAATGTTTGAAAAGAAGTTGACCCACCATATGGTTTTCGTGAGTATGCCCCAACTTTGAATTGAGAATTGGAAATATGCTTCCATTCTTCATTCGCGCCGTTGACACGTATATTTGTTGTGTTTAATGTCACAATCAAAGTAGTTCCAGTCAAATATACTTCTTTGTGATCAGGATATGATGAAACTGGCGGGATTAAAGCAAATCCTTTCTGATTCCCAACACTCCTGCAAAGGGTCGCCATGACAGGTTTGCTTGACACAAAGTGAAATGTTTCATTTGTCTTCAGAATACGGTTCAGGATGCCATTATTTGTTGAAGCCAAAGTTCCATTGCTGAACGTTATCTCAAAGCCATTGTCTTCCCCGATTATCTGAAGCTGAATGGGTGGCAGGCTGTCATCAACTGCAACAACATACTCATCAGAGAACTGTTCAACAGGCAGCAACTGGGTGTAAGTGTATACGGTCGCAATGTCGGCTGTCCCACTGAACACTGCTATGGTCTCTGTGCTGTTGATCCTTGTTCCACTCAGGTCATGTCTAACTCTAAAGGTAAACGTTTGGAAAGATTTTAAACTAAGTCTAAAAATGTCCCCCTTTCCGTAGTTCTGACCATCGTATGAAAACTCAACATCCGTATCAAATCTGATAGCAACATCTGCATTACGTTTATATGCTGTTATCACAAGAACTGAATACTCGACATTTTGGATACATGAGGACACGACGTATTTGGTCCCCAGTGCAGTGAGTGGTAGAGAGAAGAACAAATTGTGTTTGTCCCAGACGGTGCGGCTGTAAACTTGGACCTTGATTGCGCTGTGGCTGCTTGATATAAGGATAGTGTTGTTGTCATATCCAAGCATTGTACTTAATGTGTTCTCTAAACGAAAAGAACGGCTGGAAACGAACCCGTATCCCTGATGTATATCGTGATTCGGATAGGCTACTCTCACTGAACCCCCTTCGTAGTAATCAGTGGAGACGTCTACATAGCTTGCTGTAGGAACCGATATAAGGTAGTCCGTACCTGGAAATAAATAATGGAAAATTTACAATTGTTATGAGTATGTTATTGTTTATGAGTTAAACATTGTATAACATTGTTGTATTGTTTAGTGGGCCACACTTACACTTGTTTTGATAGTCTTAGCTGGCAGTGTCTAGAATCATCTGTTCTAGGATGTTCTATCTATTTTTTATTGCTTGTGTTGGCTACTTCTTTCTGGAGTTTGTCAAGGAACTTTAAAGAACATTTTAGAAGGTATCTAACCTATATATAGGCCGGCATTAGAACTCTTACTCATCTTGCTTCTTACAATCAACTTTGCGATCATCTGCCGTTCCACTGTTTTTGGATTCCTTTACAAGCCGGATTCATCTATCTCCTATCAAGACCCACTGACTGTTTTCTACATTCATCAACTTAGTGTGACTCATTTGATATAGTATTATTATTTGTATAAGCTTGATATTGAAATCTTAAACACTTTGTTTATTATTTGATTGATTAAATTGTAATTAATATACCATTGTCTTGTTACATTTTGCTGGTTTGACTGGGGATAATTTACTATTCCAAATTATTTCGTAACACTATGATCTCAGATAGTTGTCAAAGAACTCTTTTAACTTTGGAAAACAAAACCACCATATCTGATAGATTTACTCCCTACCCCCGTTGGTGATTCAACTCCTCATTTTCTTAGAAACGCAGACCAATTTGTTATTCCGGCTTATAGATTGAAACACTCAACCATGTCGTTTATCCCTTCAACCACATTATTATGGAATAATATCCCTTTAGACAAGCGAAATTTACCATCAAGAGAAAAGTTTAAATCGTATTTGGAAAAACCCAATATTTCAGCACCCAGTTATTTTTCATCAGGTATACGCATTCTAAATATTCACCACACTCGTTTGCGATATCATGTAAGTGACTTAAATTATGATCTATTTAATGTTCGAATTAAGCCAGATTCAACATGCAAATGTGGTTATTTATGCGAAAATGTTTTTCACTTTATGTTTGAGTGTCCAATATATGCTACAAGAGACGAAAATTGTTCAACATGTTAAAACTGTATGTGAAAGATAATGATGTAAATTTAGATTTACTTCTAAATGGCAGTAAGAACGTATCATATCTGCACAATCAGACCATCTTCAAAGCAGTCCAACAATATATATCAAACAGTAAGCGATTCTCCTGACTGCAGTATGTACATTGTGTTAATTTGTATATTTCTTACTATACTATTTCTGTAATATATCACTTTCCTTGTTACATATATGTTTTTGTGTAATATGCATTTGTAAATACTTAGGAGTAGGTTACTTAAGTTGGATAACTTGTACCTAATCCTTTTCTTCACTGAATAAAATATGTTTAAATCAAAAAATCAAAAATCAAACAAAACCATACGGGGATAGTGTAATGCTGCAAATTAATATAATGCTGCAAATTAAGACGCTCTCAAACGAGGTTCGAATTTTAAAATTACTTCGACCACTGGTAATGCGAATCTAAACGATGCTTTGACAGATGAAAATTACAGAAGAGTAATTCTTGTAAACTTTCAATTTTTCCAAATGGCTTTTTGAGGTAATTTGCATAAAACCACCATGTCACTAATCAAGAACGAGTTAAGTTATAGTAACTTACCCTTTTACGGAACTAATCTTTTTTTTACTTTGAATATATCTTTGTTTTTGTCAGTTTAAGTCTCTTTTCTTTGTCAACATGTTAACGGTTATTTCTGTCCACGAATTTATTGTGTATATAACCAATGTTACAAATTAAAAGAAGAAACATTTACTCATCTTTACTACAACCCTAGCTGGCACAGTAGGGAACGAAGAAAAATCCGTTTAATGCAAGCATTATTCACAACGCACGGTACTCATTCGAGAAACAAATCGACTTATCTTGATATTCTTTTTATTTCTCATTAAAGGTGCGCGGTATTATCGGTATATCGGTATATTGCAATACAGAAACAAGACGATACGTACCGGTACTCTCTTCTGAATGTATCCAATAAATCGGAGCTTTACAAATTTACAATTTCCATGTAAATTTGCAGAAAAACGTTACAATGAAATGAAAGTTTTAACATAAAGTGTAAACTTGAAAAGTGTTATTAAGTCGAGAGCATGGAAAAACTAAAATATGAAAAGAACCAATATATTGCTATACGTATTGCAATACACTTTTCTTTATTGCAATATATTGAGGAGCGATACCCATCCTTATTTCTCATATATCCTGTTGTTGTTAAAGAGATATCTACCAATTGATATCGTCTGTGTTTTTAAAACATAATGTTGATTCAGAAACACTTACATACACTATTGTTCTTTAAAGAGCCACTCCGTGATTTTCATAACATATTATTTACCTTTGATACGAACCTAAATGTCATATGTGGTGATATAAAATCAAAACATCTTAACGTTTCCTGTCCAAAAGATATATTTTTAACAAATACTGATTTTCAATGAAAATCAAAAAACAGCCTTATAGATGCACAGAGGTGTAGATATCACGTCCAATATACATGGATACTAGTTATATAACCTAACAAACTATCAACTCCTAATTGCCCTCCTGGCTGTGTAAGACTTTTTGTTTTTGATCCTCCACCCCTTGGGAAGTTATTTCCTTTGTTTTATTTGAAGATTATATGCCGTAACCACCATGTGCGCAGGTTGGTTATCTCATAACTACCATGGTCGGTTATGAGATGAGCTGGGGTTTAACTTGTTTTTAAACATCATTTCAGTTACTGAACACCTGGTTCGGTTATGAGATGTTCAATGGTCGTGTAAAATTTGAAAATTTCAACAAGCTAGAAATATAAGATTCATAATGATGCGAACCCGGGACCTCTCCGTTGACTAGCAACGCCTCGACCACTGGAGCTCACGAGGATCCATGTAAGCTAAGGAACTTTTTGTTGTGTCATATCTACACTGATTTCCCCCTGTATGTATTTATAGGTAATAGGTTTTGTAAATTTCTGATGTAAAGCTTTAAAATCTAAATCTGGCGTGTTTTGTAAATATTTTAGTAGACTCGTTCGGTCGGAAAACATCAACCCGCAAAGTGTAAAAGTAAAACGTTTGTAAATTCATTAAATATAAATATAAATTCCGCGGGATTGTAAGCTAAAATATAGTCGCAAGCGACAGGATTCAGCGCTGTAAAAGCACATTCAGTACAAACATAGTCATGTTAGCATTCAACCCTGAAAGTCTCATGAAGATTGGCTCACGCATTAGTCCACAGCAGCATGTTTTATGTGACCAAGTTTTGTAACCAAACTGCGATTATTGCAAAGAAGTTGATAATGCTAAAAAAAAAAACATGACACATAAGAATTCGTCATGATTTACTGTTTTGTTTGAATTGATATTACGGTTCTTTCAAAACAAGTTTCAAGTCTCTAAGTCAATTTTGAAAAATTACCCCATGTTAATTTTGAAAAAGGTATTTTTCCCGATTTTGATCGATTATTGTGAACGGAAATGACTTTTCGCGACCAATGTTTTTTTCGATTTGTCAAGTGCCTATAGTGGTTTCACATTCCTGAAATAATGGTGCAATGGTGAGTCTAACTTTTTGAGTTATCGCCCCTTGAACATGGTCACAGGAGCTAAGTCGCCCGACTTTGAAGGGTTGCAGAAAAAAACGTATTAAGAAAATTGCAAATGTGGCTCGATAACTTCAGCTATCGAGCTTCCACTCCTTCAGCTATGATATATGTGAGTTTCGGCTCTTAATTGCATGTATCTTCAGAGAAGAAGATTGTCAAAGATGCATGGGGTCCGGAAATTGAAAAAAGTCAAAAAAAGAATATGGCGGCGAAAGTACTAACGCTACGAAATTGCCATGATTTACTTTTTTGCTCCAAAGGTAATTGCCTATCGTTTAAAAAAGGTTTCAGGTCTCTAAGTGCATTTTGAAAAAAAATCCCATGTTAATTTTTGAAAATTTGAGTGGCACTGTGCCTTTAACGCTTAATCCGATTAAGCCCAAAAGCTTATTAGAACCCCTTCTCATGAAATTCTACCAGACTGCGAAGATTGGCTGTTGTAGCTTTAGCGGTTTGGGCTAAATCGTGTCCACAAAATCGGTGGGGAAAAAAAATAATAAAACACGCCAATAACAATAAGGATTCAGCAAAATTGCTGAATCCTTAATAATGACCCGATTGCCTCGCGTTTAGGCAATAAACTCGGCTCGGGCTATGCCCTCGCGAGTTTATTTGCCATTACCGCTCGGCACAGGGTCATTATTTACTACATAAGTACGACTATCGACCTTTATATATTTTCATCGTACATGACGAATAAGCTTTAAAATGTGTCTCTTTGGTAACAGTCGATACTTGGCGATCAAGTGACACCATTGATTAAGTTTGGCATATATGAATCCAATAACTCACTGAGTGGTCCTTTAATGGTTTGTCAACTCTACAGCGATACATGAAAAGAGAATGTTCATCATGATGGCACTGGCAATACATGTAATGTAGATTTCGTAGGAATTTTACCATGAGACAATTTGAATGTTTTGTTGATTATTGCATACTTTCTTATAAATATTCTTTAAAAAAAGTATGTGCATTTCATTGAAAAACATATATGTAAAGATTTATTACTTTCAGCATTATCTCCCATCTAAATACCAACTAAGGATGTCGGTTGTAGAAACCATCGAAATATTTTACGTACGCTTAACCCAATTCCGAATGTCTGTAGTAGCAATAACAACATCATATCACTATATTAAATTGTAGTGTGATATGAGCCCACAGGAAGGTGATATCGTAAGCAAAACGTCGGTAAAACATGGGTGAAAATCTTCACCGTCCATATAATGTGGTGGGTGGTAAGTGATTTTACGTTGTATGTGTGATATCTATATATTTTACCCATTTTTTTACCAATGTATATCATAATAAAATCTTAGCCAAAAGTTTACCTAAACTCGAGGGATATATTTCAATATGACTCAAGTGATAAAGGCAAAAATACGTTCTTTTTTATATTTCTTGATGACCCCTTCATCGAGAATATTTCTCTGTTTGTATTAATCTTAATAATTGCTAGTTTCCAACATTAAATGAGTTGACATATCCGTTCATGTTCACAATAGAGTGGTGTTTTCAAAGAATTATACTTTTCTTATGTTTGTTGTATAAACCTTTATATTTTCTACAACGAAATAACAAATCGCTATAAAATTGTCCTTCTTTCCACCCCCACTTTTATTTAATCGTCAACTGGAATCGCTTTCTTTTAATATTTCAATTACAAAACTGCCTAGCATTTCTTTAAAGTAACCAATGGCATAATTATTATAATCTTGTACGCCATTTCTTTGACAACTTACTTCTTGCATTGCTGTAAGATAACTTTTTTTAAATGATCTTACTCGAAATAAACCAAGTTAATATGAATTAATGCTTATCCACATGTCCCCATTTTTAATACTATCTCTTCACTGATATACTAAATATTTATTCTAGATTATCATTTTCGAACTATTACTCTGGCTTAACATCAAACGGCATCTGAATTATAGTCACTTTAGTTTTATCAACATATTAAAAGACGCAAACCTGTGACGAAGGTCGACAATGTCCAGATAACCAGAAGACCGACAGCATACATCCTTGACTGACACTGTCGATGTTGACTAAACTGCTGAAACGAACAGATACCATGTTGTATATTACAAGATTGGTAAATGCCACACTGGTGTGCGTGCATATCACTGATTCCTTTTTAAAAAAATTAAATTTTGAAAAGAAGCATCTGTCACACCATGATATCTGCAAAAAAGGGGCACAGAGTTTTTTGTTGGAATAATAAATATTCATATTTTTTTTTATTCATAAATGTTATAAATGCTGTAACATGTATTTCATCAAGAAGGTGTCTTTTTTCTTAAATTCACATCGTAATTCTTAACAGTTTCATATAGTGATAAAAAAAATTTCAGTCAGGATTGTGATCGAAAACCGGACACAGAGACAAATATGGGTTGGTAAGTAATTTAACTAAAATACATGTAATTAGAACTCATAATTTGGACCCATTAACAATGACAAATTATAATTTTGGCATTTTAAGAGATAAAGATGCAAGATAAGGGAGGTGCTTTAAACTATACTAGAGATATATAGCATTTTGGCCTTCATTCAAACAACATGCATTATCATAAACCATTCTCTGTGTAACTTTAACTTCATAAATAACAATTTCTCATAGTCTTGATTAGGTTTCATACTAATCGTGTATTGGTAACGATTCTCGTTAATGTACTTACGTTTATAAAAATCCTCGACGATACATAGACTCCGCTTGAAAGTATCATCTTTACTCTGTCAATCAGGTACCCGAAACGTGACTCGGAATAATTTGAAATTAAGCGTTATTCAAGTTTATTGTATTCATTTGGGCCGAAATTAAAGATGAAAAAATATTCTTCAATAACTACTGCTACTCACAGCGATGAGTTTTCGGCTTTAAACACTGGAAGGCAACCAGCGAAACATCTGTAAAAATGTTGTGTGAAATGCGCTATAACGTTGAAATATGAACCCTGCTAGAAACAAGGACGGTGGGTCACCGTCACACCTTCGTGCTTCCATTCAAAGATGATGTGTTTATACAGCCTTTTTGTCCACATCACGTTTACCCAAACGACAATAATCTACTTAAGAACATCGAACTCATTTTCAGATAAGGCACGCCACGTACAAAAAGGGTTCTCAGTTTCGGATGAATTTTATAAATAACTTGTTAAAGTAACATTTAAACAATAATTTTAGCGTGGATCCATATTTCGTGTATCCAAATGTTATTTCATATTTGTATGGAAGTAAAGTTTACCACGAGATAATGATTCATTTCAGGTCAATGTATGTATTGATGCTCTTGAAAATGAAACATTTAAGCGTTCAATATATTATTATTGATAGGCATATTATTAAATGTACTGCGCGATACACTCACAGCATAGCAGCTTCTGCTCGTTGTTGCGTGTCAAGGTTAGCATTCTTGTAGGTAATATAAGTAGATAAGTGGATAAATAATCCAGACCCTGTCGCGACTTTTATTGACTCTTATAAGTGCTGTACACACTATTTACTTTCATGTCAGAATACAACCGTATATCATAATTGGAGATAACGCTAGCTGCAAGCATCATAGCAGAAGGTCATGTAGTAGGTATTTTGACTATGTATCACTATATAAATACCTATTATTTGTTCAGAACCTAAATAATCGGTAAAATCAACACATACATATCATCCTATAAAAGTATTTAATTTGTAATAAAAAAACATATTTGATAATCATGTTTGATGCCCTGGAAATCATAATTGTAGAAGCCGTATAAGCTAAAACTTATTCATTATTCGGTTTCATTTGAGTCATGCTACAAAGTATGGAATGGACTTGTAATTCTCTCTTAATTATTCATACTTTACATAAGTCACAACAGATCTGATTACTAAAAATCATGACTATGAATGAATATATGATATGGATAAGATCTAACATATATTCTCTGGTAACCTACAATTGCTCATGAGGCCTTATTTTCAAGAATTCTTGAAAATTGAGGACCATAAACAACTCAGAATAATAATGATAATAATGAATATTAATAAATGCGCCACTGTTCAGGTAGTTATACCTGCTTATGGTGCTACAAAATTGCTGAAAGGAGATCTATGATATATAATATACAATAGGAGACATTGGTTGAAAAGGTTGAATAAATGTCTATTACCGTAGTTACAAGATTCATCAATCATCAAACAAAGTTATATCTCCTGAATAGTTGTATTTATCGTTATATTTAGTTTAATGGTAAGACTGCAATGTGATTGATCACTGCAAAAGGTTAATCAGCTATAAAGTATAACAATGTTTATGTTATTTTGATAGAATTGTCTTGGCATGGCATGGTATAAACTAATGTTTATTGACGAAATTTTGAAATTAATATTTCAGAAAACGTACTGCTGTCCTTGAAAGACTAATGGTATTGGCTGGTTTATAACTACGCTTCCGTTGACTTATCTTTTTAAATTATTTGGTAAGCAAAAATCAAGGATATTCTTTTCTGAGGTAATAATACTGCATTTAATTTATAGTTTATGTTAAATCCTCTTAATAAAAATATACCATTAAAGAATAAGTAATGTTATCACTTAGCGATATCAAGACTTGTGAATTTTGATTTATGTCATGGCCCATTTAGTAACTGGTTGAAACCGAAGTAAGTTGTAATGAAAACTCTTGACAATCGTCGTGCAACAAACCTATTAAGTACTACCTATGATAAATGTTCAGGAACAATTTACGTAACTGTCTTACTATCACTGGGATGGAATCTTAGTTTTAATGTCATTCGGTATTAAATCGATAGCAGGAACCATGCCATCATCCTAATGCTTTGCCAAGTCAGGGTTGTTATTTTAAGATGCGTTTTCTCATATTCTTAATCGGTTCAGAAACAACCACTACTTCTAAAAACACCATTTGTGAAATTGCATATACATTTGACTCAAACAACATACTCTGTGGTCCTTTTAGTAATGATCTGTTACCGATCCGATATGTCACTTAAACTTAGCACATAAATTCCCGATGATTCCGGTATGTGTATATTTACGAATATGTTTTTATTTCGACTAACACAGAATTTACAAAACGCAACCGGTAACAGCTCTACAAATAATATAAAAATCACATAGAAAGATTTGGGATAACCTGATATCAGATAACTCTTTTAAATGAGAATTAAAACATACCACATTAATTCCCGAGGATAGCTTTATAGTAAAAAATTGAAACTAATAGAATTTACTAGTATGAGTTGTGATCGATGGTCAATAATAAATGCATATTTTTATTCAAACTTCGGGAGAATGTTGTATCGTTCTATTTTCTATAGACGATAGCTATGAAATTGTTTCAATCAGGGTAGCATCTCAAAACGTTTTTGCTATGGTTCCCCTTACCCATGTAGTGATCCGGTCTATAAATAGCTCTCAGGATCACTGAAGCATGCAAACCACCAGCCCAGACCGAGAACTGATCGGCGTCTTCTCACTTTGCCACCACCTATTGTTCTCGGTGGCAAAGTTGGTCATGCATGCTAATTGGTAAAACAATAGAGGTGGCAGGGGGTCGTCTCAATAAATTTTATAATTGAGATTCAGACACATGTAGATAAACTTCAAAGTCCAACAAGGTGAGGCGCTGGTCCAACTCCCTATACTTCTTCTTCCGTGGTGGCTGACGTCCACCTGCAGCAAGTTGACACATAACAATCTCATTGCATGATTGTTCCTTCTGAATTAAGCTTATGAACTTAAAGAGGTTTGGATGGCAGGTTCCAGATTTGTTCAATTTGGAATGCCATCCCTCAACGTAGTTGGTTGTTCTGGCACCGTCGTTGATCTTTAACAATTTAGAAAAACTGACAGACCATGAAAACAATGAACCAACTTGAACGTGAGCAAACCAGGAAGTTATTTCATTGTGCAAAGGTTGACGAACTGAAAACATTACTTGAGTCCATGTAAGGCCCCTATTAGATCAAAATTGTGAGTTAGGCTGACTCATTTGGCATTGCTTTTCAATATTTTAAATTTTTCCTATCAGGAAAATCTGCCAGGAAGATTATACGCATTCGTGTTATTTACTCAGTGTCATATAGTATATCGATATTGTTTCTAAATTTACTTATTTTACTTTCCAAGCTTGTTATAAAATATGTTACCATAGTATCCGATGACAATACGTGTGTGTGTTGTCCTCATAGGATCCGATTACAACACGTGTGTGTGTGTGTTGTCCTCATAGTATCCGATGACAACACGTGTGTGTGTGTGTGTTGTCCTCATAGTATCCGATGACAACACGTGTGTGTGTTGTCCTCATAGTATCCGATGACAACACGTGTGTGTGTGTGTTGTCCTCATAGTATCGAGGACCTTTTTTAAACATTAGTGAAATGTTTTAGTGTGCATGTTTTTAAATCAAAATTCCCACTTGTACATTTAAAAGATTGTCTTTTCAAAACAAAGAGAAAAACGGATTGCAGTAGGGTATTACTAATCTTGTGTTGTTAAGATAAATACGTTTCAAACATTCGTTTAACGACATTTATACCCGATGTACAGCGACATTTGCACTATCACATGCAATTGAAGATTAGGCTGTATCTGAGTGGTTACGTGTGGAAGCCTCAGCTTGCACCTGAAAAATAAAACATTCAACGACAAACCCTTCAAATTTCCACTGGTTTAGTGCAATGCTACACTGAATTTCGCTAGTTCCAGCCGAAGCTTGCAGGTTTCACAGCAATGTATAGCCACAATGGTGTTGCGGGCTTTCTTCCTGCAATGATACTAGCAGCAGCGATACAAGTGAAATAATCTTGAAACCCAAACTCACTCACTCACTCACTCCACTGCTTTAATGACCTTACATAACGTTATCGTTTAACCATTTCAAGTTGTGGATCAAATGAAATCGTTAGTTTTCTATTCCCTATAAATTTGGCAACATATTTACTCAACGAGTCTGATTTTCTATTATTCTCTGGGTTCTTTTGAGTAGTAGTCTTTAAAGTTACAATGAGTATGTTTTATAAATTTTGCATGTGGATTGAGTAAGTCTTGAGTTCGATGTAAAAGAGGAAATCAAATTTTTATTCAGTGGTGAATTCGTGGCAAAAGTTTTCGTAACAAATTTGTAATGAATTCTAGGCCATCGTAACTGAGTCGAAATCAATTCAAAATCATTCTTACGTTTAATTAACTCATTCCAGGAATCGGGAAATCGATCAGGAATCAGCAACGAATCTGTAACGGATCTTACGAATACAATATAGAGCAGGAACGAACTTTTTACGAATTCCAGAAAGTGTACGAGTTTCCTACGAATTAATAACGAATTTCGTTAACCGATCCCAAATAATCTATGAGTGGAAATAAAATGTATATAAAATGAGTTTTTAACTGAATTATGGTCTTTATGTCATTTTAAGGGTGAACTTAATACTGGTGTTTCAATTATGTTACCATATATCTCATAATCACTGAACAAGTTATGCATTTGCTTACGACTGAGTTGGCACCGACTACAAGAATAAACACGTTGAGGAGAAAAGGTGTTAACAAAAATAATTACAACTATTGACGAATATTTTAATGTTAAATGTAGTCGAAAAGTGACATAAATGTCCACAACTATGATGGTCACGTAACAGCCAGGTATGACAACTTTTTCAAAATAGGTTGATGTGTGAACATACATACACTAAGTTCACAGTCACACCTTGAAAACAATGTGTATCGACTCACTTGCCCTGTTACATTGATTAAAGATATGAATGTTATCTCAGATAACTGCAACTAGTAACATTTCTTTTATGCCATACCAAATGTTTTCAAAGGCCATAACGTTTTTTCATACCATCTATCATATCGGCCAGCGCGATCAATGTTAAAACGGGTAGCCATTGTCCTCTCCCCACAAACACGTCATGTAAAGAAAAATACATCGTATAAGTAACGTATGGTCAAAGGATATTCATTAAAAAGGATAGCAGTTCACAATATAATGTTCTATCATATTTAACAATGAGTGCCAGCGGAACAGAAACCTAACGTCACTTGGCAAACTTGTATTGTGAGGGGGATTATTTTGACTCATATCATCTAGATATACTCGTATTCGTTGATTGCCGGCCACACATCAGTCAGTTCCAAATAGTTGTTACCATGTGGTGTCTTTGTACTGATAGATTCTTTATACGGAGCCCTTTTGTTGTCTCTCTTACTGTCAAAACTCCCGTATTCATAATCTGCCCGTGCCTCTGAGCTCAGAGCTAGATGGTTATGCCTTTCTTCTTCCATGTTAGTGCGAGATCCACGGTCCTTGGTTTCTGCTGTGTTTGGATCCCTCTCAAACGATGTCTCCTGTTCTCCTGGGCTTTCGGGATTGTTCTGAGATTCAGTCGCAAGGTCTGCTTCTGAATTACGTTTCCTGTAAATTAAAACAGGTCTATTAACTTAGCCAACATGTAACAAACATCAAGTTCATTTTGTTACGTCACATACATGTGAGTGATGTGTGTCTAGTTAACCTATTTATAGGACGGAGACAAGAATAAGATCAAATGTATCACTGCAATATTATATACGTTCTAAACCATTTAAGTGACACAGAGTGTGCTTTATGAATTTTTTACGTGATATTTATAAGAATCAAAACACCATTTAATCTTATCGCTTTAAATCGCCTTCCTTAACGTGTATCACTTTTATACCAAATTAATGATATCATCTTGTTTCTAATGATTATCGAAAAACGGCCATTTTAATGTTAAAAATTAGACATCCCATTTAAATGATATGTAAGTTAAATGACCTGTTTAAAACTACCAGCCAATAGTTGCCATTGTGCATGCTGTAAATAAGTTTCAATTTTGAGCCATTGACGCGCGTTATTGTTCGGTTTTCAATCACAAATCATGACTTTAACCTGTGTGTTGTCAATATACTGCAATGAAAAGCTTTAAGATGCTAATTTTCAGACAAAGCCACTACTTCTAGATAACATAACACCATTTATGAAGTTTACCATGGTTGACCAAAGACATACTCCGTGCCCTTTAAATTCAACGACAACGAGCTTACAAACCTAGTTCATGTCTATTTATGGTGCCAAATTCGTTGTAATTACTAATTAGAATTAACTGATTTTATCAAGTTATATATATCGTATCGGGCAAAGATGATAAGCTATGGTCTTTATCATTTAAATGCCAAACATGGTCTACCCCAACAGCATACTTCGTGCCCATTAAAATCAATGACAACGAGGGTACAAACAGAGTTCATGTCTACTTATGGTGCCAAATTCGTTGTAAATACTAATTAGAATTAACTGAATTTTTAAAAGTTATTTATAATGTATTTGCCCAAGGTGATAAACTAAAAATTGCTAAAGATAAAAAAAATTCATTACAATTGGCGGTTCAGTAGGTAAGTAAAAGATAAACTTAGTAACAACTTACCTGAAAATTACATGAAACCCGATTATTGATCCAAGGATAACAATGATGAATCCACACGCACCCCCGATCACAACTAGTGTGATCTTGTTTTCTGAAAGAAAATAAGTTTACAATCGGATATATTTTTAACTAAGAAGTGTCTTGTTGTGTTCATCTCAGAGTACCGCGAAGAAACTTTGAGCTTTGCTAAAAGCATGTTTCAATCTAAATGGGCAGTAGCACACATTTCTTGTAAAATTTGTTTTTGCAAATAGTTCCACATACATATTAGTTTATGCCAAGCGTATTATCTTCAGGGGGTCAAAACATCTCATTACTCGAATGGATCATCTATATTCGTAGGGGAAAAGAATCAAGCCAAAACCAATGGCGACCATTTTAGTGTGAACACCTTATAATCATTTGAGAAAGGAAAATAACTGCATTCGTGTAGCTTAACTGAATACGGGACGTTTTTTTTAGTGTTGTTTCTTTGGATTAAAAGACATTGTCTTCATGTCAGAAACATCTTTACCATCACGTTATTTTCCAAAACAATGAGAAACATGAATTTTCTTTTCCATAAGATCACGATATTTACCAAAATACGGACTACTTTCCCTTTAAAGTCGACATATCAAGGGTCCTGATTGGATCAATCTTCAATAATACATTGAGCACATTTCAAACATTGTGTTGGTCTTTTAAAGTTTGACAAAAGGTATTTTTCAAATCGAACATATTAATATTGAAATGAGAATGTGTTCCATAATGACTTTATCATAAATCCCATTGTTTGGAAAAACAGTTTAGTAAAGAATTATAGAGTAATTTCAACTGTTCTCACCTCAATAAAAAAAGCAAACTGAAAATTGTTCATTTACTAAATAGTTAAAATAACACGTAAAAGTTCCTTTGTTTGTAACTAAAGTTGAACAATAAACCAAACATTCTCTTCCAGCAAAGGTTCCTCAATTGTGTACCACGCAGACTCTCTAACATCTCCGGTAGTCTTCTGGGCCTAGATTTTCGAAGCTCTCTTAGCACTAAGATAGGCGTAAGTACCATCAATTAACACTGGCTTACGACTATCTTAGCACTAAGACAGCTTCGAAAATCTAGTCCCTGATTTTTAAGAAATACATGCGTGAAACTCACAGGTGAAGAAACTCAAAGTTTCTCGACGGCAACAGGAACAGGAATTCTAAAGTTAAACAACGTTGCTAAAGGTTCAGGGAAATTCGATTGAAACAAGTTAGTATTTGTATTTGTAGCCTAACAAAATGCTTCATAAGTAACAGAGGTTTGATGGGAATTCGCATGCAGAAAGTGGGAATTGGAAGAAAAGAATCAGCTTGAAACACATCTAAACAAACCTGTAACTGTAGGGAACATCGATGAACCTTGACCAATACTCTGGGACGGTGTGATTTGGCGGATAGCTTGTGACGAGGTTGAGATGCTTAATAATACCTCATATTCAGGAATTGAACAGCAGTCATAACTATTCACAATAACGGTAAACTTGTGTGTTGACTTCATAAACAGTGTTCCTGTCCCAGCGTTGACTGTTCCCACTTTATAGTCTGTGTTTGGGATATTCTTCCAGTATGATATCAGTGTGGTGTTATGAAATTTGTTAGTATCATTGAATGCATGGAAATCCTCGTTATCTTGTTCAGTTATTATCAACAGGTCTGCTTCCTTGGGTATGTTTACAACGGCAGAGGTGGCAAATCGTTGGACATGGTACAGAATTGTGCAAGGATTTTCTAGGAAGATTTCATCTTCATGAAGAAGTTCAGCCTTCAAACAGAGATAAGCCATCACTGGCTTCGAACTTACTAAATGTAAACTTCCATTGACAATTATATCCTTATGATAGAACTTTTCCTCGCCAATTATCACGACAACGCCATCATTGAAAACGATAGCTGTATCGTCAAACAGACAAACAATGTTTACGTAATATTCTTCAGACAGAGAGTCAACCAGTGTAAACTCTTTGGTCACAAGTGATCCAACTGCAAGCACATACTCGCTTCCAAAGTCTTCACTCGGTGTTAGCTGACTATACGTATATCGCCCATGCATACCTGCATACTTGCTCTCGATGAACACAGCAAGTTCCCGAGATGAAGACACAATCATCCCAGGAGCTTCTGTTTTAATTCTTCTTGTCTGGTATTGAACAAGTTCATAACGAGTTGTATTTCCATGTCTAAAACTCACATCAACCGAGGCTGTCCAATTCCCTGTTGCTAATACAACGAGTACACTGCTAAATATACTGACATCATAACGAGGAATGACATATGTCGTCCCAAGACTTGAAACAGGCAGTATGGGGGCAGACATTGCTTCGTTTAGGTATGTATCCTGAAGAAATAGATTCAGGTGCTCGTAAAGGACCTCCACAGTGCATACCGAGTAATACGGTATGTCGAAGTAGTCTTCCACATAGGGGTGGAGGTTCCGAGTGTCGATAGGGTCATTTTTAGAGCACCACACTTGGTAGAAGGTTTCATGCTCCCCTACTGCTGCAATGTGTGGCCCCACTGCCAGACTCGGGGCCACGAAGATAAACGTTTCTGAAGGATCTGAAAACACAATGATACATTGAATAGACATAGTATGTTAAAATAAGGCTCCTAACCATTGATGTAAACTGGGATCAGACACGAAATTCTGTATAAATATATCGAGACAATGACTAAAGTTTATATTCTAAAAAGTTTTCATATTGTGTTTGTTTTGTATTGTTAATAAGTCTGAAATATCGTGTTTGATAAAATGTTATAAAGAATAAATCATACCTGAGGCAAACGTCGACAAAGTCCAAATAAACAGAAGGGCGATAGTATACATCCTTGACTGACACCTTCGATGTCGCCAGCTGTCGAACGAGAGTGTTTTTATAATTGTTAAGATACTCCAGATTACTCTTCATATCATATTTTTCAATTATTTGTCAACAAAAAATAGATATTGAGTAAACCTTTTTGCTTGAATTTCTTTCTTTCGACTTCTCTTCATGAAATATGTTAATTTGAATAAGCATAAGAACTGTGACTTATTCTTACATGTAGTCCTGTGGATATATTTATTCAACCACGATTTAAACGTAACCCGATTAATGTAGAACATAATGAATGTAATATTGTCTAGTATAAAAAAAAATATTTCACTTAAAGGTCTAATTCATTTCTAAAAAATGTACAAAGGTTGTGCTATGGGGCCCATGCAGACAGGGTACACAACAATACCAATATGGACAATGTTATCATTTCCAAACAAATAACTTTCTATCGCAAACTTCACATTTTAGACACAAAAGTATTCAATGATTCACTCTCAATAGCTTTTTAATGGTCAATTCCAGTATACTTGACAATATGACTTGAAAATATGGTTTACGATATTGACATAAAACAAACTAACAAGTTTCTTGTTGATGACTTACATGTAAATCAAATGAAAAAAAAGTTGTACTAGTTTGAAATCAAATTTCCAAGAAAACCTAATAAAGAATAGAAAAGAGAGAACAAACCTGAACGTAGGGTAATAATTCACCTCTTGGTACACTCATGGATGCATGCACACGGCCTAGTCAACAGAGATTATAGTGATAACGGAAACAAATTAAAGAGCCACTTCGTGATTTTCATTACATATTATTTACCTTTGATACGAACCCAAATGTCACATGTGGTGATATAAAATCAAAACATCTTAACTTTTCATTTCCAAAAGACACTTATATGACAAATACTGGTTTTCCATTAAAAATCTAAAAACAGCCTTATTATGTACAGAGGAGTAGATATCACGTCCAATACACATGGGTACTAGTTATATAACCTAACAAACACTATCAACACCTAACTGCCCTCCTGGCTGTTTTAGATAAGTCTCCAATATTACGTTTGACTATTTGACGCGCGCCACTGTCCGGTTTTCGATCATAATTGCGACGTTCAACCTTCATATTGTCAATGTAAAAAAACCAGTAAGCTTTAAAATCTGTCTTTTTGGTAACAGTCGATAACTCGCGATCAAATGACACCATTGATTAAGTTTGGCATATATGACTCCAACAACTCATGCACGGAGTGGCTCCTTAAGCAAACAGCCCTCATCATAACAGACATCTTTGTCCCTCCTGACAGGTGGAATGTCTACTTTGCACACGACAGATTTTACCCCTGCTAACAGTTACACAATGACTCGATAGAAACGAGAAGGTGGAAGTTGAACTTGGTAGCTGTTATCAGTTATCCGATCAGAATGCCAGGGTAGGTAACGGTAACAACCCCCCTGAGACATTTCACAAAGAACGGCTTGACATTACTGTTTTCCTGGATAGAGACTCTGTTTTCTCAACCAGGTACGCTGCAACCTCAAATGAAAGGCGTAACTTTCCGCCACTCTCCTTTACTGAAAAATTTAAGGTTTGCTGCATTACGTCCACTATCTTTACGATGATTGATTATATTAAACTGTCTCAATGATACAAATTTATGAAACATTAACACTTTATCAAATGGCTTGATTTGTGCAATTTTTTTTATTATAGCCATACTTTCAAAAATATCTGAATGCATATCTATGTAAATAAAATCCATTGTTGATATATTTTTAAGAAATGGGGATATTTGCTTTATTCATAGCTCAGCTTCCATACTCCATGCCTTGCGGTTCCTCCCATAGCTCAAGCACTAATTGTTGACGTATTATGTAACATTAACAAATGTAACGTTTGTAATTTCTATGATTCCAAGATCTGCCTTAATTATCTTATGTTTTGTATCTTCAAAATTCTAGACTTAATGAAGACGTTTGATTTTGTTTCAATCAAATTTAAACAATAATTATTTAAATGTTATGATATTTTATTATTTAATTCCTATGATGTGAAGATTTGACTTTTCACATTGTTCGGTTCTTTACTCTCAAAGTATTTATAGATTTTAAACCTTTTTTGTGCTTTGAAGAAATCACGTAGTCCAGAGCTTATCTCCCAACCAACAGATGCTAGCATCAACAAGTGAAACTCGTGCCAACCATGGTCCTTCTTTGGTTTAATCAATTTATGAATTCATTGTTTCAAGTTTTCAGTGGAATAATGTGGACAAGACATATGTATTTTGAATGGTATTTTAAACAAGTGCAATATCTTAAGCTCTTTTAAGTGTTATTTTCAAAGGAGAAACTTCTTTAAAGTATCAAAGAAAAAAATTGTAATGTAAAACTGAACATAAATCTCCCAAAGACCAATTTAAAGAAGTTTCGTAGATATGATTTTTGGGGGAGGGTCATGAAAAAAGATATGATTAAATGGGGAGGGCCATGAAGAAAATCACGACCGGTTGGGAGGCTTTATTCTTATATACACTCCAAAGATACAAAAACAGAACAATGCGAACTGACCATAACGTTTAACTGAAATACAAAATGCTTTATCCAAATGTGACTGTAACGTATGATACAATAATTAATTCCTTCTGCATGAAATGAAAACAAATCCTTGTTTATTTCTTCGACATTTACAAGACGATCAATGGATAAGTGTTTCAATGCGATTCTATAGACATACAAAATGTATATAACTGTTTTGCCTGCAAGATGGCTACTCGTGGTCCCCGAGATAACAACGTTACATTTGTGTACCGCCTAAATGATATGCCTCTCTAAAGAATACGAGGGATGAAAATATCTGTATGTATTTATGATGATTCATACAATTTTCATCTTTTCTCCAAGTTTTTTTTTATCCCATTTCAAACCATAGTATATAGATCATTCAAAATAGATGGGGCAATACAGTAAGTACACAGAGACATATTAATTCAATACAAAACTAGCATAGAGTATAACGTGACATAGAAAATCAGAGTCATGATGTAGAGGGTTAGATGAGACTGAGGGGTATTTTACTGGGGCTTCATTTAGTACTAGGTGTATTTTCCATGTTTTGCACTTCATATTGAAAGGATTTAATCTAAATATTTTCTCCAAGTTACATGTGGATTTACATGTTTGTTAAAGGGACACACAGTATGTTTTTTTGGTCAAATATGTCAAACTTCACAAATCGTTTTGTTTCTTCGAGAAGTAGTGTTTAGTCCTTACAATTAAAGTTTCAATGCTTACCAGTGCTGTATAGTGACAATAAACATGTTAAAGTCGAGATTTCTGATCGAAAAGGGACAATGGCGCGCTAAAGATTGAAACGTGATTTTGGAAACTTAATTACAGCAGTCACAACGACAGATATAGGTTGGTATTGCTTAGTAGGTCGTTTAACTTATATGAATGTAAATCCATGGGATTCAGAATTTCGACTTATATTCAATTTGGTCGTTTTTCATATACAGCTGAAAACAAGAAAATATTATAATTTTGGCTTTTCAGAGATAAAGATGCAACTTTAGAAGGCGATTTGAACCTAACTGAGCTTGTCTGTAATTTGCTTTTATTTTAGCCAGATATAATAATTGTGAAACATACACAGTGTCTTTTTATCCAAAACTTGAGACTGTCCGGCAAAATTTTATAGAGACATCAGGTAGTATTCACCTGTTATTTCATTTGCAACAGCTCTATTCAAGTTTCTATCAATCTAGACTGGGAAAACAAAGTTTCACATTCTGAGTATTATTTCTGTATTTTCTTAAACACCAATTTCGAGGCTATATCTGAAATAAATTCTATTTTCCATTATCTGAGAATTTTGAAAGGACATATTGTTTACGCTGTATGGGTCAAATATGTCAAACGTTGTGTTATCATTATAAGTGTTGTTGAATTGTAACGTTGTAATGCTTATTTGTTCATTATAGTGACATTAAAACGGTTTACGTTATGCTCATTACAGAGAACCGGACATTGCAATTGACGATAACGTAATGAGGAAACTTTTCTAAACCAAACAGAAGGAAAACCACGGGGTGGTAGTGCTGAATAAGTTTAACATATTGTATTTGAAACGATGAATTTCGTATTTTGGAAATATATAAAGAATTCGCTCGATTATCATCGAAAAAAAGCAAATACATGTTATACTATTGAGTATCAAGTAAAGTGAGTTGATTTGAGCCTAAATGAGCACATATGGTAATCTGACAGTCATCGTAGTTAAATTTACTTCACCAATTGACATTCAAAATCGAACCCACTGTGTGTTTCGAAAGATTTTACGCCCCTTCAATTCAATTCCTCATTCGGAACTTATCGGGTGAGTACGGAATTTTACGAATGTTCATCCTGAATGTTATTTCTGCAAGGCCCTGTGCATTTCACAGCAGGGGTGAGAAGGGTCTAGTAATTTGAACTAACAACTGATTAACTCCTTTCAAATGTTGAATACCAAAATATTCCTATTTAAATTATGGATATATTTTGTTGTATTAAAGTCATACAAGTGATCAGAAAGATCAAAAATGTGTTTTTGTAACGTTTTTGTAATCGTTTTCATAACCTGACGCCCCTCAAGTATGAACATGGTGCTGTGACCCAGAGGAAGGCAACAGAATGCAAACAGTGTCAAGTATGGCGGAGGATATACCAGTGTTCCCTAAAGCCGGCAATTTAGAGATTCACAGTGGGAATATAGTAAACTGGAATCATCTGAAACGAAAGCGAAATCAAACATCGACAGAAGAGGTAGGTTGTCATGGATGTTTGAGGTCGAATATTAGAATAAAACATTCAAATCTAATGTGATAAGGTTACTAAAACATATATTAGCCTTTGGCTAGCGCATGCAGACCGAATATAAGTGCAAATCATTGTATATAAAAGTAAATTTGCTGAATCATTTCAACATGTTTTTTCTGTATTTCATATATTTGAAGCAATTATTAAATTAAATGTTTAAGCAATTGTTGTGGGTTTTTTTGCTCTCAGGTTTCAATGTATGGTAAATTTATAAATATGATTTGATATACATTAAATATAGATTAAATTATTTAAATGACATTTTCATTATCATTGAAGTGTTTCTAACTAGTGTAGTGTAATATTTTTCAAGAAAGTCTTATGAACATCTAATACTGAAAGGAAAAGACTGTAAAATATTTCAGAGTACTTGCAATTTCCTTGCCCAGTTTTTTACAGAATTTCTCTATGATAGAATTATTGTTACAATAATTGAAACTTGCAACATTTCCTCATATTTTCATGATTGTTTACAAAATGTCAAATTACAAAATTACTGTTTATTTCAGCTTCAGGAATGTATAACGGCGTCAATCCAGAGTTATCTCAAAACAGCTGACAAAAATGAATTACAGGTTGGTTTATTAATCCGATAATTCTTCTTGTTGGAAGAATTTTGGAAGGAGCAACATACTTTGCCCTCAGCAGGGGAAATATTTGGTATTTATACCACCATGATAGGGCTGTCTTTTCAAATCTGATTGGCTGATTTGTATTTTTACGGGTTGATGATTGAAGTTTATTATTGTTATAACTGCATGAACAAATTTCTTCTATTATTATCTGACTGACTATCCGAATTTTGAAGTAAAAATATTTAATTTGTATTCCGAAGTTATAAAATGAGTAGAATAATGTCAAGAAAGAGCTCAATTTTGTGAAAAACATGTAATGTATAGAATGAAAAGTCATTATTACAACGACTTCAAAGAACCAGTGAAAAAGCTATCCAAATAAATTAGGTGGTTTTCAAATTTTTATAATGACACCTTTCTAATTGCATTATCTTCAAATAATTTGATTAGTTTGAATTTATTGGGATATTCTATTTCAGTATAGTACTTCCTTGAATTGTTTCAATGGAAACTTAACACAAGAGTTACCGGATGATGAAAGGAAGGATCTCAAAGTGACAGGTAAGTTTGATTTACAGGTTCGAGAGTAGGTTAATTAGTGATAATGCATTTGTTAGTCTTTGGATCAAGAGGTGCCTAAAGGGGATGTCACGATAAAGATACCTCATGTTACAAAGGTAACGATACACTACTTTCAGAGAGATACATTTTCACAAATCTAAATTCAGTATTTTCAACTTAGAATAAGTATACTTACCAACACTATGCCAAAACAGCCAAATTATTCATGAATTTATGAATTTATTTTTCAGTATTTTGTTTATATAGATAACAACTTCAGAAGTGGGGGGATTGGGGGCAAATTTCTCATTTTGTCAGCTTAAGGGAGAGGGATGCTTGACTAATGAGTTAAATATGGGCATTTTGTACTACTTTTGTTTACCTAAAATGAAGCATTATAAACATGTCCGAAGAACTACAGGAACTAAGATATAAAATAGTGCAGTAATATAATTAAGTTTGATGTATTTTATTTCAGCCAAATTGTTCTTGTGTAGTGAACAGTCACCAGAGGTCATTAAGGAAGCAGTAGATAAATGTAAGTATTTAATTGTAACTATCTTACAAACTTTGCCTCATGTAAAATGAAGAACATCATCTTAAAATATTGTGCTAAATTTTAATTCTCAAGGTTCAAAGTTCAAACAAATAGAGAATCTCACCCACGTGTCTTCTGATATCAAATATATCATTATAAGTTGATAAAAGTAACAAATATTCAAGGCTTGCCGAGGATATTTTTACTTTTATCAACGAGTGTTGATATATTTGATATCAGAAGACACGAGGGTGAGATTCTATTTATCATCCAAAATCCTTTACATTTCCACTCCGTGAAAAATGTATATTTCTTAACACTGCACTACTCTAAGACTCTCAGTGCGATGATGTTATAGCACTGTGACGTCATCATGTTTATGACGGCATAGCATTATGATGTCATTTCTTGATGATGTAAAACAATTGTGATGTCATGAACTTTACTGTAACAGGGCATTGTTCAAAATTTACAATCAAAGCGATATCTCCTAGTAGATATCGCTTGATCTTCCACAAGCGATATCTCCCGTCGATGATTTTGGATGATAAACATTTTTACTGTAAAAAGAGTGAAGACAGGTAAAATTATTTTAAAGAGAGTTCTTATAAGCTTCCCCGTTATGCATGATACTCTTTAAAAATTACATAAATTTAGTTTGTCAGCCTGTTTCTATGTTCAATATACACCGCTCAATACACTTTGGTGTAGAACAACAGGCAACGCCAAAACGTACATAGCTGATGATTTTCACTTCATCACACTGAAGCACTATTAATGATTTGATAAAGAAGCCTATCTTATGAGTGTTTTGGTAATTTCAGTACTAGATGAGTTGAAGACGGTTGGATACCTTGAAACACTGATGTTGTCGCTACCCAACATGGACGACATTACGCTGGAGCAGATCAAACCTTACTGGGAGGCCATGGAGGAACTAGTTGATGATGACGACACGACGCGGGGGACGGTTTTAACTCTGGGCGTCTGTGACCTGGATCAGACTAGATTAGAGGAACTCTATAACTGGGCAAAGGTATGATGAGATTGGCATCTACTTCCTGGATGAGGGTCAAAGGTTAACTTGTAAATGGGAAGCTAAGATAGTCAGTTTGGTTCCTTGGTCAAAGAAAATTTTCCTTGGCTTTTACTTGCATTCTGTTTGCCTTCAAGTAATTTCTCTCAACTTTGTGCCATATTTCACAACTCATACTTTTATAAGGGACCAGTTTTTATTTCTTTATGAGAGTTTAAAGAAAACTTGTATTGTATTTGATAATCTGCCAAAGTAGTTTTTATAATAGAAGAATGCTTTGTTATGGTATATTGATTTTTAACTGATGATCAACAACAAAACTAAGATTTGTAAGAGATTTCTACCTCTTTTCCAGTCAATCTAATATTGCTTGGCAATTGAAATCTCAATGCATTATTTAGAACTATTCAGCTATAAAAAGCCTTATAAATATCATAAATTATGTTTGTGTTTCCATGGTTACCAAATCAGGTGAAGCCATGCGTGAACCAGGTGAACCTAGCCTCGTGTTGTGTGATGCCGGTGGATCTCACAGAGTACGCCAAACAGAATGATATTCAGCTTCTCACCCACAATGACGACCCAGGTAAGTGATCAGTTATTACTTGTTACATATATCGAGCATCTCACCCAAGTGTCTGATATAAAAAATATTAACACAAGTTGATATAAGTTAAAAATATACAAGGCATGCGCGAGGCGCTGAATGATTCTCATTAAGGATAGCTATCACTCCTCATTTCCGTATGGCCATATATTGCGATATAGAAAAGCGTAATGCAATACTTACTGTGATGTATTGGTACTTTCCATATTTTAGTTTTTCCATGCTCTCTCCGTTAAATAACAGCAATTAGAACAGAGATCAATGCTCAACTGCCTCGTTTTGTAACTAATACATGTCTGTGCTATTTTCAATTTGCGAGTAAAAACACATTTTTGGTAACGTTTTTTCTGCAATTTTACACGGAAATTGTTAATTTTAAAACCTCTGATATATTGGATATCTTCAGAAGAGTGTACCGGTCTGAGCCTGTTGTTTCTGCATTGCAATATTATGAATATACCGATATACTGATAATACCAAGGACCCTAATTTCTCATATTCACTTGGTGTTTCAGAGTTCATGCCAGTAAAGACACTACAGGAAGCAATATCAGCAGCAGCCACAGAGAAAGATGGCGAACACTGGGAGCCGATATGGGCTCTGAGGTATTCCGTCATATTGAAGTGTCGTGGAATCGTCAAAACAAAGGGGTACATCTTGAGAGCAGATCGAGATATCAAGAAAAGATAATCGTTTGTTCAGTTATTACTTTTGGGATTACGAATCAGAATCTCTTATGATTGAAAATTAATATTGTGAACGTAAAATATCTAAAACCTTTTTTAGACTTTTTATGAAATTATGAAAATTATGAGTAAAAGTGCCATGGTGAGAATATTTGTTGTTGCACAACAATATTGGAAATATTGATAAGTCTGATATATTTTCAAAAACAGTATTTTAAGTGTCCGTTCTTTTCATGATGAAAATAAGCCTTCAAATTGTGATTTACAATTGGCTAAATATGAAGACTATATTAAACAATTATTGACTTCAAGTGAGGTTGATCCAATGATTTATCGACCTTGGACATGTGATATTCACAGAGGCGAAGCCGAGGTGAATATCACATGTCCAAGGTCGATAAATCATTGGGTCAACTGAGTCTGAAGTCTATAATTGTTTTATTATATGAATTAGGTCTTGAATTACCGATCTTCTGATATTTCCGGTAGACCGAGATTTTATAAATCTATTTTTATCCACCGGAGGTGTTTGGATTGTTATATCAACCTCACGCGACCCACACAGGTTGACATCGCTTGACGTCATTGCTGTCATGTGACCAAGTAGGCCAATCAGAAAGACGAAAATAATCCGTTCATATAATAAAACAGGATGTTGGTTGAAGGTATAGACTGATATCAAATACCCAAATGTTTCTTTATCAATGGGGAAAATTAGGTATAGAAATGAAACCTTTCTGTATCAGTATTGAAAATTAAAACATTGTGTATCAATGGGGAAAATAAGGTTTAGAAATTAAACAATTGTATTAATGGGGAAAGTAAGGTATAGAAATTAAACAATTGTGTATCAGTTGGAAAAATAAAGTATAGAATGATTCAATTGTGTATCAATAGGGAAATTACTGAATAGAAATTAAACAGTTGTGAATCAATGGGGAAAATAAGGTATAGAAAGTAAACAATTGTGTATCAATGGGGAAAATAAGGTATAGAAAGTAAACAATTCTGTATCTATCCAAAATTTGTGTACAATATTTTAATTCAATGAATCATTGGTAGCCTTTAGAAATAGCAAATGCCAAAGAAATGTGTTGGGTCTTAAATGTCGATTTTCTTATCCTGCCTTCATTCATGATATTGTTACAGAAATCAGAAATGGTTTCATAAGAGCTTTTTATAATTGTGTACTTTACAAAAAAAATTTAAAAGGCAAATCTATCAGTCACAAAGATACCCCTAAGAGATGATGTAGATTTCTTTATATTTTTTATTGAATGTGTGCCTATACAATATCAATACCCTATTTATTGATAAAACCTTCATATACTTGAGGTAAGCTTAGAAACTTGTTATGGTTTACTTCAACTGATATTCAATATAAATGTCAAATAAGCATTGTCTTCTTGGTCAGAATAATGTAAACATTCATTCATTGTTACATGTTTCATTTTTGATTAAATCTTTTTTAATTTTATAACTAAATCTTTTCACATTCTAAGATAATTTACACATCCCTTCATCAGGCATGAGAATAATTTCTGCATAGATATACTATTTTCTCATTTCTCAAGCTAAGTTTATTTGATCAATAAGTATGAAATTAATTTTTATGTATAAGCAACTTGTATATTCTGAGAAAGTGATGTTTTGACATAGATACTTTATCCAATGATTCTATGTGAAAATGTGGCTTGCTCAGAATAAAGAAATTTGCATATTGTGGTATCGTGGTAGACTTGACACGACACTTGTGAGTGACATTTATTCATGTATCGTCTGCTGGTAAAAATTTGGGCAAAAGCGTATGGCCGAATAACGTCCCAACATGCATTGCAGTTCAAGGGACCAGTCATTTACTTCCTTTAATACGGGAGCATTATTGTTTCAATTACTTTAAGTTACTACTCGTATCTATAGAAAGAGTCCTTATTGATCTTATTGCCTATCAAAGAAGTCTAAGTTAAAATATGTATGATGGTAATATTTTTATCCTTGTATTACATTGTATAATTTATTCTGTCTCAGTGACTGAATCCAACTCTTATCAGGCAGGGTGGAGTTTACACTGGTCAGATTTTGAATATGAATATTCAAGAAGAATTTTGTTTTTTAAATTATTTCCGTAGTCTCTCACAAGAAATATGCTTCAACAATATACTACTTGTAATCCAAAATCTGTTTACAAATTGTTGTCTTGAGAAGCTCCATATCAAACAGTAACAGTATACATAAATGTGTCACAATTTCTTGATTGTTACGTTCTTAAACTAGAAAAAGTGACAATTATATATTAAACGTGTAGAAATAAGGCTTTTGGCTGCCTGTAACGTGATTAAATTTTGGTTCTTCTGGAGATATTTCTATGATTTTGCTTCAAAATTTTGGAAAATTTGGATTGATAAGCTTTTGCTTATTTCATTCACTGATATTATCAAATACAATTTAATATCCTTATTAGACTATGAGAGAGTATTGAGTACAACAATTTATATGAGATGTATGTGCGAATATCATTATATGAAACTATTACATCATTTGGGAAGAAGTTTCCTGTTTGCCCCACAAGCATCATATTTTAGAAGGTCTTGGTTTACACAGCTGAATATTAATCACAATCATTTTGTTAGTTTTATATATATACTGTGCACAGATTTTTAATAATTTTAAGAATTTGATCCTTTGGTGGCAGGCTTTCATGTTCGTTTTTATCTAAACTTTTGCAAAATCAATGATTAATATTGTCTATCATTACTTTCATTAATATAAATCAATTATGTTTATGTAAATACTGATAGTTGTTTATCAAATGAAGCTGAAATCATTTGGTGACTACAGATCATTAAAATGATTTTATTACTGAGGCATCCCATTTTTGTAATTCATCTGCTTACCTCCCTTTGAAAGACTTATCCACCTTTGCTTGGCATTTTAGATTCATCACATTTGAGGTAATAATCCAGCATGTTTTTTGAAACAGACACAGGAATTTTTTTAGTGTGTCAATATGATTGCATTATTTGCTATGTTGTGCATAATTGTTTGGAATTTGTGCTTTTAAAATGAGGGACCATTGTTTTGAAAGGGCATCCAGATTATTTGGTTTGACCACTAAAGTTCGACATTGTGATAGATATTTAGAATATGTGCTTTCAAAATACTGACGTGATTTTTATGACTGTTGTCTATCCTATTGAAGATGTTTTGCTTTTGTAAATTGGTACGGAAACTTCATTGTAGATGGGCTGTGAAGACAAGTTGTAGAAAAATACTTTGATTTATTAAACTGAGAAAACTTTTATGTATTTATTTTATGTTTTTATGTCATTCAAACGGTGTCAATTATGATTGATTCTGTCTGTGGAACATATTTGTATTTATTAGTTGCAATCAAGTAAAGAAGGCCCCAAACATAAACAGTTCTTAACTAAGCACCTTTTAATCAGCATCTTGGTAACTGTTGAGAGAGAGAGAGAGAGACAGAGACAGAGACAGAGACAGAGAGACAGACAGAGACAGAGATTTTTTTCAGCATTGGAGGCCGTGTGGCCCAGAGTACAAATACAAAAATAGTGTACAATTTATACTAATGTTTATATACATGAACATGTTGGTGTGGAGCTTAATTTCATACATACAAATTTCTTTTTAGTTTTATTTTTGCAAGACAAGAGTTCAACAAACTTTCACTGCGATGGAAAATGACAAAATTTGTCAGTTACAAAGAACTTTTTAAAAAACAATGAGACTTTCCTTTTGTGTACAACTTTGCCTTATATTTCCCATTTCCTTGTTCAAAAGTTTATGTTGATCATCAACTATACAAGCTAAGCATAGTCTGTAGTTAGCAAGCAATTTTCTTTCACCCCCCCCCCCCCCCCCCCCCCCCCCCCCCCCCCCCCCCCCCCCCTCCCCCCCCCCCCCCCCCCACCTTTAAAAATCCTTGACTAATGAGGATCAATATTCCAAAACCCAACAAAGATATTTCCTCAAACAACTCAAAAACTGTTTGTCCTAGATTAAAGAGCCACTCCGTGATTTTCATAACATATTATTTAACTTTGATACGAACCTAAATATGCTACACTGAGTTTCAGCGCAGTACCACCCATGGTTCGCTAGTTCCAGCCCATGCTCGCAGGTTTCACCGCAATGCATAGCCACAATGGTGTTACGGGCTTTCTCCCTGCTATAATACTAGCAGCCACGATATCAGTGAAACTGAAATAAACTTGAAAGCGGCGTTAAACCCCAACTCACTCACTCACGAACCTAAATGTCATATGTGGTGATGTAAAATCAAAACATCTGAACTTTCCATGTCCAAAAGACATATTTATATGTCAAATACTGGTTTTCCATGAAAATCTAAAAACAGCCTTATAAATGCACAGAGGTGTAGATATCACGTCCAATATACATGGATACTAGTTATATAACCTATCAAACTCTATCAACTCTTAACTGCCCTCCTGGCTGTTTTAGATAAATCTCCAAAATTACGTTTGACTATTTGACGCGCGCCACTGTCCGGTTTTCGATCATAATTGCGACGTTCTACCTTCATATCGTCACTGTAAAAAACAACAAGCTTTAAAATGTGTCTTTTTGGTAACAGTCTATACTTCGCGATCAAATGACACCATTGATTAAGTTTGTCATATATGACTGCAACAACTCACGGAGTGGCTCTTTAACAACATGTGTTATGTAGAACAGTAACGTTATCATGTTTAGAAGATCCTTGATGTCATCAACCTTTGGATGGCTGATGAGGATTTTCATCCGAAGCTCTTTTGACCCTTCCACTTCTAATAAGGTTCACATGAGCAATATACTAAAAGAAATTTCCGCCTTGTTTCCAGACGCAAAAAGCCTTATAAGGTTATTTCTTTAATACAGACTTTGTTGCTAATGGGATATATTATTTTAATTTTTTATGACCTGGTTGACTTTCAAATACTTCTTCACTACATACGACCCTTGGATTGAGGTAGGCTCGCACT
Organism: Phorcus lineatus; assembly: GCA_921293015.1. Taxonomy (NCBI): domain Eukaryota; kingdom Metazoa; phylum Mollusca; class Gastropoda; order Trochida; family Trochidae; genus Phorcus; species Phorcus lineatus. The sequence continues at coordinate 34,702,587 of OV121097.1, read as the reverse complement.
GATTTTATTGCTGTCTGCCTGTTTGTTTAACATTTTGGTGACCAAGTGACCAGTAGAAAGGGGGAAAGGGAGCACAGCCTTGAAGGGTTTTTTTTGGCTTCTTTTCCAGGAACATGAAATAAGATTAAAACTTCAGGCCAAGACGCCGTAAATAAAATGTTAATCTCTTACTTTTACACAGGGTACTAATGAGTCATGAGTTGAGGCTTGTCTATCGGCTACGGTCTATATGTAGGGATAGAATATCCACACATTTACATTTGATTTATGATGGGACTTGTCAACAGTGCCTTGTAATGCTGTCACAAGACTTTTCATCATGCTCGTAGCACCGATGAATGACTTACGTCTATCTTGTTTATTTTAACGAGTGTGCGCTTTTATTTATCTAATTGTCAAATGTAAATAAGACCATATCTTACCAACAGTAACGTGTTTCAACTGGGTTTTGTAACAATCATAAACACATAACACTCTTGTATAAACGGAAACATCCCCTTGAATTTCGTTTCCACAATAAATACCCCGATAGGACTATCATTTAAAGCCTTAAATCAGATCATTATACAACATTCTCGAGACATCCTGTGAGCCCTTTGTCACTTTAGAGAATATCCATATGACATTCGACAGAATATCATTTTGTCATTCTGTGCAATACTTATAATGTCCTCTGAAATAACTATTATAATCACTGAATTTTGTAATTTGCGGTGAGACGTAGTATGTGTAATGACTAACTCTTCAGAAGAATGCCTCTAATTACAAGTACCACTCTGCAAATAATTTGGCGAAAGTTAGTCTCAAACCCGATACCTTCATACTTGCTGCACACTTAACCCACCGGTTATACCACTGCACCACAGTGGCTTAGCTGCTAAATGGGAGGGGCTTAGAAAATCCTCCTACAGTAAAAATTGCCTTAGAAAGCGAGATTTAAGGGACGCCTGCTATGTTGTTTGTTTTTTTTCGAAGAATGCTAGGCAAGACATCTATAGTAATGGATACCTGTGAATTTTTTCGTTTTTATACCACTGTACTACAACGGCTTAGCTGCTAAATGGGGTGGGCTTAGAAAATACTCCTACCCTAAATATTGAATTAAAAAGTGAGATTTTAGCGACGCCTATGCTTTTGGAATACTGCTAGGCAAGTCATACTTACTAATGGATACCTGAATTTCTTCGGAAAAGATGATAGATAATAACCCGTCAACTTGGGCTTTCCTTCAAAAGAAAACCATTGGCCTCAAGAACGGCCGCGGATACCAATTGGTCGATCCCTTATGCATAATTGATGTCATAAACAGGATTGAGGGTGGATAGAAACATGTTTCACTGTTTAAACTTGGAGATTATTCAATTACTCAAGGTGTAAATTATTCATTTACTCAAGGTTTATTCAAGGTGTCAACACAAAAATGAGAAAAATTGGTGGCCAATGAAACTTTAGAATTGAACCTTTATTTGTTTACTACGAAAAAAGCGAATTTTAATTTGATTTCCGTGAGTTTTATACTTCTTACTGTAGACGCCTCATTTCAAGTAGCCAATCTTTCAGGGATTTGATTTATAAATTAAAGATTTACTGAACAAGATGACTTTTCCAATAATTGTTACTTATCAGTCAAGAATTATCCCGCTATACTATGTCAGATATGTAATCAATTTGCCAGAGTGGCACTCTAAACTCCTCAAAATATCACATGAACAACATAACTGGCACAATTTCGTGGACAGCATGTTATATGGAGTTTTCTTTCTATTTACTTTGGTTATACATTTGGTTCAAGCGAGTAAATAACTAACCAAAGGGCATCCGTCATTGGACTAGTGCATAAGCGTAGGAAAACTTCAATGGTTCAAAGAGGGAGGGGGTTGATAACTGTTTTGACCCTTCCGCCCCACAAAATTGGCCTTAGGGTATTGTGATTTCTAGAGGCTTGCAATTTGATTATGTCTCTTACCACATTAATGATCAGAAGTGAGAAAGAAAGGGAATGTGCATCATGCAGCATCGGCGTATTTGTATCCGCGTACAGCTCCTTCAAATATTTCAGCTGTAGGTGGATACAAATACGCCGATGTAGCATGGGGGATGCGAGGTAGGTATATTCGGGACACTGTGAAACATTATTCACCACAGAACACGCATCATGAATAACGGGATTACAAAGAATGAAACTGTCAATCTCATTTAAATGAAACCATAATTGTTCTGCGTAACGTAGTGCAGCGGTATTGGGTCTTATTTTAATGAGATTGGAAATCCTCATTAAAGAGACATTTATCAGAGTTTTTATCAAAAGTTGACAAACGTCTTCATTATCAGGAGACGATATCTATATGCACGGAGAACTAATTATCTTGAAATCTTTTCAGACTTGTGAGCGAGATCAGATAATGACTTCGAGTTGGAAGTCATCTCATAATCAAATCTTCGCAGATCGAGCTCATTAAAAAGTTTTATATGTGTCGTGTCCAGAATTGTAAACAAGTTGTATATTAATTATATTAATGCAGTGCTCCAAAATTTACTAAAACTTCTTTTTTGTTATACTTTTATTTTGACGGGTATTTTTTGTTTTAACACAACAATGTGCTCCAAATTGCTGCTCACAAGATGCATAACTCGAATTGTCATAAGACCCCAAAGTTTAACAGAAAATCATTGAAACCGTTTCAAAACTTCCACTCGTAAACTCGATATCATAAATTAAACGTAGGTAAAAGGTAGATGAAAAAACTACACTCTCTGCTGTATAAAAAAGATGGTAAAAAGTGGATAAAAAAACCTAAACCCTTTACTGTATTAAACGTAATTAATATAAGTGGATGGGTAAAAACTACACTCTTTATACAGTGGAGGGTGTAGGTTTTTTTATCTACTTTTACCTACGTTTATTTACGATATCGAGTTCCTGTGCTCGTAGCTCGCTGTGTTTCTAATTTGTGTTCCGCTACGTTGATGTCATTTCAGGTGACCTTTGTACTTCAGCCAATCAGCTTTGAGGTAAGAAAGCCATCGGTACGGTTTGACACTTTAGCGGGCCTCTGAATGCTTCAAATTTAGAAGGTTAAAGATCACGGACAAGGTAACCAGACAAGACCGCTATAAAGCAGTGCTCATATAAAATAAACACATCGAGGTAGATGGGATATATTCTGTCTTTAGAATTTCATCGAGATTCTGTTTAAATATGGTACGTTTTTCCTGTGCATCATCACTGACTCCCTGTTTCTGCAACGTTTATCTTCAATGCCCCGCGACAAGTGACCCGCATATCTTTAATCGTTTGTATCGTTTGTGTTAACAATTGGACCCTAAGGTGCAACTTAATATCATATACTGTACATTGTATCTAGACTACCTGCATTTAACAATTGGACCCTAAGGTGCAACTTAATATCATATACTGTACATTGTATCTAGACTACCTGCATTTAACAATTGGACCCTAAGGTGCAACTTAATATCATATACTGTACATTGTATCTAGACTACCTGCATTTAACAATTGGACCCTAAGGTGCAACTTAATATCATATACTGTACATTGTATCTAGACTACCTGCATTTAACAATTGGACCCTAAGGTGCAACTTAATATCATATACTGTACATTGTATCTAGACTACCTGCATTTAACAATTGGACCCTAAGGTGCAACTTAATATCATATACTGTACATTGTATCTAGACTACCTACATTTAACAATTGGACCCTAAGGTGCAACTTAATATCATATTCTGTACATTGTATCTAGACTACATGCATTTAACAATTGGACCCTAAGGTGCAACTTAATATCATATTTTGTACATTGTATCTAGACTACCTGCATTTAACAATTGGACCCTAAGGTGCAACTTAATATCATATTCTGTACATTGTATCTAGACTACCTGCATTTAACAATTGGACCCTAAGGTGCAACTTAATATCATATTCTGTACATTGTATCTAGACTACCTACATTTAACAATTGGACCCTAAGGTGCAACTTAATATCATATACTGTACATTGTATCTAGACTACCTGCATTTAACAATTGGACCCTAAGGTGCAACTTAATATCATATTCTGTACATTGTATCTAGACTACCTGCATTTAACAATTGGACCCTAAGGTGCAACTTAATATCATATTCTGTACATTGTATCTAGACTACCTGCATTTGACAATTGGACCCTAAGGTGCAACTTAATATCATATACTGTACATTGTATCTAGACTACCTGCATTTAACAATTGGACCCTAAGGTGCAACTTAATATCATATACTGTACATTGTATCTAGACTACCTACATTTAACAATTGGACCCTAAGGTGCAACTTGATATCATATACTGTACATTGTATCTAGACTACCTGCATTTAACAATTGGACCCTAAGGTGCAACTTAATATCATATTCTGTACATTGTATCTAGACTACCTGCATTTAACAATTGGACCCTAAGGTGCAACTTAATATCATATACTGTACATTGTATCTAGACTACCTACATTTAACAATTGGACCCAAAGGTGCAACTTAATATCATATTCTGTACATTGTATCTAGACTACCTGCATTTAACAATTGGACCCTAAGGTGCAACTTAATATCATATTCTGTACATTGTATCTAGACTACCTACATTTAACAATTGGACCCTAAGGTGCAACTTAATATCATATACTGTACATTGTATCTAGACTACCTGCATTTAACAATTGGACCCTAAGGTGCAACTTAATATCATATTCTGTACATTGTATCTAGACTACCTGCATTTAACAATTGGACCCTAAGGTGCAACTTAATATCATATTCTGTACATTGTATCTAGACTACCTGCATTTGACAATTGGACCCTAAGGTGCAACTTAATATCATATACTGTACATTGTATCTAGACTACCTACATTTAACAATTGGACCCTAAGGTGCAACTTAATATCATATACTGTACATTGTATCTAGACTACCTGCATTTAACAATTGGACCCTAAGGTGCAACTTAATATCATATTCTGTACATTGTATCTAGACTACCTACATTTAACAATTGGACCCTAAGGTGCAACTTAATATCATATACTGTACATTGTATCTAGACTACCTGCATTTGACAATTGGACCCTAAGGTGCAACTTAATATCATATACTGTACATTGTATCTAGACTACCTACATTTAACAATTGGACCCTAAGGTGCAACTTAATATCATATTCTGTACATTGTATCTAGACTACCTGCATTTGACAATTGGACCCTAAGGTGCAACTTAATATCATATACTGTACATTGTATCTAGACTACCTGCATTTAACAATTGGACCCTAAGGTGCAACTTAATATCATATTCTGTACATTGTATCTAGACTACCCGCATTTAACAATTGGACCCTAAGGTGCAACTTAATATCATATTCTGTACATTGTATCTAGACTACCTACATTTAACAATTGGACCCTAAGGTGCAACTTAATATCATATACTGTACATTGTATCTAGACTACCTGCATTTGACAATTGGACCCTAAGGTGCAACTTAATATCATATACTGTACATTGTATCTAGACTACCTACATTTAACAATTGGACCCTAAGGTGCAACTTAATATCATATACTGTACATTGTATCTAGACTACCTACATTTAACAATTGGACCCTAAGGTGCAACTTAATATCATATTCTGTACATTGTATCTAGACTACCTGCATTTAACAATTGGACCCTAAGGTGCAACTTAATATCATATTTTGTACATTGTATCTAGACTACCTGCATTTAACAATTGGACCCAAAGGTGCAACTTAATATCATATTCTGTACATTGTATCTAGACTACCTGCATTTAACAATTGGACCCTAAGGTGCAACTTAATATCATATACTGTACATTGTATCTAGACTACCTACATTTAACAATTGGACCCAAAGGTGCAACTTAATATCATATTCTGTACATTGTATCTAGACTACCTGCATTTAACAATTGGACCCTAAGGTGCAACTTAATATCATATTCTGTACATTGTATCTAGACTACCTACATTTAACAATTGGACCCTAAGGTGCAACTTAATATCATATACTGTACATTGTATCTAGACTACCTGCATTTAACAATTGGACCCTAAGGTGCAACTTAATATCATATTCTGTACATTGTATCTAGACTACCTGCATTTAACAATTGGACCCTAAGGTGCAACTTAATATCATATTCTGTACATTGTATCTAGACTACCTGCATTTGACAATTGGACCCTAAGGTGCAACTTAATATCATATACTGTACATTGTATCTAGACTACCTGCATTTAACAATTGGACCCTAAGGTGCAACTTAATATCATATACTGTACATTGTATCTAGACTACCTACATTTAACAATTGGACCCTAAGGTGCAACTTGATATCATATACTGTACATTGTATCTAGACTACCTGCATTTAACAATTGGACCCTAAGGTGCAACTTAATATCATATACTGTACATTGTATCTAGACTACCTGCATTTAACAATTGGACCCTAAGGTGCAACTTAATATCATATACTGTACATTGTATCTAGACTACCTACATTTAACAATTGGACCCTAAGGTGCAACTTAATATCATATTCTGTACATTGTATCTAGACTACCTGCATTTGACAATTGGACCCTAAGGTGCAACTTAATATCATATTCTGTACATTGTATCTAGACTACCTGCATTTAACAATTGGACCCTAAGATGCAACTTAATATCATATACTGTACATTGTATCTAGACTACCTGCATTTAAGAATTGGACCCTAAGGTGCAACTTAATATCATATTCTGTACATTGTATCTAGACTACCTACATTTAACAATTGGACCCTAAGGTGCAACTTAATATCATATACTGTACATTGTATCTAGACTACCTGCATTTGACAATTGGACCCTAAGGTGCAACTTAATATCATATACTGTACATTGTATCTAGACTACCTACATTTAACAATTGGACCCTAAGGTGCAACTTAATATCATATTCTGTACATTGTATCTAGACTACCTGCATTTGACAATTGGACCCTAAGGTGCAACTTAATATCATATACTGTACATTGTATCTAGACTACCTACATTTAACAATTGGACCCTAAGGTGCAACTTAATATCATATACTGTACATTGTATCTAGACTACATGCATTTAACAATTGGACCCTAAGGTGCAACTTAATATCATATACTGTACATTGTATCTAGACTACCTGCATTTAACAATTGGACCCTAAGGTGCAACTTAATATCATATACTGTACATTGTATCTAGACTACCTGCATTTAACAATTGGACCCTAAGGTGCAACTTAATATCATATTCTGTACATTGTATCTAGACTACCTGCATTTAACAATTGGACCCTAAGGTGCAACTTAATATCATATTCTGTACATTGTATCTAGACTACCTGCATTTAACAATTGGACCCTAAGGTGCAACTTAATATCATATTCTGTACATTGTATCTAGACTACCTGCATTTAACAATTGGACCCTAAGGTGCAACTTAATATCATATACTGTACATTGTATCTAGACTACCTGCATTTGACAATTGGACCCTGAGGTGCAACTTAATATCATATTCTGTACATTGTATCTAGACTACCTGCATTTAACAATTGGACCCTAAGGTGCAACTTAATATCATATACTGTACATTGTATCTAGACTACCTACATTTAACAATTGGACCCTAAGGTGCAACTTAATATCATATTCTAGGGTCCAACTTAATATCATATTCTGTACATTGTATCTAGACTACCTGCATTTAACAATTGGACCCTAAGGTGCAACTTGATATCATATACTGTACATTGTATCTAGACTACCTGCATTTAACAATTGGACCCTAAGGTGCAACTTAATATCATATACTGTACATTGTATCTAGACTACCTGCATTTAACAATTGGACCCTAAGGTGCAACTTGATATCATATACTGTACATTGTATCTAGACTACCTGCATTTAACAATTGGACCCTAAGGTGCAACTTAATATCATATACTGTACATTGTATCTAGACTACCTGCATTTAACAATTGGACCCTAAGGTGCAACTTGATATCATATACTGTACATTGTATCTAGACTACCTGCATTTGACAATTGGACCCTAAGGTGCAACTTAATATCATATTCTGTACATTGTATCTAGACTACCTGCATTTAACAATTGGACCCTAAGGTGCAACTTGATATCATATACTGTACATTGTATCTAGACTACCTGCATTTAACAATTGGACCCTAAGGTGCAACTTAATATCATATACTGTACATTGTATCTAGACTACCTGCATTTAACAATTGGACCCTAAGGTGCAACTTAATATCATATACTGTACATTGTATCTAGACTACCTACATTTAACAATTGGACCCTAAGGTGCAACTTGATATCATATACTGTACATTGTATCTAGACTACCTGCATTTAACAATTGGACCCTAAGGTGCAACTTAATATCATATACTGTACATTGTATCTAGACTACCTGCATTTAACAATTGGACCCTAAGGTGCAACTTAATATCATATACTGTACATTGTATCTAGACTACCTACATTTAACAATTGGACCCTAAGGTGCAACTTAATATCATATTCTGTACATTGTATCTAGACTACCTGCATTTGACAATTGGACCCTAAGGTGCAACTTAATATCATATTCTGTACATTGTATCTAGACTACCTGCATTTAACAATTGGACCCTAAGATGCAACTTAATATCATATACTGTACATTGTATCTAGACTACCTGCATTTAAGAATTGGACCCTAAGGTGCAACTTAATATCATATTCTGTACATTGTATCTAGACTACCTACATTTAACAATTGGACCCTAAGGTGCAACTTAATATCATATACTGTACATTGTATCTAGACTACCTGCATTTGACAATTGGACCCTAAGGTGCAACTTAATATCATATACTGTACATTGTATCTAGACTACCTACATTTAACAATTGGACCCTAAGGTGCAACTTAATATCATATTCTGTACATTGTATCTAGACTACCTGCATTTGACAATTGGACCCTAAGGTGCAACTTAATATCATATACTGTACATTGTATCTAGACTACCTACATTTAACAATTGGACCCTAAGGTGCAACTTAATATCATATACTGTACATTGTATCTAGACTACATGCATTTAACAATTGGACCCTAAGGTGCAACTTAATATCATATACTGTACATTGTATCTAGACTACCTGCATTTAACAATTGGACCCTAAGGTGCAACTTAATATCATATACTGTACATTGTATCTAGACTACCTGCATTTAACAATTGGACCCTAAGGTGCAACTTAATATCATATTCTGTACATTGTATCTAGACTACCTGCATTTAACAATTGGACCCTAAGGTGCAACTTAATATCATATTCTGTACATTGTATCTAGACTACCTGCATTTAACAATTGGACCCTAAGGTGCAACTTAATATCATATTCTGTACATTGTATCTAGACTACCTGCATTTAACAATTGGACCCTAAGGTGCAACTTAATATCATATACTGTACATTGTATCTAGACTACCTGCATTTGACAATTGGACCCTGAGGTGCAACTTAATATCATATTCTGTACATTGTATCTAGACTACCTGCATTTAACAATTGGACCCTAAGGTGCAACTTAATATCATATACTGTACATTGTATCTAGACTACCTACATTTAACAATTGGACCCTAAGGTGCAACTTAATATCATATTCTAGGGTCCAACTTAATATCATATTCTGTACATTGTATCTAGACTACCTGCATTTAACAATTGGACCCTAAGGTGCAACTTGATATCATATACTGTACATTGTATCTAGACTACCTGCATTTAACAATTGGACCCTAAGGTGCAACTTAATATCATATACTGTACATTGTATCTAGACTACCTGCATTTAACAATTGGACCCTAAGGTGCAACTTGATATCATATACTGTACATTGTATCTAGACTACCTGCATTTAACAATTGGACCCTAAGGTGCAACTTAATATCATATACTGTACATTGTATCTAGACTACCTGCATTTAACAATTGGACCCTAAGGTGCAACTTGATATCATATACTGTACATTGTATCTAGACTACCTGCATTTGACAATTGGACCCTAAGGTGCAACTTAATATCATATTCTGTACATTGTATCTAGACTACCTGCATTTAACAATTGGACCCTAAAGTGCAACTTGATATCATATACTGTACATTGTATCTAGACTACCTGCATTTAACAATTGGACCCTAAGGTGCAACTTAATATCATATACTGTACATTGTATCTAGACTACCTACATTTAACAATTGGACCCTAAGGTGCATCTTAATATCATATTCTGTACATTGTATCTAGACTACCTGCATTTAAGAATTGGACCCTAAGGTGCAACTTAATATCATATACTGTACATTGTATCTAGACTACCTGCATTTAACAATTGGACCCTAAGGTGCAACTTGATATCATATACTGTACATTGTATCTAGACTACCTACATTTAACAATTGGACCCTAAGGTGCAACTTAATATCATATACTGTACATTGTATCTAGACTACCTGCATTTAACAATTGGACCCTAAGGTGCAACTTAATATCATATACTGTACATTGTATCTAGACTACCTGCATTTAACAATTGGACCCTAAGGTGCAACTTAATATCATATTCTGTACATTGTATCTAGACTACCTGCATTTAACAATTGGACCCTAAGGTGCAACTTAATATCATATTCTGTACATTGTATCTAGACTACCTGCATTTGACAATTGGACCCTAAGGTGCAACTTAATATCATATTCTGTACATTGTATCTAGACTACCTGCATTTAACAATTGGACCCTAAGGTGCAACTTAATATCATATACTGTACATTGTATCTAGACTACCTACATTTAACAATTGGACCCTAAGGTGCAACTTAATATCATATTCTAGGGTCCAACTTAATATCATATTCTGTACATTGTATCTAGACTACCTGCATTTAACAATTGGACCCTAAGGTGCAACTTGATATCATATACTGTACATTGTATCTAGACTACCTGCATTTAACAATTGGACCCTAAGGTGCAACTTAATATCATATACTGTACATTGTATCTAGACTACCTGCATTTAACAATTGGACCCTAAGGTGCAACTTGATATCATATACTGTACATTGTATCTAGACTACCTGCATTTAACAATTGGACCCTAAGGTGCAACTTAATATCATATACTGTACATTGTATCTAGACTACCTGCATTTAACAATTGGACCCTAAGGTGCAACTTGATATCATATACTGTACATTGTATCTAGACTACCTGCATTTGACAATTGGACCCTAAGGTGCAACTTAATATCATATTCTGTACATTGTATCTAGACTACCTGCATTTAACAATTGGACCCTAAGGTGCAACTTAATATCATATACTGTACATTGTATCTAGACTACCTGCATTTAACAATTGGACCCTAAGGTGCAACTTAATATCATATACTGTACATTGTATCTAGACTACCTACATTTAACAATTGGACCCTAAGGTGCATCTTAATATCATATTCTGTACATTGTATCTAGACTACCTGCATTTAAGAATTGGACCCTAAGGTGCAACTTAATATCATATACTGTACATTGTATCTAGACTACCTGCATTTAACAATTGGACCCTAAGGTGCAACTTGATATCATATACTGTACATTGTATCTAGACTACCTACATTTAACAATTGGACCCTAAGGTGCAACTTGATATCATATACTGTACATTGTATCTAGACTACCTGCATTTAACAATTGGACCCTAAGGTGCAACTTAATATCATATACTGTACATTGTATCTAGACTACCTGCATTTAACAATTGGACCCTAAGGTGCAACTTAATATCATATACTGTACATTGTATCTAGACTACCTGCATTTAACAATTGGACCCTAAGGTGCAACTTAATATCATATACTGTACATTGTATCTAGACTACCTGCATTTAACAATTGGACCCTAAGGTGCAACTTAATATCATATTCTGTACATTGTATCTAGACTACCTGCATTTAACAATTGGACCCTAAGATGCAACTTAATATCATATACTGTACATTGTATCTAGACTACCTGCATTTAAGAATTGGACCCTAAGGTGCAACTTAATATCATATTCTGTACATTGTATCTAGACTACCTGCATTTAACAATTGGACCCTAAGGTGCAACTTAATATCATATACTGTACATTGTATCTAGACTACCTGCAGTGAAACTAATTCCTTTGGTAAGCTTGCCGCTATGTTGATATACTTGCTGATAGTATTAAATCATTTTAAAGTGTATAGAGGTAAGGAAGGCAAGATAATACATAGTATTGCTTGGAAGAGGGTAACGTAGGGTAACCTTGATTTGTTGATAGGGGGAGGGAGATGATGTGAGGATGCTCGGTTATTTAATTTGCTTATTTCAAGCATTTTAAGGTTTTTTAGTTTTTAACTTAATTCCGATCTTCACAAAATGAGAGCAAATACGCGAGAGAGTGTTTGACATTCAGGGATGTAGAAAGTACACCGGAAAATGTTTTTTTCTGAAGTCTTGTGTCTAGATATACCTCGGGTAGCAGAATATATTGCATGCTTGGTCTTTATTCATTGGATATCTACCATTTTTTGAAAACCTTCAAATTCAGATTATGAATTGTGAAAGATTTGCGAGCTACAGAGAAATTGGTATTCTTTATACCAAACCCGTCCCCCATCACATATATACCCAACCATATATGCGCCTCCACACAAAAATTATATTTTTCATTCATTTCTATTTTCAATAGAGAATATTCCCAAGAATCTTACTTTACTTATGTTATGCGACCCTCAAACAACGAACGGATAAGCAGCCGAGCGTAACATAGGGTTGCATGTACAAACGCCACTCCCATATGGAATTCTGTACTCAACCGGCCGCCATACCTTTAGTATGACACACTTTCGTAGATCTTATTATATGCTTTGATTACTGCGGGGGTTAGAAGTACCGGTATTTCCGAATATGAAAATAAAATTTCCAAGACATTGTAATTTTTGGGGAATCGAGAGGTCGTTGAAGTTATATATGTCAGGGCAGCTCTCATCGTTGATTGGTTGGTAGATCGGGTCACAAGGTATAACATTATAACTCGTAGTTTGCATAACTTAGAGTGAGCTGTTTGACGGTTACCTGAAAATCTTTTATCGAGGCAATTGAAACTTTGTGCATATTCCACAGGAAAGGTAAGTGTGCATTATTTCTTTATTTATGCGTATTGTTCATTCAGCTTGAAAGGCTGAATAGGCATGTTCAGACAGGAAAAACACAAAGATAATTATGCGTGTGCAATTTGCTAACTGTAAGTGTTCCCAAAAACTTATTTTCAAACTCACTTTCAGCAAAGCTTATCGATATTATCGTTACACCATGTACCATACAAATCATGCACTATTGAAATATGTTTTGGATTCAGCGACATCTCGTATCTATTTTTTTCTTTGTCGTTTATCTAAACATTATTTCATTAACGTCGTTTTCATATATACACGTACATATTATTTTTTTAAATCGTGTCATTAATACAACCAGAAATGTATGTTTATGGTGTTGTTTCAATCCATTCATTGTGTTATTTGTTGAAGTATTCTGTAATATGCAAATTATGTAAGAAAATACAATTGAGCTTCCTATTCTAAACAATTATTAAATATCGTATTACATTTTCGGTTTCAATACAAAGCCACCAGTCAACTTATCAACTTGATGAATCTGTTGGTGTTTTAGAAAAGTTACAAAGTTACAGTAATTTACCCCGGCCTCATTGTTACACAGAACTAGAATGCGTCAAGGACAGTAACTACACAAAGGGGTAGTTGCATGTTTTTTTAGGGAAACAAACGTATCTCACGATAAAGAAGATAAATGTTTTCAATTTCAAGGTAACTTTTTAATGAAAAGAAACAGTATTCAAACGAAGGTCACATGCCACGCGAATCCATTCCCCTACATTAATATAAAGGCACACATTTTCGATTCAAAATGACTATTTTAAGGCATATGAGACCAAAGACTGCCATTTTAGCTTTCAATCGATCAAATAAAATTCATTTTATCTATTACAATTTACCTTAGATATGATAGAAGCTTAGAGATATAAAAAAAATCTGTTGTCAACTGTGCACAAATGGAACCGAAATATGGACCGTTTGAACAAATAAGGTGTGTAGCTTTCGAATTTATGTGAACTCTGAACTGAGAACAAAGAATGAAATATTGATTATCAAAACAATCTTGAAAGGATTAACTATTAAGGCTGCCATTTTATCGTTCTGTGGCTGTAAGCAAAGTTTATATATATTATTTATTGTAGTTCATGCGGATTTATTGCAACATTGCATTGAAAACTTCCGGTCATTTAGACTCAACTTTTTAACCCGAATGCATATATATTTGTTTAATAATCTACAGGATAGATTAACTCGTTACGGATCGTCAGTAATATCCATTGGTATGCATTCGTTGTATTTACGACATATTGGTGTGCACTAGTGCCTTTACATGATTAAAATATGTTCACACTATATTAACGCCAGTAAAGTTTGCGTGATAACTGGTATTTTCTTCTACGACTACATATGATCAGGTCGAGTAATGGGGTGTGGCACTCTTTAGGTAATACATTCTACATAAACATATTTTTATTGGGGACAACTTGAAGAATGAAAATTTTCTAGAAAACGGCTACGGGTCCGCTGTTTCGGCTTTCATAACATGATCATTCCGTTAATTGATAGGGCAAAACGATGTAGTATAATATGTCAAAAATATATTGACAAAATGTTCAAGAATACACAAATAAGTATTATTAAGACTGATTATAAAGCAATTCACACACAGAGCCGATGAGCGGCTTCACTCTTTTTCAATTTACATATATGTTTGATTTTCTTTACCTTTCTTCCAAATCTAAACACATTAATATATACCCTCATTTTCAAACAAATAAGTGCGTGACAAAAAACATACAAATTCTGACAGGTAGTAATGAAAAACATTTGAGGAGATTTTCTTGCTAATTCACGCACCTGCCTATACATGTACATTTAGTATTTTATTAATTCATGCATTACAATATTCTTGGCAAGTGAATTTTAAATCGATTTTACTGCCTTAACATATCACACACACATAATTATCTTTGGTTTTCATTTAAAAACTATTTTTGAATTTTTTGGATGTTTTTTAAAATTTGAATTTACTTATTTAATTTTAAAATACTAATAATACGTTCTTTTTTAATAAATTGCATAATATATGAGAATATGATACATGTAAAGTATCAATTTCATGAGATGACCTCTTGATAATCGGCTATTTGTACTAAGCTACAGGAATGGGACATGGCCTTTCCCAAACCTAGAGAAGGGGCAATTCCGGGAAATTTGCACAATTCATGCATCTTCCTATTGGTATTTGAAAGTAACCCGGGCCTGTATGCAAATATACCATCCTGTTTATAACGTATAAATGAAACGCATGAACAAGGGGTTGTTTGCGAGATGCTAGTTTACTCTGAGAGGACAGTAACAAAAGTAATATTTACTCCTTTTTAATATATGTTTTTTTCAATCTTAATTGAATCAAAGCGGATGTTACGAATATTTTTGTGGATGGAAGAATGTATATCTTGTGTGATAGACAAGATAAACACTTGTTGGTGTGAATTAATACGAGGTTTTGGGGTTGTCATTGTTTTTCGCAGTGACACAGGCCTGTTGTATTGAGAACGTATCAATATCAATATCAAATGACAAAAACATCACAAATAAATTGGTATACATTTGTATAATGGAAAATGTAAAGGGCGCTCTTAATTTCGTGTGAATTGATGTTTCAATGGGTATATTATCACCATACATACCGAGAGCAGCTCTAAAACCTCCTCCGGCTTCTCGAGAACTCAAAACTGTAAAATTTTGTGTTCTCGAGAACAGTCGCAAAATACGATTTGGTCGCAAAGAGGATTACAGTTTTAACGTCCTTAAAAATAAGATTTCCAATTTCCCCCGAAAACTTAAAGATCTTCAAAAAGCTTAGTTGATCAAACGCTTTCATAACATGATCATTCCGTTAAATGATAAGGCAAAACGATGTAGTATAATATGTCAATAATATATTGACAAAATGTCCAAGTATACACAAATAAGTATTGTTTAGACTGATTATAAAGCAATTCACACACAGTGCCGATGGGCGGCTTCCCTCTTTTTCAATTTACATATATGTTTGATTTTCTTTACCTTTCTTTCATATCTAAACACATTTAAATGTACCCTCATTTTCAAACAAATAAGTGCGTGACCAAAAAATATATTTTTTAAGGTAGTAATAAAATACATTTAGGAGATTTACTTGCTAATTCACGCACCTGCCTATGCATGTAAAATTATTACATGCATTACAATATTCTTGGTAAGTGAATTTTAAATCGATTTTACTGCCTTAACACATCACACACACATAATTATCTTTGGTTTTCATTTAAAAACTATTTTTGAATTTTTGTTATGTTTTTTTAATTTGAATTTACTTATTTAATTTTAAAATACTAATAATACGTTCTTTTTTTAATAAATTGCATAATATATGAGAATATGATACTTGTAAAGTATCACTTTCATGAGATGACCTCTTGATAATCGACTATTTGTACTAAGCTACAGGAATGGGACAAAGCCTTGCCCAAACCTAGAGAAGGGGCAATTCCGGGAAATTTGCACAATTCATGCATCTTCGTATTGGTATATGAAAGTAACCCCGGCCTGTATGCAAATATTCCATCCTGTTTATAACGTATAAATGAAACGCATGAACAAGGGGTTGTTTGCGAGATGCTAGTTTACTCTGAGAGGACAGTAACAAAAGTAATATTTACTCCTTTTTAATATATTTTTTCTTTAATCTTAGTTGAATCAAAGCGGATGTTACGAATATTTTTGTGGATGGAAGAATGTTTATCTTGTGTGATAGAAAAGATAAACACTTGTTGGGGTGAATTAATACGAGTTTTGAGGTTGTCATTAATTTTCGCAGTGAGACAGGCCTGTTGTATTGAGAACGTATCAATATCAATATCAAACTGACAAAAACATCTCAACTAGATTGGTATACATTTGTATAATGGAAAATGTAAAGGGCGCGCTTAATTTCGTGTGAATTGATGTTTCAATGGGTATATTATCACAATACATACCGAGAGAAGCTCTAAAGCCTCCTCCGACTTCTTCCTTAGAACACAAAACCATAACATTTTGGGTTCTTGTGAACAAAATCCCATTTGGTCGCATAGAGGAGTTGCAATTTTTTACGTCTTTAAAAAATTATTTTCAATTTCCCCCAAAATCTTAAAGATCTTCAAAAAGCTTAGTTGATCAAACGCTAAGATTAAGTAACCAGCCGACCTTTGTTTACGGGTGCAACCTGAGATGATAGCCTTTAACCTTGAATCCCTCATAAACCGATAAGCAATGTAGCCTTTGTAAATGTATTTGAGTCCACGCTTTACGCCTATGTCAATAGTCCTTTAGACAAACTATTGGCTTTTATCTGATCAACTTAGTATTCAAGACGCATAAAAAGTAATTGGGTAACTAGGTAAGTGTTTTCTTAGAATATTCAAAACAAAACACTAAACGGAAATCTTTCCATTATTTAAATGTATCACATTTCAATTTCAATTTACTTTTTACTTTTTTAAAGTACATCTTAACCAGTTATTAAGGACTCAAGGACGAAATATTCATTTAACAAAGGGCATGTGAACAAAGGTCACTGTCATATGTCATTCCAATCGAACATGTCCCTTTTTTACTGCGCCGCTTTAATTTGAAACTAGGAAACGTAAAGGTTATGTGATAGTTTACTTGGTAAATAATAAATTCTCCACATCCGTTTGATTCCCGGTTGTCTACTCACTTCCGAGGCTTAACAACCCTTCATATTTTCCGACGTATCCTCAGTTACCCATGTACCATATTATGCGGTTCTTTCAAAATCCATTCGAAGGAAAGATGGTTACTATCCTTAGTTCTATCCATTCAAATCACATCAAACAGGTGTAGGAACTGCAGTATTCCTTACGGATACAATAAAACGTCTTTAAGGGGAATTTGGAAGCTGGTTTCAAGGACAAATGATTATTGATTTTCAACTTTTCTATTGCACGAAATGCGACGTTTTAGTGTAACAACTAACACCAGAATAAAAATACACAAATGATAAATTTGAAACAACATGTCTCCTTGGACTAACCTACCGATTAGGGTTCAAGATGTGGCGAATTACTCAATGACATGATACCACCACATCTCCTAAAAGAAACAAATGTTAAGGTAAGACAAGAGAAAGCGACAGAGCCGTCGGAACGATCAGGATGACTGCAAAGCATCATTGCAACGAAGCACATTACCATCACCAGCCTGAGGAGACGTTACAGCCGGACAGGGAGGATAGACAGGCCCAGTAGAGGAAGACCCCGTGTGACGAAACCAGTCCCAAACCCCCGACCCCCACCAACGTCAACGAAGAGTTTCAATTACATATTCTCCATTTGAGAGATTGTTTGTTGAAAGTGACTGAATGAGCAACGAATACGCTTGGTCGTTCAATCACGTCGCGAACTTTACTCGTCAACGTCGACGTCAACGTCTCCATGTGACATATAAAGATCTGCTATCTAGGCCCGAACTGCTGAAGGGTTATCGTTTCAGCTGTTTATTAAAGGGGGTAGATCACGAGTTAATCGACCTCGTGGTGCAGTCAAAGCAAGACAGAGACCGTGTTGTTTTTGATGGCACTCTCAACACAGAGAGGCACATGTATCATATTATAATTCTACTTCCTGCAGGAACACAACAACAGAACGTTGTTTCAACACGATAATACCCGTCATAATTCAGTCCGTATTGTCACAGATTTGCAGAGGGATTACATGAAGTTTTTGCAATGGTTTTCAAGATCATTTAACTTAACCCCAATAGAACATTATTGGATCATTGAGTCCTTCAAGTCAGAGCAAGAGTTGTGATTGCAGGATCTTGCTAAAGCCCTTGGAGAGGAATAACAGAGAAAACCAGACCTTTTCATTATACATCTGATATTCTCAGCACGGCGTAGGGTTCAATCTGGCAACGGCGCTGATGATGGTCATACAATATACTTACCATTAAAGAGCCACTCCGTGAGTTGTTGGAGTCATATATGCCAAACTTAATCAATGTTGTCATTTGATCGCGAAGTATCGAAAAAAGACACATTTTAAAGCTTATTGGGTTATTACAGTGACAAAATGAAGGTAGAACGTCGCAATTATGATCGAAAACCGGACAGTGGCGCGCGTCAAATAGTCAAAGGTAATTTTGGAGACTTATCTAAAACAGCCAGGAGGGCAGTTAGGAGTTTATAGTTTTTGTTAGGTTATATAACTAGTATCCTTGTATATTGGACGTGATATCTACGCCTCTGTGCATTTATAAGGCTGTTTTTAGATTTTCTTGGAAAACCAGTATTTGTCATATATATGTCTTTTGGACATGAAAATTTAAGATGTTTTGATTTTATATCACCTCATATGATATTAAGGTTCGTATTAAAGGTAAATCACGGAGTGGCTCTTTAATGCTATCATTGTGTCCTTTGTTCATGATTCAATTCAGGAAAATTTGCTACGAGCATTTCATAAAGCTCTAATTATTGATGCAGGTACTTGAAAGACGTCGACTTGAGGCAGTTTTATAGATTATTCACCTGTTTACAGAATAAAAATGTAGTATTAAATGTATCATTTTAGTTTTGTCATTTCTGCTTTGATTATATTTTGTATCATTTCTATTACCCGTTAGTTCATAAATGAAACGCTCAATCGAAAAATGCGATAACAATTACCCAACACACGCACCTTACGGAAGGCTAGCCATTAGTACATATTTATCATCCATCAAACTACATTAATCAAACGCTTCACCATCCATCGCGTTACCTGCCGTTAGCTGATACCCATTGCGCAGGTAGCAGGTACAAGATTCAACATTTATTGATGTACAACTGAAATAATCTTTCAATTGTAATCAAAATGGAAGGAACATGTTTTAGCTGACGATTTTCATCTGTTGTGATCATGTACATAGAGAATCTCACTCAAGTGTTTTCTGATATCAAATATATCAACACGAGTTGATAAAAGTTACAAATATCCGAGGCTTGCCGAGGATATTTTACTTTTCTCAACGAGTGTTGATATATTTGATATCAGAAGACACGAAGGTGAGATTCTATCTATCATCCAAAATCATTTTTCATTTTGATTCCGTGATTCATTTAAAATTATATATTTTATGTAAAAAAAAACATCTTGACATCTTGTTCAGAGGTAGATATGAATGTCAGTAGATAGGCATGTTGATTTATGGGCCTCTTTACCGACAGATTTAGATCGACAGTTCTATAACATATTATACAGACTGACATGTTATTAAATCGCTGTTGATCTACATTTATCTATATTGCTTTACCGAGTACTAGGCCTAAAACAGGACAAGGGTAAAAGAATGTCTGTCTAACGAGGCCTAATCAAACGTGAGAGATAAGAGATTTATCGTCCCTGGCAGTTTCTTCACTTTCAATATAAAGTCTAAATGCATCATTGATAAGGTACGTTAAACATCACAACCCCATATGACTCTCGGTAGAAGGTAACAATGTTGACTTATTATTTGGGAATTTTAGGACAACTCTAGCGTTTGCAAGGATAATATTTAAGTAAGCGCCAGATAATACACGCGTAGCAAGTGAATTACTCCCCTTTGCACGCGCTGTGCCCTTTTAGAATTTCCTCGATTTCCGTTTTCACTTAATTACTTCTTTGCTGAAATACAGAACAAACAATTGGACCTGTAAAGATTACAATGCTCTGAATACAGTGGAAACCCTCTGAACATTGAAACAACATGATAGATTGGTGTTGGGATTTGGGAAAGAGCGCTAGTTTAGCCCTGGACCTTTCCGTTAAGAGAATGAATAAAGCTGGAACAACAGTTTGATCGTCATTATGTCGTATCATCAAAAAAAGGAAAAAGTGACAAAAATATTTATTTACCATTTGACTCATTGTTATCTATTTGATATGAAAAACATCTAAGGTGTCATTAAGTGGTTGTAATTAATCAGTGCATTGAGTTTTTTTAACAATTCGAAACATAATTCATGGTAATCGTTTCCTCAACAGTTAGCTCTATATGCCTCATAGACCAACATCCTTCTATTGAAAGAACATAATAGATCGATGTAGTATCACTCATTACCAAACTAAAAATAATTTTTCAAAAAAATAGATAAGTGATATAGAACCGAAAATATCAAATACAAAAGATTTCCTCAATCCGTTTTTAGACCTTTTCATTCATGTAAGTTTAAATCGAGTCGATGCAGTAAGCAATTATACTTCTTTGACTTTTCAAAATATATCTACGTTGGTGACGAAATGATTGATAATGATTTACAGAAATAGTTGTTATTTTTTTATACAGATGGATATGTTTATTGATTTTGCCCTTGTGATATCAAAGTAGATGCTATATTCCGGATAGCATTATAAAAAGTAGACATGTTTATTCATTGTATGCTTTTGTGATTTTACTACATGTGATATCAAGAATAGCCTCTACAATTGTGATCCTTTAAAATGAATTGAATCTATTTTATGGAAGCCAGTATTAGTGTTTAGCGCTGCACTCCTCTTTACACTGTGCATTGATGCCACACGTTCAAATGAGGTCACCCCGATTGAAAGATAATAATCCACCTTTTGCAAATCTCTCCTGAAGAAAACCCTACTGTATAATTTCTCGTTGAAGCGACTTACCGGGAGAACGCAATGTACGAGATAATAACAAAAATACCAAGGAACTCGGGCTGTCCTAACATTCAGTTTCAGCTGCCGTCTTGGAAATGAAACGTTTTTTTTCTATCGCAACATTTTTTTCCTGTTCATTTAAAACGAACAATGACGAAATACATTTGCATAATGTCAACTGGCTAATTCTGTTTTTCTAACCTCTGATGTGGGGCAAATTTTCAAATGGTGTTTATTTCAAAGTGCAGGCTTTTCTGAAGGATACTATTTATGATGGATAATAGAAAATAATGGCTGCTATGTAGGGCGATATGTACCATTCATAAGTAAGATATGTTCTGCTGTACGATATTAATCACCTTTAGTACAAAATAAAGCTATTCTGTAGGACAATATTAATCATGCATTATTCAAAAGAACACCTGTTCTGTAGGACAATATAAATCATGTATAGTTAATAATAACAGCTATTCTGTATGACCATATCGAGTTTGATGTGTCGGTCAATTGCATATAATGTACGAGACTCCTTTACGTGTGAGAGACACTAGGGTTATAGAGATACTAAAAAACGTCCGGTTTATTAACATTTTTATGAAACGATCGAAAGCGAGTTTAATACCGAAACCATTTACTAGTTATTTTTATACTTTTTTACTTTATTTAATAAGTGGTCTGAGTTATGTTTTTAATGTATAACTCTCTTAGTTCCATCTTGAAATTTTGCAAGAAATTCGCTGATATGATCATTGCAGCAACGCTACTAGCAACGAGATGTCATAACTAACGACGTTTCATCGGTGAGCTTGCGATGTTATTAAAGAGCCACTCCGTGATTTTCATAACATATTATTTACCTTTGATACGAACTTAAATGTCATATGTGGTGATATAAAATAAAAACATCTTACCTTTTCATGTCAAAAAAACATATATACAAATACTGGTTTTCCATGAAAATCTAAAAACAGCCTTATAAATGCACAGAGGTGTAGATATCACGTCGTATATACATGGATACTAGTTATATAACCTAACAAACACTATCAACTCCTAACTGCCCTCCTGGCTGTTTTAAATAAGTCTCCTCCAAGATTACCTTTGACTATTTGACGCGCGCCACTGTCCAGTTTCGATCATAATTGCGACGTTCTACCTTCATATTGTCACTGTACAAAAAAATAGCTTTAAAATGTTTCTTTTTGGTAACAGTCGATACTTCGCGATCACATGACACCATTAATTAAGTTTGGCATATATATGACTACGGAGTGGCTCTTTAAACGACGTATAAGAACATTTAATATCTAATAATCAGCGGTAACTTTAAACGGTTTAAATGACTTTGTCGTAACGTTACACAGTCAGGGCTAAACCGACTCCACATAATTGTTAGTTACATGTGTTATTACAACGTACATGTATGTCACCGCATTTGAAAATGCTTTGTAACGATGCACTTTCAAATCAGGTCACCCGGAGCGATAAAACTTTCCGGGTTGCCAATCTCTCTCGGAGAAAACTTCATTGCATCTCGTACCATTCATACGTTTTACCAGGAGAACGTAATTCATACCGTAGTCTTTCTTAAAAGAGATCTGATACGCTGATAATAATTTGCACGCCTCCCTAAAACTCGTTGAAATATTAGAGTGCGTAGAGTAGTTGAAGTCTCTTTATTTTATATTTTGAAAGATTATTTCTATGATTAAAAGGCTCAAATCAAGAAGCGTGTTCTTATGTGAATACTCTTTACAATGTGTAATACAAAAGTCCATGGTTATATGCAACTCTGTGAAGGAAGAATTTAGTTTTGTGATATCCGCGTCTTTGTTGAAAGCTTCTATATAGCGTTCTTCCACATGTTTGACACTGTGTAGGTTCACTTCACATCTCATGCTTTCTTTATCAAAGTCAAAGTCAAAAATTTGTTTATTGCATTCAAGGCCTCAGGCCCATATACAATGATACATATAAACATATAGCGTACAATTTACAAATTTGTAATTTAGGAAAACATGGTTCATTCAATCGGTGACATGACGGACTTCAGCAAATACATATTTTGTAAGTTAAAAACAGTTATAAGTCACAAGCTATTGTTCAAAACAATATTTATTTCTTCTATACCATGCTTTAAGAATAACGATAATTTAAATACAACATCGTCATCTCTTGATGTCATATTAGAAATGAATCCTGTTACACTCGCCTCAGATAGAAAACCAATAAAGTTAAGCTTTTGAAACGGCGTCGCTGATAACACAACTAACATTGATTGCATCCAATCAGATCTATATCTTTAGATCGAGAAACGCTTGTAATAGGCCAGAGGTTGGATAGGAATTTACGAGGGGGCTATTTCTGTTGGGAGAGAATGAAAGTTCATATATAAAGAGCGTTTATTATATTTCGAATGGTGAAATATGCCATTTATCGTTGAAAATAAACCCCGTATTTTCACTGAGTGAAATAAAAATGGTATTCTACTCAGTGAAATGATGCAACAATCATATGACGTCGTCTGTGACGTCATGAAACAATTGAATGACGTCATGCAACCGCCGCGCTAGCGAAGCGTTTTAGCTTCTCCATTCATATAGTTTGGGTCATTTACGGGGTTTTGGGAAACATAATAAATAGAACATTTGATATTTCTCGTCGAATACCATGAACATCTCATCTCGTGAAGTAGAAAATCATATATTTACACTCGTGGCTACGCCACTCGTGAAAATATAAAGTTCTACTTCACTCGATGAGATATCAATGGTATTCGACGAGAAATGTCAAGTATCCTCTTTATATTATACACCTTGAAGAATTTTTTTCTTGATTTCTTCCCATGGACCTAAACACATATAAACACAAGAAGGTTTTACATTTATATTCAGAGCTCTTCTGACTAGTGCATTACCGAAACGAAATGGAGCCAAAGACCTCACAAAAAGCAATGGTGAAATATGCCGTGAACATAAACTCCGTATTTTCACTGAGTGAAATAATAATGCTATTCTACTCGATGAAATAACGCTACAGTCATATGACGTCATCTGTGAAGTCAAGAAACATTTGAATGACGTCATGAGATTGCCGCGATAGCGAGCAATTTTGCTATACATTCATAGAGTTAAGGTCATTTACCACGGTTTGGTCAAATACCATGTATATCTCTACTCGTGAAGTAGAATTGTATATTTATACATTTAATTGTATATTTGAATTAGTGGCTGCGCCAGTCGTGACTATATAAATTTCTACTTCACTCGATGTGATATACATGGTATTCGACGAGATATATCAAATATCCTCTATTTATTTTCTTTGTAATATCTTCTTTTCTATTCTTTTTTTTTTTTGGGGGGGGGGGGGGGGGGGGGGGGGGGGGGGGGGGGGGGTTAGGTCCATTTATTACAGGATCAAATGAAATATGTATCTCAAATTATTGTAATATCGAATTGCAAACCCTAATAGTTTCTCTCTAAAAATGTTTCATTTGGTGTGGACAATTTATTTAATGTTTGAAATTAAAGTTTATGATCTATTTATCTATCAAACGTCATCAATCCTAAACTTTCAATATCCCTCATTTATTTTTTCTTGTATATATCAATAATTATTAAACTCTAAAGCATATCGACTGATGTTATTTTAAGCATGTTTATTATTATCGTATAAAGTGTTTGACTACGGTAATATGATGTAACTCCGGCGTATTCCCATAGAGCTACGTCATTTTATTTCATTTCGTTGATCAAACGGTGGGATAGAAGTTACTTGAGAAAAGTATTTTTGTAGTTTAGCCACACCAAACCATGGATCCGTTCCAAATAAAGGATGTTAAACCAAGAATTTTTCGACCAACGTTTCGATCAAGGTAAAGTGTTTTCTCAAATTCAGGCAGCATTTTATTGAATTTTTTTTCATACGACATGTCCATGAAAAAAATAGTTATCTGATTTTATAATCTGATTTTAGTTGGTCCTGTTGTGATTTCTTATCTTCATATTATCATATTGATATCTCTACCTATTTTTTTATAAGTAAATACAACTTTTATATGTGACTTAACAGGAATGCATGTGAACAATCTATGATCTGAAATTGCGTTTCAAATGTAACAATGTAAATTTGGAAAGACCACATAATCTCAAATGTGGACTAATTGATGGAGAAGAATGTTTATAAAACTCCTGACCGCGTTGAGGAAAAATATATAATTCGAAAGTAAGTATATAACGTAAATATTTGATATATTATCATTTTCTGATATCCCCACTTTGCTCAACTTTTTGCATTAAGATTATATCTATACTTTCAGATCTGAATGTACGACTTGTCATAATTATATTATGAATTTAGCACATATAAATAATCTATGAATGCTCATGTGTACTCCCTTAAGTATTCATTTTAGACCACGGTGGACCATAATCACATGGTATAAGAAAATGGAAAAGCTGGGAATTGTGTTCTTGTGATCTTAGAATTACAATATTTCGTAGAATAAATGTGGCATTATATACTTTAAACAAGATAAATAATAGCTGTAATACCTTATTTACTTCCTAATGTATGTGATAGATTAGTTGTAATATTTTATTTACTTCATATGGTATGTCAAAGATTAGCTGGTATATCATAATTACTTCATCAAGTGTATAAAAAGAAGATGTTAATACCCAATTTACTTCTAAAGTGAAATACTTTTTTGTTGCATTACTTTGTTTATTTCATTGTGTGTTACATTTTACATATTGCATTGATACTGTATATTCTTCACGTTGAGTGGAAGAATTTACCTGAATAGCTGTAAGAGTTTATTTACATCATGAAGAATGATTAAGATTAGCTACAATGCCTAATTTAAATCTTCAGATGTGTTAGATATTATTTGAAATACCTTATTCGCATAATAATGTGTTAAAGAATAGCTTTAATACCTTATTCACATCACGTGTGTTAAATGTTATTTGAAAAAACTTAATCACATTATCAGATGTGTTGTATATTAGTTTATTCCTCCTTCGTCATGTGTTAAAAAAATAACAGTATATTTCTTTAAACCATTGAAGGCTTTTTTAATTCTGGTTATTGAAAACAAGTGGGGAAAACCTTGACTGATATATTCCATCAAATTTGAATTTTCTTGACAAGTTGACAACAATTACCGTTCTAATAAAATCATATTCGTAATATCATTTGATAACAATTTTATTTTCATTTTTACTTCTAAAATATACCAATAAGCAGTTCTTTTTAAACATAAGTATTGTTTTATGAAAATGTTTTATTCATTTTGATGGCTATGACATACGATACCATATATAGGGACATAATATTTGATATTCCCATTTTATTGAGGAAACAACGTTTTCACATTTGAATTCTTT
Source organism: Phorcus lineatus (assembly GCA_921293015.1). Classification (NCBI taxonomy): domain Eukaryota; kingdom Metazoa; phylum Mollusca; class Gastropoda; order Trochida; family Trochidae; genus Phorcus; species Phorcus lineatus. Next base: position 34,675,164 of record OV121097.1, on the reverse strand, counting down.
TTATTTCCGTTTTTGCTTCAAATTAACATGCAACGTACGAAATTCATACTTAACAACATAAGAAATCTCGACATCCGGGTTAAACATTCAAAAGATCATCCAGACATAAAAACGATGGGTGAAATAAACGAAAATGAAACGAAATGCTTACATTAATAATAGAGTTCCTGAAATAGAATAATGTACGTGAATTGTTCAATCGTATCTTTTCACATCAGATGACCTCTTGAGGTCATTTCCGGAAAATCCCAAAGATCAATTTATCAAGTATAGGCGTAACGACGGACTTTCATCATTGGAAGATTGTAACTTTGAAGAGCACTTTAGAAGGAACAACTTCTAGTTTCGTCTTCGTAAATATTTCCTCGTTGATGATTGCGTGAGTTCCGTAATATTTAAATTTCAATGCCTCCCTTTCCGTTGTTTTTATTACGCGCTGTATCCTTCAACGTATTCTGTTAGCCTTTGTCATGTTTTCATTTAAGCAGATTGCAGATTCATTAGAAAATCTAATTTGTTTTAGAATAGATTAAGAGACTATTATATATCTTGATCAAACTTTGGTCCAGGCAAGGATAGCGATTATTTCATATGAATAAAATTTCATGTATTTCAGTGAAAAAATGTACACCCGCATTGCAATGAAGCTTTTTAGTTTTTGTGCGTTCAAACTGTCAAGCAATAATGTAAGGTGGTTAGGATTGATATTTGGTTCTTAAATTCATGCTTCGCTTACATAAACGCTTGGTAAGAAAGTGATATCTAATGTTTATCTTTCATTCTTTGAGTATTTGTAAAAATAATTATCTGCATTAGTGCATGCTATTACTATATTTCCAATTTAATGTACATAGTAGTATTTTTGACAAACGTTAAATCTTTCCATGTACATCCACTATCAATATGAAACACATCGTTTTTAAGAAGTTTATGTCATGTCAAAGAACTGTATCAATTATCGGCTTTAAATAATAGGAAATTTAAAAAATAAATCTGCAACATTCTCAACAAGCCAATTAGATTGAATATTTTATTTTATTCAATGATTTTACATCCACAGAAAATGAATCGAATTGACACAATTTATTTGTATCATGGCCTACATACTTCAAGTGAATATTCTTAATTTTTACTATTATTATTATTATTTTAAACGCACGCAGATGTAGTATTGATAGTTTTGCAAAGGTATGTGATCACGATCTCTAAAAAATGATCAGTTTGAATAATACTAAAACTTCTTAAACTTTGCCCTGTAAACCTCCGTGTCATATGCTCGGGTTGTTGATACAAGTTTCGACTTGTGCAGTTTTATATAAGAATTGTTGTCATTTCTTAATCATAACGATTAACTATCTTTATAATGTTACCATTATTTGGTTCATACTTGAATCTATAGTTAAAACTGAGGTATCTATATGATATATCTTAATTATTGATAAAAATAATGAATGAAATATGAATGTGTGTATGGTATACAACCTTTAATTTTGAGTTAGCAAAATAGAATTGTATAATAATTTCATTTGGAAATTTGTGGTATTTGACCAAAACATACCCAACTATAGAGCTAGTAATATGAATATAAGATATGTCTCCATATTTCAGAGTATCATCCTTGACTCATAATGATTTCACCATCCCAACGTGTTACATTATTAAGAAGAACTATATAGAGCTACTAATATGAATATAAGATATGTCTCCATATTTCAGAGTATCATCCTTGACTCATAATGATTTCACCATCCCAACGTGTTACATTATTAAGAAGAACTATAGAGCTACTAATATGAATATAAGATATGTCTCCATATTTCAGAGTATCATCCTTGACTCATAATGATTTCACCATCCCAACGTATTACATTATTAAGAAGAACTATAGAGCTACTAATATGAATATAAGATATGTCTCCATATTTCAGAGTATCATCCTTGACTCATAATGATTTCACCATCCCAACGTATTACATTATTAAGAAGAACTATAGAGCTACTAATATGAATATAAGATATGTCTCCATATTTCAGAGTATCATCCTTGACTCATAATGATTTCACCATCCCAACATTTTACATTATTAAGAAGAACTATAGAGCTACTAATATGAATATAAGATATGTCTCCATATTTCAGAGTATCATCCTTGACTCATAATGATTTCACCATCCCAACATTTTACATTATTAAGAAGAACTATAGAGCTACTAATATGAATATAAGATATGTCTCCATATTTCAGAGTATCATCCTTGACTCATAATGATTTCACCATCCCAACGTATTACATTATTAAGAAGAACTATAGAGCTACTAATATGAATATAAGATATGTCTCCATATTTCAGAGTATCATCCTTGACTCATAATGATTTCACCATCCCAACGTGTTACATTATTAAGAAGAACTATAGAGCTACTAATATGAATATAAGATATGTCTCCATATTTCAGAGTATCATCCTTGACTCATAATGATTTCACCATCCCAACATGTTACATTATTAAGAAGATAGTAACAATTGGTTTCTAGCAACAAAACAATAGGAACCAAACATTAACTTGAATAATAAATGAACTAATCCAAATGGTGCAAATTAACAGACAGACAGACTGATGTCCAGTCTCACCTGGATGAATTACATAAAACACGAGTATGTGAAATTAATTATTCAAATGATTAAATGACGAGCCACGCTGTATAAAGGGTTATGAGAGACTATGTAAATTAGAGAACGTTTTTTATCGTTCATATTGGCTATTTTATGACACATGAGGATATAGTAAGCACTCACTTTAGCTTTCTATCGATACAATAGAATACTTATTAAACTTTACAATTGACCTGTAATCGACAACGAACATGTTAAGACGGCCAAAGTCGGCATAGAACAAATCTATGGTCAGCTGTGCACAAAATGGAAAAAATATTGACATTTGAAAAAGGCTGAACTAGTAAAGTGTTCAGCTTTTGAATTTATCTATACTCTGAACGGAGACTAAAGGTGAATAATTGTTTACTGAATCAATCTTGTAACTTAGCCGATTCAACATGTAAAATATGCATTGTTATTTGATTATGATAGCGGCTGCTGTTTTCGCTCTTCTGGCTGTTGGCAATATTTGAATATTTCAGAAATCTTAGTTCATGCGGATTTAATGCAACGTCTTGAAGAATCAACTTTATAACATGAATACGTACATATAAGTTCCCCTGCAAATTATTTATCGAATCTAAGTAAATATATATATTCTGCTTATAAAAAGAGACAGACTTTGCTGAACTCTTCATGATGTATCCAATATATGTCCTTTGTATATATTTTACATGTTTCATGTCTATGTATATGGACCTGTGACATTCATGCATAATACAGATTGATTGATTGATTGAAGTTAAATAACCTACGAGGCCTAGATAGATAACCTGAGTGCTGACCGTAAGTAAGATCAATAGATGTGCATTATCCGCGCATTCTTTGTTTATGCGAAATATTGATCAGCACCAGAGCCTTGAAAACAAGAAATTTAAATACTCACAAGAGGCGTAAATTCTGATGTACTACAATACATGCAAATATACATTTGATGAATATGTAGATAGTAAAACACACAAAATATAAGAAAGAAGCAAACCATGAATGAGTATGTTTACTCATAAAATTTTGAATACATGCAAATATATACCTGTGTTATATCGATTTAGTTATAATTTTAATGCCACTCAAAGAAGGTATACGAAGATGGAACTATAGTTGTTATGATCATCCCCGTCATAATATATCGCAGCTATTTATGTGTTATTCACATATCACATACACTTTCTTTGGACACTTGTATCCACTATCTGTGGGAAATTTCCTGTTTATTAAATGTGATATTTGTTCGTAAATCAAGGAACCGGACATTCGCCAGAGAAGCCAGAAATATCCTCTTGCGAAATTATTCAATGTTCTTACTCATTCGATATATTTAAAACTCTGACCTTTGTTTATGGGACATCCTTGATCGAAGGCAAAATTCTCTTCATTCAACCAATTTTTCGGAATAGGCAAATATGTCACCTCCACTACTTAACTGCGTGAAAGAGATACGTTTAATAAACATTTAGTCTACGATTCACGTATTTAAGAAGAAATCTCTTATGGTATGGAAGTGATTGTTTTGGTTGATATTTTTGCGATAGATTAATGCGAGAGGAAGATCACTAGATAAGACGCTGTGTATTTTCTTTCTCTTGGAGAAATATTGGGTATCGTGAAGAGAAACATTAAAATGTAAATATAAAAAAATAAATTAAATATTTATAAGATTGTACATTTACCCCTTACTGTGCATAAATCACTCCTACTACCAAAGCTAACCCACCTATTCCCACCCTTGCCAAATCCCCCAAAAAAAATTATTGACAAATTGCCAAAAAATGGCTTAATATCAAATAGGAAAACACACTGGACAAGTTTAAAAAGATGTAATTACGTTAAACCCAGAGAATATGATAAAATCTCCAAAAATTTACATGGATTAAAAAAAAGCGGCTAGGGCGTAAAATGACATATCTTTTTTCCAATCAACTCAAGATGAAAGCTCCTTTTAAGCTTTCGGATGGTGTCTTCATATAAAATAATTCCTTCCTCAATTCTTTGTCAGACTTAATATCAATGAAAAAGAAACCTGAAAATGGTTACGACATATTCAATATCAATCGTTATCGAACATCGAAATTATCATTGCTAAATATCCTTTTTTTGTATTATGAATGGTATAAGAAAGGTATTCTTTTGTAAATGATTTGTCCAAGGATGGCTGTTAATATATGAAAAAATTTCAAATTCGTTTTCTAACAAGACTAACGTTTTGAATTCTTAATCGGTGAAAATGCCATAATGTCATGTAGCTGTTTGCTGATCATAGACCAATTTAAAAATAAGAACTTAATCCTATGTATCCTTACAATGTATTTAAAAAAATGTTACCAAAACTGGTAATAAAAAATATATGTCTCTCTTGTTAACTAGGCTGACGAGTTTTACAAAATGAACTTTGATGAAAAAGATTGGAAAGTCTTTTGAATTATTGCTAATAAATGTTCGAGAAGCTCAGACGTTGATTGGTTTCAATTAAGAATTATTCATGATGCTCTATAAAAAAAATTACAAATTCGTTCATAAAAACGCAACCAACGGTGGTACATGAGCTTAAAAATCTATTACATATTATAGCCATATAGTTTCCCAGATTGACAAAGAAAGGTTACAGTTTTAAAAACACAGTTTTTTATCAACAAGTCAATTTCTTGTAGAATAGGGTATGTATCATCAGCATTTTGCTTAGCTGAAATAGAAACCTTAAACTGTATGCTTTGGGAATGTGAACCTATCTTCAGATTATGAAAAAAAATAGAATTATCGTTATACACTGCTCAATTGAAATAAGAATTTTATCCAAAAGATTGTCAAGAATAATCCTGTAAATGCAATCATTTATTAGTCAAAAAGTATGTTTATACCTGTAGCATCAATGGTTATAAACCAAAGTTGGAACATCTTCAAAATGAAATTATGCGTACGTTATTACGTTTTATTGAGATCTACGGTTTTATCTACAGAAACTGAAGCAATTTTTACTTCAACATTAGGCAACTTTACATTTATTGCTATTTGTCATATTGAGTAATGAATTGTACCAGTCGAATCTGCATTTATCTATATTTATCATTGTGACGATGTTTTGCTTATTCAGCATTGCCTATTACATAAAATATTGAAAAAGGAACATTTAAAATATTTTAATCACAGCTCACGGAATATACAACATCGCATACAATGAATCTGAACCGCCTCCATGCAGCTTTGAATATTAAAGAAGAGGGTATTCTAAACTTGATAATTTGTCCCGATTCCTGTTTATACCAAGCTTTGAATACTTTCGAAATACATTTCTATTCTCGGTTTTCAGGATTCAAAGTCATATTGTTAAACCAAACTTCTTTGTTACGTTTTAAACTGTGATCTGCGTTTTAAAAAATCTCAGAATGGAATTAACAAAAATTAGAATATCGCATAATTGATTTATTACAATATGTCAAGGTGTATTCCTTTACAGAAGCAATTAATGAATTGTGCTCAATATTGATATAACTTAGTTTACTGTCAGTAGGCACTTAGAATATCATATGAACATAACTGAAATGTGCAAACCACGTACTGATGTATCCGTATATACCATTTGTTTTGTCATGTATGGTTTCTATATGCATGTATCACAAAATATGAAAATTAAGTATTATTAAAAACATATATAGTTACAAAGTTTGAAAACTGAAAGGTGATTATGCACTTTCATTCGATACTAACAGTGCACATGCTATGTGTGAAGATCATTTTGATCATGTACTTTAAAAGAAATGCACTTTTACAAAATGGACAACATTTGAAACTGATCATGAATGTGTGTCTCCATTGCTTTTTTTATATTTTTATTTCCCATAAGATGTATACATAGTTTGCCGTACATAAATTGTAGAGATAGTGTACATAGATGCAAATATAAATACAAGCGTTAGATACAAAGGAAATTGTTCACATTGTATACAGGTTCAAATACATATGTATTGCAGGTCTATTATATTGCAAGGTTTACATGATTTACATTTTGTAGGATTTTTAAGTATGAGTCTGACTCAATGAGTTTAATAAAGTGTGGAAAGAGGACCAAAATGAAAAGAATTTTGATTGCTTATTGTTTGTAAAGGCAATACATTTACATGTCTGATAATATCTTAATAATTCTTTCAAAATGATTTTTAAATTGAGCTTCTTTCCCTTTCTGCTCATACTGTATATATTTTGTTTCACTAGTAAACAGATGGTATTTAATGGGTTACTATGTTTACCCTTAAAACCAAAAATAATGTTTTCTGGTGTTAAATCAATAAATCCTTCAGCCAATTTATCAAGCCATTCTGCCAACTCCCTCCACACTTTTCTCACATGAGTACACTCACACAGTAAGTGAATAATACTTTCAGGTAACTGCTTACAAAAAGAACACAATGGTGAATCAATATATCCAATCTTATACAAAAATTATTGGTTGTCAGAATATGCTGAGTTATTTTAAACTGAAACCATTTTAGATTAACACTGTGTGTGCATCTATTAAGCATCATATTGATATTCTCCCATTCATTCTGTAGAAACTCCTTGCCAAATAGTTCTTCCCATTTCAATTGGCCATTTGATTTATTAAAACTAAATTGACATTATATTTGATACAAATGTTTACTTTTGTCAAGTTTTGAAATATTAAATGGAAGAATTGGGAAGGAGGATATGTTTTCCTCCTCAATGAATGTAAAGTTTCTATTTTTAAAGTATTGATATGTTGCACTCTTAATACCTTGGTATGTAAGAAAATCAACAGCAATATAATATTTATCAATAAATTCTTCATGAGACATATTAGTACTAGCTTCATACATAATATTTCTTATATGTGTTATTCCCTTTTCTTTCCAATTTCTGTAAAATATGGTTTTCCCACCACTCAATATATTACTATTATACCAAAGAGATTGATTCAAAACATAACAGCAGAGATTCTCATCCTGGCAACATATTGTTAGATAGTCAGCCCATGCTTTTAGACCATCTTGCCAGAATGTATTTGAAATAGTAGGTCAATGGAAGCACCATCTGCAAGCCACAGTCTCTGACTATTCGGAATGTATATCAAAACATTTTTACTCCGTATGGAACTGTTATTTAGCAATCTTTCAATCCAAACAATGTTTTGAGACTTTATAATATTTTTGAGTATTGGAACATTGATTCCTCCATTTTAGCAGTTAATGTAATGACACTTCTTTTGTCTTTCTTTCCCTTATAAACAAACTCAAAACATCTCTTCTGAAATGACTGAATAACATTATCTGGTGGACTTGGTATAGATGAAAAGAGATGATTTGATGATTTGATTTTGAAAGCAATAAAGATTTTAACACTACATTTCTGCCCATGGGTGTCAGAAGTCTTAATTTCCAGCTTTTCATCTCTCTCAATTTTTTCCAGCTTATCTGAATAATTAATAACAACCATTAATTCTAAATTTACATCAAACTTGATACCTAATAAATTAAACTGTGATTGTGTCCAATCAAGATTGCAAAGCTTGTATCTTGATCTCTTCTTAGATCCTATCCATATCAATCTAGTTTTTTCAGTATTAACTTTAAGTCCAGAAAACCTTGCAAAAATGTTAATACGTTGAGTACAGAATAAAGACTTTTTTCCGTACCATCAAAGAGTAAAGAAGTATCTTCCGCAAACTGAGCCAAAATACTTTCAATTTTTCCAATTTTAATATCCTTTATCCTTTTATCTTTTCTAATCATGAACGCTAAGATTTCTACACATAATATAAACATACACCGGATCTCCTTGCCTACAACCTCTTGTTATTTTGAAAAATGAGCTTCCAAATCCATTTATAAGAAAACATGATTAAATATCATTTAAGAGAACTTTTGTAGACTTGGTCCAAATTTAAAGAAATAGAGTACATTCTTGATAAAATATCTATCCACTGAATCAAAGGCTTTCTCAAAGTCAATCATTAACAATAATCCTGGAACTTGGAATGTCTCGGTGTAGTCCATAATATCATAAATAAGTCTATTAACCTCCCCTATATACCTACCTGGTACAAATCCTTTTTGATTTTCATTAAGAATTATTGGTAAAATGGGTTAAATCGTTTTAGCAATGACTGCAGATGCGATTTTGTATGAAGTAATGAGAAAGCTTATGGGGCGCCAAGATTTGGGAAACTGTTTAGGCTTATTGGGTTTTGGCAAACATGTAATTAATCCTTGTTTCTGTGTTACAGATACGGATGAATGCTCACAAGCATAGTTTAAGGAATTAATCAAATATTTATTCAAATCATTCCAAAAGAAATGTAATAATTCATTGGAAAACAAGCCGGACCTGGTGATTTTTAATTTTTCATATTTTTCAGCATACACAAGCATTCTTTATATGTTATTTCACCCTTTAGATTTGATGATTCCATTGTAGATATCCTTGGGACATATGTATCAGAGAACAAGGTCTCGAGATCTATCTCTGTACAATCTTCTTTAGAATACAATTTTTGTAATAAACTTTAGTTTCTTCTAAAATGTCATTTCGTTCATTTATTTCAGAGGCATCATTTCTTACAAGTTTTGTAATTGACTTATTAAGAAAGTTTCTAGCTTCTAAATGCAGAAAATATTAGCTCGGTTTCTCGCCATGTTCTATCCATGTTGCTTTTGATCTAATAAAGAGACCTTGAGTTTTTTCTTTATTTATTTCTTTCAATTCTGTTCGTGTATCAGTAATCATCTTCAGAATATTTTCTTTCTCTGTTATACTTTCCTCATTATCTAGCTCAATTTCTAACTCTTGCATTTTACTTTCCAGATCTGACTCTTTTTTATTTCTCTTTTTCATATTGATAGAAGAATAATATATAGTCATACCCCTAATCTCAAGAAGTAGGATTTCCCACAATAACTGATCATTAAGTTCATACTTTAAACCTTCATCTTGATCTGAGATCTGATATTTTGCAGTGTTGATTTTAATGTATCTTTTACATTTTCATATATTCCGCATCATGAATTAATTATTGTCTTCATTGCTGACAATAATTAGAATAAAGCAGCCGAATGGGAGAAGAATGCAATTTTCAACGTGCCCACCTTAGCGTTTGCTAAAAATATGAAAATGTGTAACCCTATAATAGTGATAGTGATTGTATAAGGAAGGAAGGATAGAATTGAGGAAGGAATAATTTTACTTTGTATGAAGACACCATCCGAAAGTAGAAAAGTCTATCTTATCTATAAGATTCATTTTTTACCACTCCCTCTTTTGTTTTTTAATGTCATCGCATTTAAAATTTAGTGATTTACCATTAGTAACTTTTCTAAGCCAAAAACATGACGTGACTTCATCGTTGGAATATTTGCTAACGTCATCCATGGAAGCTGAAGTCTCAGAAAGAAAATTATTGTAAAATAGACTCCTTTTTTTATAAAGAAAAACCTTTTTTGTGACGTAAAAACAAGCACGTAGCAGTTATTCATCCATTTAGACATCATTGTGTGCCTAGCTAATTTGCCATTCAACGTAGGAATTTTTTCCAAATCAGCCATATGGAATCAAAGATTCACCCATGCCATGTAACAATTATCTATTAACACACTACAAATAATTTTGATGATACGTGCCGAGATCTTAATTCGTGTGTATGCTGAAAGAGTAATCATTCTGTCTTTCAAAGAGAAACATAAGAAGATCTTCTCCTCCGTAACCTCTTCTTTGAGTTGGATTTTAAAACTAAATCGAAGTTGTTGGAAAAACTAGACAATAAGTATTAAGCTTTCAAACTCTAAATTTTGGTCGCATTTACAAACAATAGTTTTTTATGCAAGTTATAGTATGCAAATGAGCTGCTATGTCAATACGCTCATATGAATTGTATTAAGGGTTTCCTTCCTGTTCTGTGTTGTCTGCGTTGGCTGTGTTGTCTGCGCACGTAGCTCAGTGCATTGTCGAAATAACGGAAAATTGGATCCATAATAATATCCTTGCACATCAGTCATACATTTTGTATGTTGTACGATTATCATTCAAAATATAACCAAACTATAATTACCAAATCTTTGAATCGTTGTTGTACATGTATATTGAAACCAACACTTAAAGTATTCAAAATTGTTTTAATGCTTAAATCTGGTTTTTTTCATAGATCAAAGTAAATTCGAAACTTTTTAAAGCTGATTCAGGTTAAATGCACTAAAACTTGATACAGGAACTAATGACAGGATTGCCTCTGTGGGCCGATAATTCTTCCTTTATTATCTCTACTTAAAATACCAACAACTAAAAACTTTGCTCCGTATACGGTTTTGAGAAAGTGAAATAATAAAATTTCATTGTATGTATATATATAAATATGATATCACAAAGACATTATCAAAGAAAATTTATGATGGAAAAGATTATGTTGATAATGATAAAACCGATATGTCATTGCAAAAGTAATTAATACTTAAATATATAACAGCTTGCTTCACTACTGACTATTTTTAACTGCAATGTAACTGCGACTCTCGTTGTGCACCAATTGTATGTAAGAAATAAATGCATTGACGTAATAGGTCCCCTTGTAACACACCAATGATAACACATTTACACAACCATGTGTTTATAATAATCCTTAGCATTGAATATGTTCATCATTAATCAATACACCCGTTTATGTATTTTTCAAATATGATCCAACTAAGGTGCAGAGATTATTTCATCGCCGTTTAGGAATTGTATAGCACAAAATTCCTGGTTACTAGGCAGTTATTTGAAACAGACTATAGTTATACTTTCCTCGTAAAGCTATTTGGCGTTCTGGCACTTGCAAGCTGTCCCCAGGGAAAGAGCCAGTAATTACAGTGATGGGCAAACTAAATGAAGCAATCTTCGGGCTGCAGTAAGTAATCGATATTGATCTACTGATCACTGAGGATCAGGTGAAAAAAACAAATTCAATTTTGGCATTAATCATAACTAAATTCAGTTAAAAGTATGAATCATAAGGATGTATACATTTCCAAGTATTGAATCATAAGTAAATTCAAAGAAATGCTTTCTGCGTTATCTGTTGTAATTTTTCAAATATTTTTTTCAAAAATCAATGGATGCAGGCAAGAAAATATCAAAAAAGCAAAGAGTATGATTAGTTTTACAAAGAAAATACCTGAATCAATTTGAATGTTATTTCACTATATTGTCAATCATATGCTTGTGTTGGTGATGACCTGACTTATGCAAATAGTTACTGTTTAGGACTAGACATAACCAAAACTTGCCAATGCTGTCTTTTAAATATGTCAAGTCTTGCACATATCGGTACCTTCAAATGCTGAAAGTGCCTTTAAGAACGAACTTGTAATGTTTTCTTTGCTGATATGGCACAAGCGAGTTCATGTTCAAGTAGTTTACTCAAAGGTATGTTATCCTAATGTTCAAGTATTTCATTCTAGGAACATGTAAAGTGATTACTGCATGACTTGTGTTTATATTTAAAGATAATAGTTTGTATTAGTGAATTGCATATGACCTATTACTTTTGCTTAGTGTGTGGCTCAATTGTTGTATATGGTCCCATTAGTGTTTCTTTCATCAATTTAATTCTTAATAGTAATTAGTTCTTTAAACTCTTTTTGCAATTCTTGTTTCATTTCTAGCAACATTTCTTTGATAATATCTGATTATATACTTTAATATTTCAACATGTATACGAAAGAGGATTTGACTTGATTTTACTGACTGATATGCAATTATATCATTAAAAACAATGTATTATCAACAAAAATTACGAACAACCTCAGTTTTGAATTAAAGAACTGTCTAGTTAAGAATACCTTAATATTTAAATCTGCAATGTTCCTCAACTTTTCTGTCTATTATGTTAAATGTATGTTATAAAAATTGCTGTTGAAATATTTATTTGCAATCAACTTTCACACTATGAACACATTTTCATTAAAAGTATTAGTTCAAGGGGTAATGTATCACTCATATTTATAAAGCGGTACATATAATATATAAAAAATGAGAGTTTGGTTTAATTTGTTTCCTTGTTTAAATTAAATATCTAAATAAAGGAAAAAGAGGAATACATATATACAGAACACTAACTAATGAATATGAATCCATGAACACACACTAAGGTTTAGGTATAGGATTGTGGTGACTAACCCTGCCTTCAGAATTTCAAGGCCTATTGAAAAATCAGATTGATAAAGGACATCAATAAACTGTTTGAAACGTTTGACATCTCAACTAATTTAAAGGGGCAGTCGTTTGTCGAAAAATTAGTTCTTTAAATTCTTCTATTTATAGATGTCAGAGGCATTTTTTTGTCATTAATGATATATACAAAATCATTTTGTTTGGATAGTTCTTGGGCCTATTACCTTATAGTGGAACATTATAGAATAAGATTTAGAGATTTAAAACAAATATCTGTTTGAAATTCCATATTTATCATCAGTACTAGTGATATTTCAAAAGTGATTTTTGTATGAAGTGTCCCTTATACCTTAACATTGCATTTCGCATGCTTATCGTGGACGAATGTGAGATAAGTAATTACTTGGAAAGACAGTAATGTTATTTTTGGCAGTCGTGATAGCGCAGTGGTTGGCGCGTTCGGCTTTGGATCATGAGGTCGGTTCTGATCCGGCCAGGGACTCGTCAACCTTGTCTGCATTAGAGAAGTGTTTTACATGCATTAATATAAGCTTTGGGTGCAATGCTACACTTAATCGACTGATATACTACCATGGTTAGCTTGTTGCAGCCAATGATCGCAGGTTTTACTGCAATATACAGCCAAAATATTCTTGCGGACTTTCTCCCTGCAATAATAATAGTAGCCGTGATAGAACTGAAATACTCTTGAAAGCGGCGTTCAACCCAGAACCACCTCATTATATCATTTTAGCTCTGGAATGCCTATGTCATTAATTCGATTTTTACAATGCCTGTTCAAATGAACATTGCCATATTTTATTAGTGTTTCTTCATCTTCTAAATAGAAAGTCTCAAAGGAGATAAGAACCCCGAGAAATAAGGGGATCAGGGTTGGATGTGCTGTCATTTGAATGTGACAGATTATCACATTTCATTTCAGCATTATTTCCTGATGTATAATTATTTTTAAAGTAATCATATTCTTTGCCCACATTCGTATTTGTATTTATCATCTTTTAACACAATTAACACATTTAATATGAAGTGATAACATCCATTTATGAAGGTGTAAACCCCCTAGAATAAATGAAGATGTAGTACCTTTAAAAGATTAGTTTTTTTTATCCTAGGACCCGGATGACAGATTGACCCTAGAAGTTTACATCCGGTTCCATCAGGTTAAACGCAACTATTTGTAGCAGTTCGGATATTTATACCCTTGTAGAGCTGAATGAGACGTAAACGATTTGCCCGCGTATCTAGGTGTTTATAATCATATCAATGTTAATTTTTAACCTCTCGTTTAAAAAAAGAAGTCAACAGAAATACAATGTGAGTTTCTCGATTAGCCTAACAAAATGGTATGTCACAATGCTTGTTCAAATATCTCTGTATAGTAGGGCACTGTTATATATGGAAGCTCATTGCTGTGTATTTTTTGCACTTCTGGCATAGTTAAGACGGGAGGTATGTTGGAACCACAGGCCCTCGGATCATTAAAAAAATAATTTTAATTTAAAAATTAAAAAAAAAAATATTTTGAGAACATATCCACATTATATTAACAGAGGTACAATTCGATTCAGGGTTTGTTCTCAAAATTTTTATTTTTTATCTTTATTTTTTTAATGAACTGAGGGCCTGTGGTTTGAACCTGTGAATAAATTCATAGATAACACTCAGAACTCAGAACGTGTCAATAGGACACTGATGATTTTCTCGGAAACTTCCTTCTATAAAATATTGCTTATTATATTTGTACAATATGAATCTTGCCCGTAAAAATGTAACACCTAGTTAAGCTTACATATATTTATATATTTGTTTATACATATATATGTCACCATGTTCAATGTTGCCCATCACTTTCAGTAATACAACCCTAGAAAACAGATTATTATTTTTTTTTTTCTAAAACAAATAGATAAGAGGATGTTTGTAGTTTGCAACCTCGAGTCTGAGTTGGTTGATAAGATTACTTTTCCGAGTTTGTATATCCTGTAATGTAGTCATTCCGCTTATCTTGATACTGCCAGCGTTAGACAATTTAGGACACGACCTGGAAGAGCTATAACGTAAACTTTGCGATAGACCCACAGAGTATTTTAATGTTTAACATAGTCAATAACACTCTGAGATATATGCAGATGTAAGAATAATTAAAGCTTCGGTTTGCCTACAATGCCAAAAGCATAAAAGAAAAAAATGTCCTCAAAACAACTACAAAAGACATATTGCAACTTCCTATTTACATTAGATGTACACTATTCCTATCATAACGATTTACATCGTACCTCTGAATTTGAGTGGGTTTTTTAATGAGAAGTAACAAATACTGTGAGATTAAATATGATTAAAACATTATAGGATATTTCTATCATATTTTGACAAATATGGGTTTAAAAAGCTTCAGTTATGCATGTTCATCTTTTGTGGCTGAAAAGATTTGATAAAATGCTGCAAGTCTTTTATCTTTTTAAACATTATTTCAAATTGTATCAATGATATATTCATGTACTGCCTAGTACCTGGGTGATATAGGCTATCCTTTCCAAGATAAAGTCCAGTCATATCGATATAGTGTTTATTTTGTATACATACGAAACCTTCCCCGTGTACTATATTTGTATAACGATGAGTCACGGCTATGCTGAAACGGACTATATTCCTCAGGAATGATCACGTGACCGAAAGTAGGGAATTCCCCACAGTTCTAAGAAAAGCGGGTCGATACTAGGAAATGTATATTAACAGCAAGCTTTGGGATTCGCGGAAATGACATGGTATTTTTAGCACTTTAGGCAGCAATAGCGAATATTTTCAGTTGAAATGTGATAAGTTTGAGAAGGTGATGTAACGTTGTACGATGTTGTCATCTGGTGTGTTTGCATGAGGAAGACTCGAATCAACTCTTAAAAGAAGAAAGGCGACCTATTTTTCGAATCTTTTCCTTGAGTATTACAGGGCAAGGTAGGCCTATTGTGTTAATCCGTTGTTGTCTTTATTGAATCATTGTACAAAATTGCTATTTAATTTAGTTGAGTTTTTGAAAGTATCAAATACTGCTATTTCCAGAATCCATAGCATACACCAATAGGGTAGGATTATCAAGTATAGATATATAGGCATATATCTCAATTTTAATTTACCCATGGGACCAATGATGCAAATAATATTTTTAAAGCATAAAATGGATATCAAAATTTATTCACCGGATGGTTTTAAGTGGTGTAGAATATTAGTTCAGGGGCACATTATCCGGCTTGTGGCTTGGAGAAAGTTAATTGGCAAAGTGCCATATTTCGTGATTGGTGATATAATGTTTTATCATCCAAAACTGTGTTCCACAGGAGATATCGCTTGTGGAAGATCAAGCGATATCTCCTAGGAGATATCTTTTGGCAGTAGATTTTGAACAATGCCCCTCTGACGTCAAGTATATGACATCACAGTTGTTTGACACCATCAAGTAATGACATCACAATGCTATGACGTCATAAACACTACGACGTCACAATGCTATGACATCACCGCACTTGGAGTCTTAGGGCAGCACGGTGTTCAGTAATGTTCATTTGTCATTCAAATGTAATGAAAAATGATTTTGGATGGTAAATAGAATCTCACCCTCGTGTCTTCTGATATCAAATATTCAACACTCGTTGATAAAAGTAAAAATATCCTCGGCAATCCTGTAACTTTCATCAACTCGTGTTGATATAATTGATATCAGAAGACACTTGGGTGAGATTCTCTATATGTTAGCATCAAGAAAAAGTATCATTTATTATTTTTACATATGATTATTCTTTGAAAGAAAACAATAATCAAAATATATTTGCATGTAATTCAATTCATGTAGATTTTCTATTTACATCCAATCCAATAATTTTATAAGTTTTTGCTTTCTTTAAATTCTCTTTGTAGTAAATGCCAAGAAAGTAATTCTTAAAAGTAAATGCCAAGAAAGTAATTGGAGCAACTATAGAATTGGTTCGCGATCTAGAATACATAACCTAACCCTATCCTTTACCTTACCGTATGAAATGAAAATAATATTAGATATGCTATATTGAAGACTATATAGATATGAATAGTAATTATGAAAATAGGTGGTGAACGAATTCTATAGTTATACCAAGTCATTCTTGGTAGTACATGCCAAGAAAGTAATTATTAGTAGTAAATGCCAAGAATGTAATTAGCAGTACCATCATGTCAGCCAAATCTCTGCCCTCCACGATCCTTTTATTTATAATTTTTTATTTTCAAAAACAATCCTTGATCTAACACCAAATATCACATGGACTAATATTGCCAGTCGGTCTAGCGCCCGGTAGTGCTAAATCGGTCCTAGGTCAAATATTTTCACTGACAAATATCATACATCTATAGAAGTTTGATAGGTGTCAATGAAGGAATTTTGACCAAAGAATTGTTATTTTCAGCAATACTGATGTAGAACTGTGCCCAAGATGTAAAATAGAAACAATACTGAGAATTGACTAGCAGGTTTTTATGTTTTATCATGTGACCTGGTGGTCAAGAGTCAAGACCTGTTGGTTGAGTTGGTGAGTTTAGTGTGTATAGTCAGTTCTGACAGTGTTACCCAGTCTGATTAAAATCGACCGTGTTCCGAGGAATGAAAGTTTCAAAATATTGATTCCACCGAGATTCAAACTCTATCTGTCAAGGCTATCCTCTACACAACGGTAAAATTCACATTTGTTCAACCCTTCCTTTTGTAACCTCCAACAAAAAACATGATACAAAATAGATGCCTGGCTTGAAAAGGAGCCTGCCTTGATTAGACGCTAATGGCAGTTTTGAAATAGAGGCCTATTGTTTTTATTAAGGATTTATGGTATGTTATATTGATGAATAAATTATGTGTGACATCAATTGTTACAGGCCAAGTGAGACAATGTCGTGGACGGATATACACGAGCAGTTGATGACCAACCTCGACTCCACCCTGAGTCGGAGTCTCATGTCCCTGTATGAGAACAACATCCCTATGATAGTCCGCCGAAAATACTCACACTGGTTCGAGGACCAACCATGGTAAGCTGGGAAGCCAGGCTTGAGAGGTGGTTGGATTTTGGGGAGGGGGGATCGGGGGATTGAGGGTATTACCTATCTAAAAGAGGAGGAAGGAGTGTGTAGTTCCTCCTGCGCAGTATGTTTTTGAAAGAAAGAAGAATTCGATACCCAATAAATTAATGACCGCTCCCCATAAAAATGAAATATTTTCAAATAGTATAAAGAGATAATAGGGTTATTAGTTATTCCACTACTGTTGTTATATTTCCCTGTCATGTGATACATATGAATGTTTTATAAATGATATTCCATATGAATTATCTTAAATTCAATTGATTTTGACTGTGGAATTATTTTCCCCAGGCCTGAGGCAATGGTCCCTGAAACAGCGAGGGAACTATACAGAGAATTAGTGAACTATATTGACAGAGATATCAACCATCTGCGCATGGACCCGGAGGGAGTCTTAGAGGCTCTGGAGCTATATCAGGCGAAGAATAAACTCGAGGTTTGTATTTTGGTCTTTTTTTGTAGAAGGCATATATGTCACACCATTTTCTCTCTTTGTGTTTGGTAGACGAATATTCTAATGGGATATTAACAGTGTTTCTAGGAATTATTGCTGGTAATGCAAAACCATTCTGACCAGCCCGTTTATAGTAAAATTACTTGTTATGTACTTGAAAGTCAAACATCTGCTCTCCAAGAATAGAAACCACAGCTTAGTGACTTACATAGAAATTCTTATTGATGTAAATACCGTATTCGACTAAATAACAGCCCACTCCCCTATAAGCGCCTACCCACCACGTATTTGACTGAATAATATGCGTCCTGATTTAGAGCCCACCTCTCAACAGTGCTTACCTTGCATGCTGATTCATTGAAGACGGTTTATCCAGTCTTTCAAGAAGTCTTTTACTTCCACTAAAGTGAAGAATACAGGTTATTTTCAAGACCCCCAGCCACCATCAAAATGATAAAAGTTACAAAACTATATTTCAAAGACATGTGTATCGTAAGAAAACACTTTGAAGACTAAACTTGGGGACAATTTTTATCGTTTTAATAAGCGCCCCCTTTTACCAATTTTTACCATGTCGAATACGGTATGTATAAATTTGCAAATGTTTCCAGGAAAGTTTCTCCAGTGACCCAATGGAGCTGGTCAATGCTGTCATTTACTGTCTTGATGAAGAAAGAACTCTCATCTCAGGATACACAGTAAGAACTGCTTTTGTTCTCAGAATGTGTTCCTATTGATAATTAAAATAATTTGACATATTTATTATGTATTTATCTATGCAATGGCATTCTGATAGCACAACTTCTACTTTTAACACTAAAGGTTTGACAGGATCAGATTTGGTACAGTTTATCTTTGGATTGGACACCAGCATTCAATTCATAACATTGCTTTACCATTTATTACATTGTTTTTACCATTTATAGCATTTTTTTTACCATTTACATTTTACATTTGTCTGTATCACTTTAAGCAGGATCTAATTTTCATTCATAGCAATTTCTATACCTTTTATATTATTATCTGTACCGTTTTTACTGTTATCTGTATAATTTATAACTATACTTTTCATGGAATAATGTAAACCATTTATACAATTGATAGCATTATCCTATGCATCAATAGCATTATCTTATTCTTTCGTATCATTATTTAAAACTTTATAGAATTATAGATATGTACCATTTATAGCATGATCTTTCCTTTTAAAGTATTATTTGTAGCATTTATAGCATTATGTATAACTATTCAACGCATTATTTGTATAATCAATAACAAAATCCATACCATTAATGGTATCATCTGAATCATTAATGGCGTAAACTATACAATTTATATCATTATCAATGCCTCAGTGATAGGATTATCTACTTATCAATAGCATTTTAAAAAACAAGATTGATGATATGATACAACTTCTCGCACATGGCTTTAAATTGCTTAGTCACTGGCTAATTTAAACCTTAATGCCAACCAGTCAAAATTTGTGTTTTGAGTGCAGCGCTCGCACATTCTCATAAGATTTCTCATTTGAATATTGCGATCCGTCAAGCAGGAAAATTACGGGAAGTGCAGAAAGGCCTATCTAATAGCAAGTCATTGAGGCTGGCGTAACAATAGGCCATGTGTGTGAAGATTAATCTGATACTGACATACTGACATATTGTTCCAGGGTCCAGAGAAAATGGAACAGGAAGAGCAACAGCAGAGGGCAATCCGAGACAAGTTCAAGAAAGAACTGGATGATCTCGAAAACATGATTGTGGTAAGTTTCAGTATTTAACTTCGTGAACTAGATGTAGTGAGTGAACTTCATACTTCTGTTTAATGTTCTTTGCTATAATTACTAATTGTATCAACAGATGTTATATATATTTCTTCGTGAAGATCAGGCTTCACTGTGAATTCCATGCAGTTACCTCCTTAATACTATGCTGTATTTGGTTCAATGGTCATCGCTTGTATAATGATATACAAATAAATTGTAATTTCCTGAGTACAACATAAAAAAACATTGAAATTTTTAATTTAGTTTATTCAAATAATATCTCTGAACAAGAAATTAAGTTGCGGCAGCGTTCATTGAATTGTGTGTTCTGTATCGTATTGTGACCTAACATCGTGATACAAATAAGCAGTTATATAAAGTTAAGTCTGTGATGTTAGGAAATGACCACCATTTGATTTTAACAAGAGTTACTGTAAATTGTTTAGCTATTTTTAAAGTCAGACTGCTTTACCCTATGTCATATACTATTTGATTTTTAAAAGGTTGTCACTGGTAATAATTATTTCCAATAAATGATTTTTTAGAATCTTACAACACTGACTGAAAGTGCAAGCGGTTACCTTGCTCGTGCCAGATCAGTTCGGGATGATATCGAAGGTATTTTAACTTTTTTTTATTTTCATTTGGGTAAACTCATACTACAAATCTCAATTATTTTGACTAATTTAAAAGATAATGAATTCAAGAGATAATGTTGATATTCTGTTAGCTATATCAAGGATGTTTCATTATTTTCTTAATATATATTTTGAAATTTGAACATTTACAGGTGTGAAGGATGATTACCAAACTTTGCTTCATTCAAATATGCAAAATGGGAAAAGACAAGAATTGGACCTCTTCTTCAAAACCAAGATCGATGAATTTAAACAATGCCACAAACAAAATATTGTGGAATTTAGTCAAACAAAAGAGGTAAGCTCAATTATTGATATTTATTATCCATAAGATTAATCATAAATGGTGTCATACTTTCAATATGATCACATGTGCACATATCACTTTTCCCTAGCATCTATTGTTTCAGCACGAGTTACCGTATTTTATCGACTGTGACGTCTTAAAACCATTGTTCATGACATCTCTGTAGCTAGCCGTCGCAAAGGAAAAAGGCCGTTTTCAGAATTGTCTATGCATGTTAAATGAAATCGAATCGGCATTAAAGAAATTCTTACCCAAGGAAGTTTGTCATATGACCATTATTGAACTCTGCAAATTTGTGTAGAACCCTCGCCCTGGCTTGGGTAATTCAAGAATTCACACTTGTTTTGTAAAAGTCATATGACACCCTTCCTCGGGTAATAATCTCTATATGTATATAAACCTAAGGCAGCAATATGAGGCGCTTCTTGGTGATGGTTGTATGTAAATGCTATCTCAGCTCTGACTTATGTGACAAACAAAAACCTAGGATTCCTTTCTGAATGGTCATTGCTAATGTTGAACTCAATTCCTTTGACTTTCTCAAAGACCTTATCCCAATCCCACAGAATCTTCATCCATGAAGCAGTTCAGAACGATATTGTAAAAATGAGATAAATTTGTGTAGGGACTGTTCCTTATTCATAAACTTAAACGTTAGCATTATTCAAACTTACTTCTTCATAAACTAAGACCTTGTATTAAAGACCTGAGCATTATTGAAACTCCTTCAAATATTTTCTCTTCTTCCATCAAGCAATTTCAGAAGTCTTTCTCTAAAAAGTTTAAGAAATTTGTGTAGCTTTTTCAAAAAACCCTGCAAGCTCAAACTGCTTATCCTCGGCATAATTGCCTCTCCTTCAAACAGGCTGTTTAGAATTATATTCAAGATTGGCTTTATGTAGGAGAGTTAATCCTGTCCAGATATCAACACAGGGATCTCAATCTGTTCCTATGGTTTCAAATATTCTTTTTTCCACCATTAGCTATCTCCACAAAGATATGAATGTTTTGGGAATTGTCCTGTTGCTTTTCTGCCAACAAAGACCTCATCCCTGTTTCTATTCTTCCTTGATCTTCTCTTCTCCCTGAAGGCAGTTCCAAAACCTTCAAAAAGCTTTAAACATTGTGGAATTTAAGTGCCCTATTCCATGTTTTCTCACTTTGACCTCATCTCTGTGTCTATTATTTTATTTCTCTTCTCTATCAACACAGTTCCAAAATCTCCAAGAAGCTTTAAAGATTTTGGAAAAGGACCTTGTTTCTTTCATTCTGACAAAGACCACAAACCCTGTTCCTAATCTTTCATTTAGCAGTGTACGTGTTAACGCATAGACCTGCGTTTTTCATGCATAAAAATCATATGAACACGCAAAATATATTGTAAACGCACATTTAATTATACACTTAAGTTCATAATTCCAACAATGTGAAAAAAATCTTTCTAAGCTGTTTATCTGATTACGATGTCCTGACAAAAATAAATCAAAACCTGGCAATCCAATTGCTAAAAGCCCTGTCATTGGTTACTATAAAGATGGAATTCCCTGGAATTTGTTCGTTTCATCCAATCAGAGTGATGTTTACAAGTGATTATTATCATGTCTCATGCCGTATAATATTACAAAGTTCGGAACGGCAGCTAGATACTTACAGGCATGTTGCTTCCTCCAGGCAGTTGGGAAATATCTACAAGAAGCCATGAACCAGCTGAAGGCTTTGACAGGAGGCATCATGGAGGAAGTCAACTTGTTCAAGCAGATGCAGAAACTGGCCTATGTGAGAGCGGAGTCTCCGAGCAAAGTGGACACTCTCCTGCGTGAAATTGAGGAATGGTAGGAGATGTTTGCAAATTAAGGATATCAAGAATTTTTTTATGGAAATGGAGGCATAGATTTTGCATATGCATTTGTGGGTACCCTTAATGATATTCTTGATCAGGTTTGAAAGCCAATTCTGAGTTTAATTTTAACGGAGTTATCGCCCTTGAAGGTTTGATTGAAGTTGGTCCAAATGACAGGTCTGATGCTGACATATTGGGATAAGTTTTCTATGAAATTATCCTATCTAGTTGAGCGAAATTTTGTTATAGGTACCTCTGATAATATTCTTGATAGAGTTAGAAAGCCAGTTCTGAAATTTTATTATATTATATTATCTATTAACAAAGTTATGACCCTTAAATGCTTCATTAAACTTGATCCAAATGATAGGTCTGAAGCTCCAATAGGGTAGAAAAATTTACACACTGTTCCATTTAGAGAAATTGTGTCACTTCATACATGGGTATTCCTGATATAATGTTTTGACTGGCTAATGGTTAAATGAATGGCTCTTGACTGATAGTAGATTCCATGGGTATGTGAGCCATGCTCATTTTTTCTTGTTACAATTCTGTACTTTGCCTGTTGACTTATTTTTAGCAAGGATCTCATCCCTAACAAAATGTTTCACATTTTTGCAGGTGTTCAAAATTGGGCAAGTCTTATTGGTATCTGATGAACACAATGCAGAACCCGAGCCTGGTGGAGGTTCTAGCAATATCTCCAGAAGCGCTCAGTGGTGATAGGGAGAGTCCCCAGGCAGCCATTCCTCTCAGCACAGATCAGCAGATGCTGAGTAAGTTCAGGGAGGAGCTACAGAGAAACTTCCAGGAAGTCCTGAACAAGTAAGTGAGAACCTGTTCAATGGGCAGTGGCATGTTTTTGAAAGCTTATAAATGTTATAAAGAATAATGTCATCTTTGCATGTGGTTGTTCTCACTTTCAAGATAGAATGAAGTAACTCTTAGAATCATCAAAATGTCATGTTTTCAAATGAAGAAGTTTTATACCCACTACCCATTGCCTTAATTGCTGCTTAAACTCTCATTTTATATGGAATGTAATGAACATCCTTCCACAGGGTGATGTGATATAGAGGTTGATGATTCCTGTGTCCTAGTGTGTCAAGTTACCAAAACAAGTGTCAAAATTGTCAGCTGTGTGTTACATATTAATATTATGACACCATTTATGTTTCACCATGTGCTGAGCTGTTAGTAACGGCATATTGATGATAAGATGCAAAATGGTCATGAGTAGGCACATTGTGGCTAGTTACCCTCTCAAAAAATTTGAAAATAAGTAAATTCTAGCTTAATGTTCAAATGTTCACTGTGATGGATTCTTCAAACACACTTTATATAGCTCTTTGCTATGCACCTTCCAAAGATTGTAAACTCTCTCATAACTGTAATGATAGGAGAGGGTATCCTAAGTTGGAGAACTTGTTCCTAATCCTTTCCATGTGAATAAAATATGTTTAAACTAACTGTAATGATACACTCTGAAATGAATGTAATTAAAAAGCATTTTTATGTTCGATGAGTTCTTTCAAATCAACTTGGAACAGGATATCTTAAATTGTTGAGGATACAAGCAATTTTATTATCAATTTTGCATTTCCCTACAGAACGTTCATCGTGACTGCCCAGCCACCTGACATCATCATCATGGCCAAGGGAGGAAACGGGGGAAGCAGCCGTGTACCTATTACGTCAAATGTCAGGTAATGGCTTATGAAAGATACCTCTAGTGTAGTATTTGTCCATAGAAGCTGTACTTTGTTTCCTCACCCTATGTAAAGAGGAGAAACTGTTGAGTTTGTGTCCTTGTGGAGGCAATAAAGTTGGACTTTTTGTTTGAACAGAGGTTGTGTAGATTTAGTATGGGGGAGGGGTTTACAAGAGGTCCCTACAACTAGACCGATCAGATTCTTAGTAATGACCCTCCTCAGGAAGGCATAATTCCATCTCTAGTCTTCAATTCAAGCCTTGCTGTACTGTGCAAATTTGTGTTTAGAGTTCAGTACTGTCATTGGCTTAAAAAGCAACATCTGATGACACTCAAGTTTAAGTGTAGTAAGCTAAAGAGCTTGCACAGAAATTTCAGCCAATTGGAGATATGCTTAGATTTGACATTTGCCCAAATCATGGCTTGTTTGGGAAGTTTATTTGTAATAAGATGATTGGAAGATTGCTCCTTTCATGCTCTATATTTCTCATGTTAATTTCTCTTCCAGCATCCTAGCACTCAATGGACTAGAGATTCAACAAATAGCATCTCCGGTGACAGCCGAGTTCATGGCAGAGACGGACATCGGTCGATCCCAGCGAACGGTAAAGTGTAAGCTTGAGGGAGACAAAGCCCAGTTTAGGAAGAGTAACTTGTCCAGGTGTGAGGCAGTCTTCAGCGAACTCAAAGTGAAGCAATTTGAACGCAGCAATGATAAAGACAAGGCACCTGTTTCAAGACAGTTCTACAGAATCTTCTACAAGACCACTGTGACTCTGCAAAGCGAATATAAGTTTCATCTTCAGGTAACAAAGTCATTATGTTTGTCAGGAATTTTTATCAAAAGGATTACCATAGATTCGCCTTTGGATAAAGTTTTGCTCTAAGAAAATAGTTTTTATCTGTAGATACAGGGTCAAATCTTCCAAGCTGCAAATGCAGTGATATCGCAAGTATGCTTTTAGGATTCAAATATTTCTCTTGGTTCTGTAATCTTCTTTCTTAATTCATAAACATATGAATTATAACCTTTTTGCAAAGTATGTTGTTCTAGAATTTTTCTTAAACAAAGAACTTTTTGTTCATCAGACTGATTCTCGATTGGCTTTATATGATGACCGGGGTCTGTCTGTCTGTCCATACACTTTCTTGAATGTTTTCTTTGTCATTCCAGATTGTATCTCTAACCATCTTCAGAAACTTTGGAATTGTCTTTTAGCTTATCAGACTTTTGTCTGGATAGGCTTATAACTGGTGTTTGACATAATGCCCTGGGCTTGTCTGTTCATATGTACACTTTCTTGAATGTTTTGTTTTTGTGTGTTTTTTTTGTCATTGCAGACTGTGTTCCATGCAATCTTGCAAAACTTGTAGTGACTTTTGGCATTTCAGACTTTGATTCTGAATGGACTTTTGCTTGACATGAGGTTGGAGGTCAATCTGTTCATCCTTACGCTTGTTATACTGTTTTGTCATTGCAGACTGTTTCCCTGCCCATCATCAAGAACACAGGAAGCAACCAGGCGTGTGAGGCTCTGGGATCTCTGCTATGGTACTGTTACAACATTGATGATGTCGTGAGTTGATTTTTAAAAAAAAATTCTTTGTCACCATTTCTTGGCAAATTCATTTACACTTTAATCTTTTAAATCATCATGTATAGGAATAATTTTTTATAAAAATTTACACTAAAAGGTGACCAAAACTTGCAAAACAAAAAAGGATGTTAAATTAATATAAATCACATTCACAGTACATATGCAAATTAAAAAGATCCTTGTTCTGTCGAAGACTGAGAATTTATAATAGATTCAGTTGTATATCAGATGGGTTAATGCTAATTATCTTGTCTTGCTCTATGGAAATCAGAAAGTTTACAAAAGTTACTTTGCCATCATCTTGATCATGATGTATTTAATTTAAAAAACGTACAATGGGCGCGCTCAATATGAAAAGTCAAGTAACCTGCCCATATTAAAATGAATCAAACTCAAAGTAAAGTGAGTTTGACTTTCAAATTAATAAGATATGTGCTTCGCCGTTTTGACTTTCCATTTGTCAACCAACTTGTCTCCATTCTGGTCTATCGTCGTTTTAACTGTCACCTGCTTCTCTTTTCCGTTCCCACATGGTTATCTTTATGTAAAGGATGGGCGCCAACAAGGACCACAATGCTTTGCGCAATAAAATAATTAGGTCGATCTGGGAAACACCATTACTAATTAGTAACATTTCTCGGCTTATTTGGGGTAAAAAAATTGGCGAAAAATTATGTAAAGATCTTTCAACGAGATCGATTTTTGGCACTGTTTTCTAATTTGTATCAACATACTCTGTAGCCCTTTAAGTAAGGAATTTTTGCATAGTTGAACACAACTTTTATCTTTGTATTAGAACTCTCTGAAAACAATTTTTTGCTGTAATTAACATTTACTTTCCTTTTTAATTAGAGCCTGTATATTTTTATTATATACATAACAGTGGCTTTAAAATGATGTTTTTGCAAAATATTTTAAGTATGAAATATGCAGAAATATAAAATTGTGTAATGCCAACTTTTTTGTGTGGTATCCCTTGAATTCATGAGGGCCTATCATTGTTCCCAGTGGAGTAACCTAGAGAATGCTACGTTCCCTGAGGAGGTTCCCCTTGAAAGAGTGATCAACATGCTAAATGCGCGTCTGAAGACGATCAGTCCACGAGAACTGAAGGAGGATGAGAGAAAGTTCCTCAGTGAGAAAATCACAGGTGATCATATATCTCACGTCCCTGATCGATAATGTCTCTTAAGAGATCGAACTATTATGTAGGTACTAGGTCTATCAGTGTAACAATCTATCAGATGTGGATACTAGATCTATCAGTGTAATGACCATCCATGTTTCAGTGTTAAATTCTAAACAGGTTTCACTGATAAATATCTTACCTCACCTAAAACTAATAGTACCTTATCTCACGCCACCCTACTTATCTAATGCCATCCCACCAAAAATAAGTAACTTCACCTTACCTCACCTCACTTCACCCTGCTAAAATACACCTCACCACAACACCTTCATACTACTTACCACACCACTTCACAACATTACACCACACCTTAAAACAGTCATTGTAACCTCACCTAATCCCCTCCAAACCACACGCCACCACAACCTGTTTCCTCATCACATCATAATACACAATAGCTACCACACCAACTCGTCTCATCCCTACCACATCATTCCACACCTCAACTAACATTGTTTCACCACACCACATGTAACCTCAGCTTGTCTGATTTCACCTCAACTCACTTCACTCATGCCCCACCACAACTTGTCTCATCCCTACATCACACCACTATTTTTCTCACACTGTTTCATCTCATCACTGACACACCACACCTTACTTTAAATCACTTAACCTCATTGCACACCAAATTTCACCCTTCTGACCACAGCTTACCTCACCGCTGCCACACAAGATCTCACCTAACCACACCTCATATTACATCCTCAACTCATCTGCCGCTGCACACTTTCCTTCACCAAAGCACACCACATTACATCTCGCCTCAACTCGTGCACTCCACACATCATGCCAAACAACAGCACATCATACAACACCTGACCATCCCATACAATCCTATACCATACCATGCTATACCTGCCATACCATACCTCCCATACCATACCATACCACACCACACTTCACTTTATCTCACCTCAAGTCCAATGCAACACCTAACCTCACTTCAACACACCTCAAATAACCACACAACACCTGATGTTGGAATGTTAATCATTTATTAGATCCTACAGGAAGGGTAACAGCTGTATTCCATGTTAAATGTAACTACACGTCTGACAGCCAATATGAAATTCCTCTCTCCTATCCCTGCAGGCAAAGCAAACAAGAAGCTTCAGGAGGAATATGCTCCGATGCCCCGGGTCTCCTTCCGCCAGTTCTGCGTGGTAGGTCTCTCTGTAAGTCAACTCCTCGCGAGTATTTTCACCTCATCTCGCACTCTGCATGGATGGTATAGCAGCGGGAGTAGGCTTTATGTGTTGTTGGTGCTGGACTTTTGCACAAAAAGGCTTTTCACAATGGTAATTCTAGACTTTTGCACAAAGTTTGGTATCAGGAATGGCTGTTTGTAGCAAATGTCTGTATGGTGTCGGTTCAGTATATTTGTACTTAATCCATAGTATTTTATTTTTTTCTAAATGCATGGAGTGGTTTAATGTTTAAATGAATTTCAGTTTTTCTTTTATTAGCATGATTTTGATGGTTTTGTGTACAAAGCACTGTGCAAATTTGCCAAGCAGGATTGACTAGTTTTATGACATAGTCCTAATTTTCTATCAGGTTACTTCAACCTGCACAATTTACAGAAAGTCTTGTCTTGTTGATTTGCGCATCATTTTGTCACAATAAGCTGTGTATGTTGAACATGTATGCTGTCAAGAAAATTGATTATATCTATATCTTAATCTCTGTCATCCCTCCCTTGAACAATGATTACAAAACTGATAACACTGTTTGGTTCATTATGTTTGGCATCTTAGGGTTAGGGGACCATACAGAGTCCAAATTACTTTTTTATTCCTTATTCAACCAGCTCTCTTAACTTGTGGTTGACCAGAAACTCTGTTGCCCAAATGAAGCTCACATTATGCTTCATCAGCTGATTAGAATCTGCTGAGCTCTGTCTCTTGATATGTATCAGGCCAAATGCCTCGTACAGCTGAAATTGGTTTTTGGACCACAGTGGTGTAGTGGTTAGCATGCTGGCCTATCACACAAATGGCATGGATTGGAATCCCAGTGGAGGCACTAAACATTAGTAACCTTTGCCTTGAACTGTGTTGTGTCCATCGGCACTTCATCCACATTGCACTCACTCTACCCAGCTGTATAAATGGGTACCTGGACACAGGAAATGTATGGACTAGGGGGCCGCTGCACAAAACAACTTAAGACTAAGGTTAACCTTAGTGCTATCATTTAACAGTGCACTAAGGCTACCTTAGTGACTTAAGGTCACCTTAGTGTTTTGTGCAACAGGACCCTGGAGCACTTGATAGGCTGCATCAAATGATCTTCAAATACAAATTCAATAGCTCTGAGCATGCACTGTCACGGCTATATGCACAATACAAGAATGCTATTTGTTATGGCAATTTGGCCTTAAGGAGTTTGAATCAAAACTTAATTTGAATTTTCATTCCATAAGTGCAACTATTGCTAAATTCAAGTCATTCAATGGCTTGTTTTAAATATAGAAATCAGGTTATTTTAGACGCTCTTCAAACACACAGAGCAGCAGGGTTGAATGCGATACATAGCACAGCAAGATGCATACTTTGAGGCTGCATGTACAGCTAAGCTTCCTTCTTGATCTTATTTCCAGCAATTAAATGATGGGACAAATCATAATGGCATTTACAGCTAGTATTGTGCACATATCAAAGTAGTAATTAGATAGATTTTGCTAACATATTCAAATAACGTATGTATTTTGATGACCTTATGTTATTTTTCAAGGTCAGGTCAAGGTATTAAATCCTATGTAAATATCATAATTAATGTTTTCAAATTTTAGTTCAAGATAAGTTATTGCCAATGATGACCCTATAAGGGTATACAAATCTTAGTTTTGACAAGTTTGTAACGTAGCTAAAGGTCAAAACATATTGTTTTTGTCGTCATTCTTAAAAAGCAATGTTCTAAGGTGATAAAAGTTGTACAGACATAATTTTCAATATAAGGAATGTAGATTGTAATTTGAGGGACTGTCAGAAACAGAGACCACATGGGCAATGCCTTAAAAATTTAAGACTCTACTTTCTATCAATTGTAAAGACTTCTTCAAATGCAGTTATGATTTACACTCTTGGATATTGGGGAGTTGTTTTTAATTAGACGTTTGGTTTCTAATGGAGGAGGGTGTTATCAGAGCAAATATGGTAGTTTGTTTTTGTCTCCACAGAACAAGATGAGGATCAACAACAGCAGGAATGTGGAGTTCTCTTTCTGGAAGTGGTTCCACGCCGTCATCAACCTGATTGACAAACACCTCAAGGAACCCTGGAAAGATGGGTAAGATTATTAAAGTAGATCTTGTGGATACAAGTCGCACCAAGGCATGTCCCAAGGCCATAATTCATTCACTTAAGCAAAGGACAGAGCCACTATGCCTGGCTACTTTGGAATACACTGACCATCTTTATATGGGTTCTTAAGTAAAGCCACTCCCACACTTCCTGTACATCACTACAGACATCCATCCGTATTTATTCGATAACAAGATGTTTTCAATTTACAAGAGATATGGTAAAAACTAAATTTCACTATGTGTGTGTAAATGTGTGCCATGAATAAATATCTGTTTATAATTAGGGCATTTTAACAAATGACAAAAGTGAAGAGTTTTAGCTTTAAGGCATATTGGGTTATGTCATAATAAATCTTCCATAAACTTTTTGCATTATATTACTTCTTGATAACTACTATATCCCATCAAATTTGATTTAGACATCATTCCTCAAAGCTAGATCTACTTCTTCTATCATACGAAAAGCTCAAGAATGTTAAATCTTGTGTAAACATATACCCACCAGAAGAGTATCATTTTATTGTTTAATGACAATCAAATTCACATTAACTGGGAACTTCAACCGTATAAATAATTCAGAAGCAGGCTAATTTTTCAAATGAAATTATCTTAATTTTCAATGAGCTTGAAATATTTCCAGTAAAAGAGCAATTATGAACTCATGCTCATTTTATTAAATGATGGACGAGTGTGCTGTTTTCTGATTGGCTGAGGCAGCTGGTCATCGACAATCATCAAACCTTATGTTGACCGCGGATATTGTCACGCTAGGTTAACAATATTAACAATCCGATGACATGGAGCTGAAAATAGATCACCACAAACTCCTTAGATGAGCGTTGTTAAGGGTAGCTTCCCTTTGCCGTCATGGCAGACGATGCAAAGAAATGCTTTGCTGATGCCAAGGAGGAAGAAATTCAAAGGTTGATAAAAGAAAAGCTTTTTAAGGATTCTCTTAACACCAGAATGGCTACAATCGTGTAATAAAACAGTTATTGACTTCAGTTATCGGTGAATCAAAATGGAACAGTTATGTTCCCCTCTCTGTTCCAAGGTCGATAAACCATTTGATTCACCTCAACTGAAGTCAGTAATAGTATAATGTTAGAAGGAGAGGCTAAATGAATTTATGAAATTTCAGAGTTATCAAAGGCTTTGTGAGTCGTTCCTCGGTTGAGCGAACCCTGAAGAACCAGCCAGAGGGAACGTTCCTCATCAGATTCTCAGAGTCATGCGTGAATGGAGATCATCAAGGTGTCACTGGAGGATTCGTCGTTGCTTTTAGATGCAAAGGTAGGACCATGTGTGATGGAGTTGTCCTCATTTTAGAGATGCCCATTATCCATAAGATTTAACCAGATGATTAAAATACAGAATCTTGCCAAAGGGGTTTCTGATATCAAATAAATCAACAAGTCTTGATAAAAATTAATTTAAAGATCTCATTGATTTGAGATACATGTTGACATGAGGGTGAGATTTTGCTTATCATCAACAAATATTTTTCATTTTTTCATTTTTCATTTCAAACACTCAACCATGGAGTTTAAACTTTGGCTAGCATGAATAAAGTTGATACGTATTCTAGTTGTTTTATCATCAATTTATGCTCAACTAAAGTAATTATTGCGTCAATAATAATAAAAATTGTGGGAGGAAATTATGTTATTTGTGACTCCATAACACTATAACATATCAAATAAATTCAAAATGGTGGCAAGGTGTGTGCAAGTTTGAAGTTATTTGTCTATTTTTGCTTAACAGGTTGTAGATTTTGAAACCTTAATTCATAAGTTATTTCTTGAAAATTAAATTTATGGCCGCTAGGAGTGCCAAGGAAATGTTCACATTATTAATATCATTATGCACCATAATTCTGACCTACTAGACAAAGTGAAGTACACGCCCCCAACGGTGGAGGAACACCTGCTGAAGGCCAGTCTGCCGACCATCTTAGGTCAGTTCATCAACATTGAGAGAAACGCGGAACCCTTCCTGAAGACGCTGTATAGGTCCAACTGCCACAAGGAGCCAAGAGAGACTGCTTTCCAGAAATACAAGATTCAGTGTGAGTTTAAAGAAGCTTAACTGGTTTTTTCCTTTAATTGCAAATAGGCTTATTGCATGAGAAATATGCCAGTTAAGGCAGATTTACAATGGACAACAAAAGTAAGTGTTGATAATTTTCTCAACATGGCATTTGACATTGATTTCAACCATACATATATGATGAATAGGCTATATATAAGTTATTGTATGTACCAATTTTTTCTGTTGGCCTTGTGTTCATCTATATGTAATGAAATGAACTGAAACTGAAATATAATGAATATGCAATATCTGATGAGCTGCAGAGCCAAAGGCTCTCTTTAAGATACTAACATAATACTAACATCAAGTTTTTTTCAACAGCATCAAACTTCATAATTTCAAGACAATCTGGAAAAGAATATTTGTACTAAAGAATGTTGGTTAGCATGTGATAGTGTTTAGTTTTTTTCTCTTATTTCTTATTGCTCTAAACTGCTCCCTATATTAAAATCTAATTCTCATCAGGTGACAGGACCAACTATTCAAGCTACCCAGGCTGGATCTCGCTATTGGGCCTCGAGAGTTCTCTCCAGTAAGTTGTATATCATTTGTAAAATGCATGGGTTTAAATGCCCTGGATAGAGATTCTTTAACAAGTCATTACTAGTTAAGTCAAATCACTGGCTAGTTCAAGAAATGTTTCAATTTATAAATATGCAGCCTATTAAGTATGTTCCGCCTTATCTCAATAGTCAAATCATAAATAACCTGGGCCTATATTTTCTAAGCTATGTTAGTGCTAATACAGTCTTAAGCCAATGTTGATGTATGGTACTAGCCACATTCTTAGTCTTAAAGGGACCATTCGAGCGGCTTTCATCCGCCATCTTGAAATGTTAGCATTGTGAGAAATCAAATGTGCTGTATTTTGCTAATTCATTGAAAAAATTAAGAAATAACTAATAGATTGATAGAAGAGGGGCATATTTACAAATAATTCATAATAAAAGTTGTCAGTTACGACAATGTTTTGTCGTAGTAATGCATTCCACATTCGTAGCTCCGATGATTGGCTTCATTTCACGAAGTTTTTCTTTTTTGATCGATACACTTTATTCTTTGTCAAATTGTGAAATCTTGAACAACTGAAATGTTAAACTCATGTACAAAGTTGACATTAAGTGTGAATAGAATCATGTAAAAATCATATATTTTTGTTAACAGGAAAGTCCTCCTGAATTTCGTTTCCACAAAAAATACCCCGCTCGAATGGTCCCTTTAAGAAAGCTTCGAAAATCTAGGCCCTGGAGTTTATCTCTTTTGAAGTTAAAGGCATTTCACTCAAACCCAAACAGTGAGATGTAGCAAGGTTTTGTGTAGACTGACAAAACTGGCACAATTAATACCTTGCTGGGGATGAATGGATTATAGAATTTGTATTTGGCTCTTGTTTCAAAATTTCACTATTACTAAGTATCAAAGTGAACTCTCCTTATTCTAAATCAAGATTCATATTTTTGTTTTGTGATGTTACAGAGATCTGGTCCTCGACGACAGAACATATGACTCAACACAGGACATATGGAAAAACAACGAGCAGCCAGGAATCTGCTACCCTACGCCAGCTCGCACCCCAGCCACAAGGTCAAGGGCAAAGAGACGACGCACCAGCAATGAGGAATCCCAGAGTCTCTCGCCGCCAATGGCCGCCGCTCGTGATTCGACAATGGATTCCTTCTCGAGTAACAGTCCCGGCAGTGGAAATATCCCAACAGTGGTTCAGAACATTGACACAAGACCTGCCAACACCGCATGTGTAGGTTTCATTTGATGATATTTTAGCTGAGTAGTGCACGTTTCATCAAAGAGTTGTGATATAGATCGACCTATGGGCAGAAGTGATGCATAGTTAAATGATATATGTTAACTGACTGAATATGAGGGGTAATGAGGTTTAATTTAAATGTCCCTTTTATTTCCTAATTTTTGGTGCTAATGCAAACCTGTTTTGACAAAGAAGTTGAAAACCCATAAATCTCTTCCCCATTCATCTTGACAACTTTGAAGTTAATTATTCTAAAAGGAGTTGTTTTAATGCAGTAGAAAGGTTGTTCAAATAAATGGTAGGTTTACTGAAATTACAAATTGACGTTGAGATGTTGTTTTTCCACTAGCATGATGACGTTCAGTCGTTTTTGACAAACTTCATCAACCAACCCCCAACAACCATCCCCATGACGACGGTGCCAATGCAGTATGGAAGTTCAGAAGCAACAGGATTGGTCTCACAGTTTGGCATGTTTTCATCTCAACAGACTCAATCAAGCACAATTCCACAGATCACACAGAATGATCTGGTGAGTGAATTATTTTATCCTCTCTCTGATACATAATTTATTTTAATCTAATCATTTCATGTTATAAGCTGCCCCAAGCAGAGAACAAACGCCCAATGCTGGATTTGCTTCTTGTCAGGCTGATTAAAATCGACCGCGTAATCAAAGGAATAAAAGTTTCAAAATATTGACTCTATCGAGATTCGAACTCTATCTGTCTAGGCTATCCTCTCCACAGCGGTCTGACCGCACCCTACTGTAGCGCATGTACTGACTCCAGTTTAGCGCAGACAAAACCTAGTCAATAGCGAACCAATCATATAATCGCGTTTGAAATAAAGATAGCGGCGATCAAGGTTAACGAATGGTAAATGGGAGTTACTTGCCCCTAGCTACTGATACCGAATGCCTTTGCCGCACGCATTGTGATTGGTTAGATGAGTTAAAGCAAGAACGTGCGCTACAGTAGGGTGCGGTCAGACCTAGGGGAGAGGATAGCCTAGACAGATAGAGTTCGATAGAGTCAATATTTTGAAACTTTTATTCCTCGGAACACGGTCGATTTTAATCAGACTGTGCTTCTTGTTCTTGCCATTTCCGTATTTGGAAGTCATTGCAATCAGTAAAATATGATATCTTGACATCATGTGATCATATGTGGCATTTTTTGCCATTTTGCATTGTTTGACTATATTTCCAGATCACTTTTGGCATTTTAGTTATTGTTTTATATATTAGTTAAAAAAATTACCCGTGGAAGTGTGTCATATGATTATTACAAAACGAGTGTGAATTTCTGTATGAGTAGAGCGATAGCAAAGGTTCTACACAGATTCACACCGATTTCATAGAAGTAAAATGAGACACTTCTGAATGTTATTTCATTATTACTGATTAAAATGCAAGGAATTATTCCGTTGCGTTACAGTGAAGTCATAAAAAATGGTTTTATGACATCACAGGCAACACAATACGTTAACTCGTGCTGAAACAGCATTGCTGGGCAAAAGTGATATGTGCATATGATTAACAATATGGGGAATGACTATATATTTGAAAAATGTTGGAATTTTGAAAATATCAATTTGAAAATATATATTGGGTACAGGCTCGGACTAAATGTTAAGAAAGCAGGATGTGAGTGAAGTGAAGGCTTGGTTGTGATAACTTTGGGGTTAGATATTGGCATGTGCCTAGCCTTGTAGTGATCTTCAGTCATGAACTCTGTTTAGATTCCACACTAATAATTTGCATCCTTTTTCAGTTGATGCAACACCAGCAGATTGTGAACCATTCATCTCCGCAGTCAGTTTCAACATTGTCAGACTACAACACAGATACCCCAAGTCCCGTAGACATCCCTGCAATACATCAGATCCCGCCCGGAGAAATACCCTTAGAGCTCCAGTCATTGAGTGATCTCATTAACCTTTCAACAAACTCTCAGCCATATTAAACCCAACATGATCCATATGCTCTTTGAATGTTAGTTCCTGAGTTTTTTGTTTTCTTTTGCATCCAGGTTACCATTTTCTCAATGTCTCATGATCCATAATTGTCAATGCATATCAGCCTCCATCTGAGGCAAGGCAAGCTCAGTCACTGGGTCTCTGCCCATCACAAAGTAGTAGGCACTGAGGTGTCTGTAAGGCTCTAAGGTAACCTTAGTGAAATGTTGATTGAAAGTTATTTGAATCACTTATTAACTTTAATCGCTAAGGTAACCTAAGTGAAATGTTGATTTGAAGTAAGAGTCACTTAAGGGAATTGTAAGTCACTAAGCTAACCTTAGTGAAATATTGATTGGGAGTGGAGTCGTTTGACCAACTGTAAGTCGCTAAGCTAAACTTAGGGAAAATTTTTATTTGGAGTAAAGAGTCATTTGACCCACTGTAGGTCGGTTTGCGAGCGCTTCTTACGTCATAATCCTTATTGCGACGTCATAGTGTTTTTCTGTTAAGAGTCATCTATTTACTTCATAGGGATGTCACAGTCTTTGTTATCTATCACAAAAATGCAAAATGTTTTTTAAAACAATTCAATATTTACATTTGTGTTGCATACTGTGACCAATACGGTTTTTTAACATGGGATATCTTTCTTAAAGGTTTGATTTACTTTCAATACTCAGACGCAAAACCCCTGATACAGATGAGTTCATTTCTGTTTCCGGAAATCAGGACCTTCAACAAAGTGCATTTTTCTAATATATAGAGTTCTTAATTAAAATCATCAAGGTAAAATGGAGATAAACTTAATGTGTTTGAAAATCAGAGTCTTTTTTTGCTGGATTGATAGCGAATAAGTTTTAAATTGAAACCGAAAGCATAGTTTTATGGTTCTTTGTGTCGTTATCATTATAACCCTGTCATAGAGCTTGTTCGATGATGCTTGTAGGTTCACAAACTAGCTCATATTACACTTGTTGTTTTGTATTTCATCAAGGTCATTACCCTTGAGAACATAAATTGCTTTAGACGCCTTAATTTTTTTGAATTTGTTGTTACTTTTGTATGTATAGTTTGATTCATCAAATATTCATCATATATCCCCCTGTGTCAACTCTATAGGTTTTGTTATTTGTTCTGAACCATGCTTGTTATATTATTTCTATGAAATGACAACTGTTTATTTTTTACTAGGTTCTCAAAGGAACAGAGATGTTATGAAACTTGCTTCAATATGTGTTTTATTGGATAAAGAAAATCATTTGTTATTGTTGACTTGTTTTGTAGCTAGGTTATTGCATATTCTTCCTATTATCAATGGATTGTTTCTGACAATATTTTTTATTGGTAGACACTTGTTCTTCCAGCCTGTGCATTTGCTGTTAAAAAGATCCTCTTTTCATTACCAATGATGACAGATTTACATCATTATTTTTGAAAGTTGTTCTTTTCATTGAAGATTTATTGTTTGCCTATTGCTGTAAGTTTTTGTTATTGATTTTTTCACTGTAAATATCTTCATCAAACCTGTAGATTAAAACAAACCATTTTCCATTGAATTAGACTTTCAGAATTTGCATCTCTTGTAATGTGAACTGAATAAAAAGGAGGGTCTGAGAACAGCCTGTATGGTCACATGTTCTGATGTTAGTCCTATTAACCAATTGCAAGGCCGCTGGCAAAAGCTTTTGGTATGAAAACTGGGAGAAGATACCTTATGTGACCCATTCTTGTTCCATGATAATCCCTTTCTGACTCTTTAGACATGATGATGTGATTGGCTCATGAATTATAAGTGAGTGAGTTGTTGTTTAAGGCCGCTTGGGCAATATTACAGCCTCATGAATTGATTTTGTCTCTACTGAAACTGGTTATAGAACATGTGACTATATTGGCTTTTGTCAGACCATGTGAAGATGAAAACACAGAATGATCCAGTTTGTATCCTGGTAAAAGAAATAATTTGCAACTTTTATTCATGGTCAGCTCTAATCAGACTTGGAATCACTGAACATACTCATTTAGCAATGATTCACTTGCATCAGTTTGTATAGATAGAGCTCTCTCCCAGCTTAACTTTATTATAAATGGAAATCCAGAATATTTTAAGGGGCAGTTGCATGTTTTTTTGGCCATTTTTTCTCTTTCCAAATTTTCCCCAATAAATACATGTTTATGCCAAACGCATTAACTTTAGAGAGTCAAACACTTCATGACTCAACCTGATTATCCAGTCAAAGAAAAATGTTTCAAATATCAAGCAAAAAATACTGGCAACCATTAAATTTTTTTATTTCTTTTGATTTATGAAGATTGCCTTGCAATTAATGACATTCATCATGTTCTTGATATCACTTTGTTTATCTAAAAATACTTGCTCCTGCCCCATTAACCTGATATATATCAAATAGTGTAATTTTGTCACCAAGAGTTAAAGATAGTTATTTTCTACTTTCTGAGAATGACACAAGGGCTCTTTTTTTCCAGTTGTTAAAACTTTAAGATAATGTAATTGTAAGCACTGACATAGAATATCTGTCATATCTTGACAAATACCATGTTTATCCAATCTTTAGATGAAAAAAAATTGTTCACATCTAAAACTATCACCTTTTTTCTTCACTTAATGATATGAAAATTGTATTGGTCAAGAAAATACAATTTCTGCTATGGGCTGTCAACTTTTGGAGGCTTTACTCTAATTTTGTTACAAGATTTAACGATAGAGTTTGATTGGAAAGGTTTAGAGCTAATTTCATATACTGATATTATATAATCAAATATTTGTGTAGCCAATTGCTCAACCTTAATTAATGAGTTGTTGTACATATCAAGGAAATGTTTCTTGTGAGGTATTTGTTTTTCATATTTTTGTACATTTTGACAATTAATGATATTGTATAGTTTTCCACAGAATGTTAAACAGCATTATGATACTCCTTTCTTATATCCTTCAATTTGTTTTGCTAAAGGTTTTAGTTATTTTAGCAATTGTATTAAAGTTTTGAATATATCTGATCAACCGATTTTATTTTTGAAATCCGGCCTTTTTAGATTTACCTCATCCAAAATCAATTAGAACCCAGACACTTATTCTTCTCTGCATTTAAAAATAACAGGCAGAGTATTCATCGTATGTGTTCATGAACCTTTTTAAAAACTAGTTTTGAATGGATAACTATTGAATTTTCATTCCTGGCAAAAAGTGCTTAGCACTGAGGGTTCTGGTTAAAATCCTGCATAAATGTTTGACTTGAAAGAGTAAAAAAATGACGACAATTCAACCATTTCTGTAAAATGTCTAAAATATGTCAGTAGATATTTTAAGAATTAACAATTCACTTGCTAGTGGAGCTCTATTATTTTTGTCTTTGGATGATAGGAATTACAACTTCAGACAAGAAGGTTAAAATTGGATTACAAAACCTCTGGTTAAATTTACAATAGAACTTGTTTGTTAAAACTCTTGTTATAAATCTGAGACAGAAAAATGAGTTAGATGGTTGTTGAATTACTAAGCCAGAAAAATATCACTGGATTTCTGCCATTTGCAAATATGCATGGATATTGAATTTCAATAAAATTGACATTTATATTTTTTGTTCTTTGTTCGGTGACATAAAGTCTTGGCACAGTTAATGTAGATGTTTGCTGTGGAAATGCTTTATAGTAACCCCCTTTGGGAGGCAGTCAAAATGCAAAGCGCTATCAGCCATGGCAATCTGAACAGAGATTTAATAAAGGCCCATTGGATCTGAAAGAGAAAAGGAACTACAAAAGGTTTATATTGATATCCTGACACAATGCTGTCATCCTGGCCTTTCAGATGTGTTAAACTTCTATCTAGTAAAAAGACCCATTAGCTTTGCTCATGCATTTCTGACCAATTGAATTTCTGGTAACATCCCTCAACTCAGACTACAAGCAGATGTCTGCATCCATTCCAATTGATCGATTCAAAGTTCATTGAACCACAGTCTTAAACAGAAGTTATCCCAAAATAGAAAGAAATCACAATATCACTTGTTTCAAACCCCTGCATCTAATAGGAAAGTAGATGTGTAAATTTTAAAAAGAATTGTATAAATAGTTTTTTGACTATTGTCGGACAAAGTCCAACCACAGATGATTACAAAGTAGAAAATATAGAAACTTTTCCAAAAATGTTAAATTCACAAAATGCTACATTTTCTCCCAGGTGTCTCTGTCATAAATTCCTATTCAACCTCTGTCTTAATTCAAAGTTTCTCGGTCTTCCGGCAGTTTCCCCTAGAGGGACATTATTGCAACTTTAACTACCTGGCAAAATTTCAGCCAATGAAAACACCAAATGCATGAATAACATATCTGTTGTCACACATGCCTATGCAATGATGCAGTGGTTAAATGAGGCGGTATGCGTTCCGTAAACATGACTCAAAGTGCAAGATGCATATTCGATTAAAGTTTAGCTTTTGGAAAGCTTCCGGAAATAACTTAGGCCATTTGAATGATAACTTTTGAAACGGTATTGCTGATTTCACAACTAACTTTGATTGCATCCAATCAGTGTTCTACATTTAGTGCCCGAGAAACCTTCGTATTAAGACAGAGGTTGTATAGGAAATTATGACGGAACTACCTCTGTGGGGAGAGAATGAAAATGCTAGTACTTTGGCGATTGTTCCCACAAAATAGAACGGGAAAAGAATCAGATGATGTACAAGACATACACACACACAAAAATGTGTTTAAAAAATTCACCAAATTGTTGGTTATTAAGCACCCCTTCAAAAGGACAGAAGATTTGTGCAAAATTTGATAACAATCAGATGAGGAGTTCAGCAAACTTAAGGTGAATCCGAAGTACTTGTATCATTGGTTCTACTGAATACCCACCCTTAACTGTTGGTCATGGATAAAACAAAACAGGAAGTTAAAGAATGTTTTTACTTTTATTTCCGTAGTGATAATGCTGTGAGAAGCCTGTGAGAATTGACACACAATAGAGAAAATAATACTTTATCAACAAAATATCTGTAGGAAATCATTATTTCCATAATAAAATTCTCATTTGTAATAATAACGTAATTTTTATTTATACTAGGTGTTTTATCTACCTTTTCCAAAATACTTCAAAAAAAACCTTTCCGATATATTTTTGGAATGATATGAAATAAATATTGACGGCTGGTCTGAAAATTAGACAAAAGTTTCAATTACTAAACATTAGCTGTATTCTATAACAACACAAGACTAGAACAAATACATGCTGGACAAAAAAAGGAAGGGATACATGTAAAAAAGAAAGAAAGATCTTTCTATTCATTGACACAATGATAAAATATCGATAATATAAATAACAATATCCCTTACTTATTTAGTACAGTACAAATACAAACATACATAGAACACAAATATTGTACAAAAGAAAAAGAAAAGTGTTATTAATTATATTTCACAAACATGTCAACAAAGTTTATACAGATTTTCATCATATTCATATCTTCAAATAAGTTTTACACAAAGCTTTAAATATCTCTTTTCAACTGCAAAGAATATTTGACAATATTTGAGGAGGGTGTGGAAACAGGTGAAATAAAAGATTTGATTTTTCAACAGGTGAGGAGAGGTGATGTGGGGTTTACCACCACTTTCAAGAGTACATCATGGCTCAGTATTATTGCAGGGAGAAAGCCTGCAACACCATTGTGGCTATGCTTTGTCATGAAACCTGCAAGCGCAAGCTGGAACTAGAACAATGTTTGGTACTGTGCTGAAAACTTTACTGCACAAAGAACAGTTCTTTTCTGCAGACAAGAGTTGTCAAGCCCATTGCGGGATTAGAACCCCGAATCTCTCGAACTGAAGCCAATCGAGCTAACCACTTTGCTATCCCGCCCCCTTATTGCAGCATTTATGGAGGACAAGATGTAAATAAGCAAAGATTTGCACATACAGACAGGCGTAAAATGTCAAAGATCCAAATGTCAAACCATCGCAGCTATTTAATCCACAGAGACATAAATATCACAACATCTTATATATTCACAGAACATTTTGTTCAAGGTGATTGATGAAAGAACTTTAAAGTATTCATAATACCTAAATATTTACAAATAGAAATAAAGAATCAAATTTTGAATTGTTCATTCTTTGATTGCACTCAAAAATATGGCTGACAAAAAGTTAAGGACAATCATTTCAAATAATTAAAAAAGTTTGCTAAATAGGATGTAAAGAATGTCATTGAAAAACTTAACCCTTTCAACCCTTCCGGCCTTCAATCAGGCTTCAGTAAAAGTCTCACTTAGATTTGTGAAGTATTGAAATGGAAACAATCAACAGTTAGGAAAATTCCAAAATGACATCAAACATAAGCGAAAAAAAAATATTTTGAATTAAATGATGTATGACGAAACAGGAAATAAAGAATGTGATTACAGATGTGTATTTAATCATTTTTAGGTTTAAAACTATCTATAACATGAATTTTGATATGCTCATATAAAAACAATTTGCTTTTCAAAAAGCAATGTACAAATTTGGAATGTGCTAATTCATTTTGTCAACCATTCTTCCAGTAATCATAGTTCGCATAATATACTATACTTGATTACTGCCCTATCAAATAAATTTTGCCTTTTGAAATGCAATCGTCAAATCCCTTTATGATACAACTATTCATCTAGCCTTTGCAAAAAATAAAATTGAAATAATACTCAATCTTTTCAATGAATTATGTTTATCTAAAAATTTCATGGAATAGATACTCTGAATTTTAGAAAATGTATTTCAATATCTTTGATATATAAACTTTCTAATAAGTCATAAATATACGTTTATTTTGAATAATTTACAATCAAAAAGTATTTCATATACAACTAGTTATAAAAATAATAAAAGTATTATCTGGTCATTGATATGTACTTCAATTGTAAAAAAAAAAAGAGAGATATATCTTAGAGATATGATAAATATCTTTGGCAAAAGTTACATCAACTTGATCACAAAAGAGGGGGCAAAATGAAGAAGATTAAGACTGACATTAATACAGATCGTAGATTTGTTTCTGTTTTTGCACTAAAACAAATTATTTTTGCAAAAATAATTATTTTGAGTAAAACGTATTACATACCCAAAGCAGTAAATTGTTATCATGGTAAAAATATCATTCATCTGCTATTACAATGCAGCATGAAGATTATTCTTAGCAAATCGGAAAGTTGAAATAAATTTGTCATAAATTGTTTGTGGCTATCTTAGCCCTACAATGTCATGATCTTCTCATAAAGTTTTGAAATATAATTTCTAAAAATACAAAGCAAAATACCTCATTTGTTATTGTGTTTTGAGAACCTTATTCTTGATTACAACCAAACCGAGGACTTCAAAAATATATTACAAAAAATGAAACATTGACCCTCAGATTATGCATTCCACTGCTAAGCTTATATTTTCCTCTGGAAAGGGTGAAATTAACATCAAACATTCATATACAAAGAGAAAAACTCATTTTTCTATATGCCCCAAACTGCAATATAAGCACTCATCATGGAAGCACAGAACTCACTAGTTAAATAGGTTAACAATCCACAAATGACAACGCATTCGACAAGGTATAACTTTTGTAAATTAATTTCTTATTTATGACCAACGATTCTATTTGTGGCTACTTGTGTAATGAATATGTTAGATGTACAGATAAAAGAGTAGCTTTCTGTGTTTCTTTCTTGTCAAAAGTTTATAACATAAAATTATCGTGCTGATGGTGTGGATTTGCAGGTGATATTTGAGACAAAGGTAACAGAAATGATTGAAAATGTCATTTGTCCATGGTAACAAAATCCCTCAATATTTCTTTGTTACCAAATCCCACTGTGAACAAATGATAAATCCTCAAAATATCAATGACATTCATCTTCTTACAATACACAAAAATATTCACAAGTGTCCCCATTACACAAAGTACAAACAGCAACAATATGTGTCTCACAACATGAAACATGTTATTTAGAATTATAACAGAAACAAAATTACACAGTCCCTTCAATCACATAGTTTGGTTTTCTTGAAATACAGTTATTAGCTTATTTACATGATAAATACACACATACATACATATACCAATACCAAATTTTTCCAATTCACATCTTTTTTTTAAAATGCCAAAGAGATTCTGATATGTTTATTCTATTATCGAAGTTTACATGTTTAAAAAACTAATACAAAAAGTAAGTGAGCATTGCTCATGTATCCACGCAATTCAATAAAAATTTCAAGGGCCATAACTCTGTCAAAAATAATATTTTTAAGTTGATCAAGAGTATCACTACATTACACACAGCCAAATTTTGTTCATCTTAATGTCAAAGTTTCTTAGAAAACTTGTCCCCATTGTACACTATGGAACTAAGTCCAAAAAGTGATGTTTCCATGAAAAAGACAAAAACCT
Source organism: Phorcus lineatus (assembly GCA_921293015.1). NCBI lineage: Eukaryota > Metazoa > Mollusca > Gastropoda > Trochida > Trochidae > Phorcus > Phorcus lineatus. The sequence goes on along the minus strand of OV121097.1, from coordinate 34,630,175 downwards.
TAAGTCCAAAAAGCTGTAACTCACAATCAGTTTACAGATGTGCAAAGTTTGTTCAGTAGACCCCCAACAGTTTTTTTTAGAAAAATAAGCGGATAGAAGGACAGACGGACTAAATGATCACTCTATACCCCTATTATATCGTGGGGGGTATTATTACTAAAAGTATTTAAGTTTACATTTTAAACTGTTAAACAATTACACAATTCCTCCATTCCCATTCACATCAGCCTTCTTGGAGTACACGCTCTCCCACTTACGAACCTTGCACACACACATGAAATAGTACACATTTTTACACACGCCCTCATCAAATGGGTTATAATCATCATCAAGGTACTTGAGGTACGTGATTCTCTCCCTTGACGCTGCCTCCCAAGTTGTCATGCCCTTCACCATCAAGTAACCATGGAAACAGAGCAGTCCGACGACAACGAAACCCCCAAATACGAGAATTATTAGATCGAGGAAGAAGAGGCAGTTGACCTTGAACCAGACGGACCAACTCATGCGGAACACTATTGCTTTCCTGAAAGAGGACCAAAATGTTTTTCATAAATATATACAAATGAATTTAAAAAATCCAGCAAATCTGAATGGAGTCAAATCATTTGCTATATTTTTGCAACTAAAATGGTGTTGAGATACATATGGTTAACATTAGACAAATGAAGAAAATGACCAAAATAATGAATAAATAGATAATATATTTTCATGTCACTAATAAAACAGTAAGTCGGCTACAAATCAAACTGAATATGTCATGATTATCAACACATAATAATAAAAATAGAGCCATGGGCTCTGTAGCTCATCAGACTTTTGATAGATATAGGTGTTTGGGTTTAGACCATGGGGTCATGGGCAGAGTAGGAAAGGTAGCCTGTCCCAACGTCCGAGTTATTCACAATCAAATAAAAAAGGCCCATTGCCCATTTGGGGTCAAGGGGTCACCGAACCTACAATTCAGAATCCCCATTGTCCAAGGAGTCTACACACAACTATTAAGCTATCAAGACCTTTTGGAACTGGAGAAGAAGATGAAAGTAGGATTTTAAGGTTTTGACCCCTGTGACCCCATTTGGGGTCAAGTGGTCACCAAACCTACAATTTAGAATCCCCAGTGTCCAAGGAGTCTACACACACCTTTTCACAACCATGGTTCATACAGCTGCACAAGGTATATTTTTAAGGCCTTTTTAAGGCCTTTTTAAGTCTTTCATGTACATATTTCAGGCTAATATAAAAGACCCCTTTAACAAAAGATGACCAACAATTTCTCATTGTGATGTAATTAAAAAAACTCATTCGCACCAAGTCGGAAGAAGAATGCCTGCCTACATCGGCTGGCACCGTTAGGCAGAACATCATTCGCAACGGAAATTCCCGAAGATTTGCGAAGAATGTGCCGAATGGCAAAGGGAGGTAACTCCGAATCGGAAATATAATCAAAACGAAACTACAACGTTACGAGATTGGCGGAAGCAGAAATTCCGTTCTTTATTTTGCAAATAAATGGAAAAAAAGTAATAATAACAACATATTGATAATCAGATTACACTTTTGGAAGTTTATTAAATTCCAGGCCTTTTCAAGGCGTTTGGTTCATTTTCCAGGCCTTTTCAAGGCAATATTGGATTTAAGGTCTTTTTAAGCCAAACGTCCACATTCCAGGCTTTTTCAGGCCCGTGCGAACCCTGACAACTAGGGAAAAAGATGAAATTAAGTTTTTTTTAGGTTTGATCCCTGTGACCTCATTTGGGGTCATGGGGTCACCATACCATACAATTTAGAATCCCCAATGTCCAAGGAGTCTTCACACAATTTTTCAGCTCTCTAGACCTTTTGGAACTAGGGAAAATGATGAAATTAGGTTTTTTAGGTTTTGACCCCTGTGACCCCATTTGGGGTCATGGGGTCACCAAACCTACAATTTAGAATCCCCGTTGGCCAAGGGGTTTACACACACCTTTTCAGCTCTCTAGACCTTTTGGAACTGGAGAAGATGAAAATAGGTTTTTCAGGTTTAGACCCCTGTGACCCCATTTGGGGTCAAGTGGTCACCAAACCTATAATTTAGAATGCCCGTTGGCCAAGGAGTCTACACACACCTTTTCAGCTCTCTAGACGTTTTGGAACTGGAGAAGAAGATGAAAATAGGTTTTTCAGGTTTTGACTACCTGTGACCCCATTTGGGGTCATTGGGTCACCAAACCTACAATTTAGATTCTCCAGTGCCCAAGGAGTCTACACACAACTATTCAGCTCTCTAGACCTTTTCGAACTAGGGATAAAAGATGAAATTAAGTTTGTTAGGTTTTGACCCCTGTGACTCCATTTGGGGTCATGGGGTCACCAAACCTATAATTTAGAATCCCCAGTGTCCAAGGAGTCTTCACACACCTTTTCAGCTCTCTAGAGCTTTTGGAACTGGAGAAGAAGATGAAAATAGGTTTTTCAGGTTTTGACTACCTGTGACCCCATTTGGGGTCATTGGGTCACCAAACCTACAATTTATTTTCTCCAGTGCCCAAGGAGTCTACACACAACTATTCAGCTCTCTGGACCTTTTGGAACTGGAGAAGAAGATGAAAATAGGTTTTTCAGTTTTTGACCCCTGTGACCCCATTTGGGGTCATTGGGTCACCAAACCTACAATTTAGAATCTCCAGTGCCCAAGGAGTCTACACACAACTATTCAGCTCTCTGGACCTTTTGGAACTGGAGAAGATGAAAATAGGTTTTTCATGTTTTGACCCCTCTGACCTCATTTGGGGTCATGGGGTCACAAAATCTACAATTTAGAATCTCCAGTGCCCAAGGAGTCTACACATAACTTTTCAGCTCTCTGGACCTTTTGGAACTGGAGAAGAAGATTAAAATAGATTTTTAAGGTTTTGACCCTTGTGACCCCATTTGGGGTCATGGGGTCACGAAATCTACAATTTAGAATCCTCATTTGCCAAGGAGTCTTCACACACCTTTTCAGCTCTCTAGAGCTTTTGGAACTGGAGAAGAAGATGAAAATAGGTTTTTCAGGTTTTGACTACCTGTGACCCCATTTGGGGTCATTGGGTCACCAAACCTACAATTTATTTTCTCCAGTGCCCAAGGAGTCTACACACAACTATTCAGCTCTCTGGACCTTTTTGAACTGGAGAAGAAGATGAAAATAGGTTTTTCAGTTTTTGACCCCTGTGACCCCATTTGGGGTCATTGGGTCACCAAACCTACAATTTAGAATCTCCAGTGCCCAAGGAGTCTACACACAACTATTCAGCTCTCTGGACCTTTTGGAACTGGAGAAGAAGATTAAAATAGATTTTTAAGGTTTTGACCCTTGTGACCCCACGAAATCTACAATTTAGAATTCTCATTTGCCAAGGCATATGCACATAAAATTTCAGCTCTCTAGAGTCATTGGTTCTGGAGAAGAAGCCGAAAAAGTGAAAAGTTTACGGATGACGGACGGACGGACGCCTTGCCATGCCATAAGCCCATCGGGTCATTCAGACCTGATGAGCTAAAAAGTTCATTTAAAGATCACATATCAGAAGAAAGTTACAACCATACTTAAATGATTATGAAATCTTCAAGAAAATCATCAACAGGAGATGATTTTATTCATAGCAATTGGTCCCTAAATTCAGGTATCAATCAATATTTTTTGTTGCAGAGATTGAGAAAGGTAGGGGTCATGGGCCATTTTGCATTGAATAAAAAAACAGCCTATTCATATTAGAAATTTTACCATTGCTACTAAGGGGAATGGCCCGTTCAAAATTATGAAAATGACTAAAAGCCCTTAAAATGGCCCATTGTCAAAGGTGTCTTTCCCAAGCCCTGTTGTTGTGGTCAAAAGGAAAAGATTTCACGATGACAAGCAGCTCACCAGGCGATGTAGAAGGTCCAGAGAACCAAGATGGCGGTGGTGAGAAGGAAGAGGAGGAAGAACTTGTGGTTGCGTTCCCCAACACACGCCTCCAGCCATGGACAGTGATGGTCATACTTCCTCACACACCGCTTACAGTCCTCGCAGTGCTTCGCTCTCATTGGTTGCTGAACATGTTTGTTAAAAAAGTTTTGGCTATGTTCATATGAAATTCATTTTTAAAATGCTGTCAAGTACGAATGTCAGAGTCAATAATGAATGTAGGTTAGCTTATATGTAGTCATGTATGCCTTTTTAATATGAAATTTTAAAAGGCTCTTTGAATATCATTGAACATCACATTGTCTCTAAGAATAGCCCTTAGATTGAAGGTTCTTGATCTCGATAGTACCACATCTACTTAAACATAAATTACCTCCCCTTGATTTGCTGATTATCAAAACAGGTTACCTTATTTTCTTATTTGTTCATTCACGTTATTGTGGCTCATTTGAATAACATACTAAGGCTGAGTATAAACTTTTTGACTTCAGAGCTATGCATTTCTAGTACTGGCTCAAATTTCATCTGGACTAAAAAGAAAAGATAGCATCTGTACTTGCTTTCAAAGAAAATTTGGTAATGGTCTTCTCTACTGCCAAAACCAAAATTTCTTCTATTCAACGCTTCTTACCAAAGTTTACAATATCATGTTTGATTTATTATCACACAAGCAGCAGGGGTAAATATTGTCCTGATTAGCTGACTAGCATTCAAATGAATAGAACCTGTCATATTTGACTTCATGCTATATAATCTAGGGTAAATATTCTGATAGTTCTCCACTAATACCATGGATCAAAGAAAGGCTTGAGGCGATAACTTCATTACCACCCCCCCCCCCCCCCCCCCCCCCTCCCCCTGCTTCTCTCAGTAACCAATCACATATGACTTAACTGAAAAACTGTTTGAAATGAATTTTGACATTGACTGTATTCTGTCTGCAGAACATGTTTGGGACAAACATCCTCCTTTAGTCATTAAAAGGATAGCCATGAACAAAATTATAAGCTTCTGAAATCTATTTTGAATAAGCAAATGCATCAAGAAAGGAAAAACCCTGAAAACAAAGTTAATCAAGGAATAGTTTCAACATTTTCTCCTGAATAGTCTTTTTGATGTTCAAACGACTATCAAAGTCCATATCTTTAAGAGACAAAGTGGATATGTGTCATGATATAAGCCATTTGATTGGCACACTGGATATCCCAGTTAAAGTCATTTTCTCATTTTTGCAAGGCAAATTGTAATTCATGCCGGACAAATAGTTCACCATCTTTCCCCTGACGTTTGCAACAATTTTCAGAACTCTGCAGGACTTCTAACTCTCAATAATGAAGTTCAAACTACCCTAACCTTCCCGAATATTATGTTTTTTTGCGAGCGTTAGTCCTTACAACGTCATTTCGCTGAGGCCGAAATTTCTCAGCTGAATATCCAATGAAAATAGCTAATAGCTTACCGTTTTTCAAATACAGAAATAACAAAAAGGTGGTAAACTCAGTGAAGAATGCTTCTGTCATAAGTATCGGAGCTGCGATGAATAGATTTCCGGTGTTTCATACTCGCGATGGGATTGCACTTGATTCAGTACCTCATCGGTTTGAAACGGCCTACGCCAATAAGCTGCTTCATCCAAAACTGTAAAACGGGCATAAAAATGAAAATCTATGCAAATGCGACAGGAAATATTTGTGTTAGTGATCAGATTTTGTTCGAGAAGAATAATTAGTTCAGTTTAGTTGCCTTACAAAAATGAGACTATCACTTTAAGAGAGATAATAAACTCATCGCATCTAGCCAACCATGGCTCCAGGGTATTGGTGAAGAATTATCAGAACATTTACTATGGATAATTTGCCTAATACAGCTAGGTAGTATCATAAGCAACTTCCCCTATGTGTCTTAAGTTGTGCCAATCTCAATTATTGGCTAACTTAAACTTTGTTGCTAACCTGCAAAAATTCATGTTTTGCGTGCAGCACTTTTCACGTTGAAAAATTGAAATTAAACAAGGATTGTTTATTGCGCTTTGAGATCTGTTACAGCAGGCTTGACGGGAAGCAAAGAAAAGTAAGGTAACTGCTGAAAGGCCTAAATAGACAGGTAATGGTGCATGTTATGTAATGCGTTAGAAGACAGAATACCTGTATTTCACAGTAATCACACGTCCTGTACTTGATGTCCTTGTCCCCGTTCTTCAGCATGTTGCTGTCCTCATCAGACTCCTCCTCCTCAGAGTTGTTGTTGATGGACGCCTTCTGAAACATCAGGGAGTCAGTGAAGAAGAATTCAGACTGCTGCCAATGCTCCTAGAAGCTGATCGAGGAATTTTGAAAGGGGAGGGGGAGAGGGGGCTTTCACCTCGTTAAAAAGGGGGGAGGGGGTTTCACACTATGAGGTCACCAATCTTTATGGAAGATATTTTTTTGATTTTCAAAAAGAGAGTACAAGCCCCGTGAATCTTTCTTTATCAGCCACTGTCCTATACTTGGTTTTGCATCATATTTCAATTTTCATTTATCATGTACACCATTTTTTATACCATAATAACTAACATTTAATTTTAGTGCTTTTATAAATATACACTCTTTTTAATTGTTTTATAGAAAATAAGAAATTAATGTATTGTTGTGATTCTAGGTGTTATATTTGGGTCTAAACATAACTCATGATATATTATAGGTATCCTGTATCAAAGTACTTACTAAAGCAAAGCTTAAGTGTATTGTTTCACTCTGAATTACTCTCTAGCAAGACTATTGCCATGTTACAAGTAAGAATAATTGGATTTCACTGCGGAAATTGGAAAGTTAGACCAAAGAATGTTTGAATGATACCACTAAATAAGCGTATATGAATTCGCTCTCCCTCCATCCTAATACCCTGATCTCTTTTGTGACAAATACCTCGTATGGCTGGATCCGCTTGATGTTCGTGGCTTAGTTCATTTCAGTCAATGAAATGTCTTTATGCAAGGAATGTGAAGGCACTATCTTGAACTCAACGAATTTTCCATCCGGGTTGTATTGCTGATGCTGGATGTGAGTTGTCTCATTGGCTGGTTAGATAGCGAGCAACACAAGGCTTTTGGCTTGAAAGAGATCAGGGTATTAGGAAGGAGCAAGAGTGGATTTATATGAGCTGATTCAGCAGGATACGTTTGAATATGAAATAAAATCTTACCTTCTTCCTTAGTGGGAGATAGCCCGGGTCGATGAAACAGGCCAGATAGTAAAAGACGACGGATAAAGACAAGAGAAGGAGATAGCATATTCCGTACAACAGATCTTCCATCTTGATTATAGCAGTACTCAGGACTGTTGACAAAAACAAGTTATTTCAATATATGAATTTCAATGAATCCTTTCATTGCGGTCATTCAGTCCTGAAGCAACAAATTACAAGATCAAATGTTACATAACAAAAACTTATGAAAAAATTACATCTGTAGCTTATAAGGCTTAAAAAGGATATATCAAGAAGGGTAAAACATTCATAATCAAGCATTCAATTCCCTTTTCACAATACACCCCATAACCAAGCCACAACCCCCAACTGAGCTGTGGGCTTCACACTTCTGAATTGTTATTTTTAACCCCAATCACAATCAAGTCTGTACATAAGAATACGATCAACATGTCCCTTCTGATGAGCTACGAAAAGAACATTTCTGAAATTGGTGTTACAGGCCTGTCCTATATGTTAGAAGAAGAGTAGATTGCATATTACCCGGCACACAACAATCTTGTTCAAGTTGTTGATTTCTACATCTTCTAAAACCTTGGAATCTTGTTTCACTGTCTATTTTAGCCCTGGAGTAGACTTTATCTTGTTGGCCCTTTGATTCATGTTGTAAACTCTTAGTTTGTGACACGTCAACTGTAGGGTTTGTAATGAATTGCAGTAGTAATTAAGTAATAGTAATTTTGCCTAAACCTACTGATCTGAAAATTCTCTGTGTCATTGGCAAAGGCACTTCTACAAGAATTCAGCCTAGAACATTTACCTTTCATTTTCAGCTATGTTTTTATGTCTTATATCAATTCAGTTTGACAAGTGTAAATAGAAATTTAAAAACATTGGGGAAAATGAAAGAAATTCTTCTCTTACAAGATGAGATATGCTTTATGAATATCTTCTTTTATGTGAGTATAAAAGATCCTGAATGTCTTGGTGCTTGTCTCAAGCCTACAACTGCAAGTGTAAAACAAAAAGCCTTTTGGGAATATCTAAAGACCTTCATTCATCAAGATCAATGATAATATATTTATCTACATTAAAATGAATCCACTTACTCGTATCTTTGACTAGGAGGGTTATCGGCACGCCAACACACAAGGCCGTGTGAACCGTCCGGACGAGAATATTTGCTCCACATCGACAACTCAAGCAGAACTTCATCTTCAAATGGTCCCAGGTTAGGGCCAGACACAGAGGTGTCAAAATATTTTTCGAACAAGATGATGTATCTGTTGTAGATTTCGTACCTTCAGTCACTGGAGATGCGATCCATATTACAAAGACAATTATCAGTTGATGAGAAAAAGCTCATCGTATCAGTTTATCAGATTATTACACCAGAAATTATAAATGTGAATAACTTTCCAGGCTTTCAGGAAACCATCGTAGTGACCTTCACCTTCTGGTTCGATATAAAAAGCATGTCTATGTCAACAAACGAAACATGATTGTTTAGATAGAGCGAGTTTGAATTGGTGCTCATTGTATTTCCTCTCTGCAGACATTATGGAACTTATCATTTGTCAATAGCAGATAGGAGAAAACAAAAAGTTAACGGGTAAAACAGACACCAATCTATCTCGCGTTAATTGAGATTTTACTTCGCTTCTTTCAATATTTTACCTTAACTTTCCCAATATGTTTCAAAACGTTTCGTGGGGCAAAACTACCTGTGTCCTGTGTTAAGTTAAAATATCCTTTCTATACTTGCATCTTTATCTCTAAAATGTCAAAATAAGGATAGTTTCAATGATAATACAAAAACGGCTATGCTTATTAAGAAGTCGAAAGTAAGTTCATTTCATGTTAGTTACATGAATTACATAACGCTAGTTACACAAGCTTTTTATTAGACCGAAATTTCTGTCGCCGAATGCTCTTTTCTCGCAAGCGAGCCGCATACTAACTATCCAATGGGGTTGCAGGTAGAGCCTCTCGACCTAGCTTTTTATATGCTTGCAGTAAGATTCCATAATTCCGTTTGATTCATTGGCGCTCGCCATTTTCCGCTTTTCTATCATAAATTACAATTTAAACCTGTTTATAACTCTGGTGAACTGATTAGCATTAATTAAAATGTTAATTTTCATGGACAACCACCACTTCTCTATAAATAACCCCATTTTCAAAGTTTGACATATTTGACCAACACAATTAACATACTCTGTGCCCCTTGAATAACATTCATTCATTCATTCATTCATTCATTCATTCATTCATTCATTTATTTATTTATTTATTTATTTATTTATTTATTTATTCATAAAAAAATTTCCAATCATTTCTAGATATTATATTTGTCTTCAACAGTGTCATCAGTGAAATGAAACCCTTTCTTCAGTGGCGATAACCTTATAAGCGGTGAGAGACCTAGTTTCAGAAAAAGGTTCTCATCACTGCAGTTCGTGTCAGAGATGATGACGTTAAGTTTACAATAGTTTTTTTCATTGAAATAAAATCTTTTTATTCCAAAAATAACATTGGAGCTAAAAACAATTGTCGAAATAATAAAATGAGAGCGAATGGCTAAATCTCATTTTTAAAAAGTTCTCATCACTGTAGGTCGACCTTTTCATCGCATTGAAAATATCACAGAGATGATGACGTCGCGTTTTCAATAGTTCTGAAATAAAATATTTATTTCGCTCATTTTATTCCAAATATAACAGAATAAAAAAACAAGTGTCGAAAAAATGAAATGAGAGCGAATGGCTATTTCTCATTTCAAAGAGAATGACAATTATAATAATTAAGTCAAGTATAAAATCAACGCATTTTGGGACCATAGTTTTGGCTACAGAAGCCTATAAAAACAGAATATTTTAGGTGTTCAGTGTGATCTTTCTTAGGGCTCTTAAAATGCTCTTTTGGCAGAGGTCAATTTAAACTTGATACACAAATAAAGTCATTTCATCAATAGAATATTTGTCCTTTTTCCTTGACAATTAAATACCATGTTTAAATCAGAGAAAATGTTGGTCGAAAATATGAATATCTGGATTTCCCAGGAAAAGGAACGATGCTCTGGAATGAATTTATCAAAGTCTTAAATACAGCAATGTGTTCCTGAAACTATACCAAATTTGTTGGATATTGTGGATATTGGTGTGATTGTCGCCATCTGTTTTATTAACGCTTTACTGATTTTTTTAGTATTCTGTTATATGAATAAATTCAGACTTTGTGATGTAAACGATATGCTGCATTCTGATTGGATCAGACATGGTCATGTGATCGGTATACATTTCAATGAACCCAAAGTTGAGGGTTATACAAAATAACCTTCAGTAAATGCAGGTTATACGATATCGTGCCGGAACTAGCCAAAACGCGCTGTACTGTCACCTAGATTCTGGACAGTATAAATACGCGAGTGTTATTTGTTAACTTTGATCTATTTAAATTAAACTTTACATTTTTCACTTTTTTCCAAAAATATAATCATTGTTAGTTTTTTGATACACAAAATGTATTATTTGTAGAATAAAAAAGTGTCATTTTTACCGAGTCTTTGGAACTATTTTGTTTATGCGTCTGAATACGGGTAGAGATCCGTCTTGGTGTAACCGGTACGTAGGTCAGTGCGACAAGCAGCTATAGAATTGCATTTCGAATGCATTTTCGCTTTAAATACAACGTTTGAATTTATAAGAAATGAATTTCATCATATGGTTGTCCACACGGTTATAACCTGTTTGAAACTTGTAAGATAAACTTTTGTATAACCGGCGTCGCAAGCTTGCCGGTTATACAAGTTTATCTTACAAGTTTCAAACAGGTTATAACCGTGTGGACAACCATATGATGAAATTCATTTCTTAAATATAGTTTGATATGGTAAATTGAATCACATTGTTATTTCATGTTAAGCTGATTTACCTCACAAAAACCTGAATAAAAAAATGTTGATCTCGTCTCATGAGGTAGAAAACATGGTATTTGTTTCTTGATATACTCGATCTAGCTATTTTTTAAATGTTCATGTTTCTATACACTTTGCTGCATTTTTGTAATTGTGTGACTGTTTTCTACAATCCATTCCATTGAACTTCAACCCATCTCATTCGATTTCATACTTACATGAACATTTTCCCCCCTATATATGATTAAATATTTATTGCCGACGTTTCAAATTGAACCAATTCAAAAGGTCAAATCAAATTCGGATCGTCATATTGGTAAAAGAACCAGGTTCCTGATGATTTAAGACACTAAGAGTAAAATCTAACATTAAGACAACTACATTCATACCATACTGTACTTGAGGTCAGTAACTTAGGGGACACACCAAGAATCGATTAATATGTTTTGGAAACGAGATGAAAAACAAATCGGTCTGTGAATTAAAATTTTCTATCCCTACAATGGAATGGAAAATGTTTATTGGGCAAATTATGAAGTTCTATTAACATTTTGCTATATTTATGCACAGAAATTAAATTTATTTAAAATTTTCAGAAATCAGAAATTCAGACTTTGGTGCAAGAGATTTATATTTCAATAATCAAACAACTTCTTTTCCACTTTTGCTTATTGATGTGATTTAAACTTCTCAGCATTTGTGAAACTTTGATTAATAAATCTAAACTAAAAGCATACGAATTCCAGAGTAGTTTAACCAATTTAGTCACAGTGGCTGCATGGTGACAAGATACGGCTAAAGCACAGGACACAGGTCATAACAAATGTCTGCCTTCTCAATTTTTCAAAATATTTTTAAAAAAATTAGATTTAGTATATTTTGAGAAGAATGAAATTCATAATGACCCAGGGGCCTGTTGGCTAAAGTACTTTCATAAATATGTTAATGAGGACCCAGAATAGATCATAGGGAGAAAGTTTATTCAAAAAGTCATTGCAAAAATAAAACTTAAACTAACAACCACAGCAAACAAGAGGTTATAAGGAAAATTAACTCATATGGATACCTCATACAAAACAATTATTTTGATATGTCCAAATATTTGAAAAACGTCTAATACCATTTCATTCTGTTTAATTTAAAATAAAAAATTGTTGTAGTTCACTTCAATTCAACGCCAATTAGATAATTAGAATATAATATAATTTTTTTCGATACACATTTCTTGCTAGAAATATTTATCTCTCAAACCAATCTGTTTTCATCTGAAAATATAGAATAGGTTTCCAAATTCACATATGTATATATATATATATATAGGAAATATAAGTATGGTATACTTTAAAGCACGGCACACAACTACGACCTATTTTCTTTTATTGATATGCAACATATAGAAGTTATTTCTCTTTAAGCATATTTATTAATTTTAAATGACATCCTTTGCACACACACAAAAATAACTAGGAAACAAAAAAGCAGTGAAAATCTGATTAATGAATGATAAAAGAATTATACCTCACTGAATAAGAATTTTCTGAGTAGTAGTAAAATGTAATTCCACATACATACAACCAGGTATTAGAGTAAAGTGAAGTAGGTTATTGTTGATAACATACAGTAATGACTAACATGGTTTAAAATAGCATTATTACCTGAAATTAGACAGGCTTTTATCAATATTAATGTCTTCGACAACTTAAAATAATGTTCAGCAAGGTTGTAGAGCAGAGTGGTCGAATGTCACTTGTGCTAGCTAGTTGCATTCCCATTAAAATTGCCCGTGTGGCGGGAATAAAAGTTTTCACTAATTGACTACAGCGGGATACAAACTAATTCTAACATTCTGTTTGGGTCAATAGGCAGCCTCAATGCTCGATTGCTAGTTGATATCAGACTAATCAGATTATGGCGTCTAAAAGAAGAAAAGCGACGATCAAGTTTAACGAATATTTAACGGGAGTTGCTTGCTTGACACTGACACCACAGGCTTTGTGATCGGCTATTTAGTTAACGTCAGAACATGCGAGCAATGCGAATGTTCTCAGAATTTTGTTGAGAGGAAAGCCCCTAATTGATTGAGTTCGAATCACGCTTAAATATATTTTTTAAACCTTTTGCTCCGAAAACGGTAGATTTGAATCAGACTTGGCTAGTTTTGAGTTGACAATGTCTAAATCCTAGGAAATGTTAGTTACCAAAAATATTTCATTAGTATTCGTGAAGTTAAGCGGTAAGCTAGGAAAACATTGAGAAACAGTATCAAGATATGTTCTTTTGAGCCTTTTCATTAAAATACCATTAGGGGTTTATCTTTTACTATCAATGTAACTGATCTGAATAGTATTAACATCGATGTTTACGCATTAGAGGAGCAAAATGTGTTGTGCCATAGGTGTACCTCTGTGATTGAAAAAAGAAAATGAAGGTCAAACAAATCCATGAGTATAGGTCACAGAGGAAGTCTTGAAGTACTATTGAACTGGTCATCATTATTGTCCAAGTTCTCCATAAGAGCTGGCTAGTTGTAAGTTTCCATGGTCCAAATCCTTTAAATTAGCTGAATAGTTGAGATGTGACATTGACGTGTCCTACATAATAGCAGGATAGTTGAAATGAGATTTGGTTAAGTCCTACATAATACCTGGCTGGTGGAAAGGTAACATGTCCGAGTCCCACATAATAGCTGGATAGTTGTGAGGTGACATGGTTAAAGTCCAATTTAAAAGGTTGCTTTGCTCCATAGAGTCGCCATTCTGTACTTAGGCCGCTTGTATTAAGTCATTTTAATCACTCAAAATAATAGCAAAAAGTCATGAAAGCAATGAATGTCAAGAAGATTTTCTGATATGTCGCCCCAACACTGATTTACAACTCGTATGTCTTCTTTTAGACCCAGTCGTCGACATGCTGCTCTTCTTTCTTAACCTCCTGAGCATCCTCAAAGGCTTTTTTCATTTCAGCCTCCATCTCTGGGTCAGCAGGTTTTGGAGGAGGAAGTACAGCTCGCATCTCTGTTTCAATAGTTTTGATCCTTTTCTGTATCTTCGTATCAAACTCTTTCTGCTTCTGACGAACTATATCAGCTATGGAGGAAGTTGCTTCTTGAGCCTCTCTTCTCAAGTCTTGTTGTTTCTGGACAATACGGTGTTTCTCAGTTTCTGGATCCAGAGCAAGCAGTTGACCAAGACTGGCCACCTGATCCATGATATGTTTCTTGGAGACTTCTACGTACATCGCTGACAGGTTGTTGACCATGAACGCAATTTTGTTAGCGTTTGAGGCATGGGTGAAAATCATATCTCTGAGCATATCTGAAAAGCTGTATTTGAGACGAAATATTTTGCCCTTTTCTGCACTTTGAACAAAGTTCTTAACATTCTCATCCATACAACATTCGATCAAGTTGGACATTGTTTGGAAGAATTGAACCAATTTTCCCCACTGGGTTTTCACCTCCCCTAAAGCCTCAATTCCTTTCTGGAGGAGGCCTTTTATCTTCTCAAAGTCAACTTGGTCAAGATTGATTGCCGCTAATTCAGCAATGATATTGGCAACTTTTTCACTTGCATCCTCAGCTCTCCTGCTGGTTTCCTTAAAATCCTGTCTTGCAGCTTCCAAAATGAACGATGCTTGTTTGACTTTGAAGTGGTAATTTTCTTTACATGCGTCTGTAGCAGAGTCAGACGAGCCTTGTTCCACCGAAAATGCCTTTGGTGTGAGATTTGCCATTGGCGAGGCTCCAAGGGTCAACCGGCAGCGTGTTTGTAGCACTTTTGTTTTATTATCAAGTTGCCTTAATAAGGTTTTGATTTTTTTTTTCTCCTTTTCACCAGGATTCATTTGTTTGTTGTACATTGCTAACAACTCACAAAGCTTAGACCCAACACTGGTAATTTCTTCAATCAAAGATTTAGCTTTTCCAGTGTAGGCGCCAAGTTCCTCTGTACAAATTCGAAAAGATGACTCAGCTGTATCAAACGACTGGTCTCCAAACGGCGTGCCCTTTAACCAGCCAGAAACTATCTCATTCAGATGTTGCACAGAGATTACTAATTTTTCAACTTCCGACACCAGTAGCTCATCTTCTTTCGCTTTATGTTGATCTTTTGGTTGTCTTCTAAGTGACCGCAGCATAACAACATTTGAAAAAGCACCCACAGATCCAATAATAGCCTTGCCAAGGCCTTCAAAGAATTTCTGTACTGTCACTGAAAATGCAGAGGGCATGGAATCCATTGCCTTTTCATAGTCTCCTCTTGCTTTCCTCAGATGATCTCTCATCTCCTCATATTCGTTATCAATCCGTTTCTCTTTCACTTCTGCCTCCTTCTTTCTTCTCAGTTTTTCATCCTGGTCTGCCTTTGCTTTTCTTAGCTTTTCCTCATATGTTCCCTTCGCCTCAGTACAGGCTTCTTGTAGTTCACCTATAAGCTCCATGACATTGGTAAACTGCGTCTCTACTTCCTTTGCTTTTTCCATGCATGTTTTCGAAATTCTAGTAATGTTGCTCAAAATAACAGGAACTATTTCTTCAACTTCCTCATTACTGCCTCCAATAATGAACTGCAACAAAGTAAAAACTATGAATAATCTAAATTCTTGTGAAAATCTTTTGATAAGAAATAAACTTATTTGATAAATTAATTAGTATATAGGAGAATTTGGTACCTTTACAGCATTCTTGACATGTTGAGGAACTTGAAGGGTCAGGAGACGGATTTGGTCCATGTTCTTGTTGGCAGTGTTGAATGCTGACCACCCCTCGTTGGCAACTTGTACCATACTGGTGCGAAGAGAGTCCGGGTGTCTGACATGTCTGAAATCTTTTCTCTCCATTTTGTTTGAGACTAAGGAAACGTCCTTCTCTAGAGTTACCAGTACAAGCTGTCCAAGGAGACATACCGTCAGAGGTGCTGGGTTCAGCATTTCATGCCAGTTCATGTGGGATCCAAGTACTAACATCATGTCTTCCTGGAGACAGAAAAACAAGAAATAGTGCATTAGACTGCCTTTTCCTTGATATTTGGCACACAATACAAATGAACAGCGATATGTTTGGTTTCAACAAGGAAATGTAATTGTTTTATTGAACTAGGTTTTACAGTTGTTAAGTTCTGCGCTAGAAACAATATCAGAACAGACAGACGAACAGACAGACAAAATGACAGATAGAGCCAATTAAAATATCCCTCGACAACTACAGTCGGGGATAAAAAGTTCTTCCCTACATTAGCTGTTGTCACATTGTTAATTGAATATTTTCTTGTGAGTAAAGGTTATTGCAAGGGGAGCTATTTTGGGTATGCACCGAACATTTTATCCATCGGATGTTTTGAACTAACGTCCGATTGGTATTTTTTGTCGTCTGGAATGAAAATGTTTGGAGAAATATCAAAATCATATTGCAGGGAAGAGTACGGAGATCAAAAACAGAACCAACTTGATCAATGTGGTTATAAGATATTGGGTCGTCTTTGACTCCTGCCTATATTCGCTCACTGTACCTGAGTTTACCACTCATAATAAGACAGGTTTTGAGAGCAATTGAATGTATAACAAAGTTCTGATCACCATAGGTATCTATATTAAATCATTTGTCAAAATAACTGTCAATGACTTTATGCAACTTAATAGTTCATTACTTCAGCCATTCCTAGGAAGACCTTACGTTCCCCGAATGTACCTTGGGGGGAGGATATAAATAAGCTTGAGTAGTCAAAGTAAAAGAAGTTTGTATTTCAGGCCACCATCAAAAATGCAAAAAATACAACTTTCAAGAAGCATTTTACAGAGAGTTCATGAAAAATATTCTGTCTTTTAGGATAACACCATGTTAAAAAAGCACTTAACTATGTTTAACATTTTCATTTCTGGGTATAGAATGTTAATTCAAACTGGTTATAAAGTGGTTTTACCAACATAAAAAATATAATTGTAATAGTATCGTATTGCAAATTGATGTGCATCGTTCATTCTTCACCGTCTAACGTCAATGTTAACATGATGTAACGTTGTCTACGGAAGAAACAAGATTATCCAAAAGTCTACAGCCTCAGAAAATCTTTTTCATGGTGGCAGTGGTAAAAGCAAGATGGAAAGCGTCTGCTGTAACACAGGGACTGTCATAAAAGGTGACTTTTGCTTTATAACCGTGAAATCGAAGCGTGACGATAGACAACCGCGTGCAACGCTGGCCAACGCCGGAAAAACGCAAAAGGAACTTTGGAGTTTTGATTACTCCATTATCTATCGTGTCTGCAGCTACTTTAGGGAGGGCTACACTGACAACATCAACAATAACGACTGTTTCATACAGATATATCAAATTACCAGGATTTCAGTGGTTAAACTGTGATCGTTTGCTAAATCTACGGTGCTCCGTTGGAGCCATCATACACGTTACCGGTCAGAAAAATCTATGGAGGCCTGTTTTGTTTGTGGACAACATTTTCCCCGATTTTTTTTATAAAATAGGGGCTTCAGCTATCGCAAATAGAATAAAAAGAGTTTTACAAAATGTTATCAGTGAGGATCAAAAAGGCTTCATCTCAGGTAGATACATTGGAGAGGTTACAAGGTTAATCTATGATTTGATGGAATACACTGAAACATTTCAAGTTCCTGGTTTGTTATTGTTGACAGAACATATCTCACAAAGGTTCTACATTTCTTTAATTTTGGTCCAAGTACTATACAATGGATAGAAACGCTTTATAATGGGATAGAATGTTCATTCTTTGCGTAGAGATTTTAGGCATTATGATAAAAAAACAATAAGGACATTAAAGGGATAAACTTGGGAAATATTGAATACTTATTGGCACAATTTGCAGACGATACCCAGCAGGCACACGACGTGGCAGCCACGTCACATCAAGGTCCCACGGCAACGTCGCCGTTACGTCGCCATTAGGTTGTGTTTGCACCATTTCATGGTTTGCCGGCGACGTGGCAAGGTGACTGTCTTCGAGTTGTATGAAGGTGGCGCTGCAACGTTGCCTTTCCGTCGCCTTTAGGTGGCATGTGCACCAGGTTTTGCTGGCGACGTGGTAAATGACCACCTCGGAAACAATACGTACCGAGCTGAAATGTGTTGCGAGTACTATTATGCGAAATCGTCAGCATATGATCATGTCACTTGAGTGTTCCTTGTGTTGAAACGAAAAAACGTAAGCATAACTCCTTCTATCAACCATTGGGAATTTCACATTAAACATTGTGATATACAGCAAGTACCATATTTGCTTCAATAGATGAAGGCCTCTGACAGATACCAGTGAGTGTAAGGTGATAGTGAAAATAACTTTTTACTGAAAACGCATTATATTTTGTATTTTCTAACACTAAGAGGAGTATTTTCTTGACTAAGTGAGACCGGTTTCTATTATAGCAAATATGGAATATATTCCTGCCTTGACCGTAATAAATTAAAAGACAAAACACAGAAGAATAGAGTTTGCATTATTTATTCAATCACAAATTACAAGACATGCGTCTAGATCTCTGTCTATCTTCACTGTACCTTTTCTATCTTCACAGCACTGTTCATCAGTAAAGCAGCGGTCTGTAATTGAAATTTAACGCCAATAATTAGGGATGTCTGGCCTATAAAATGAATAAAAAGATTTATGTGTAATCTTTGAATAGTGTACTTATATTTTTATTTAAACGTATTAAAAAAAGGTTGACTTTCATTAGGACTTTTAATTCAAATATAGTTCTGAAAGTATATGAATTTATAGTACCTGATAATATGAGTTTATGAGTTCCCTGTTCGGATGGAGCGTGCTCAGATTCACACACGTGCTAAGCCTATCTACCCTGTCTACTTCGTCTCCTCAGACTGGTCCTTCTCATGCAGCACACTGTAAGGTAAAATCAGGTATTTTATCCAACATTAAAAGCTATCAAGAAATATTTTAGTTATCTCAAAACGACATGTCATCGGATTTATGTACAATGTTTAAATGCTAAAAGAATTCTCTAACCCCTAATTTCATGTGTGGAATATGCATTGATAGGTTCGACTCCTGTTGTTAAGACTAATGTAAACAAGTAGGTAAGTGCATTTGTCAATAATAATCAAAGTTCTTAAATGCCTTTCCTTTCAGTTCTTTTGATGACTGATGTATTTGATTATTCGTACAGGATGATAATCTAAAAACAATTTTTGAGGCCAATCGCAAATACAAACCCGTGCCAAATATGTTCAGACAGTGACATTATTTTTTATAGACTTACAGCCGTGTCGGGTAAAGATACGCGGAGGGTAAAGATATGCACTCTCACAAAGTAAATCAGGATGTGTGTTAGCTTGTAATATATATTGATGTCTTTGCATCTCAAGGCAATTTGGAAGATATCATGATGTTTTTAAAAGGTAAAAGGACTTAGATATTGATTAGTGGCACAAAATAAGTAAAAACTGACAAAATTCTTACCAAACGTATCATCATCAAACAGTTCGCCTTCCCACATAACAGTTATCAGTGGAAACCAAACTATTGTTCGACTATCGGTTTGTCCTTAGTCTCCTAACGTTAACTTCAGAAAACAGTTTTAAAATCGATCAAAATCATAATAATGTAAATGTAGGTGTATTCAAACCCTGCGTGCGTATCTTTAGACTCCACATGCCGACCTATGCAATTAGGGGGTAGTCGATTGAAAACTTTCAGTGTCACTGACAAACACATTTCACCATGCATGTTTTGCATTAATATTATCAATGAAGCTCTAAAATTTAATAGTGACATGGTTTTTATACCGTATTTGTATCGGAAGAATGAAGGTAAAGCTAGAGATACATGTTTGTTCTTCCGAAAAAAAATACAGTATATGGGATAAAAACCACCTCACTGTTAAAGTTTAGAGCTTCACTAAAATATTTATGTAGAAATATACATGTTGAAATGTGTTTGTCAGTGACACTTAAAGCTTTCAAACGACTACCCCCTTTTCCTGTAAGTCGGCATGTGTAGGCTAAAGATACGCACAGAGGGTTTGAATACAACTAACATTTCCAATATTATGATTTTGATAGATTTTTAAACTGTTATCTGAAGTGTAGGTAATGGCAATCCGATAGTCGGATCAATATTTTGGTTTCCAATGACAATTGTTATGTGGGACGGCAAACTGTATGATGACATGTTTGCTAGGAATTTTGTCAGTTTTTACCAGTTTTGTGCCTATTATCAAAATTTAAGTCCTTTTTATCCTTTCAAAAGCTCAATGATATCTTCTAAATTGCCTTAAGATGCATATATATATAGACATATATCTATTACAAGCTAACACTCATCCTGCTTTACTAGTTTTTTGCGAGTGCATATTTTTACCCTCTGCGTATCTGTACCCGACACGGCTGTACACGTCAGTTATCGTAATACATGCTTGTTTTCAATTTTCATGCATATAAGTCTCTCAAAATGAAGGAAAACCTGTAAAAATGTACAATAAACCTTCAAAATGGGTCGTGTTTACGAAATAAACCTTTTTTTTTTACCAATGTCATTAATAAGAATTGAATTTCAGTAAGATCGCCCAAAATGTTATCCTCTCTATTAGATTTTTTAAAAATGCAAATAAGCTATAATATCTTCTTGAAATATTGTTTTGTTCTTAACACCATCCAAATTTAGCCTTTTATTCCATTTAGCAATATCCTGTTAATCTTTTCACGTTCCCTTTTTTTTATGCATAAATAGAATATCAAAATAAATTTCAAATACATGCTCATATATGTTATTCTAAATAATCAAACTGAACTACTGTTTATCATTTGAGTGAATTTGATTCTACAGTTTGATTTAAATTCTATGTATCTTTTCATAAGTTGAAAAGTAAACACATTAAAAAAGTATCGTAATTTAATTTCTTTTTAAATGAGTTAATTTTAAATTAGTTTAATTTTGACCAATAGATATCTTTTGTCCTATCAAACCAGTTCATAACAAGTTAAAAAAAATGCCTCCAATCCATCAAACAAAATACAAACTAAACCCAAGAAGTCCTGCACCAAGTGAACTCGCAAACAGCTGATCAGACACCTCACGAACTCCACGCAACACTTGTGACCAAAGATGCGTCATCAAGCACGCTGAGTTATAACGAAACACGGTAGGGAGTTTGACCATGGTTTTGAAGCCGGGCGGATGTCAGCAAAACTAGTTTGCTCTCGTCTTTACAATGTGGCTTTTTTATTGTATAAAATAATTCAAGAAAAGGTTTTACAGAATCACCATAATTGAATGCTACTAAATCTACGGCAGTTTTGACTTCTAAATTTGCTCTACACAATTTGCTGTGTACAGCGAACTGGGGGTTCAACTTCTGCCCTTGAGTGTTGTCACTGACAATATCATCAACGCGTGATTATTGTGAGAACTCAAATTATTTTCATTAATCCAAGCGAAAAGCATTTATAAATGTAAGAAAGAGAACTTACCTTAAGTAAGAGAGGCAAAGCCAATGCCGGTAACTGCATTGAAAACAACATGACTTCACTCCTTACGGCGACGTAAAACATGGCTGTGACAGTACTTGTGTTGTGACGTTATAGTGACGTCATCATTATTTGTGTTGGCGCAAAAACGTAGGAAGCTACATACATAGTCTAGTCAGAACCCACTAAAACTTCTGCGATCGCGATGACATTTGCCTGTTTTGCAGGAATTCTGGGTAAAGTTGAAATATCCTTGGCTTTTGACAAGTTTTTATTTACCAAGTCCAATCCTGCCTTCACTACTGAAGAATGAAGCAAATTCCTCTGGTATAACCTGAGTAATCCTCCCGATCCGATTCCGATCCAGATCCAGGTTAAAAGGTACAGTATACGGCAAGTTCGTATATCATCTCAAGTTTTTCAACAAAAGTCCGCCGGCAGAATGATAAATGTTCCCTCGTGCGAACCAGCTTGGCTCCCATGGAGAAGTCACCCCCTGAATAAACCTCCGTAATTATGGGTAGTATTGGCGGGTGGAACATGTCAACAAATTCCTAGAGGCTTTGATGTTGTTGCTCATTAACTTGAGTGTCACTGTGATCTGGCCCCGGTTGGAAACCGTCCGTGAACTGAGTAGCTAACAGCTCAACCGGCAGCCTGATGCACGTGCCAGCGGGGCCGGTAAGTAACGTGTCTCACCCACTTTCCGTACCACAGCTACTGTCTATGGGCGGCATGCCCAGCACATACAAACCTCTCCTTTACCGACCCAGTGGAGGGAAGGAGAAAGTTAACGGTGTCACTACTGTGCCGCCCGGTCAAACCAGCGCCACGAGCGGTGCATGGTTTCTCATGTACCCTGATGCTCAATAGGTCACCACGACCTGTCATGGCCGGCAGGCCCCAAAAGGTTTAACGCTACCGCTTGGGATTGCGATCGTTTTCCCTAACCTCTGTACTCCCACCATAGGCGTCGGCAACTGGTTTAACAGCTGTAGTCATAACCTCAGAGGACTGCTTAGCTACCGAACAGGACCCTTTCCCGTTTGGGGAAGCGGAGTTACACAAGTCTCAATGAGTGGGACTTAGATCTGCCTATAGATTTCTTCAAACCCTTAATCTTAGCCTCATTGCGTTGCTCTAAATCCTTAAGAGTTTTGGAAAAGGACTCCACTATTTCTTGCTTGAAGGAAGATAGAGTGGCACTCAGATTGAGAGGGTTAGATTCATTTCCTACGGAAGTTGATTGAGACATCTTAAGAGAAAATTTGGAATCTGCCGAAACGACAGCAGATGACTTATTTATAGATAGAGTTGAGCAGGGCTATTTTTTACCTAACCTCAAACATTTTGATCCACTCCCCACTCCCCCATTTTGATCCACTCCCCATTGAAACTTAGAGTCTTTATCACACACAAAACACGATGAATGAGGATCTCTGTCAGACATGAAACGTTGTCATGCAACACATTTATGTTAAGACATTAAACAAGTTACTTCGCGGAAAAAACGCTGATGTCACACACAAAATGAAGTCAAAAGTCACAAAACACTCATGAAGCACAAAAATATACACAATGCGATTGCCCTAGGACCAAATGTCGGTCTCACATACCCTTTAGAAAAAAGTAATAAAAGTAGCACATGCAGTGAGCAGATGAAAATTCAGTCTTCTGTAAGTAGGTGCTCAACAATACATATCTATTTTCAATTAATGTTTGTGATAATAATACCCATTCAAATCCCAATTGACAAAATAATATAGGCCGAGAAGACTGGATTTTTTCAGTCTTTTCATGATGTTATCATTTTGGAACACAAAATGGATCTTAAAAAAGTTTACATATCAACCTTCAAGTACATCACTCAATTAGAACTTTCTTCCAAATACATTGCTTTTTTCCTAAAAACTAAATATTTTCAACATATGAAGTTATTACACACATTCATTTATTCAGCATCTCATGCTAACATCAATCAAAATAAATAGTTGATGAGTTAATTATGAACCAAACAATACTTGTAAAAAGTTTGTAACAGGGACACCACATTCTAACAAATATTGCAGAATGTTACACAAATATTGAAAAAATCGTTAATTAAGACTTTTATAAATAAAATGATTACTTTCAAAGTTATGAGCCAGACAGGATATGAAGCAGTTTTCTAACAGAAAACGCCAATTTGGTTCACCTTCATGTGATTATTTATATTACTTCCAAATGTTTGGCGGATTTGTTAAGAACTTGTGTGCTGGATAAAATTTCAAACACTTTTGTAAAAGAATCCCATTTTTTATCCAAAAAATGCAAACTTTACATAAATATTTAAAAATTGTTAATCATAACACATCTTCATGTACAAATGTATCTCCATAGAAAATTGGATCTAAATCAAATGATTTTTTTAGAGTTTATGAGCCGATAAGGATGATCAGAATTAAAGGATAAGTTAAGAAGTTGGGAGCCGGGCAGGATTTGAAACAGTTTTCTAACAGCATCACCAATTTTTGCCAAAAGATTAACAAAAACTTTTTCAGAATTAATGATCATGACACACTTTCATTGAATTAAATTTCTCAATACCAAAAGTGATCAAAATCAGATGATTACTTTTGAAGTTATGAGCCAAACAGGATATGAAAAAGTTTTCTAACAGAGTCTCAATTCCCTTGTAAAATGAAATGTAAACTTTTACAAAAATATTTCAAAAATAGAGCCATGGGCTCTGTAGCTCATCAGACTTTTGATTGATATAGGTGTTTGGGTTTAGACCATGGGGTCATGGGCAGTGTAGGAAAGGTAGCCTGTCCCAACGTCCGAGTTATTCGCAATCAAATAAAAAACGCCCATTGCCCATTTGGGGTCAAGGGGTCACCGAACCTACAATTCAGAATCCCCATTGTCCAAGGAGTCTACACACAACTATTAAGCTATCAAGACCTTTTGAAACTGGAGAAGAAGATGAAAGTAGGATTTTAAGGTTTTGACCCCTGTGACCCCATTTGGGGTCAAGGGGTCACCGAACCTACAATTCAGAATCCCCAGTGTCCAAGGAGTCTTCACACAATTTTTCAGCTCTCTAGACCTTTTGGAACTAGGGACAATGATGAAATTAGGTTTTTTAGGTTTTGACCCCTATGACCCCATTTGGGGTCAAGAGGTCACCAAACCTACAATTTAGAATCCCTGTTGGCCAAGGGGTCTACACACACCTTTTCAGCTCTCTAGACCTTTTGGAACTAGGGAAAAAGATGAAATTAGGTTTTTAAGTTTTTAGCCCCTGTGACCCCATTTGGGGTCATGGGGTCACCAAACCTACAATTTAGAATCCCCGTTGGCCAATGAGTCTACACACACCTTTTCAGCTCTCTAGACCTTCTGGAACTGAAGAAGAAGATTAAAATAGGTTTTTCAGGTTTTGACCCCTGTGACCTCATTTGGGGTCATTGGGTCCCCAAACCTACAATTTAGAATCTCCAGTGCCCAAGGAGTCTACATACAACTATTCAGCTCTCTGGACCTTTTGGAACTGGAGAAGAAGATGAAAATAGGTTTTTCATGTTTTGACCCCTCTGACCTCATTTGGGGTCATGGTGTCACAAAATCTACAATTTAGAATCTCCAGTGCCCAAGGAGTCTACACACAACTTTTCAGCTCTCTGGACCTTTTGGAACTGGAGAAGAAGATTAAAATAGATTTTTAAGGTTTTGACCCTTGTGACCCCATTTGATCTACAATTTAGAATCCTCATTTGCCAAGGAGTATGCACATAAAATTTCAGCTCTCTAGAGTCATTGGTTCTGGAGAAGAAGTTGAAAAAGTGAAAAG
Organism: Phorcus lineatus; assembly: GCA_921293015.1. Taxonomy (NCBI): domain Eukaryota; kingdom Metazoa; phylum Mollusca; class Gastropoda; order Trochida; family Trochidae; genus Phorcus; species Phorcus lineatus. The sequence continues at coordinate 34,604,860 of OV121097.1, read as the reverse complement.
TTTACGGATGGACGGACGGACGGACGGACGGACGCCGGACGCCTTGCCATGCCATAAGCCCATCGGGTCTTTCAGACCTGATGAGCTAAAAATTGATAATCATGAAACATCTTCATGTAATGATGCATGTTCATAGCAAAATTTATCAAAAGTTAATGATTACTTTTGAAGTTATGAGCCGGATAGGAATTGTTCACAGTTCTCTTACATGTATTAATTAATCAGCAAACAGCTGGATGATTGAAACACAAATATCATTGGCCTACAATCTTGTTAGGTCTATAATCAAAGTGTTCCTGGTAAACGACTTAAATGGCTGCACAAAACCACCTGGGATGCATCCAAATACTTACAAAAGGATCCAATTGTACAAAAATTGCAACAGACGCAACCACACATGACATTCACGAAATAGGCAAGCAGTAAAATATGATTTTACAGACACAATAAAATATGTACCTTGACATCATCCGGGCTCATCACCTTCTTCTCCGCCTTTGCAATTTCTCCAAGAGTGACTCCAGACATATTGACCTGTGACAGAGTAAGTTCACAACTTTATAACAAACATCACAGCTGTAAGTTGATCTTTAAAAGGACAATCCTATGGGGGTATTTTTTGTGGAAAAACTTCAAATGGATGTTCCCGTTTATACAAGTTAGTTATTTGTACATGATTGTAACATAACTAAGTTGATGAGAAATGAAGTCAATCATTGATGCTTCAAGGATGCTAAAAGTCTTCATATGGCATTTCATAGGTATTGTTGATTATCATAAATCATTCATAAAAAGGTGTATATCTTATCCATTTGTAACATCACGGTTTCATGTTAACACTGATTACTCCCTGCAAGACATCTAGGACCCGACCTGGCCATGCAAATGGTAAAAGACATTTTGTAGCTTAGGATTTAAACCTTATGAAAACATTTTCCCAAGTCTTGTCATTCATCCAAATACACTACTTTATTCATAAGGTGTATTGTCATAATGTTGTAAACTACGTATAAGTACAGCAAATTTTGTCATGTCATTCTGAGAAAAAACAATATGACGGACAGATTGGCACTTTAACTATACTGTTCAACCTAGGTGACATGTTTTAAACGTAACAGAAATAAATTTTAATCAGCCAAACATTCAAGAGCATATAATCTCAAAAGCTTTAGGGTCATAAAATGTGTTATGAAATGTGTGTTTATGGTTATTCACAAGTGTAACATTTATTACTGAATGACACAGCGATAGGCGCATGAAACATGCAACCCTCAATTTGACTTCTACCCAATAATTGCATAAGTAGATTATCTGAGGCATTATCTGAGGCATTAAGACTAAGAATTATCTGAAGAACTGGGTGTCTCTTCAGTCTAGTCAGCTGTCTGGAAAGAAACATGTCCCAAAATTATCAATTATTGTTATATTGCAATACAGATATTTTACATATTGGTACAAACATCTAAAACATCAGCTATATCTTGATATTTTCACATTAACATTTTCTGTGTGAAATAAAAACTAATCGGTAACTAATTCTCGAATCACCGGTGTACAATTGCGATCGTATTTCTGACATGTATTTGTTTTAATTTCAACTTAGAAAGATTAATAAGTTTGAAATTTGGTCAAATCAGCTCAGACTCAGAAAAAACAATCTTAGCACTTCTCTTGAAATTGGGGTTTCTCCATACCCAACCAGAGCCTGGGTTTGGCCACCTGAAATCGGGTAAACCCACCGAAATCCGGTCATATCCCATGTATGCCGATGAAGCTTCTGATATGGGATCTACTGACGATTATCTGTATACTGCAATACAGAAATGTGCAAAAAATGGTGCAAACTACTTCAGACGTATCGGACAATTTTCACATAAAAATTTTATTTGTGAAATTGTTTAAAATCAAGCAAAGAGAGTCGTGGTCGAAAGTTGTTAGTTAAATGAGCTAAAAGGGAGAGAAAGAAGGGGAGAAGATAGGGAGAGAGAAAGCTTCGGAGGTTGTGTTGTAGCAGTGTGGTGTTTAGCTCTATGTAATGGGTGGTGTACTGCTAAAATTGTGTTAGTATGTGTGTTATTATTATGCAGTGCGGGCTTATGGGGTTTTCTATATGTCTTACCTGTTATTCAAAATCTTGCATGTGGTATTAGTTTTGTAGCTGTAGTTACAAGCCCTCTTTTGCTACTTGGTCAGCTTTTTCGTTGCCAAAGCTGACATGGTCAGGTACCCAGAGGATCTTGATAGTTTTACCTTGGTAGTTAATAGTTGTATGACATAAAGGATTTGGAAGTTGATGCCTGCACTGTTTTTAGTGGATTTGTTTTAGAGCATAAAACCCACTAAATGAATCTGAAATTATTTAAATTTTACAGTTTTATTTTATAAGAGGATTTTGAAGTAATACAAACATGACCATGAGGTCTGCCGTGAAGACAGATTGGTCATTTGGTAGTATATGGTTTAAACATAATTTTATTTCGTATGAAAATTGGTTTTGCAACCAAGCAATTTGGCGTATTTTTACGCCGCTCCAATTTTCATCAAGCTAGTTACAGGACATAGCAACGAAAGTGAGAAATACAAAACTAATGAAAACATATTTCTGATGTAAATATCAAAGCATAGTGAAAATTATCAAGTGTACTTGGGTATGCCTAGTCATTGGGTTAACTGCAGCTTATGATTATAAATGTTAATTTAATTCATAATAATCTAAGTGATTCAAAGAAATCATTTACTTTTGTTGACGAACTCGTGTAGAGAATTAAGGATGTTACTGTTCGTTAGGTAGCTCAAATTGACACTTCTGTATAAAACTGTCATTACATCATATCCATGAATATAGAAATACAAATTTTTCTTAAAATATAATAGTTCTGACAAATTAAGAGATAAAAAATCACGTCTTCATTATGTGAACATCAAAATTGTGAGTTTATGTGATGTTCATGGGTGTTTTGTGTGGTAAATATAGTAGCCAAAGCCCGTGCTACGAGCCTCAGGATCCCTGGATCTGTCAGTGTATATATGGCACCAATTGGGCCAGTTGTCTTGTATGGATTGTAGTGTTGTTGTATTAGCGTGTGCAGGGTTTTGTTTTTCTGTGATTTTGGTGAGGTCTAGGTTTATGCATTGTACTTGGAGTTGAGGTGTGAAGTATTATATGATTTTGTTTTGGTAGTGAGATGTGTTTGAGGTTTGCCTGTGTTATGTACTTGATTATGCTAAGAGAGATTGGAGAGGTGATTGTTTTTTTGTTTCCTAGTGATGTTTTGCAATTTGATAATGGTGAATTAAGGAGATTTTGGATGAAGCATATATTGACACTTTGATAAGGGTATAAGGAAGATAACTCTGTAAGCCTTGTCATTCCTATCGGAATCTGGTACAGTAGTACTAAACAGAGTGACGTCCCTTTGGGACCCCTGTGTGTAAACCCCTTGCCCTTCCGCAAGAAACATGTCTGCGGTAACTGAACTTTACGTTGTTCTGCCATCGACTATGGTCGGTTATAGTGAAGACTCGACAAAGCCGTTAGGAAATTAAAGGTGAGTTGGTCCCTTCTCAATTTGTCAGTTATTTAACAAAAATGTCCATATTAAGGTTATAAAGTTGATTTTAAAAAACTTGAATATTAAATGCAATGATACAATAAATCCTACTATGATATCAGAAATATTAAAAAAAACTTTAATCAGTTAATTTAAAAGATTGCTATAAAAAAAACAGTATTTCATCCTTTATTCTCAGTTCAGAGTGTAGTTAAATTCAAAACGTTCCTAGCTGAACACATTACTAGTTCATCCATTTTTAGCAGTCTGATTTTAATACCTTTTATGCAGCTGAGTGTAGATTTTAACCCACTTGGCCGTTCGAACTTTTTCACTATAGATTACAGGTCAATTGTAAAGATTAATAATTTCATTACATCGATAGAAATCACGAGTGAGTAATTACTCATATGCCTTAAAATAGCAAATTTGAACAGAAAAGGAATGCCTTTAAACTTGCCATTAACTCGATACGATGAACAGAATCAAAAGCCTATAATCAAAGAATGCGACCTATAAGTTTTAGTTTCTTAAATAAGTACTTATGTATAGGGTAATATAGAGTAAATAAATGATTAACAGTGGAATAGCCCTGTCTGAAACCAAGATAGGCATGTGTTTTTCACAAGATTCGCTTTTCACATAAAATAACTTCATTACCTGGCACTTTACTATTTTTAAGGGATTAAGAGCTGCATGAATTTCCCTGTCAGTAATTTTATCAATGTCATCTAGTACAACAGTTTCATTAAGAATGACATCATCATCTGTACATGTTATACTAGCTACTCTCTACCGAAGCAGCATCAAAGGAGCACAGAGTATGTTGCTGGGGTCAAATATGTTAAACCTTGTAAATGGCGTTATTTCATCGAGAAGAAGTGGTTGTCTATGAAAATCAGCATCTTAATGCTTATCAGTTCAGTATAGAGATAATAAACAGGTTTACGTTGCAACTTATGATCGAAAACCGGACAATGGCAAGTGGCCAACAATGGCCAACAAATCAAACGTAATTATGGAATCTTACTGCAAGCATAAACAAAGGCAAACATTACTTGTTAGCGTTAAGTAAATCATGTTACTAATATTCATTTGAAGTGAATGTACAATTTTGACTTGTTAATATATAATTTGGACATTTTGGAGATAAAGAAGCAAGTATAGGAAGGATATTTGAACCAAGCACAGGACAAATGGTAGTTTGGCTCTTGTTTAAGCTGCATAAACATTTTTGCTACTTACTCTGTGTCATTTTAACAACATTACTGAAATGCTTAAAACAAATGTGACAGGGCATATTTCATATTATGCCTATCATTGTTATCATTGTTATCATTCTTCCATTTTCATTATATGTTGAATGTTGAATGTTCATATGTTTACTGTTGTATTTGTTTGCCGTTGAACGCCACCCCTATACATCTTTCACCTTTACTTCTTCAGTCTCTGTAGCCCTGTCAACAGGGATCTCCCTTCACTTCTATTCTATTTTTAGCTCTGTTGCCTACTTCCTGGGCTTTCCTTATTCTATTAATAGGTCACATCAAAGGTTTCCTTTGATGTTACCTGTATTCTAATTGGCTATTGTAGTCCTCTGTACTCACTTCCTCCACCTACCTGATTTCCACCTCACTCCAATTTCTGTTGCTGAGGTGGAAACATCATTTTCCATTTACAGGTATGGTGATTTTCTTATCTGTTTCCATCTGCCTCATTACTTTATAAAACTCTTTTATAAGGTGCATTATGTGTTCTAAATGATAATTTAAAACTACTAAAGATAATATTTGATATATCATTAATTAATTTAATTCAATAAATAGTATTCACAACTTAGTAAATTAAACATGGCCATGCCATGTGCTTTTAATAAAGTGCAATATTTCTATCTTTTACCATTGATATTAATTATATATATTAATCAACCTGCAATATGAATGTGATATTTAAAGTAAATGAAATATATTGTTGAAATGGTTAATTACTTGATATTCTATTTTATGACTCCAATTTCTGTTGCTGAGGTGGAAAAATCATTTTCCATTTACAGATATATACCTCAGCAACAGATTCATCAACTCATCAACAATAAATCATCAAATCATCACCATATCTTTGTTGTCTTGTCTTGACCAAGCGGCCCAGTGCCGAACAAGTAGACATCCGGCCACACAAACATTGCCACTTATTGCCTACGAGAGATGCTCCTGAGAACTTTCCAGAACACACTGGAGTTAGACAAACTTGATTTCAACTTGTTTTGAGATTGATTTTGGTAGGTTAATTTACTAGTCCTAAAACAGACTAATAGTAGTTTCTTAGATGATATTGATGTTTGTTAAGATGAGTTTTATTCTTTCGATAAATTCATAAGCTCTTATGTGCTGCGTTTTTAGAGCAAACACACTTGCTGTAATAAAACTCCCATTTGGTTTATCACTTCCATGTAATGCTTTTTCTCATACCATAAGCAGAGGTTAAAACTATATCTGCAAACTTCAGAAAGCGATATCAATCTCAGAACTGTACGAGAAACAATATCTTTGGAACTGTCAGTTACTGACATCACTAAGATATAATAATAATAAATAATAATAATGTGGATATTTATATGGCGCCTTTTCCACGTCCTAAGACATGCTCAAAGCGCTGCCTACATCATTACCCTGAGGGAAGTGTACTTTCAAAGCTGCTACTAAGCGCTAAGTCCGTACAACCCTATATTCGGGTACCCATTCTAACAGCTGGGTGGACTGAGTGCAATGTGGATGAAGTGCCTTGACCAAGGACACAACACAGTTTTGGACCAAGGTCACATATTGTTGGTGTCTCCACCAGGATTCGAACCCGAGTCGTCGGCGTAAAGGGCCAGCACGCTAACCATTACACCACTGTGCTCTATATAATATAAGAATGTGTCAGAGAAGATTTCCATCTGTGTGCTGTTACGGACGTTTAGACAATAGTATTCCTTCTCAGATCTGTGTGGTCAGTGTTTCAAATCTATTGTGAGTGGGTCAGTTCAATCTGCCTTGTCTTGCTTTAGTAGATATAAATTATGGAGTATTGCGCAGACACATGTAAAAGATATGGGAGGTAGGGAACCAGAACCAAGGGAGATAACTGCATATGGTTTGATAACAAATGCCACATTGCAAGTGCTATTGCAAGATCTAAGGACACTACTTATAATCACTATAAGAATTTGTGTAAAGTGTAATCTAGAAACTCTTTTTATCTGCTTATTGAGAAATTACAAAATGTAATTACAAAAGTAAAAATGCTAGATTGTTGGACCAGTATCAAAAGGAAGTGTACCAAAATAACATTTCACCTGTGGAATGAAAAATATTTATATGATTTTTTCCAGTGTAGAAACTATGTTGAACAAGAAACTGACTTTTACAATACCATACATCAATTTGTTGAATCCATGTCAGATGATGTGATTGTATGTTATGACTTTCTTGATAAAGATATTTCCCACATGGAGATATGTAACACTATAAGTGGTTTTTCAATCAATCTTTATTTGCACTGAAAGAGGCCACAGGCCTATAGTACATATTGTTAACACACTTTAGGCAGTAGAGAGTACATTCGTTCTACGTTAAAAGGCATGGTACAGAAACATTGCTAGATTTTCGACATGCATTTTGCTGGAACAGCTTAGTAATGATATGAATTTATAGATATTATGACATACATATGCCTCAAATTCGAGATAGGCTGGACAGACACAAAGAAAATGATACTCATCTTCAGTTTCAGTTTAATTACACATTTGACATAGTCTATGTTCTCTTTCCAAACCAATATACTTACCGGTTTCAATTAATAAGTCATGAGAGGAGCAACAAAATCTTGAAAGCGAAATTCTAAATTTCCTAACATTCAACAATGATAAATAATTTTCATTGCATATAGATTGTTTGAACATTCTGAAGTAGAAACATTTATTTGAAACTGATAATTTGTAGAGCCGGTCTTGTAGATGTATATCTTGCAATCGTTGTTTAAAGGACATGAGAAAATTCGATTGCGAATCTATATATTGTTCTAGCCATATATACTCTTCAAAAAAAGAAACGCAAAGCCAGATTTTCAATAGGTATTTCAAAGACATTTAATTCATGAACTAACGATGGAAGAAATATGAATTTTTGCACAGGTAAACAACAGAAACCTAAGCTTCAGCAACAGTAGTTGAAAGTCTCAGCGTTACATCTGACGTCACGTACAGTCAGTAACGAGTGTGGCCCCCATGAGAGTCAATTACTGCCTGGCACCTCCTGCCCATAGACGAAAGCAGATTGCGGATGACAGCCTGGGGAATTGTAGACCATTTGGCAACGAGAGCGGCGGCCAGTTGCTGTAGTGTCTGAGGTTGCTGTTGTCGCCGTCGGAGACGTCTTTCCAATTCTTCCAAGAGACTCTCAAATGGGTTTAAATCAGGGCATCTGGATGGCCGTGGCGGAACGTTGATGTGGTTGTTTGCTAGGAAGGCTGTTGTGATCCGTGCTGTATGGGGACGGGCAATGTCCTGCTGAAAAACAGCGTTGACGTTGGCCATAATGGGGACGACGAGAGGACGCAAGATCTTATCGATGTAGCGATGTGCTGTCACCTTGTCCCTGACGTGCACCAAGTCACTCCTGCTGTTGTAAGAGATGGCTGCCCACATCATGACACTCCAACCTCCTAATCTGTCCACTTCCAGTATGCAATTTGGTGCAAATCGTTCACGTCTTCGACGGTAGTCACGGGTCTTCCATCTTGCCCGCGGAGCATGAATCGGGATTCATCACTGAACCATACGGTTCTCCATCGTCCTTGAGGCCATACCCTATGCGCTTGAGAGCATTGCAGTCGTAGATGACGATGCTGACGGGTCAAAATAACGCATCTAACAGGACGTCTTGGTCGTATCCCTGGCTCTCGTAGACGGTTCACGCACAGTCTGGTTCGATATTCTGCGCACTCTTGGTATTGCGGATGCAGTGGAGACAGCAGTGGTCATCCTTTGACGTAGGTGGCGCAACCAGATATAGCGGTCCTGGACAGAGGTGGTGACCCGAGGTCTACCGGATCTGGGAAGGTCACGTGTTGATCCCTGCTTTTGGAAGCGGTTGCGGAGCCTTGATATGGTGCTAGGGGACACATTAAAAAACCTTGCAACCTCTGACCTGAACTCGCCTGTTTGCAATCGTCTGATTGGGTTGTTCCTCTGGGCTTCGATAAGTTGTGGCATTTTCAAGTTAGTGTTGAGAGTTTGAAGCAAAGTGAAGCCATATCGAAAACCCTGCACTTTTATAGCGCTTGTTGTGCCTTTTGCACATGCATAAAATGATGTTGCATAAGTGGATGCATTCGACTGCAGCTGCGTTTTTGAGATTTTCAACTTTTACCAAACCGTGTTAAAAGTTATTCATTTCCGAACATCTCTGATGATGAAAATGCATTTTGTAAACTTTATTACACAATATAATCAGCATTCGTAAAAATCAGTTCCACATATTTATGTTTATATGGAATTTTCAATTTTTGCGTTTCTTTTTTTGAAGAGTATATTACCAAATCCTACTGAACATAACAAATGTTTAACATCTGATACCCAATTTTCCATTTTCATCATACAACAACATCATATTATAAAAAAATTTCGGTAATCTAGAAGATGGCATATTCAATACTGTTATCCAGTATTTTATTGCTTTCACTTTTGATTCCACATATAGTGGAAATCGGACACATTTGCCGTTGACCATTATGTTTGAAGCAGTAGGTTTCACAACTAAGAATTTTTTCAATGCAAATAAATTAACCCTTTCCAGAACATCAACATTTTTTAATCCCCAAACTTCGGAACCATAAAGGAGTACTGGGCTAATCTTAGAATCAAATAACCTAAAAAAATGTTTTAAAAGGTAAATCGCCCAAGATATGGATGTATCTCATGATACCTAGTAATATTTCCTTTCCTTGCAAGATCTAAGGACACTACTTATAATCACTATAAGAATTTGTGTAAAGTGTAACCTAGAAACTCTTTTTATCTGTTTATTGAGAAATTACAAAATGCAATTACAAAAGTAAAAATGTTAGATTGTTTTGGACCAGTATCAAAAGGAGGTGTACCAAAATAACAACATTTCACCTGTGGAATGGATACAATATTTATATGATTTTTTCCAGTGTAGAAACTATGTTGAACAAGAAACTGACTTTTACAATACCATACATCAATTTGTTGAATCCATGTCAGATGATGTGATTGTATGTTATGACTTTCTTGATAAAGATATTTCCCACATGGAGATATGTAACACTATAAGTGAAATAGAGTGTGGTGAAAAGTACAGGTTATTTAGGTATGCCTATCGAATTTTTCAAGCATATTCTAAGGAGGTGCCATGAAATGGTTAAACTAATTTGACTTTATTAACAAGTATTTGTATCGACTGAAGATCAGCCTTTATCTTATGTATATTGACCAAGTGTGAGACCAATTTAAAAGAGATAGAACTTGATAAATTCTACAGAACTAATACATCACTTTTAAAAACTTAACAGTTACAGAGAAATTAATATTCCATGGAAAAAAACTTGTATAACCAAAATATCAATGTATGCTACAGTGTTATTCATCAAGTACTGAACACTTTGGAGATGTAGATCTGACAGCATGGCGGGTTAGAGAACCTGAAGTTAACACCGAGTCATTCATGACAACAAGCAATCAGTCATGAATTGGAACCAATTAGACCACTATATGGCTAAAACAACAGATAAAGATGCCAGATAAGTTCAAGTTTTGTAAACAGACTGTTATCTTATTCATCATCTAGTAGCTAGGTTGTTTGAATCATATATGGAAATAAAAAATATATATAATATATATTCATTCATCAATAAAAATTAGATCTATGCAGGTATTATGTAAAATTAACGTCTTCTAATATTTTGATAGTAGTTCCAGTCAAGTAAACAAAAGTGAATAACAGTTCAACCATGCACATATTCTGAAAACCTTTTAAAAAGTTAAGTGAAAAATTAATTAGAACTTACGGTAAATAAAAATGTTTTCATCTGAATACAATGTACACTCGTATTTTGTAACCAAAAAATCTATAGCATGTCACTTCTGTTTCTAGGTGATTGTCTTACCGATGGCATGACATCATCAGATGGCACCTAAATTAAAACAGTACTGTTTGCACTACAAGATAAAACCCAATTAGGAATTAAAGCCATTTAGTTATCGAAGAAATACTTTTTGTTATCATGACATAGCTTAGAATTGCAAGAATCACTTTATAATCTTCAGTATTTCATTGTACAATTTGTTTGAACAATATCATTATTTTGGAGAGCATGATGTCAGTGTTTAAAAGCAACATCAGTTATAACCAATCATCGTTCATAGCAATTGCTTTATATCTAGGTCCGGAAAGAACTTGGTTCCAAAAAGATAAATATGATGAATGCACACTTATTCCAGATGTGGAGTCACTTAGTAGATCCACGATGCTCTTCAAAGGCATATAAAGAGCAGAAAAGTCGTACAATTGGAGTGATTCTTGCTGCAGAACTTCTGCTCGTCCCGAGAGTTTGCTTATGTACGTCATGAGTCTGCGTCGTTGCTCAAGTTTTCTATTCTCCTCATTTTTCTCTGCTCTGAGACGTTTAATATTGATTTTACATGAACTGATTTGTCTTTTCTGATTTGCAATTTGTTCATTGAACCTTTGTATGTTAGCTTCAATCTCATTGCATGTCTCCTTTTCTTTATTGCAATCACGCCTGGCTCGTGAGAGGGATTGCTCAGAGTTCTCGAGGTCAGATTCAGCATCATCCACAGCCGACTGTAAAGCAGTAAGGGAAACAGCAAGCAATATCGGAGTTGTTACTAGGTTGACGAACGGAACAATTGCCAAAACTGTTGCTGCAATTTTTGTGTTCTCTTGATGTTTTACCGCTTGGTCATAATCTTCTTTTTTTCTATTTACTATTCTTCTCCTCGAGTTTATATCAGCTTCTGCTTCTTCTAATATTTCCTGTTGCTGCTTAAGGCTACGCTGATTCTGTTCAAGCTTTCTTTTCAAATCTTCATCTTTGGTTTGCATTGATCTCAATTGTGATTGTGCAGAAGACAAGACTGCTTCTTCATCTAAACATTTGCTTGTTAATTTAGAAATCCTGTCTTCCATCTCCTTTTCATCACTTCTAAAAGTTGTAAGCAGACAATTGCATTCTTTTTTTATTTCTATAATATTTGGTGTAACAGCATTCAGGATTTCCATCAGATTATTGAGATGTGTAACACCATTTTGTAAGTCTTTCTCAACCAGTGCATAAGATGCGGTGGCCATCGTCTAAAAAGTAAATGTAGTATTTCAAAAATAAGCTGAATCACCCTTTTTCAAAATGCAATTTGGTTTAAAACTCTCTTTTTTTATGTTATACTTCATAATCTTAATAATTTCATCTTAAAATCATTGTTGACTATTAGCCATAGAGAACAAATAACCCTTAGAAGAACATGCACAGAAATAATTAACTACCTACAGGGTACTACTCATGACTAAGCAATGGGTCTGTGAATTGTCTTATGTATGTTTTGTATAGGATATACGCTCTTGACAAAATGATTTTGTCATACATTCAGTATTTAGTCATGTTCCCATGGACACATAACCAAGCACCTTCACCTGTAACCTTGAAGTAGTACATTTAACAATAAGTATAGGAGTTCCAAACAATCATGGTTCCTACGCTCAAAGTCAAAGGCAATAACGCTGGACAAATTAATTACCACCCTAACTTTTGATATGCACTTCACTTATGTATACCAATAGCATGTGTAAACTTTCAGATAGAGTGATCAAAAACTGCAGCGGTGAAAAAAGTTTGATTGGATATCCTGTTTATGCTGTTAACAGGCGTAAACACTCTCCATTTTGTGAAGGCACTTGACTTTAATGACCTTCGAAAAGGTGAAGACACACGTGAGTGTGTGCGGTACTGAACTTCTGAATATTGATGATTCAAAAGGGAGGGTTCCCTTACAAAAAAAAAAATCTACGGTGCTGTAATAGCTCTGCTTCATTGCACCAATGTTGCAACTTTGAGTGAAACATGTCCCAGGATCTTGTCTGATCATTAACCACAACACTTCTGCTTAAATAAGCAAGGTAAAACAATGCAGCAATGGTTTTGCTATACATGACTGGGTGGGCTGAGAAGTATCATCTACTGAAAAGATATACTTTGGAAACACAACATCCTTCTCACCATCATTTTTGTTGTAGCTAATTGGTCAAATGACAAAGTGTTAAAAAATTCTTTAACTCAACCTGCAAAATACTTTGTTCTAAATATGCAAATTTTCTGGGAAGTTCTTTCTACTATGGGACATAATTAAGATCTGAGGAAGTTTGATAATTGTGTATGAGTCTAAGAAAATACTTGTTTTGGTGAAATATGCAATAATGTTTATACATTCATGTTCTGTTAGGATTGTTTAAGTCATATCATAATAAGGGAATATTTTCTTTTCAAATATATGATTTTACATTTAATGCATTGTATCCCAGTAATTAAATACAATTTGCATAAGATGAAAATTTATGTTGAAATGATCAGAATATGTTCCAAAACAAAGTAAATGCATGAACTAAAAAAAGACATTTAAAGTTGATAGTGATAGGTTACAGTTGATATGATCATGCATAATTTGAGGTTTTACAACTTGATCAATCAAACTTTGTTCATTTAAAGTCGTGAAAAGTATATATATTGAATACAGGGTCTGTATTCAATAGGCGTATGTAATTGACACACTACAAATTTATAAGAACTAATTAGCATGTTAAAATGCAAAATGAAAAACAAATAAAAAAATTAGATATCAATATTCATCTCATGCATATATTTGATTTGGATTTTATGAATAGATAACACGAAGTGAACAGAAATGAACATACTAACTTGCATCTGACATATAGTCAAAATACAACTTGATTGGCTACATTGATTAAGATGTGTTGAGCTTTCAATTTAGTAGTGGACCAATGAAAAGTGGAGAGAAAGGCACTCATTGTCCACTGTTTCTCCAGTTTTGTTAATTGCTACCTCAATGGCTAAATCACTTCATGGATCATTCAGTTGTTAACAAGTTTGTAAAGTAAGATGTTTAATAGATGTTATTCAAAATGTTTTATTCAGGTTGAATTCAAAGAGTCAATATCTTATCAAGTTCCTATTAACACTTATGTTCTCAAGACTTATCTTAATCAACTTTTATGTTCATTTACATTTGTAACTTTTGATAAATAAGCTGTCTGTGTTTCTGTCTGTTTAAATGTTTATATTTTAGTTACTTAGTAATTAACATCATATATACAAAAAGGTTAAATTGTTATCTTAGGTTGTGATTCAGAGAGTATCCTTGGTTAATTTCACATTCAAGTCATTTAACTATATCAAAATTAATAGCAAATATAGAAAACATGGCAAAGTTGAGCTGTTAAGTAAAATTTAAAAGGGATTTTTCTTTTATCAAAAATTAAAGTTAATATTGCATCTGCTTGACATTTAAAGTACACACCTGGAGAGAATTGTCTTCAAAATACATTCAGACCTCGATAATCCGAACACTTTTATTTTTCATCAAAAATGTTCGGATAGTGAAATTTTCGGACTACTGAAATGAACCAAGTCTACAGACAGACGACAACGTATTTAGAATATCAAATGAGTCTTATTTCATATACACATAACAACTGGGATACATATATTAATAAAACAATCATTGTACAAAATCATCAAATCACAAACTGCTGACACGCTCAACTCCCGTGTCAATCCACTGTCATTGATGTTTACCGATTCAATCAGTGTGGTGCTCCCTTGTCTAGGGGATTACCGAACTCTTTGATGAAGCAGAAATAGCTGTAATTAACTAATCCGTTACAGCTAATTAGCGATCGGATTCGGAGACTGAATCAACGGATTAATGAATCAACATTTAATGAGTTTATATAGAGATTAGTTTGGTTACAGCTTGCAACCGTTCGGACACTGCGAGATTCAGATTATCAGTGGCCGGACTATCGCAAGTTGACTGTACACAACAAAACTTCATACAGATGATTTGGTCATTCACAATTAAATTTATTTAATTTTAGACACCAATCGTTTACTTAGACGCGTGCATTGCGACCATATGCATACCCTCCTATCGCACGCCTTATGTTCTGAACCCGTGACTGGATTTCAAGAGGGGGTGGAATCATTTGAAAGAGAAAGAAATTGTCTTCACTTCTATATAAAATACATACCTGCTTACTCGGAATAAAGATACAGCTTGTGCCGCAAAAAGGTAATTTTAACATTTTTTTAGTTTTAAACCATTTTGTCACACCAATTTTCTCAAGATGTACTTATTTAGACAATTTTTATATCACATGATAGAGAAAACGATTGTCTTTCATTCCATGTATAATTTAATTGACTTTGAGAAAAAATAAATAAAGACATCTACGCTTACGCTAATTCTTCTATTCAAAGCTTGTGAACTGAACGGCGATTTTGACATTTGCCCTTCTTCCGCTCATATCTTGTCAACAGCAAAGCGCATATTGAAATTGTTTACCTTTTGATAAAGAGGGAATACCATATTCGACTTAATAACCGCCCACTCCCCTATAAGCGCCCACCACCACGTTTTTGACTGAACAATATGCGTCCTGATTTAGCGCCCACCTCTCAACATTGCTTACCTTGCATGCTGATTCATTGAAGAAGGTTTTTCAGTCTTGCAATTAGTCTTTCACTTCTAATAAAGTGAAGAATACAGGGGATTTTAAGACCTCTAGCCACCATCAAAATGATAAAAGGTACAAAACCATATTTCAAAGACATGTGTATCATAACAAGAACAAAGTCAAGTTGAGCCTGCTTAAGGATGTTCGCTCCTCACACACTGCGCATGACCAAACTGTCAACTTACAAGTCAAAGTTGCAACAATCAAATAACCTTGAATCATATGATACAAGACGATATTATCCACAAAGAAGCATAAACCACTCGACTGTAAAAACATTCAGACCTGTAACAACACCCCTTTCATTGTATCATTACCTTTATTATCTCACTTATTGTATTTGTACATAATTAATTAAATCAATGGCTTCCTGTATAACAATATTTATTGTACCAACTTATTTTTTTTCATTATCCACCTGATGAAGGGGCAAGAAGTAGCCCAGAAACGTTGTGAAAAAAACTAAATAAAGAAGTTGTCATCCATAACATCATCTTGTATCACTACACCAACTTCTAAATGCCTTTGAAGACCTTGAATCATATGTTCTTATTGTTATACGCCAAATTAAAGCCGTAATGAAGTTACGATAACTGGTTATTTCGGCCGATTGCGCATAATAAGTGAGCAGTGGGAATAAACAGAGGGGGCCAAGTCTCAAGTTACAGTCGCATGTGTTTACATTCGCTCTCAAGTTAAGTTCCCGGTGTGTACAAGTGTTGAAACACAATATATCATGTCACTAAATTGAGTTTATGAAGCTACCTAAAGGTATTAATGAATTTACAAACCCGTGAAATTGAGGTTATGAAGCAACCTAAAGGTATTAATGAATTTACAAACCCCGTGAAGCAATGCAACATTTCTCCTTGGCAAACACGGTCTAGACACATGAATTTTCTCAATTCCTTGTTGAAAATGATGGGGGGAATGATCAAGCTTCCCCTTTAATATTCTGCCTGACAGTGGCCGCAAAATAAACAATTCTGCTAAAAACTGAAAACCAAGGGTCAACACAGGTCATGCTCATCAGCTGATTGTCCGCTATTGGAAATAGGTCATGCTTGTCAGCTGATATATACCGATGATTTATCTCACTGAATGCACTTAATGTAGATTTTGTTGTAGACTTGATTTTCATTTTAAAAAATTTTAGAACCTGAAATCACCACTGAAGATGCTAAAGCTGCACAAATTGAAATTGAGGTAAATAAATTGATAAATATCAGATAAAACACATGAAAATTGAATTCATTTGATTTATTCTGATCATAAAATATAATCTGTAATGACATTTATAAGCGATAAATTTAAAATGATGAGGATATATTATTTAACCGAAAAGTTATATATGTTGTTGCTTCAAAAAGTAGAACAGAAATGATGAATATTAAGAAAAGTTATGATAATAGTTTTGCAGGAATTTGGCTGAAATATTGCACAAGTCCAAGCAGCATTAGACAACTTTCTCAATTGAATAATTCCTTCATTAAATAACAATTAGTTGGTTGGTTTTTTGTCAGTTTATATTGTTTTGAAGTATCATACTATTTATGACAAATCAAGAAGGGAAAATCCTTATTTGACCATTGTCAACAAATAATAAAATGATAATAAAACCTTTGTATATTTCTGTGTCCATGAATGATCATGTAAAGTAAACATGATGAGAGAATCAAAAAGGTCTTTGAGATTAGTCATGGACAAGTTTATTAACACTGAAATCTCTTTTATCACAATTGGAAGGTTTTCAGTTTTCATTATGTCACTTTATTCTTAATTGAATGTATCAAAAAAATTCTTTACAGCTGTGTTTATCTGCCAAATTCGTAAATTGTCAATTAATCATGATGAAAACATCTATAAGCATCATATCATATTTGGCAATTCCAGTTTAGATACATAGAGAATCTCATCCAAGTGTCTTCTGATATCAATTATATCAACACGAGTTGATGAAAGTTACAAATATCCGAGGCTTGCCGAGGATATTTTTACTTTTATCAACGAGTGTTGATATATTTGATATCAGAAGACACGAGGGTGAGATTCTATTTATCATTCAAAATCATTTTTCATTACATTTGAATGACAAATGAACATTACTGAACACCGTGCTGCCCTGAGACTCCAAGTGCGGTGATGTCATAGCATTGTGACGTCGTAATGTTTATGACGTCATTGCATTGTGACGTCATTACTTGATGGTATAAAACAACTGTGATGTCATATACTTGACGTCAGAGGGGCATTGTTCAAAATCTACTGCCAAAAGATATCTCCTAGGAGATATCGCTTGATCTTGCACAAGCGATATCTCCTGTGGAACACAGTTTTGGATGATAAATGCTTTTTAGAACCCTAACTTAAATTCATAAACTCTTGTTGGCAGTTATTTGAGGCTATGGATAATGTTATGTGAGGTGTACAATGTTCTTAGTCACATCTCTCCTTCAAACTTATGTATCTAATTCAAAAGGAAAAATTATGTTATCATTGTATGGAATGTAATGGAGTTAAAAAAGATATGAAAACATCAGATGTTTGCCTTTTTAATGAAAAGGAATCAACTCTAATGAGTGTAGTTAAAAAACTTAACAATCTTTTCAGATACATGTGTACTTACATTCAATTTGGAATAGAGGATAAACCATTCTAATGGATGCAGTGACTTACAGATCATACAAACCTAGGATGTGTTCTGACCATGTAAGTTTGTCTGTGAATGTGTGTACCAGACAAGACACATTTCTCTAGGCATTTTAAGTGCGCTTCATGTTGACCAGTTGCTTCCCTTCATGACTTTTACTTGCTGTACCTATATAAATGTAATGTGATAATAGAAATAAATTGAATTTTTGTTTTACTTCTATTGTTTTGTATTATTTTCATGTTGATTTATTGTAAATCAATGATATATGGGGTGTATGAAGAGAAAAAACGTGTCTGATGTATTTTGATTTTTTTTTTGTAAAAAATTTGCTGACTCATCAATTTTCATTTGTAACTGTCATTTGAGCTAGTTCTATAAACTGTTTTTCTCAGAAGTAGATGTTGTTGAAAGAATATGATTTGGATGTATGCATTCAGGTAGATTTGTAGATAATTATTGGGAGAAAGCATATTTTTAGTACAAAAATAGCTTCAATGTTGATAATTTGATTGAAATGTTTCATTACATGTTGTGCCCTAGCGGCTAAAAACCCACACTACCATATATATTTTATACTTTTTTCTAGAAGAAAATTATGTTAACTAGAATATATTTACATATGAAAAAAAGTTTAATACAGGAACTAATTAAAATTTAAGATTTCTCTGAAAAGGTCAACATTTTCCTATAGACTCCCATGTTAAAACTCTGACTGACAAAGGGATCTTTGTCTTAAAATATCTCGAAAAAACCCACACTAACCCCCATATTTTTGGGAGGATATTTAAAGCAAATACACTAAACCTTTGAAAAATATAAGTTAGAAAAAAAGTTTAACACTTTAAATTTGTGGAGCGGACATCCTTAACAGGCAATTTTCTAATCTTGTCTTAATTGGATTTATAAGCATATAAGCATTTGGGTTATAAACATTTTGATTATTGTCAAAATCCTTTGTGGGGTCAACAAAAATTACCAAATTCCTTTAGATTTCAAATACCGGTAAGTAATTGACAAAATTTAGGCTTTTCAGTATTGGGTCCATGAAGATTAGCAACTTACATTCTTTTACCACAAATAGTGGTATCTAGCAATAGAAGATTACCATTTGCATTCCTAAAAACATAATGGAGTTAGTGTTTAAAAGTACTATTCAAAAGAATTGCAACACCTCTAGACTGACTATCATGAAACTTCAAGCAAAATTGCCAAAAGATTCAATGAACTTTTTGATGAGAATACTTGGCTAATGATCTGAATTTCATTCAGTCTTGGCATGATTTAACATCTGATGTCAAAGACTTTAACATAAAATAAAAGGATAATAATAGCGAATGAATTGTCAACTTACTGGTTAAGGAACAGGTATGTATACACAGGGTTTAATTGTTCTATATAAGAAGGTAAGAATTACCCTTTTGGTTGTGATTCCTAAGCCACACATTATGACTTAATGTCACTTACCCTAGCTCATATATATCTCATACCTCTAAAATGAAACATTATTAACATCATATAAACATAAATTTCTAACTCCAATGGGCTGCATTCTAATAAAGGTAATTATCACAAATCTAAAATTTCCTTTCTTTTAAAAATAATGTTTTTGTGACAAAACTTTTGCTTATATGCCTATAAACATGCATATTTCATAATAAACTTTTTAATTCATGTAAATGTTCATAACACCCTGATAGAATAATGAACCAGTAGTTACAGTCAGAAAGCCAATATACATTAGCCTATTTTAACCTCATTAAGTTAAAAATGAAAAATACCAAATTTGAAACATCTTAAAGACAACATAGAATTTGACCAATTACATTGTTATTTCAACTGATGAAAGCTTCATTCAATTCTGTAAAGAATGTCATATGATAACCTATTTTGATTATATACATGCAGTCCTGTCACATACAATAAGAATGATGACCAAGATGCGAGGAATTACGGTTTATCTGTCCTGAGTGGATTATTGTTATAAATTCCGAGCTTTAGCGAAGAATTTATCACAATAATTCATCAGGGACAAATAAACCTTAATTCTGAGCTTTGAGTTGGTTATTCTTTTTCTTACCCAAGTCAAATCTAAGAATATTTAGGTTACTTTGGAAAATACTTCCGTTAAGGCGAGTTGTAAGTGAACTCGGTCATTGTATTCATGCACGACGTACAATGATTAAAGACAGTTAAATGTAATCTCAGCAATTCATTATATGTTTGTGGATCATATATTAAGCAAGACAATCCTAAATGAATGAAGTAGTAAAACAAACCACATATCAAATATTTTACGTTTCATATTATTCCATACGAACTTTTTCCCATGACCATTATGAAAACTTTAATACCTAGCATATTTGTGCCCCTTTGTTAAGAATGAACTGTTTGTAAGACTTGTCAGGCAGAGATCAACAGAAAAAAATTATAAAAAAGAACTATGAAAAAAGGGAATTATCTCATCCTTGTTGTAGTACAGATATCAAACTTAATAAATGTCTATCGAAACTGCAAATAACAAAATTCTAAGATAGGCCTATATACCAACTAAGAGCACATTTAGGGACAGTGGTTGACATGCTTTCTATATAGATTCAAGAAACATACATCTATTTATCTTTCTTCCTCCTCATCAGTCATTGTTTGAAACAGGTTTTCATTGAAAACACAAAAGATTAATTTCAGATATAGGTTTTACTGTACATTTAACAGTCAATTTACAAGAATAGTTTAGTGAATCAAACATGTATGGTTTTTGAAATGCGTTTAGAAAAAAATATTTCCTCAGTAAGTCAATGTTGAAAGTTTTCAAGGAAACATGCTTTTAAAAGTGAATTTTTTCTGAGGTTCTTAGTAAGCAACAATTGGCATATGAAATAGATTATGGTTGAGGTTTGTAAAAATTTAGTTTAGGACATATGGTACTGACAAAACCACCTTGGGGGTCAGGGGTAATAGTGTAAGATTTGAAAAGTTAACATAACTTCAAAAGATATAAATGAAATGACTTATTTTTCAATGATAACATATTTCATACCTATCTTCTGACACTTAGCAGAATATCAACATGTTTTAAGAGGAAAAGTGATCAACTTTCTGAAAAATAATTTAATATCCAGGTTTGCTTCTTTTTCATACCAAAGCTTCTCATACACATCGAAATAGTATAGGTAGATAAAGATGCATCAGACACAAAACTAATGAGGTTTTAGATGTCGCAATGAAAACCATAGCTTGATTAATTTTTGTTAGTTACCACAGTACAAAATGTTTTAAGTATAAATTTCCTAACAGCATGCAATGAAGTAAATAAATTACTTTAGCAAAACATTGTTTCATTTTATGAAAGTTAACTAGTCATTTTCTCATTTTGGTACAGCTTTAAAGCAATGAACTATATGTCTAGCATTCTTAAATTTTTGCCTTGCCACAATGAAACAATGGATTGAATTGAATCCAAGTTCTAAGATTGCGGAGTCAAAAAACTCAAGAGTTCTAATATCTTTTT
This sequence comes from Phorcus lineatus, assembly GCA_921293015.1. Lineage (NCBI taxonomy): Eukaryota > Metazoa > Mollusca > Gastropoda > Trochida > Trochidae > Phorcus > Phorcus lineatus. Next base: position 34,583,317 of record OV121097.1, on the reverse strand, counting down.
TTGATTATATGAAAAACATAACTTACCTTGAGTAACCCTCGAATCAAAATAACTGGAAGATTGACTAATGTATTTCACGTACAGCTTTCTACTGCGATGTGTCAGAGGACGTCTCAAACAAACTTATATACATCGAGGTTGCCAATGGACATCCTCACGTGGTTAGCATGTTAGCAAATCAAAGTAGCAGGTTTGTGAAGTTATATACCAGAAAACAAACCATTGTTGCTAATGGACACCCTCACGTGGTTCACATGTTAGCAAATCAAAGAAGCAGGTTCGTGATATCTCCTTATTTGGTGGTTTCTTCATCGTAAAACTTGATCTTCTCCTGAAGACTCAAGTTCTCTTCCCAAGGAAACATATCTTCATTAAAGCCATTCAAATCATATGATCTATTCAGAGAACTTTGTAAAGAGCATTTTTCCTGCTGTTCAAGCCTTACAATGTTGAAATATATGTCACAATGAGTTTGTGTTGAAAACCTGTAAAATATCCATGTTAAATGTCAAACAAGAATGAAGATTTCATTCTGATACAACCAAATTTTGTTTTCAATTGTACATAAACTAATTAAGAAATAAATATTATTAATACAAACTTTTTTAAGAATTCATTTGAATACAAACATTTGTATGATGATTTGAACTCTCACCTCTTAATAGCTATTTTTGCTTCATTTTGGAAATTGACAATCTAAAAGTACAGATTAAAGTGACACAGAGAATCTTTAATGATTTTTAAGTGTCTTGAATAAGTGCCACATTGTCGAAGAACATAGTTAAGTTCAAATCTTCTTGCTGAACTCTCATATTCAGATATGTACTTGTTTTCTCTGATACTCGAAAAGCAGTCATTTTCATGTTTAGAAGCCAAAACTCTACAAACTGTTTACATGTACAACTTATCATATCAAGGTCCTTATTTGTAGTTGTGTCTGCGGTGAAGAAGTTTCTTAACCCTCAAGTTGCTGAATATTATTTTGACCAGTTTTGCCCCCGTGGCTGAATTTTCAAGCACTCGCCTCGCTACCGTTAATGCGTAATTAGCACCAGTGGCTGAATTTTCCAGTGCCGCGAGTCGCGACCGTTTTGCCAATATATGGTTTGTTTACGTGGCGAAATACGGATGTAAATATCGTTGTATACAAAGCTAGTCGGCGAATCCCGTGTTACAAATGGAAGATTCTTACCTGACACTTTGAATGAAATTTCTATTACCCCTAGAACGGTTTCTATAACCGAAGTAAACTTGTTTTCAATTCGGGCGCCGTAACTCAATAAATTCTAAGAGCGCATGCGCGAAATGAAAACGAAACTACAGACGAATAGTTCCTCTTGACATCGATATAAAAATTATTACAAAAATTTGTCTAGCACGAATTTTACAATTATTCAAAAATTGTCTATATTTCAAACTCTATAAAATCATTTAATCACTGAGTGCACATAGACAAATTATATACGGAAATGAAGCTAATTTATTGCTCTATATTTTACGATAAATTTCATTACGATACGCCATCCTAAACGAAAGATATAAATAACGAAAGCAGGGTAGTGATAAACCCCGATAACGTTCTGACCCCCACAGTAATATTACTAAGCTAGTAGCCCCGGGCAAACGCACGCGCTCAGCGCGTGCAGGCTGGGTATCCCCGCTGAAAAATACACTCACACTTAACAGAAATTGTCTTTATTTCCAATTTTATAATTCAAGTTATTCGCTTTGTATACATGCAAATTATATATGGAATTGAAGGCAATTTGTTCTTCTTTACGAATAAATAAATCATAATAATCTTTTGCTGTGTATTTAGAAGTTATTACCAACGAAACGTGGGTAAAGCTAGTGAATAAAGTCTTTGATAATCGCCTTACCGCGACATTTGTCGCATAATTTCCACACGTTTTACTTTGATGCAAATATGGGCAAATTACACATGAAAATGAAGGTATTTATTTCATCTTTACGTTGATATGAAAATGATTAATATGTACCGCTTGGTTTGGAATATATATAGTTTGCAAAGATTGTCCCCTCAGGTATTTGAGAACAGATTTTGATAATTGCGACATCACTTACCGCTCCTTTATTGTTTCATTGTAATTTGCAAATTTTATATAGAATTGAAGACGATCCTTTTCTCTTTATTGTGATATAAAAATGTTGATAATGCGCTCTGCCGTTAAATAGATAGGAAGTGTAAAAAGCAGTTGAAAAAATCGCTTCTCGGTTAACAAGATATATGAATAGAGAAATTGCCTGTTTGCGCGATGCTCGTCGGGTCTTTACTGATTTTCGTTTACATACAAATTTTATGTGGAAATATAGATCATCCTTTTCTCTATATTTTGATATATGAAATTTCAAAATGTCCCGAGAAGTTTATGTGATATAAAGTGCGAGAAAATGGTAAATACACAAAGAATATAGAAAAGTCGCAATTTTGCGGCACTTGCTGTATCTTTATTTTATATACTGCATATAACTTTTTTACATCAAATCGAAGACAATTATTTCTTCTTTATCACGAGGTAATCAATTTCAAAATACGCCTAGCTGTTGAGAAGATATGAACGAAATAAAGGCACATGTCAAAATCGCCGTTCAGTTTACATGATTTGAATAGAGAAATTAGCTTTTTGTGCGGCGCTTGCTGTGTCTTTATTTATTTTTGCGCATGTACAAATTTTACATGGAATGAAAGACAATCTTTCTCTCTATCTTACAATATAAAAATTGTCAAAATAAGTTGAGAACATCATGTGAAAATTGGTGTGACAAAATGGTGTAAAACTAAAAAAATGTAAAAATCACCTCATTTACGGCACATGCTGTATATTCAGTTCAGGTAGCGCATATTCGTAATTTATATCGAATTAAAGACAATTTTCTCCTCTTTCAAATGATCCCACCTGTATTGAAATCCGCCCAAGGGTTTAGATCATACGGCGTGCGAAAGCAAGGTGTGCTTTTGTTTTGAGTGCGCACGCCTGAGCAAACAATAACGTGCGCGTCTCGATAAGCTCGTGCGCGAGGGGAGCAATAACTCACAGGCCTATAGCAAGCCCGGCGGGTAGTGGGGGAAAATTGAGCGTTTGTAATGCATATTTTCGGTACGATAAACATGACCAATATCTATAAAACTTTCGGAAAATATGCCCCCATTCTTTAGAACAACAACGGGGAAAAAATCGGCAGCTTAGCGAAAGCCGGAACGAAAATACACGCGTTCAACCGACACGACTGCCGTGCAATTTTTTTCCGGGATCCGCTACATGGTACAATTGCGTTAATTAGTAAATGCGTCAGATTACAAGTCCGGCTTCCGGGGTTCGCTAAGGCTAACTGCGGCGTAGTTTAATTTCATCCCGGACCATGCATTCCGTAAACCGCGGCTTGAGGGTTAATCTCATTTGACTCACTGCTACACACCAGCCATGGTGAAAAGCATTAAATTGGTAATTTGTAGATTCAACTAGTACCTCTATATATAATGTACTTATCTCTGCACAACCATATAGATAAATCAAAGTTACATTATTTCAGTTTCATAATCTCAGATTTAATGTTCTCACAATTTAGCATGCAACTACATAAATAACTTATTTACTTTCTTCAAAAGATAAGCGATCAGCATATTCAGTCATTGTTGCTGGAGTACTTTACACAAGCTATAGAGGATTAGATAGTAGTATTTTGTCCTCATATATCTAATCCTACAGTGAGAGATACATCTAAGATTGTATTATTTTGATTTCTTTTAGTTTAAGTTACTTGTATAATTGATTTTAGAAACATATGATGAAGTTATTGAAGGGCATTAATACATATCTAAACATATTACTTATTCTTACTTAAATGTGGTTGGAAGAAACTGAATTCATAATGTGGCATAAGTAAACACATTTCATTTGCTGCTCTTGTGTCAACCTCACGTGTAAACTTGGCCACTTAATACATGATCTTAAATGTTTCTATCATACAATCAACCATACTCTGGAAGGAGCAGAAACAATGTTGAAACAATACACTTGGATTTCAGAATTTCTGCTCACATTCAAATTGTTGAATGATTTAAAGAGAAAACGTTGTATATGTTACTCAATTATTGCATTCTGACAAAATGTTTATTCAATTCTGGATGTTGGAAAACTGTTTGGACCTAAACAGGGCCTAATTAACTTCTTACAGACCCTTTCTTTTTCCCCCAACATGGACAGTAAGTAACTTTGAAAATCAGGGACATGTCATACTGGATTGTATGGAAGTGCCTCTTGAATCCTTTTTACAACACAGAATTTCTAGGATTAAGAATTCAGATATTGTAAGGGTCGAATGTGGGGATACACCTAGTACTTTTGAAACTCAGGGACATGTTATACTGGATTAAAAATAAACAAGTTAGCGCATGTCTAATCTTGAATTCATGGCTATTGAAATTAACTACCGGTATTCAGCAAGGTTGAACCAGTACTGGCTTGGTTGAATCATAAACTGCTAGCACAAAAACTGTTACCGTAATTCTAATAGATAAACATTTACACATGGACAGAAAATAGATCAGTTCTTAATTTAGGCATTTTTATAAATTCCTAATTCAGTCCATTAATGATTTACATAAATTGACTTGTGATTAAGTGCTTGTGAAAATCGCCATTCAAATATTTGTTCTATTCAAGTGTGAGTGTTCTTAGAATTAATTTCTCAATGTATATACACTTTAAGTATATTAAATATTTTAACAACCATGAAACTGGTAATTTTATGCCTTTTGAAGAACTTGGTAACAAATATCATATTTAGTTTGATTTTCTTACATACCAGGGTATTAGGAGAGCTGTAATTCGATACTTAAAAAAGAGAAATTTTACATTAATTTAGGAGATAAGTCAATTTGTTTTTAATAAAACTAATGACCAATTGAAATGGGAAGAATCATTAGAAAAGGATTTTCTACAGAACGAATGGGAAAATATAAATATGAGGCCTAATTGGTCTACACAAAATGTTAACTTAAAATGGTTTCAATATTAGATAACTCAGAATATTTTGACAACTAATATTTTATTGTATAAGATTGGCTATATTGATTCACCATTGTGTTCTTTTTGTAAACAGGTGCCTGCATGAAAGCATTGTTCACTTATCATGTGATTGTACTCATGCTAAACAAGTGTGGAAAGAATTGACAGAATGGCTTAATAAGTTGGCTGAAGGATGTATTGAATTAACACCAGAAAATATTATTCTGATTTGCTTAACGTTTAAGAAAAAATCTTTGGTTGTTCAAGAATAAGTGTTTGGCTGTATTACAAGTGATATAGTTAACAGTTAATAAATATATATATGCCATCAAAATGTTCTTGTAAACTTTATCGTTTTAGTAATGGTCTCTATTTCGAAAGATCTCAAGGCATTTTATCAAATGTATAATGTTTAAACTTTTGAAAGAAGTATAAATAGTTGAATATAGAGTTCATTCAATATATTGCAATTATTAAGCTGTATATTGCAATTCATTGCATTGAAAAACTTGGTTCAATGCTAATCACTAGTTATTTAATTCAAATTTATCATAAAAAGCAATTTATTTATTGTGTTAATAATATTCAATTCTCAAGAAGTTTTGTTAAGCCATTGAATAAAAAACATTATAGGATAATGTTATCTTGTATACAGAAAAAATTCAAACTTGGGTGTCATGACATGTCCCTATAAAATCTTATCTCGACTTGCACAGCCATGTCGGATACCCATTGGTCAAAACCGGTCACGTGCCGTTGGTATATTTCGCTATGTCAAACTGGGTCACGCGCTAGCCTAGTAACAATATGCCGTCAAGAGTTATCTCCCTTGAGTGCATTGTTTGTAAACAAACGCTAGCGGTAGATCAAAGGATGAAGCGTTTCGCCTGCCATAGTGTGGAGGAAATAGATGAAAAAAGGAAACAATTACATTCAAAAAGCACGGTCAAGGCAAATGATCAAAGTGCAAGACTTCTGAAGGAATATCTCAAAGAAAAGGGTGAGAATGAACATTTTGAAGACTTTCATCAAGATGCACTGAACGACGTTCTCGTCAGTTTTTACCTTGATGTAAGACGAACCGACGGATCGCTTTACACTGTTAATTCGCTTGAGAGTATTAGGCATGGCCTAAATCGTTACTTGAAGTCTCCTCCTTGCAACAAGGAGTTTGACATTATCAAAGATAAGGAGTTCGCGAAGGCGAACGACTCATTTAGATCGGCAGTGGCCGAATTAAAACGAAACGGGAAAGGTACTACAAATCATCACCCAGCTATAAGTGAAAGAGATTTGCAAAAATTGTATGCTTCAACCTACATGAATCCAAACACACCTTTCGGCCTACTCAACAAAGTTCAGTTTGACATTAGATTGTACTTTTTTAGAAGGGGAGCTGAGAATATGCATGCCATGAACAAGAACACGTTTGAGATAATAAATGACTCACATGGGAACAAATGTGTGAAAAAAGTCGTAGATGAACTCACCAAAAACCACCGCGAAAACGATAAGGAACTGGTGTCTGCAATCATGCCTGAAAATCCTCGTGATCCATCCTGCCCCGTTGCATCATTCGAAAAATATTTGGATAAACTGCACCCCTCATGTCCGAGACTGTGGCAAAAACCAAGGGATTGTTTCCTTGATGACGATGCAATTTGGTATTGCAATGTTCCTGTCGGGGTTAATACACTCCAAAAATTCATGCCTTCTCTAAGCAAAAGCTGCAACCTGTCTCTAGTATACACAAATCACTCAATCCGTGCCACTGGGGCTACACTGTTGTCCAGGTGTCAGTTCGGTGCAGCCCAGATAATGGCCGTCACTGGCCATAAGAGCGTGTCATCTCTCTCCGTGTATCAGCGTGTTGACGATTCTGAGAAAGAACGCATGGGTAGAGCTATCCAGAGTAAACTTTCTATAAATCCAACTGCTTTGCCCCCATCTAGTACGCGCCCGGCTTTGATGCCAGCGTCTTAAAACATGTCACTGTCTCGCCCGGTTTCACAGTCGGCCATTTCACTTCCTAGCGGCGGCCTTGACAGAAGCGTCGACTTTCACCTCAGAGGGGTCAGCTTGGAAGATCTATTTGGTGAATTGAATGACAGAAACACTGCAACCTCTAGACCACAAATGCCACTTCTGTATCAGTGCACTATTAACAATCTCCACATTCACTACAACAAGTAGAATGTCCAGGTGTTGACCGTCTATCCTCTCGTACAGAGCAGGCCGACTCGGGTGCAGTTTCATCTTCGAAGCCAGATAAATATCCAGGTTATGGGGCCTATTGACCTAACCTCGCACCCCAAGTTTATTCAAAATGTTTTCTTACACTATAGTTACAGTTGCGGTGTTATGTGTTTTTTAAACAGTTACTTATACATGAATATTTTGAAACTGAATGCCACTGTGCATTTCCAACATTGAATGGCTTGGTCTCCAAGGTGGAATGTGTGCTCGCGGTCACGTGACCGTTTCAGCGGATATGATGTATCTCCGTTTCAGCTACTGAAGCGACTAATTTGTAAAATTCCTTGTTTTCAGTCTAGACCGTTGCACGGTCATAGACCAAACTTTTTGTGCTGAATACTATGAAATGAGTTCAAAAATTGTAAGTTCACAAATAAAAAAGTTACACTGGCATGTTCGGCCGCCATTTTGGCTCTCTCGTTCTTTCCCTCCAGATTTAAGGCCTTTATGAAGGGTGCTCGTCGAGATAAATTCGTTACCATGTGTCCACGAGTTTGATATGGAGATTTATCATGTGTCCGAGTTAAATATCAAACGAGAACGAGTTTGATATGGAGATTTATCATGTGTCCGAGTTAAATATCAAACGAGAACGAGTTCATATCAAACTCGTGGACACATGGTAACTTATAGTATCTTGAAATTAGAGATTTGTTGATGCAGTAGCCCCAAACCCTTAAAAGCTATATTTATCTTTCTCTCCAGAATTAAAAGCCCAACAGAGTTGGGCTGATGGATAATATAAACTCCAGTCATATTAAATCGTTATTATCTCGACTTGGACAGCAATGTCGGCTACTGATTGGCTAAAAGCGGTCACGTGCCGTAGGTATATTTTTCTATGTTAAACTGGGTCACGCACAACCCTAGTAACAGAGACGACGTGCTGCCAAGAGTTATCTCCCTTGTCCCACTGTTAGGTAAACAAAGGCTACGCTACGCTGGTTTGTTGAAACCTATTATTAGCTCAGTGTAGTTTCCACTAATTGAAGTCATTCGCATTTCTTTAATGGAACCAGTAAGTTCTTGTAAAAAGGAAATGTTCGTGCGAAAATACCTTTCCATTGGCCTACTGGTTCACTTGCCCGTAGCGAGATTGTCCGTCAGTGAGCTGAAGATTGGAATCGTGAACTTGAAAACCAATCTCTATACACATAGTAGTCGAGGTCATCGCCGACTTTTCATTCATATCGAACATTCAAACCAACCTAAGCATTATTTTGTGATGTCTGCATGTTCTATGCGACCGACACGTTCAAACTCAATCGCATCTTTCACGACGGTACGCCATGACAGTCAGGAATTTACGGCGATTTTAGCGCCGCTTCAAATCGAACGTTTCCAAGGTGGAACGTGTATATATGAGGTCACGTGACCAAACAATCAAAACTTAAAAAGCCCCGTAATATTCGTTAGATTTACTCAAGTTCGTTAGTCTGTAATTTCTGTCTAGTACCGCTGCACGGTACTAGACTTTACTTTTCGTGCTCTAAACGATGATATAAAACTCATATTTGTAAATTCATAAATAAAAGAATAACATTGACAAGATCCGCCGCCATTTTGACCCATCCAATCTTTCAAGCCATATTTAAAGCATAAAATGAAGGTCCTCGTCGAGATAAATACGTTACCATGTGTCCACGAGTTTAATATGGAGATATATCATATGTCCGAGTGAAATATCAAACTCGAACTTCGTTCTCGTTTGATATTTAACTCGAACACATGATATATCTCCATATCAAACTCGTGGACACATGGTAACTTATAATAACTGCCTATGGAATGTTTATGGCTTATGTTTATTTAAGAAATAGAAGACGAGTTGTTGTGCATCTATCATTGAATAAAACCTAGCAGGGAGCATAAAACATGAAGGGCGCAGCCGAGTCAGCCATGCGGGACAATAGATGCCCCCTCAAGTTTGATCAATGGACTTGGCCAATATGACGTCATTTGATAAGTACCGTTCTTTTTACTGAAATGACGTCATTAACCTCACGCATGGTAGTATCGTCAAATAAGGCACATCGTCGGTCCTATTGTTCGCCATTGTTTTAATGCCGTGGGTATCTTGTATTTCAACTTACATAATTGCTATATAAAGCCTAATTTATAAGAAGCTACAGAATCCAAGGATGTATTTTTTATCCTAAGTTTAGGCGTAGTTAGCGTGTGTATCAAAGAAGCAACTTATGTGTTTGAAGTTTCAATCTTTTAGATTTTTTGATTTTTTTATTTTCCATAACTTTTATTTGAGTTTTGAGGGTCAAGTAAAACACTCTATGGCATTGCCCATCAAAACTATTTATGTGAAACAATTTCATCAGACTCTTATCTTCCCCACTACAAACATATCTATAATTTAACATCATTTATAATGATGTGTTCTTTTATTTACTAAAATTAATTTTGATTTAAGAAATTTCCAGGTAGGGGAGAAGAAACTGAGGATAGAAGTTAGAAGGGAGAGATGTCACTCAGGACAGCTTTTTCAAAAGCAATGAATTGATGTGGAGGGTTTGACAGAGGACCAGCGGAAGAAAAGAAGCCAGATACAAATACAAAATCAGCATTACCGTATTCGACTTAATAAGCGCCCACTCCCCTATAAGCGCCCATCAACCATGTTTTTGACTGAACAATATGCGTCGTGTTAAGCGCCCACCTCTCAACATTGCTTACCTTGCATGCCGATTCATTGAAGAAGGTCTTTCACTTTCAGTCTTGCAATAAGTCTTTTACTTCCACTAAAGTGCAGAATACAGGGGATTTTAAGACCCCCAACCACAATCAAAATGATAAAAGTTACAAAACCATATTTCAAAGACATGTGTATCGTAAGAAAACACTTTCAAGACTAAACTTGAGGAAAAAATTTATCGTTTAAATTAGCGCCCCCTTTTACCAATTTTTTATGCGCCCCGGGCGCTTATCACGTCGAATACGGTTTGTATTATGAGAAGATTTATTGCACTTGATATAATAATATGAATAAAAGATGAGTTTGCTGTTATCAAATAGATAAGACTAAAAAGAGTTCAAGATTGTTCATAAAAAAGGCCTGCTCCTCAATATATAAAAAAAAGCGGCATGGCAAATTAGGACCAATCTTACTTTTCCTTTCCTTTATTACAAATTTAGCTAAAATAAAGAAATCTTTCTATGGTAGTATAAATCATAAATTGAGTGAATTGAGAAACATAATGCTTTTTAGTGAAATTTTTTGAATCAATGCTCCACATATATTATCAATGCATGTGTTATTTTATTTGTAAAACTGTGTCAATTAGCTTAACAGGGTATGCAGACACTGCACTTGCGAGTTGAGAATTTGAAAAAGTCCTGTTGAGACTTCACATTCCATGTCTACTGCAATACCTAACTTACAGGCAGACACAATACACAAAAACATGTCTCATGTATATCTTCATATTGATGATCTCTTTAATTTCAGGTTTTAGTCCATTAACATTATCTTCTGATAAACATTAAATATTTAACTGTTAAGAAAGTATTTGAAGATTATCTCCACTAACAATAAAAAAAAAAGCTGTTGATCCTCACTTCACACTAATTTCTTCATGAAAAAAGGAAAGGCCTTACTGCTGAGAACTTGTAAATGATAAGAAATTTACTAAAATGAAATTGAAAATATAGTCGCAAGGGACGTCAATGTCAGGATTCAGAAATATATGAGCACCCTTGGCTGTTGGGGTTAAACTAAGTGCTTTTCCTATTTAAAATAGCGTTTTTTGGATACATTTTCAGTCATTTTAGCCTGATTCATAAGATAACATCTCTTTTAACTTTATCAGGTTTTCCTTTTCAAATGAATTGGTAACACTTCTTCTGAAGATTATCTATAACTGTCCTGGGAGGGCTTGGGACACTACTAAATAAGTGATTTAGTTTTGGCAGCAGTAGAGATTTTAGTACAACATTTCTTCCGAGAGGGGTTAAAATTCTCTTAGACCACAATGCCATTTCTTTTTCGATACTCTCAAATTTACCCAAATAATATATTTTTGTCATATTATCTAACTCAACGTCAAACTCTATACCCAATAGCTTAAATTGGGTTTGAGACCAGTCTAAATTCTATTCTTTACAAATCTTATATCTTGTTCGCTTTTTTGACCCAATCCAAATCACTTTGGTCTTTTCAGCGTTGATTTTTAACCCTGTAAAATCTTGCAAAAAAAGTTAAAGTATTCATTGTTGCGTAGAGGCTTTTTTCTGATCCATCTAAAGTAAGTGTGGTATCATCAGCAAATAGTAATAGAAGAGTTAGAATATTTCCTATCTGAATACCATGTATATTTTCATTATTTCTAATCATAATTGCTAATAACTCTGCACATATGACAAATACATATGGCGATATTGGGTCACCCTTCAGCAGCCCCTTGAAACTTTGAAAAAGGAACTTGCATATCCATTTACTATTACACAGGATTCTATTTCAACAAATAGTATCTTCACCCAGTATATTATATCAAGCCCAAAATTGAGAAATCCAGGAAGATTGCCAAAGTGTATTGTTTGCGAATTTGGCCTACTTTGATGTCTTGCTTGATATGAGCAAGATTATTTAGGGTAGATCGACCCGGAGTGAAACCACTCAGTCAGTGTTCTGCCGAGGCCGCGCCCTTGCGTCATTCCCGCAATAAATTTACAATTGACGCAATGATTTTAAAGTAAGCGGGTCAATGGGCGCGTTAAAATGTATCTAAAATCGATTTATGATCATTAAAATTAAATGTCAATTCATATCTGAGCTACTTCGTATTTGGATCGGTAAAGAGCGCCCGTAACAACACTTCGACCGACTTTTTCTATAACATTTGATTTCATTGGACGTTGATAAGCATCCGTTCACTATTGCACCAATCGCGATTGTCGATACATTATTTATGCAAGGGAAGTAACTCTAATCACTCGCGAATCGGGCGTGAACAAGCAGACGCTTTTCGCGATGGTTCAAAGAAATGAGATAAGTTATCAAACCTCTATGTGTATAAGAAACAGAAAATATTCATTTTAATGCATAAATACTCATCACGTATTCATAGACTTTAATTGTATGGAATTGACTATTTTTATTTATTTTTGATACAGAAACGAATCGATAATCATTGACATTGCCAACTTCTCAGACGCGAATCCAGATTAATATTTCGTTTTGTTTTAATATTTCCTTCAATCGTGTTACTTATTTATGTCAACAAAGAAAAATGATAGAATATCTTTCACTTTTTTATGTCCAAAGATGACCCACTGACATTCTAATAAAACATTTTTTTGAGTCTCTGGTCGTTATTTAGGGGATGGAGGTTTGCAGGTGGCTTTGGAAGCGATGTTTTACCATCCCCTCCATTAGCTTGCAAAGGTTGGAAGTTAAGGCGATTGGAGTTGCGGTCCCCGGGGGGTTTATTTGGTTCAGGGATAGGGATAACTAGCGCTTCCTTCCAGTTGGAGGGAAGTTTGCCTGATTGCCAAATGGAGTTGTAGAGTTTTAAAAGTGTGGATGTAGTGGAAGGGGGTAGCTTCTTAATCATTTGTTAGGAAGTGAGGTCTAGCCCTGGAGCCATTCCTTTTTTCCTATTATTTAGTACATGTCAAAGCTCTTCCATGGTGAAGGGTTAATTGATGGGTTGGTTGTTGTTGGGTTGTTTAAAAGCACCATAGCACACCCTTTTTTCGTTTAATAGACTTACGCGTAGATTACGGTCATCTTTTGATGATAGAATCTATCAGCCTCAAAGTACGATTTCATATGGTTCATTTGGAACCAATGTGCGTATTCAAATTTTAAAGATATTTAATAAAACTCAAAATACAAAACGTACCGTAACACTAATTCTACTCCCGTGCAGTCTGTTGGACAACCAGGAACTAAAGCGAAACCTATGGATTTCTCTCCCTTGGCATTGCTCGGGGTCGGCACTACAAAAGTCGCTGCAGACAAAACTCGGTCAAGACCAAAATGGCGGCTAATGTTTATGTTTATGGTCGAGGTATGCATCCCTGCAAAATATTCGCCGAATACATATGCCTTGGGACGAGATGCTGCTCAATAAGGACGAGGTAAACAACGGTGTATTTAGGAAGACGGCAATGCAACGCTGGATCGAAGCAACAGGCACAATGTCGATGATGACAGACGAAATGTCAGCCCTGACAGGTGAGCAAAACTTCAATGTATCAGTCAATCGTTCATTCACTAAATCTTCCTTGCATGTCATCGCATCAATGAATTAATTTCGTTCTTATGATGAAAAATATTTTCATTATTTTTTTCTGAAATACGAGATCCACGAAGATGAAACACTTCGTCATATTTATTTATTATGATCGCGCGGATCGAAGAATTTATATCAGAAAATAAACATTGTTTTTTGAAAATCAGACTTGATTTGTGTACACAAAGCCCATGACCTTAAAAGGCACACTATCTTTGCTCCGATGTCCGTATCCCTACATATATACTTTATAGATTTTCTATATATTGGGATATATTACCTACAACTAAACAAATTACTGTTTATATTATTTATTACTGTAGATCTATCTATCATTGTTCTTTCAGTGCCAAATAGTCAATACTGCTATTTCTGAAAAATATGTCAGGGCACTTCGATATCCAACCGTTAATCTTCATAACTATAGGCAAATCAAAACACGTGGTCAGCCATTTTCTATTTATTACCCACAAGGCAATTGGTACAAAAAAGGCCGGAAAATAGATTCTCGTTAACCGGGCCAAACACATAAATTAAATAAAGTAAAAATACGGGCATATTAGTGCTATCTTCTTGACAGCCGCCCCCAAATTTGGCACAAATTTGAAATATAAAAGTCCTCAGTAAATGGTCATCAGCATGAAATACAATAAAGTCTTTGCATTAAATCATTTTCAACTGCATAGTTCTGTCACATATTAGGCGGTCATCTGCGCTGGACAAGTCTATGTTACTTAGTCATCAGGGCACTCAGGGAGCCGGATAAGTCTACAAACAGGCCTGAGGATCCGCTACTCACCGACCTTTACAGTGGCCGCTCTAACCCTACCATCAACCCCTGGGAAAATTTCACTAACCCTGCCAACTTGCCATGCCGACCTAACACTCTGTGGATCCAAGATCATAACCACATCACCACATCCAATGTCCTTATGGTCCTTCCGGTCATTCTGCCATTTCTGCCTCAATTGGAGCTTTGGTAGGTAGTCACGAATGAAATGTTTCCAAAAGTGATCTGCAAGGACTTGACTGTGACGCCACCTGCGGCGACTGAGTATCTCGTCTTCCGGATACACAACCTGTGGCATAGAACTGTCTCTTCGACCGTTCAGGAGTACATTTGGAGTCACTGGGTCAATGTCACTCACATCCGAGGATACATAACTCAAGGGCTTTGAGTTCAAAATTCCTTCAACTTCAGCCAGTACCGTCTGGAGTACAGGTTCTGTGACATTTTGTTGTCCGAGGGCAACTTTCAATCCATACTTCACTGATTTTATTTCTCTCTCCCATACACCTCCAAAGTGTGGAGCACTTGGAGGATTGAACTTGAAGTTGATCTTCTGTTTGGCAAGTTGTGTTGTCAGTGAGGGCACCATCACTTCCCATGCCTCACTAAGTTCCTTCATCCCTCCTTTGAAGTTGGTCCCATTGTCGGACCAAATCTCAAATGGTTTCCCACGACGTGCTATGAAACGTCGTAGTGACATCAAGTAGGCATCGGTGTCCATTTTGTCAAGCAGATCAAAGTGAACTGCCCTAGTTGTCATGCACTTGAATATGATACCCCACCTTTTCTCTGAGCGCCGTCCAACTTTCACCTGCATTGGTCCAAAGCAATCTGTTCCTGTAGAATAAAATGGCGGTTTGAAGAGTCTCAATCGTGAAGGGGGCAAATCTGCCATCTTCGGGACTTGTGGATTTGCTCGCCATTTCCTACAAACTGGGCATCTTCTCTGATGGGACCGAACTGCTTCTCGTCCTCGCAAGATCCAGTAACTGCGGCGAATTTCGGCAAACACACGCTCTGCTCCACTGTGTAACAAGTCATGGTCATATTTGCTGATGAGCAGGCGGGTTATCGGGTGTTTGGGTTCAAGAACAATGGGGTGCTTGGTGTCATCTGGAAGTTCTTCAGAGCGGCGTAGACGTCCTCCAACGCGGATAAGTTGGTCTACCTTGTCAAGCATAGGGTCAAGCTGTAGTAGTCGGCTTTTAGAAGGCAATCTGTCACCTTTCACAAGGGATGCAAAGTCATCAGGAAAACATTGCAACTGAACTTCACGCAATAACTGCATTTCCACTCTTTTCCGATTTTCAGCAGTCTCGGCCGCCCCGTCAGAACCCTCCATGGTTTTGGTCACAAGTTCGTCCCAGGTTGCACATTCAGCTGGATCAACAATCTTCAGGTTTGATACCATTACAGTAGCACAGAACGTTGATCTTAGTTCAGTGCTGTCATTACTTGTGTACGGACTCTCCTTTTTGGGCCACTGCTGATGTGGCAATGACAAGAAGGTTGGACCTAGTTTCCAACGTGTGTCCTTGCTGAGTTCAGAGAGTGTTTTCCCTCGAGTGACGTCATCTGCGGGGTTGTCCTTAGTGTCCACATAGTGCCACTGTGTCACGTTAGTCAGGGTTTGAATCTCTGATATCCTAGTTCCGACAAAGACCTTGTATCTACACGACTCTGAGTGCAGCCATGTCAACACTGTGGTGGAGTCGCTCCAGAGAAACACATTGGCAATTGGAAGGGTAATTTCTTTCTGAAGCACATTGGCGAGTTGCGCACCTGTCAAAGCCGCACATAGTTCAAGTCTTGGAATTGATTGTTGTCGTTTTGGTGCTACTCTGGATCGGGATTGAACGAAACTCACATATATTTGTCCACCTGCAGTCTCAGTTCTCAGGTAGGCAACTGAGCCATACAACCTCTCAGAAGCATCGCAGAATACATGGAGTTCTCTGGTTGCACCTTGTGGGTCAACATGCCATGGTGTGTAGCACCTAGGTAGTCGGATGTGCACGATATCCTTCAGTTCATTTTCCCAAGCTGTCCAAAGGTCACGTAGGGTTCCTGCTTCTAGCGGTGCACTCCAGTCCCTTTTCTTGTTCCAAAGTTCCTGAACGATACACTTAGCTCGTGCAGTGTATGGTGCAATATACCCAAGCGGGTCATATTGGCTGGCCAGAATGCGGTAGATAACTCTCATTGTCAGACATTCATATGGTATCTCTTTGCACTTGAAGCTAAGGTCATCTGCGTCACAATGCCATCTCATTCCGAGGGCACCTTCTGATGGCTGACAATCGTCAAGTGTTAACCATAATTCACAATCCGAGGATCTATCTTCAGGATTCACTCCTGATACCACATCTGGCACATTACTTGCCCATTGTCGAAGATGGAATCCTCCTTCATCAAGCAAGGTACTCATCTGGTGTACAAGAGCTTTGGCTTCGGCTATGGTAGGCACACTCTGGAGGCAGTTGTCAACATAATAGGCATTGGTGACTGATTGGTAGACGTTCTCATTTCCATTCCTATGATCATTCACATGTTTTCTGAGTGCAAAAGTGGCACAACATGGACTACATGTCGTTCCAAAGGGAAGAACTTCCCACTGGTATATATCTGGATCTCGGTCATCCTCTATGTCTCGCCATAAGAATCGCAGCAAAGGCTTGTCCTTGTCCAGCAGTCTCACTTGGTGAAACATACCTTTAATGTCCCCTGAGATAGCCACTGGGTTCTGTCGAAACCTCAATAGTACACCAAGTAGGGATGATCCAAGCTGGGGACCTGGCAGGAGTTTCTTGTTCAGGTTCTGTCCATCTGCTTCGTATGAACAGTGGAACACAAGCCTGTGTTTGTCATTGTGATGAACAAGGTGGTGTGGGATGTACCAGGACTCTGCGCTGTTTTCTGCTTCATCATTGGAAATCACCTTCACTGATCCTGCTTCAACTAAATTGTGGATAAGTTGATTGTGAACTTCAGCTAATTCCGGTTGATTTCTCAAACGTTTCTCAGTCCTTCTCAAGTTTGGCAGCATTGATTCAGCAGTTGCGTGAAACTGTGCACCATCTTTCGTCCGAAGCAGAGGTGTAGCATATCTCATCACTCCATCCACATTGATCCGTTTAGTTTCTGATTCCAGGGTTTGTAAAGCATGTTCATCCTGTTTAGATCTGGTGAAGTCCTTAGTACTGTAAGGCAAGACATCCATTTGCCATAGCCTTTCTACATCCTGGTGAAAGTCACTGAAACTGGGTACCTGGTTAATGAAGAAGCTATGTTGTTCTTCCATCTGACAGGCTGTGTGAGCTGGACCTTGTAGAGACCATCCAAGTTTGGTGTGCACTGCTACTGGTGTTGAAGGTGGTCCAAAGATGATTGGTTTATCTGGCACAATCAATTCAGTACAGTCTGATCCTATCAGAATCACAGGCTTCACTTTGTCAATCACTGGCAAGGATGGGTGACGAAGGTGTGGCCATTTGTCCTTGAGCTCCTCAGTAGGGTACGAATATTCGGACAAGGTCAGTTTGTCAGAAGCAAATGCTCCTCTGACCGAGAATCTTGAATTCGGGTTATTTCTCGGAGAAATTTCAAGGTCGACACTTAATCCTTCACACATGAATGGTTCTCGTCTGATTGTAGTCAACAAGATCTTATCCCTTCTTTTGTTGAGTCTTAATTGCTTGACAATTGGAGCCATTAGCATGGTCCTTTGAGATCCATCATCTAGAATAGCATGAGCGTCCATACAACTGTCATTGGGTCCATGAAGTGTAACTTCTACAATCTTCAGCATCGTCAAGTATGGTCTTGAGGGTTGATCAATGTAAGCAGGAGATTGTTCCAACTTCGTACAGAAAACTTTCTGTTCTGTATGGCTGTTGGCGTCATGAAGAATAGTAAGATGAAGTTCATTACAAGCATGACATGGTTTCTTCAAATTACAGTCTTCCATCTTATGTTTGCGACCACACTTTCTGCATCTCCCATTCAACCATTTCAAGATGGCATCAAGATTCATTTTCTTGATCTCTTGGCATGAGCTAAGGTAGTGATCCAATGATTCACACTTCGGACAATATCCTTTTGAGGCTGTTTCAGGTATGTCTTTCTTTAGAGATTTCTTGGGTTCCGAGGGAAGAGGTTTAGATTTCCCAAAAAATGCTGCTGTGGGAGCATGTGATCGTTTACTGTAATGAGGTTTCATCTTGTCTTGTTTCTCATAAGAACTGACAGCATTGTTTGCCATTCTTTTCGCTCGACTCTTGAGTTGTAACCAATCGTTGAAGTTAATCAAATTGTAGGATTCATGAATGTCAAGCTTCAGACAATGCTCAATAAAACCGTCCCTCATGCCAGGTGCTAACTTGATTAGCAACCTGTCAACGTGTGAGCCACAGTTCAGCTCTGATCCACCTTCACCTTCAAGTGATCTTAGCATTCCCACAAGCGACTGGACCGCTAATGCTAAGTTGTCAAATCCGTCACTGTCACCTGGACGAATGGCTGGCAAGGCCAGGATTGAACCAAGTTCGCTCTGTATGAGTTGTCGGGGTTGGCCATACTTCTCCTGTAACGCTTGTAATGCCATAGTGTAAGGGCAGGTTTCATACATGTATGATTCGGCTAACGTCTTTGCCTTTCCTCCTAATTGACCCATTAACACCTGGTACTTGTATCTTTCATCCAGATGGGGGTGGATGTTGACTAGGTGCTGTAACGCCATCTTCAATAGGGCAAAATCACGCTCACGTCCATTGACAAAGGTAGGCAAAGATGGTTTAGGGATACCATAGGATGAAGAGATTAACAATTCTGTCATATTTGGCATGGGTGGCTGAACCTGAGGTACAAATGGTGGTTGGGTAGCATAAGGGGCATACATGGTATTTGGCACAGTAGGTGGCACAGTACTTGGCATGGTATATGACATAGTGTTTGATGAAACCCTATCAGTGAGATTTGGCACCTGACATGGAGTATATGGCATAGTATATGGACTTGGCATTGAAGAATAAAGAGGCATAGTGGAGGAAGGCATGTGGTTGGATGTGTTAGGCAAATAATCAGTCTGATTCAATGGCATGGCATCTTGGGAAGACACAGTAGGTTTGGCAGGCATGGCATGCTTGGATGGGGAGGTAGGTTGGGAAGGCATAGTAGATTGGGAAGGCATAGTATGTTTACTATTAACAGTAACAGGGGTCTCAACATCATGATTACTATTCTCAGTTTTAACATGCACACTGTCCCTAGTATGGGATAAGGCAACACTTTTGTGTTTAGGCACTAATGGGGTTAATTCCCAGGGGTTTTCATCTTTAACAATGTTCGAAATTAATTCTGCTTCCAGAAGTTTCCTCTCGGCCTCACGGATCTTCCTTTTTCTTTCCATGTCTCTTAACTGCTGCTCACGACGTTGAGCAACTTCTCTCTCTACCTTCTCTGTTTTTCTTCTAAGTATTTCTGATTCTTTATCCAGTTGTAGTCGAGCGTCAAACGCTACATCTTCAAGTTTCCTAATTTCATGATCAATAATCCTTTCTTCCTCCGATTTAAGACGCATTTCGTCTAACTCGGCCTGACGTTTAAGTCTTTCAACTTCGGCGAGCTGCCGATCACTCATCCGTGACCGAATAGATGATTGTCTTGATACACGACTGAGGCGAGTATTCTCTGACGCACCTGATACATGAGACGTAGTGATCAGTTCAGGGTCTTCTACTGCAGAATCTCTCATGTATCTATCCAAAACATAATCGGATAGATATGCTGGTCGTTGCCTCTCGCGAGACGAAAACCGAACACCTCTCTCGGCAGGCAGACGAATGTC
The DNA here is from genome assembly GCA_921293015.1 of Phorcus lineatus. NCBI lineage: Eukaryota > Metazoa > Mollusca > Gastropoda > Trochida > Trochidae > Phorcus > Phorcus lineatus. Next base: position 34,563,148 of record OV121097.1, on the reverse strand, counting down.
ATCATTCTCACCCCTGTCAACACTGGCAGCGTTCATCGTCAATAGTAACTGTAGGCTAGGCCTATCATCCGCTTCGCGGGACCATGAAAAATATGTCAGGGCACTTCGATATCCAACCGTTAATCTTCATAACTATAGGCAAATCAAAACACGTGGTCAGCCATTTTCTATTTATTACCCACAAGGCAATTGGTACAAAAAAGGCCGGAAAATAGATTCTCGTTAACCGGGCCAAACACATAAATTAAATAAAGTAAAAATACGGGCATATTAGTGCTATCTTCTTGACAATTTCCACTACAAATAAGAATTATTCCGAATGCTCGTAATTGCAATAAGTCAATTTTATTGATCGATTTGCTTATACTGTTTTCCCCGGAATAAGCATCCCTCTGTCTTTTTTTTCAGACAACCTTCAGCTCGGGATTCAATCGAGACTCTTAGTCGATTCAAAACAAGACTCTTTTCATATTTTGGGAGATAAATCATACAGGACTACAAAACAGTAGGTTTGGAACTCTTAGAAACTGATTTGTTATGCAGGGATTGGGAAAGACACATTTGACAATGGGCCATTTTAGGGCTTTGAGTCATTCTCAGAATTTTGAATGGGCCATTCCCCTCAGAATAATGGTTAAATTTATAATTTGAATGGCCAATATTTTCATCCAATATGCAAAATGGCCCATGGCCCCTGCCTTTCCCTATCCCTGGTTATGGGTTCTGATTGATTGGCTTAGGGCATGGCATTTTATCTGGCGTCTGTTCATCTGTTCATGAACGCTTTACTTTTTAATTTTCTTCAACGGAACATTTGACTTTGGAAATCTGAAATCTGGTTATAACGACTCTTAATTAGGTCCTTTAGGTTCTTGATTTACAGATTTGTTTATCCCTTGACTCCTTACAATCGCCACAACCTAAAAGCCTATTTCCATCCTCATCTACCCTATTTTCATCATATTCTTCTGACTTCAGAAGAAAGATATCTTGGAATCTTGAAACATTGTGTGCAGATTCCTTGGATAATTCTTGTTCATAGATTTGGTGACCATGTGACCTTTAATATGCATCGCTGAGAACACACCCCCGAAACTACATTTTGCTCTTTTTTAAAAGTCCTAGGAAGGTCAAATCTTGTGTACCGACTCCCAAGCTCAAATAATTGATTTGGTCGGCCTATTGCAGCTCGTATGGTGATCCCGTGACCATTATTGAAACAAATTGAAGATAGCTTTATGAGCTATAGCTCTGATTGCATTACCTTAACTCCTTAAAAGACTCTCCACATGTTTCAATTCTCAATTTTACTTATTTTTATGAATATAAGTTTCTTTTACAAACTATGCGCAACCGAAGTACTACCCTCAGAAATATGATTTCAAGATTATCAATGGCAATATAGGATTTCTTCCTTGAATCTCTGAAATGAATAGCAACAAAGTGACAGCTTTTTAAAACTTAAGTTATGTTAAAGGTGCTATCAACAATTTCAGTAACAGCATCCAAAGAAAATTTTTTTCTGTAAAGAGTCTTAAATTGTTACATTTTTATCTGACATTAGATCTTGTTTTGTTGACAGGAATGATGCCTTTCTGAGACATGACTAGTCTTAGTGCACATCATAGAAATAATAATTTGAACACAAAGCAATGGACGTAGTGTCAGAAGTGTCACTTTGGGTATGTTAAAGCATTAATTTTTTCATCATTGTTGAGGTTGTGTATTAGTAGCTTGTGCGGAATTACATTTTTGTCTTTCTATGTCAGATACAATTGCCAAATGTTAGAAATAGCAGACTCTATTTTTCTCACGCTAAATTATTATGGCCGCGGGTCTCGGTTGCGAAGGACGGAAATTTATTGCCTAGCAGTAGTCTCAGTTAAACGCTTGTATTTTCGTTCAGGCTGTCGCTAAGCAACCGTGTTTAGTTTCGTTGGTGTTCTAAATAATGCCCGAACATGCTCCGAAAGTTATGAGAACATTGATAATGTTTATCGTACCGAAAATAAGCGTTACAATCACTCAATTTTCCCCCACTCGTGCACGTGCTAATAGCCTGTGGGCACTTTCTACCCTCTGGCACGAGCTTACCGACCCGCGCATGCTATCGTTTACTGAAACGCATGCATTTTGACCCTATGCACGCCTTCCTATCGCACGCCCTATGTTCTGAACCCTTGGGCGGATTTCAATATAGGTGGGATCATTTGAAAGAGAAAAAAATTGTCTTTAATTCGATGTAAAAAACATATGTGCGCCTCGTGAAATAAAGATACAGCATGTGCCGCAAAAAAGGTGATTTTTATATATTTTGTCACACCCATTTTCTCATGATGTGCTCAAAATATTTTGACATTTTTTATATCACAAGATAGAGAAAAGATTGTCTTTAATTCCATGTAAAATGTGTACATGCGCAACAATTCATAAAGACACAGCAAGCGCCGCACAAAAAGGTAATTTTGCCGACTTTCTTATCATGTGATCTGAAGCGCGATTTTCATGTGCCTTTCTTTCACAATGCATTTCTTCTACACCCTGAAAAATTTTTTGTTGAATTTTACATCATTATAAAGACAAATGAATTGTCTTTACTTCCCTATATCAATTATTTATGCGCGCAAATAAATAAAGACTCAACAAGTGCCGTAAAAAGAACAACTTTTGCACTTCGCAATTCCGTTAGTGATGCAAATAGGGAAACTTTGGCACTTCATATCCCCGTGTACAAATGACACATTTCAAAACCATTTATATCATTATCAAGAGGAATAAATTGTCTACAAAGTGATATATAAAATGTACATGCGCTAAAACAAACGACGATGCAGCAAGCGCAGCACAAAGGGTTCTTTTCTTATCATGTGATCTGAAGCTCGATTTTCATGTACCTTTCTTTGGCACTCGATATTTTCTATACCACTTAGCGGATTTTGATAAATATTACGTCTTAATAAAGACGGAACTTTGTTCTTCATTTCAATATATTGATCATACATGCGCACACAAAAATAAAGGCACAAGAAGTGCCGCAAATTTGGCAAGTTTCTCATTTCGTATTTCTGTAACCAAGTGGCGCGCTCAACAAAGTTTGGTATCACCATAAAGAACAGGAAATGCTCTTCAATTTGATATACAATTTGTATATGCGCTCACAGAAATAAAGATTCAACAAGCGCCGCTAAAATGTTATAAATAAATGTAATAATTTAAAAAAATGATGAAGGAAACCCTGTTTCTTTAGTGTTCAATTATAGACTTTTATAAACCATGAAAGTTAAAGGAGAAAAAACTTTTAGATTTACATTCATAGAGTTATTGAGTTATCGGGCACCGCCACCAGGTATGTCTTTTTTTCTGCCAAATCTTTGTTGAGGACGACAATGATATATGGATATCCAACTTTTTTATTACACAGTGGCGACGTTTCTTTGTTGGTTGTTACATACAGTGACTCAATCACGATCATCATTGTTGGTCGAGAAAACTGATTTTTGAAAAAAAAAGTTTGGTAGAATTCCGAGGTCCTAAATAGTTTGCTATATATGTCGGAATGGCATGAGTTCCTTCGAGTGAACTAAAGACAAGGGGCCGGGTGCTCATTGACTACGGCCGTCACGACGGATAGGCCCGTGGAACCTATCATTCTCGGAAGAGAAGTCAAGAGTTGAAAAACTTTTGTAATCCACAACTGACAATCAGAACTTTCCTGACGTAGAAGGCAGTTGTTCGCGACTCGCTGGCTCGTTGCATAGGAAGTCAGAAGGCAGCACCAGGGTTGATAATGTTGATACAACGTCGGCGACAATAGCAATGTCTCTGGTTGTACAGAGAAACTTTTCTGAGTATTGGTCAACAAGTGATGTTACGTCGACGCCCTTCTTTTCCAAGTGCATGCCCCGCGACAGGTTCTGGCTACTGCTAACGTACCTACATTTGAATGATAACAACCAAATGCCGGGACGAAACACTCTGCATTTTTCACCCATGAATAAACTTGGCTATTTGTACCAACGCATCGTGCATCGTTTTTCCAGAGTTTATAAGCCGCATCAAAACATTTGTGTTCGACAAGCCGAAGAAGTATGGGATAAAGGCCTACATGTTGTGTGACTCAACAAATGGTTATGTTTGCAAGTTCAAACTCTACACTGGAAAAACAAATGAAGCTGTTTCTGTTGGTGGGAAAACGTATGATCTCGTCATAGACTTGGTGAAGGAATATGCTGGGAAAGGGTATCATGTGTTCATGGACAATTTCTATTCATCGGTGGCATTGTATACAAACTTGTTGGAAATGGGAACTGGTGTGACGGGAACTTTGAGAGGAAATCGCAAAGGCATTCCTGAAAAGCTAAAGAAGGCAGAGAAGAATAAGAAGAAAGGGGATATGACAATCTATCACAATCAAGACCTACTCGTTTTGCGGTATGAGGACAGTCATGTCAACCGTAGAAGACGCCGAAATTGTAGAGACAGGAAAGAAGAACCGAGTGACTGGGGAAGCAAATACGAGACCACGTATTGTGCACGAATACAACAAATATATGGGAGGTGTGGATCGGGCCGACCAGATGCTGTCGTACACCCCGTTCAAAATGAGAACTCTTAAATGGTGGAAGCGTGTGTGGTTTCATGTGTTGAACGTTGCCATGTTGAATTCTTACATTCTCTATAAAGAATTCTCAGAAGACAAACCTTTGAAAACAAGCCGTCAATTTAGAAAAGATTTGGTGCAGCATATGATCACCTTCGCCGAAACAGGAAAAGTGCTCTCCCTGCGCAGACGTCCTTGTGCATGGTCGGCCGAGCACGAGCGACGATAGTATCTTGCGACTCCATGGTCGTCACTTTCCATCAAAGATTCAGCCTGTTGGAAAGAAGAGAAACCTCTCACGCATGTGTGTTGTTTGCTCCAAAGGGAAAAGAGAACTTTGTCGAAGGGAATTCAAAGAAACCAATCAGCCAGTTCGAAAGAAGAAAAGGGTAGGCAAAGAATCTTCTTTCGAATGTAGCGAGTGTAATGTGGCTCTATGTGCAGCACCATGTTTCAGAATTTATCACGTCACAAGATTGCACTAAAGCTTATATCAGTTTGATGTCAGAGAAGGAAAATGAGGGGGATAATCAAGAAGATTGAAGAAAGAAGAAAGAGGCAGAAGTGTGGATGAGCGTTACTCTCCTTATAAAGTTTATTCTTCACATCAATAAGGTGAATAAGTGTAATATAAAATACTGATTGTCAATAAAATAATCTTTTTTTTTAATCATAAAAGAGATAGAGAAAGTCAATGTGAGCTGTCACTGGACGTTCGATACGAGCCGCATCATGAACCTACCCCCAATCTTTCGCAATTTGTATTCTTAGAATCGGGTGGCGAAACTTCATACTTTTTACATCATCGTAAAGGGAAAAGAACTGGCTTTGATTCAATATGAAATGTGTATGTGCGCAACACATAATAAAGAAGCGGCAAATAATGCAAGAAATGTCGCAATTATCAATTTTTTCCCCGAAATGTCCGAGGGTCGCCCTCTTTAACGGTTCATATCTCCCGAACTATTTGGCACTTTTAAAAAAAATTTTCACCTTTCTCAAGCAGAAAGTTTTATCTTTAATTCCATGTATAATATGCATGTGCGCAGATAATAAAAATGGTGCAGCCAGTGAAGCGACAAATGTCGCAACTAAAACGATTGTCAAAATCTGTTTTCAAGTAGTTGAGGGTGTTGCTCTTTCGCGGTTCATACAGGGTTTTACGGGACGCGTGTTTCTTGCGTATTTGACCCAGAAAAATTGTGAAGGACTCTCAAAAAATAATCAGGTGCGTCCTCGGTGACGCAGTATTTTTGTGATACATATGTATCAGATTTTGTAATGATATTATTTCATATTATTAAAATACATTTTGTTACATGTTGTGATTGCTTTTATAACAAAGAATTTCGTAAAATAAATATGCCAAACCGTCGAGGTGCTCATTTCCGACTGTTACGGCTCTTCACACAGTAATAGGCATCGCTTATACAGTGCTATTATTAACGCACTGTGTGGAGTTTGTGTTTGGTTTTCACGACATGTTTTTAGCCTATTTTTAGGTCTATTTTGTATTTTTCTCGATCCCCTTTGTAAAAAATAGGCTAAACGATTAAGCTTCGATACATGTTATCGTAGTTATTATAATAATTTACACACCTACATTATGTCGGATAAAAAAAATAATTTCTAATCGGGTATGAAGATCGATCTTGTATTTTCATCAAAATTCGTAAAATCTACACATTGGTGATGTTTTGAAAATAACAGCACAATTATCCTAAAGATTATATGAAACGAAAATTCTATCAGGGAAGAATATATGTTAGACATGAAATTAAAATTTATTGTCTATGCAGTCTATTTCACAAAGACGTGTCCCCAATTTTAAAACTATTTAATGACATTCAAGTAAAGTATTTAGGTACATTGTATTTTGTAGACTTGCGAAATATTTGCAGATCTATCATAAACAAATAAAAAATTCAGCAATTGTGCAAAACACTACTTACCAACTAAGTTATTTTTTAAAAACTACCTCGGTCATATCTGTCATAGGTAAAGCATCGGTAATTCCCCACCGAACATCGATCGATCAATGTTTCAATTCAAAGCTATTACACATTATTTCAGTTTATATAAATATTGGTGATACTAATTCGATAATGAACGACACAGTTTTAGGCTACGCATTTTAATTAATGTAAAAGGTGCTTAATTACGTTAAATATTTTCAAATGTGAATATATCTTTTAGTGGTATGCAGATGCAGTTATTTCCCTTTTGCTATACGCATGCGCACTCCACTGTTTCGATGCGTGTTTTCATGTGTATAAAGCGATCAGGAAAACTAATCCGTCTTCATCTTTTTATTCAGGTATGTTCAAAGCACCAAAAACACATTCCCATGCCCCATTACACTATCATGTATATGTTTGCTAGGTTTCATGTACAGGAAAATGTTTGATGTTGTAATATTAACCTTTTCCAAGTAGCGACGTAACGTGACACACAGTAAAGACAGGTCACGATGTCGATTTCCATGTTTTGTCCAGTTTTTGCAGAATTAGTGTTTTTCATATTTGAATTTGTACGAAAACATATTCTAGGTTATTCATAAAGTACTTTAGACATTTTAGAGTGAAGTAAATCATTTTATTAGTTCTTTTGAAGTATTTTGTTACTTTGGCACAATGTTGAGAAGAGTTACGTCCCTTTTCAAAATGTCAGCGCCCATGGTTTACGGACACGGACGAAATGAATGTTTGGTTATTTTATGCAAAGTAAAGTAATATTTCCATAGGTTTTCATCTTAATAGTTATTGTTTGATATTTGAATAACTGTGGAATAGATCTAGTGTATTTGAAATATAGGAATTAGCAATTTGGCATTTTAGTATTGTTATCTTGACTGAGGGTTTGGAAAGAAGCATTCGTAAAATGTTTGCTATTGCTGAAGTACAGTCAATATAAAGTTATATTTTCCAATTTATTTTGGCAAGTCATGTTTATGGTTTTCATATTAAATACATGTAGGAATATATTTTATTTAAATATTTCCATTCTGACATGGTTTTATATTTTAATGTAAGAATGTGGTAACTTGACATTTCAGTAATGCTATCTTGATTGATGATTTAAAAAAAGCATTCATAAATATTTGCTATTTGCTATTTGCTAAAATTCAGTCAATTTCTCAAGTCATGTTTATTCTTTTCATTTTATATAAATACAGGAATATATTTTATTAAAATAATTCCATTCTAACTTTTATTTTTTCTGAAATAAATTTTAAATGTTTTGTTTCAGTAAGTTTATTTTAAAGGTCATTATCAATAATTTACAGATCAATTGTTCCATTCGATGGGTTGTTGCTCAATATTTATAGTACAGATAAATATTTGTAACAGTATAGATAGTGCAATTCTTAAGTATTGTAGGGTTCGAAGTAAAGGTAATAAGCATTGTGAAAATGGTTAAAGGGCTTATACCACTTTGTTTTATGAATTAGGTAAATTCATATTTGTTCAAGTTCAAGCATTGATTGTTCAGAGTGAGGTTGTTTGAGTTGTTTTAAAGAAAATAGTTTATGCTGCTAGCTAAAGTGAAAGGAAATAAGGATATTTATGACTTTGTCTTAAAGAAGTACTGTAAAGTTAAGTCAAGTCACTGATGATTGTCAGACTCAAGTTATTATCCTTGACGCATGCGCACTCCACTGTTTCGATGCGTGTTTTCATGTGTATAAAGCGATCAGGAAAACTAATCCGTCTTCATCTTTTTATTCAGGATGCAAGTCTGAGTGATGATTATCCAACCACACAAAGCCAGCTTTGCTGGTTCAGTAGGACAGAATAACCCAAACAAACATTACAACAGACAAGACATAGAAAATAGGAATAAGGAAGCTGTTACATTTTGGGGGCTCGTCCGGGATTATTGCTGCTCCAAAAGTACTGATGTTGGATATGGAATGAACTGTTAAGAAGCTACGATGGGGGACCAAGAGTTCATCTACAGTGTTAGGGGCAGAGTGTATCTTCTCGATGACGACCATCTTAAAGAAGTGTTGACTGCTATGAAGTTCCAGTGCGATGACATCCAGAAGCTCTCAAGAATAGACGCCATCAAGGCACTCGACAACATCATTAGTGAGTCAGCAGGGGAAGAAGATGGTACAGTTATGGCCCTCTTGAACGATGTCCTGAAGAAGATAGAGTCAAGGACATCAGGAAAGGACACTATGGAGGAAGAAGTGGTTCACCAAGTGATTGACAGTAGCAGTAGTGGACAGTCTAAGGGTAACGATAAAGAGACTGAATTACCACAAGTACAGAATCTGAACATGACCACAGACAAGCTTGCAGCGTGGAGGAAAAACTTTAAGATAACAGGACAAATAGGTGACAGTAAGAACTGTATAAACTTTAACAGTTTGATCAGACAGATTGATACGGGGAAAGTTAAAGGGTACAGTGATCAAGAAGTTGTTGAGGGGGTAATAAAGGCCATCCAACCTGGTTCACGACTTAGAAGCTACTTAGAATGCAAGAAAGAGTGTAGCCTTCCTGTTTTGAGAAGTATCATTAGGTCTCACTATAGGGAGAAAACCCCTACAGAACTGTACTCAGAGTTAACCACCTTGAGCCAAGGTACAAATGAAGATGCTCCAGACTTTCTCCTTCGAGCACTGGACGTCAAACAGAAGGTTCTATTTGCTTCGCAGGAGGATGATGCGCCAGTACAGTATAACCCTCAGCTTGTTCGCCAGATGTTCCTACACAGTCTAGAAACTGGACTAATCTCTGATAGTGTTCGGCATGAACTGAAACCCTACCTGAAAGACCACAGAGTAACGGACGAATTACTGATCTCACAGATGAACAGTATATTTACACAAGAAACTGAAAGATTGTCAAAGACCAAACAGAAAACGAAAGTTGGGAAAGTTGACAAGGTAGATGGTGGAGAAAGGTCAAGTTCATGTAACCATGGGGCAGAGATAAGTCAGATGAAAGAACAGTTGGCCAAGTTGACTGAACTTCTCACAAAACCGACAGCCTCTTCAGGTACAAGAAATGACAATCTCAGGATGCCACCTGAAAGACAAAGGTTCACACCAGGATGTCCAAGATGTAGGATAGAGGGTACAGGAAGCACATGTTTCCATTGTTGGAGATGTGGGAGTAGTGAACACTTCAAGGCAGGGTGTCGTCACCGTCAAGATCAAAACGAGACCCAGAAGAAGCCGACTGAACAGGTGGATTTGAAAGAATTAATGGGAGTTGTTCATCAGCTAACCAGTAAACAGAAGCGATGCATGACAAAATTGATCGGAAACAGATGTCAGATGAAGTGTACTCTCAATAACATTCCTGTCACAGTGTTATGGGACACAGGTGCTCAAGTGTCAATATTACACATGTCCTGGCTCAGAGAAAACATGCCTAAGAAGAAATTGAGACCATTGAGTGAACTTTTTGAAGGGGAACTGACGGTCACTTCAGCAAGTGGTGATGACATACCATATGAAGGATGGGTCGACCTGAGGATGGAACTTGGACAAGATTTGCCATCAACAATTGTCCCATTTCTAGTCAGCAAGGAAGATGAGTTTCTGTGTCCAATAGTTGGATACAATGTTATTGAACACTTGCAGGAAGAGTCGGGGGGTGACCTTATGAAGAAGGCTCTGAAGACGTCAATAAAGGGGTTAACCACAAGAAAGGCGCAGGCTGTGGTTAAGTTGATTCGAACCAAGAAGAATGATCCATGCCTACAACTCACAACGGTTGGGAAGGATTTTGAGATTCTTTCAGGACAGCAATGTACCGTACAGTGCCTAGTCAGTGACGGCAATCTCGAAAAACAAGATGCCATTTTCACTCCTTTAATTGAACACTCATGGCCAGAAGGAATTGTTGTTCACGAGTCGCTGATGACAGTACATCCTGGAAAAAGTAAAGTGAACTTGATGATTGAAAACACTAGTTCAAGAGATGTCACCCTTCCAAAGAAGACAGTGTTAGGAACAATGGAGCTAGTCCAGAATGTCCTGCCGATACCAGACGATTTGGTCCAGACAAGTCCAGTAAAGGGTAGTAAGGAGAATACTCAAGATATGGGACAATCAGACAACTGGCTTCCCCCGGTTGATCTTGACATGTCACCGCTGTCACATGGCCAGAAGGAGAAAGTTCGACAGCTCCTTCGGGAAGAAAATGCTGCTTTCTCGAGAGATGGGGAGATTGGAGAGGCGGAAGAGTTGGAATTGGAAGTGAGGTTGATTGATCCTACACCAGTACAAAGAGGATATATCTCTGTACCGAGACCACTGTACACTGAAGTAAAGACCTACCTTGCGGACTTGCTCCACAGAGGTTGGATTCGAAGAAGTAAGTCACCTTACTCAAGCGCAATGGTGTGTGTTCGCAAGAAGGATGGTTCTTTAAGACTGTGCATTGATTATCGCGAGATAAATAAGAAATCTCTTTCAACGAAACAGCCAATTCCAAGGATTCAGGAAGCTCTCAACAATCTAGGTGGAAAGTCATGGTTCACTGTCTTGGATCAAGGGAAGGCGTACCACCAAGGGTACATGGAAGAAAAAAGTCAACCACTTACAGCTTTCACAACTCCATGGGGGCTGTATGAATGGGTAAGAATACCATTTGGACTTAGTGGAGCACCAGGAGCATTCCAGGCATTCATGGAGAGGACACTCGAAGGTCTAAGAGACGAACTGTGCATACCTTACCTTGACGACATTCTTGTCTACAGTGACAACTTTGACAAACACCTGGAAGATATCAGGAAAGTACTGCACAGACTAATTGAGAAAGGCATAAAGTTAAAACCACAGAAATGTGAACTGTTCAGGAGAGAAGTCAGATATCTTGGTCATCTGGTTTCTTCAGAGGGATACAAGGTAGACCCAGCAGACTATAAAGCAGTGCAAGCCCTGAAAGATCAAGAAATCAAAACAGTTGGTGACATTCGGAAGGTGTTGGGCTTTGTGGGGTATTACAGAAAATACATCATGAACTTTTCCAAGAAAGCAAAACCACTGTTTGATCTCTTGAAAGTAGACCAAAAGTTTAAAGATATGAGGAAAAAGGGTAAAAGAGTAAGCAGTAAGAAAGTTCAAGCATCTTCAAGTCAGCCAGTGGCCTGGAGAAGGGAACACCAGTTGATACTAGAGGATCTGATCAACAATCTTTGTGAATCACCCCTACTGATATATCCAAGATTTGACCAGCAGTTCATCTTACACACAGATGCGTCGCATGAAGGGCTGGGGGCAGTTCTTTACCAAAAGAGAGAAGATGGTAAGCTTGGAGTTGTTGCGTATGGATCTCGTACATTGACGAACGCAGAGAGGAACTACCATTCAACCAAACTTGAGTTCTTGGCTTTGAAATGGTCTATCACAGATCGGTTTCGTGACTTCCTGTATTACGCCAAAGACATTCAGGTTTATACTGACAACAACCCCCTAACATACATACTGACAACTGCAAGGCTTGATGGTACAAGGCTTCGGTGGGTAGCTGATCTTGCAGACTTTCACTTTGAGATTCACTACAAACCAGGAAAGAAGAATGGTGATGCAGATGGGTTATCAAGAATGCCACTTGATATTTCAAGATACATGAAAGAATGTTCAGAAGTCTCAAGTCCTGAATTGGTGTCAAGTATCTTTGATTCTGTCAACTTACATAAACTTCAAGTGGGCTATGATGTCACTGTATCTAGATGTTTCATTGAGAGATCAGATATCATCTCAGCTGAGAGAGAGTTCACCCCTGAAGGCAAGTCTGAAAGTTCTAAGTCTGAATTTCAGGTTATTGAAGATAACGATGAAACCCAAGTAACCGGTGAATCATCAGACTCTCACATACCGGTAAGTCCTGCAGAACTGAGGGAACAACAGCTTCTTGATCCAGAAATCAGCCTAGTCATGAAACATCTGTCATCTGGAACGAGGATGTCATGGAAAGAAAGAAAGAAGAATGCAAGAACCAAAGCGCTGGCACGTGAATGGAAGAATTTCAAGATTGGAGAAGATGAAGTCTTGTACAGGGTGACAAGTATACACGGGAAAGAGCGTCAACAGATCGTCTTGCCCTCAATGTACCATGAGGTGGTTTTTGAAGAACTTCACAATAAGATGGGGCATTGTGGAACGGAGAGAGTTGTCTCCCTTGCAAGGGAACGATTCTACTGGCCTAAGATGTATGAAGACATAGAGACTTACGTGACAAAAAGATGTTTATGTCTGAAGGACAAGAAGCCACATCTCAAGACTTGTGCACCAATGAAATCAATAGAGACAACAGAACCATTTGAGCTTGTGGGTATAGACTTTGTACATCTGGAGAAGAGCAAAGGTGGATATGAATACATTCTCGTTGTAATGGACCATTTTACACGGTTTGCCCAAGCTTATCCCACCCGGAATAAATCAGCACGAACGGCAGCTGACAAGATCTTTAATGAATACATTCCAAGATTTGGTTTTCCCAGGACAATCCACCATGACAGAGGAGGAGAATTTGAAAACCAGCTCTTCAATCGGTTACACAAGTTGAGTGGTGTGACAGCCTCAAGAACTACTCCTTATCACCCGCAAGGAAATGGCCAGACCGAGAGATTCAATAGGACACTTTTAGGTATGTTACGCACCCTAGGAAAAGATCAGAAGTCAAACTGGAAGGACCATGTTCATAAAGTTGTACATGCGTACAACTGTACGAAGAATGAAAGCACAGGGTATTCCCCTTTCTTCTTGGTATTCGGTCGTAGTCCTCGTTTGCCAGTGGATCTTATGTTTGGTATCGACAAGCACGCAGCAGATGTATCTGTGCCCGAATATGCATCAAAATGGAAACAGGCAATGGAACAAGCGTATCGTAATGCCAGAGACCATTCATCAAAATCACGTCAGAGACAGAAAGAAGTGTATGATAAGAATGTCCGCAGTAGTCTTCTCGTACCTGGAGACCGTGTTCTTGTAAGAAATGTGAAGGAACGAGGAGGACCAGGCAAATTGAGGTCATACTGGGAAGATCAAGTCTATGTTGTCACTAGGAAATTTGAAGATTCACCTGTCTATGAAGTAAAGCCGGAAAAGGGGAAGGGACAGAAGAGAATTCTTCATCGCAATATGTTGTTGCAATGTGACAGTGTATTCACTATACCAGAAAAAGACGACAAGAGTGTTCGAACACCAACCAAAGCAAAGGGACTTAAGAAAGCTGCTCTAGAATCTGAAGTTCAAGCTGTTTCGGACAGTGACTCTTATGAGGATTTCACCTTGATCTACATTGACAAAAAGAGAAGTGACTCATGTGATAACAGTAGAGATCAATCGAGAAAGGACTTATGTGAAATTGTGAATGAAGACTCTGATAAACAGGATGTTGTGGAGGCAGCATCACAACCAGAGGATGTTCCGTCACCAGTATCTGATGAAGTCGATGATGTGTCTGAAAGTTCAGATACAACTGGAAAATCAGAAAATGACTCAGTGAGTACAGAAACTGCAGACGAGTTCGACACAGACGCAGAGGAAACAACTGTACAACGACCAAAGCGAGTGAGCAGACCACCTCGGAAGTTCACCTATGATGTACTTGGTCACCCAAGTGACCCAAGTATGAATGTGATGGATGTGAGGCAGCAGTGAAAAGTGATTAAGTTGTAAATTGTGCTAAAAGTAGCAGATAGGTAAATCTGTTACAAATTGTGCATCAAGAAGTAGTTAAGTGCACCTTCAGCAGAAGTATGGAAGTAAGGAAAGGTGTAAAGTGTATGAATTGCTGAATTCTTGTGTGAATAACACAAGTAAGTATCAATCCCACTTGTTACAGAGTAACCGGAACTGTCCAAGGACTGATCAACCTCTCGGATAGTTAAAGGACTGTTCGCCAACCAGGAATGAAGGGTGAATAGTATGTCTTCTCTGAAGACATAGTTGATAACTTGTAAGACATTCCTTTCAGCTTTAAGAAATGTCTCCAATCATTCATCCTAAATGGATAGGTTTTACCATCAGTGTTCCATGTGTTGAAAGTAAGTTTCAAGAAGTAAGACTATTTTCAAATTCATGATGTGCCATGTTTGAAAATGACGTGTTATTGTTTCATCAAGTTGCGATGAAAGATGTTGTGTTAAGCTTTAAAGGTTTTAAAGTGTAAATGTCGAGCCGACATTTAAGTTTCCCGGGGTGAGTGTAAAAGGTGCTTAATTACGTTAAATATTTTCAAATGTGAATATATCTTTTAGTGGTATGCAGATGCAGTTATTTCCCTTTTGCTATACGCATGCGCACTCCACTGTTTCGATGCGTGTTTTCATGTGTATAAAGCGATCAGGAAAACTAATCCGTCTTCATCTTTTTATTCAGGTATGTTCAAAGCACCAAAAACACATTCCCATGCCCCATTACACTATCATGTATATGTTTGCTAGGTTTCATGTACAGGAAAATGTTTGATGTTGTAATATTAACCTTTTCCAAGTAGCGACGTAACGTGACACACAGTAAAGACAGGTCACGATGTCGATTTCCATGTTTTGTCCAGTTTTTGCAGAATTAGTGTTTTTCATATTTGAATTTGTACGAAAACATATTCTAGGTTATTCATAAAGTACTTTAGACATTTTAGAGTGAAGTAAATCATTTTATTAGTTCTTTTGAAGTATTTTGTTACTTTGGCACAATGTTGAGAAGAGTTACGTCCCTTTTCAAAATGTCAGCGCCCATGGTTTACGGACACGGACGAAATGAATGTTTGGTTATTTTATGCAAAGTAAAGTAATATTTCCATAGGTTTTCATCTTAATAGTTATTGTTTGATATTTGAATAACTGTGGAATAGATCTAGTGTATTTGAAATATAGGAATTAGCAATTTGGCATTTTAGTATTGTTATCTTGACTGAGGGTTTGGAAAGAAGCATTCGTAAAATGTTTGCTATTGCTGAAGTACAGTCAATATAAAGTTATATTTTCCAATTTATTTTGGCAAGTCATGTTTATGGTTTTCATATTAAATACATGTAGGAATATATTTTATTTAAATATTTCCATTCTGACATGGTTTTATATTTTAATGTAAGAATGTGGTAACTTGACATTTCAGTAATGCTATCTTGATTGATGATTTAAAAAAAGCATTCATAAATATTTGCTATTTGCTATTTGCTAAAATTCAGTCAATTTCTCAAGTCATGTTTATTCTTTTCATTTTATATAAATACAGGAATATATTTTATTAAAATAATTCCATTCTAACTTTTATTTTTTCTGAAATAAATTTTAAATGTTTTGTTTCAGTAAGTTTATTTTAAAGGTCATTATCAATAATTTACAGATCAATTGTTCCATTCGATGGGTTGTTGCTCAATATTTATAGTACAGATAAATATTTGTAACAGTATAGATAGTGCAATTCTTAAGTATTGTAGGGTTCGAAGTAAAGGTAATAAGCATTGTGAAAATGGTTAAAGGGCTTATACCACTTTGTTTTATGAATTAGGTAAATTCATATTTGTTCAAGTTCAAGCATTGATTGTTCAGAGTGAGGTTGTTTGAGTTGTTTTAAAGAAAATAGTTTATGCTGCTAGCTAAAGTGAAAGGAAATAAGGATATTTATGACTTTGTCTTAAAGAAGTACTGTAAAGTTAAGTCAAGTCACTGATGATTGTCAGACTCAAGTTATTATCCTTGACGCATGCGCACTCCACTGTTTCGATGCGTGTTTTCATGTGTATAAAGCGATCAGGAAAACTAATCCGTCTTCATCTTTTTATTCAGGATGCAAGTCTGAGTGATGATTATCCAACCACACAAAGCCAGCTTTGCTGGTTCAGTAGGACAGAATAACCCAAACAAACAGTACAACAGACAAGACATAGAAAATAGGAATAAGGAAGCTGTTACATTAACAACAAAAGCATGGTAATTTTATCGACCGATCAAATGGATTTCCCTGTTTCTAAATTTAGAATGTAACGCCATCGCAGTGTAATAGCTTAACCAATCAGCAGGGAGCGAATGCTCACTCATAGCCAATCAGCAGAGAGCGGGTTTTACTCTTAGCCAATCAACAGAGATCTGTGGTTCTCACAGCATATTTTTACTATGCTGTAGTACGGCCGGCAAGTATGGCCGCGCCAGCTAAAAAACAGCGATCGCTTGATTCGTTTTTACCACCAAGAGTTGATAAAACGCAATGTACTGATATAAATGATAGAAAAGAAACTTCAGAAGATAGGGCTGATTCAAAAAATGAAAGTAAGGGTACTAAAGTTAGACATTTTAGAGAAGATTGGCTTTCAACTTTCAAATGGCTTGCTTACAATAATGCAACAAAAATAATGACATGTGTTGTATGCAGTCGTGCACACAAACAATCCAACCCCTTCGTTTATGGCTGCACAAATTTCCAACACTCAACATTAACTAGACACCAGTCATCAAAAGATCATGTTGATTCTGTCAGATTGAATGAAATGCAAGAGCATTTTAAAGCATCTGTTCGAAATGCTGATAAAGTTAATGATGTCCGCCTTTCTGCTCAAACTGATGGTCATATTAAACAATTTCGGACCGTTTATGTTATGGCTAAAAAGAATTGCCCTGCTGACATTTTCAAAGATCTTATGAATCTCCAAGTGCTAAATGGTGTAGAAAACTGTGAACCCTATTACAAAAACCCTGATGTAATCGACGAAATGGAAGAATCAATTTTTACTGTTTTGGAAACTCAACAAAATGAAGCAATTGAAAACAGTCCTTTCATTGGTGTTATGCTAGATGAAACATGTGACATAACAATAGAAAAAAAGTTAGCAATCTATGTCCGCTATCTTGACACAAACACTGGATTAGTGAGTGTTTGCTTTGCAGGCAATAACTGTAGTGAGCATAGTATAACTATAGACATTTTATGTACGCTTCAGCCAGGTTTTAGATCCTAATGGTTTGCTTGGCCAAAGGGAAGTAACTCTAATCTTTTGATGTGAGAGTAAAGAACATGTGCTTTTTGAAATGGGAAAGGTTGACATTTTGAATGAGTCTATTGGAATGAAAATGAACTTAGAAGTAGGGTCAAACAAGAATGGTATGTACCTGGAGTGTTGTAGAAACATCTTTTTGTAATATTTATCATATTTCAAGCAAACAATTATTCATATTTTACAAGTAAATTATACACTTAATGTTAGGTCATTTCATGATAATTTCTTACTTTTTCAAATTGAAAAAAGGTCTTTCATAGATATTTCCAAGTGCTAATTTAATGTAATTTGCCAAAGGGTATAATTGTTTGAGATTTAAGAGTAATTGTAGTACAGTAATTTATCATATTTTTGTGAAGAATTTTTGATAGTATTTTTTGGTGTAATATAAGATTACATTCTGAAAGTGAATTGTTTGAGTAATGTCAGTACTTATTTCACATGAGTTTTATTTTGTGTAACTGATTTAGTTTTTCTATTAACTTTACAGTTAATCGTCTTCTCAGCGTTACACAATTAGAAGTAAGAATCGTCGTCATTAGAAGTCCCCAGAATCATAAGAATTGAATTTGAGGATCATGAATTGGTTTGAAATAGCTAATTTCGGAATAAAAAGAAGAGGAATTGACATTCAAGTTTTTCTTTATTTGAGAAGTGAGAACCGAACTGAGAACATGAATGAGCATTACTAGAATTGAATTAGAATGAGCCATGTGACACCACAATAACCATATTACAGATTGCACGGCAGCTGGCATAGAAACGGCCCTCCTGAATTTCCTACATAGGAAAACCATTATCCATGAAAATAATGATAACATTTGGAAAATTCAGGGGCTTGGTACCGATGGGGCTGCTGTGATGACTGGTAGAAATAATGGGCTTGGGGCCAAATTGAAGAGACAAATTCCGCAGTTGGTACAGGTTCATTGTGCTGCTCATCGCCTAAATCTAGCAGCATCCCTTCTTTGTGGACTACCACAGACACATTGGCATTCTCTACCGTTATTTTAAGGACTCTTCTGTAAGATATGATAGATTAAGAGAGTTACAGGATGTGTTGCATGGCCACCGCAAACAAGTACATGAACCCTCTTCTGTCAGATGGCTTTCTGTTGAATCAGCGGTTAAAATGATTTTACAGTCATTTGACGCTTTGTTGATGTGTCTTGAAGGCAATCAAGACCCAAAGTCAGTCTCACTCCATAAGTTCATGGCATCCACACTGTTTCTCCTCATTACAGCATTGCTTGTGGATGTCCTTTGTGTCATAGGGATTCTCAGTCTCACATTTCAAAAAGACAATGTAGACATTTCAAATCTGAGGTCAGGAGTAGATACCATAAAGGCAACTTTGATTACAATGAGACAGGGTTCTCACAAGGTGGATGAGGTTCTTAACGTGCTTGGGCCACCACCTGCAGCTGCTGGTACTAAAACCACCTACAAGGGAGGGGATCTCATTGACAGTGAAACAATGAGAGACCGATTTAGCAGTCTGCGCGACAGATTCATCAATTCATTGGTCTCAAATCTAGGGGCGCGCTTTCCTGAAGATGACATTGACATTCTGGAATCTTTTGATGTGCTGTTAAACCCAAATAGATATCCTGATGGACCAGGAGTCTTGCTTCAGTATGGAACAATTCAGCTGGATTGTTTACTTGACCACTACAATGACTTCATTGATAGAGAGAGAGCTCTCAATCATTTTCTTACTTTCAAACATCATGTCATGGCCTTCAAAGGTACCCTATCTTTTACTGAAGTGTGTAGATGTCTAGTAAGGGACAAAAAAGATATCTTTCCAGATTTTGTAACACTGGCCAAAATAGCAAGCATCATTCCAGTAAGCTCAGCACCTTGTGAACGGGGGTTCTCAGTCCAAAATTCCATCAAGACTGCATGTAGGAACAGACTAAACCCTGCAAGATTGAACAGGTTGATGTTCATCAAACTGCAAGGTCCACCTGTTGCTGACTTTGACTTTGATAGGGCTGTCCGACTCTTCCATAGGACTGAAAGGAGGCATTAACACTGTTACTGTTTTCCAAGCTCAAATTTGAAACTGTCAAATCTAATTGCAATGCAGATTTAATCTCATTTGACATTTTCATAATTGTTTAATGTTATGTGTTATAGTTCATGCTTAAGTTAAGGTGAACTTACAGTTTGTTTAACAGACACTTGTAATCTGTTCAGTCTTGCAGGGTTTTTTTCTGACCTTCCTAGTTGGCCATTGAATGAATCTGATTGATTGTTGAATCTATTTATAATAGATTATGTATTTTCTTCAATATAAATTCTTTTCCAATTGATTGAACTTGATTCAAGTCTTTAAGTATGTGAATCTGAACATGCTTAATGTTGGTTAGTTTGAAAAGAAAAACCTTGTCTGGTCTTCTTTGTCACTTGACAATTTCATTCTCGTTGTTCTACAGTTACATGGTTCATGTTTCAAGTTCTATAAAATTTCACAATAAGTTTGAACTGTTCAAAAGTTACTGATCCCATGGACTGTTTTGTTAATTGATAATAATAGTTCAATTTGTTATCAATTACTCATTGCTCTTCTCTTCAAGACTTCAAGTTTTATACAAGAATTATTGTATATTTATCATCACTGATTAAGTTCTGAATGTTGGAACTGGCCTAGCCTGAATTTGAAAAAAACTGTCTAATGATCTTCTATGTCATTTGACAATTTGATTAAGACTTGTTATAATACTTATGGTTCATGTTTCAAGAGTCAATGTTGAAGTAAGTACAATATTTGAACTCCCAAGTGTGAATCTGATCTTATATTGAACCTTGGCTTTTAATCAATTGATAATTGAATATACCAATTATCCAGTGTCTTGTTTAAACAAGATCAATGAAATGTTTTGGTTCTGATTAAAGTTTTGTTAGGATGAACTTATTGTTTTGTTTTTAATCGTAAGTTTTAACTTTAAGTCATATTCATTGTTTAATACATACCGGTAACAGCCATCATCACCATACTGAAATTCACTTCAGTATGTTGAAATGTTTATCGTTATTGTGACAGTTTTATTTCAAAATTGATAACATAGCGTTATCATATTGACCTTTGAAATAACAGGGAAAATCAGTATCAACAGTGTGAAAGTAAGAAAAATCATTGTTTTGATGGACTCCCAATATTGGAAAAGGACTCCCAAAAATAAATGCCTTGAGTCCCCAGGACTCTTGGTTTTGAAAGTCTATGTAAAACCCTGGTTCATATCTCCCGAACTATTTTATACTTTTTTATATTTTTTTCACCTATTTCAAGGGAATAGAATTGTCTTTAATTCCATGTATAATATGCATATATGCGCAGTCCATAATAACGATGCAGTGAATGATGCGACTGGTGTCGCAAATAGAACGCTTATCAAAATTTGTTTTCAAGTAGTTGAGGGTATCCCTCTTTCGTTTTTCATATCTTTTGAACCAGTTGGCACCTTTTCATTATTTTTTCAGTCGTAAGGACGAAAGATTTATCTTTAATTCCATGTATAATTTGTGCATGCGCAGCAAGAAATAACGATGCGAATGATTGATTTTATTATCTCGGAATGTTCGCCCGCGTGTGACTGCACGCGCCGAGAGGATCGGTACAGCAGGAAGCAAAGCTGGTGCTTAGAACACTGGCACTCGCATGCTAAGGGGTATAATGGTACTAATTAGCGTACCGATGCCAGACTGCCCAAGGGAGAATTAGTTCTTGCTAAAAATCCCGTTATGTAGGAGCATCCTCAGGGTACCCCCAACCATCTTTCGCGACGTAAATCTTTTGAACTGGGTGATATATTCTAATAATCTTTTATTATCATAAAGAAGAATAAATTGTCTACAATTCCATATATAATACATGTATGCGCGCTAAGTATTAGGGATTTTATTCAGCCGGAAATAAAGACAATCTTTAGATAATTGTTGAAATCTAGTTAGAGGTCGCATTGTAAAAAAAAATATATCATCGTAAAGAGGAATAATGTATCTTCAATTCCATATAAAAAAAATTTAATTGTGCGATTATATTTAAGAATTTTCTGTAACTCTAAATAAAGACAATCTTCATATTGTAATAGAAACCGTTCTAGGTGAGATAAAAATTTCATTCAAAGTGTCGGATAAAGATCGTTCAATTGTGTACGGGATTGGCGGACTACTTTTGTATCGAACGGCCATTTTCATCTGTAATTCGCCATGTGAATACACCATATATCGAAAAAATGGCCGCGTCTCGCGGTGCGAAATAATTCAGCCACAGGGGCTAATTGCGTTATAACCGTAGCGAGGCGAGTGCTGGAAAATTCAGCCACGGGGGCAAAACTGGTCAATATAATATTCAGCAACGGAAGGGTTAATAACCGCCCACTCCCCTATAAGCGCCCCCCCACCACGTTTTTGACTGAACACTAAGCGTCCTGATTAAGCGCCCACCTCTCAACATTGTTTACCTTGCATGCTGATTCGAGGAAGGTTTTTCAGTCTTGCAATAAGTCTTTTACTTCCACTAAAGTGAAGAATATAGGGTCTTTTAAGACCCCAGCCACCATCAAAATGATAAAAGTTATAAAACCATGTTTCAAAGACGTGTATCGTAAGAAAACACTTTCAAGACTAAACTTGGGGACAATTTTTATCGTTTTAATTAGCGCCCCCTTTTACCAATATTTTAAGTGCCTCGGGCGCTTATCACGTCAAATACGGTAACTGAATAAGTTAATATGAGATGCAAATGTTTAAACTCTGAATGCATGTAAAGTTTAATGACAAGTTCCTTTTTCTCTATGCACAGAACTGACTGACAAGAATTGGACCTGGAAAACCATTGCTCAATTTCTTCTACTATCAGCTTCAGAGCTTTAGTAAGTTAACAATTGCAGAAAGAGTATTGATTCATTCTATTATTGTCAAATGGATTTAATTATAATGAAGTAACAATACTAAGTCAATTCTGAATAATACTGACTTGTCATACTGTATATTCCCCAGCTTTTATTTACGCAGAGGTATCTAGATTTCAATGATTCTGTCAGTCTGAAATAGTTTCCTGATTGTAATTCAAAATGTATTTGATATGAATTTCTTTTTATCAGTGTCAACTACCTGATGACATTTATTCTTTTAGGAGTTGCAACTTGCAACTTTGATGGGTAATGGCCAAAAAGCTATACATTAATTTTAAATTCCCTTTAGCTGTTGAAATTATCAATGTGATGTAGCTTTTAGGTAAAAAAAACCCCCAGAATTTGAAATTAAAGCTATCTGCCCTCTTCATTGATTACAAAAGATTCATATCACTGCATGTCATGTAAAAGTGATCAAACTCAAGGGAGTTTATATAACTGTGCTCACTATCACCTTAATTGCCAGATCACATTTCCATATTAAAATTCTAAATGTATTTTTTATATTTTACAGGTTAACAGTGACTGCATAATCTTTTCCCGAAGAAGGATGAGCACGCCAAGCACCATATGATAATGCAGACAAAACCTTTTATGTGAAAGATGCAGAATATATATGTTCATTGATATTAGTATTCTTAATCATGAATCTTCTTTTTATCAAATCTGGCTGGCCGGTTGGGCTCATGGCATGGCATGGTAACTGGTGTCTGTCTGTCTGTCCATACATAAGTCCGTAAATATTTCGCTCTTTGTACTTCTCATGAACCCCTGCCTTTCAAGAGCTGAAAATGTGTAAACATGTACCTTGGCCTATGGGAATATAAATTGTAGATTTTGTGTTTCTGTGGTCCCAACTAAAGAGCAAAGGGGCAACTCCCTAAAGTCAACATTTTCAATAAAGCCCTAGAAACATAAAATGTAGTGTCAAGACAACTCACTCATGAAGATTGTATTCATAATAATGTATTTGGTGACCCTGTTGCCCAATAAGGGCCATATTAACCACAAAACATATTTTCATCTTCTTTACCAGGAGCATTTATCCTATAAAGCAAAAGATTATTTACAGACCTCTTGCTTATTGAAATAATTGCTCTTGCCAGACCTTGACATTTATAAGAACCACATCAACCACATTATTTACCTGTTGAAATTGGGTCTTTTCTTTTTTAGGTAATGGAATTTAATATATCAGGTTTTCATGACCCTATGACCCCACAAATAGTGCCTCTTTTCCGCCTTATTATATAAATTGTATGAATTCTAATGTACTAAAGAGCAAATGGATCTATTTTTGAGTTCTTCCAAAGAACCGCTTGGTTTTCAGAGCTGAAATCATCTGTACAGGGTTTGCTTTGTTGTCATTAAGGAATACAAAGGATTTTTATGAATAATAAAGATAATGAATAAACATGAGATATGCTATCTCCCTTTAAAATCATTGATAGCAAAATGTAACATTTTCAAAATTTATTGCCTCCAAATGTAAGAATGTAATATGTTTTCATTTTATTTTTTCATGAACCTAGTGATCCATTGGCACTAGCCAACCCAAATCTTGTGTACAGGTCCTTTAGCCAATTTGGAGAATAAATTGAAGATTTGGTGATTCTTTCGCCCCAATGAGGGCCTTGGAAGTCATCTCCTCAAGATCAAAAAGCCTATAAAGACAGAAATCTTGTGCAATGAGGGTCATAGAAAAGTATTTCATGTTCTCCAGACCCAAAAGCTCTTGAAGGTTGAAATCTTGTGCAAATGTACATTGCATTGTAAACTTTATGACCCACCTGAGGACCATGGGGCATGCCCTACATTTCCTATTTCTATTATTTCATTCTTGTGCTCTGGAAATAAGAGTGTGGCAGGGGCACTAGTTAAGAGTGTTTAACCCTCAGGGCTGTGATAAAATACTGAATGTAAACAAGTAGGATGGCACATGAAATTTTAGATGAGGTAAATAACACGTCTGTGTAGCATAAATGATAAAAAAAATTACAAGACTCTGAAATTCTTATACAGGACCTGGAGGGGCAGAAGAGAGGAAGGGGTTGGAGAGGTATAAAGAGGAAGTGACTAGTAAAAACACCTATTAACTAGTATAAGTATTTAAACACATTTGATATGCAAGAGAAAAGTAATTGTTTTTCCTTTCTCTTACATTAACTTGCTTAGATCAAAGGTCTTGTTTTGAACCATGCTATGTCTGTTAATAAATATTATCACAAAAGAGACATTTATTGTTTTGTTTTTCTTACTTCAATTTAGTTAAAGATTACTCTCAATGTCATTTGCAATCTGGCATGTATAGTGATCAATAAGTTTTTTATGATAAAGTAAATAGTGTTTATGTTTTAAGATATTCATTTCAAATGGCAGGAAGGGAGGAGGGGTGGCCTTATATATTAGGTTTGAAAAGAAAATCAACTGCAAGTTTTGACATCCAGCAGTAGTGTTCTGATGTCGGTTGTGATATGCTTTTAAAAAATGCAGGAGACGATAGTGTGCAACTGAGTCAACTTTGTACGTTATGTCCTGATTTCCCCACAAGTTTGGTCTGGTCGAGCATTGTCAACAAAGGATTTCTTCACCAAAGCCAATTGCCACATTAGCTCAATGTCCTGACTATCTCTCATATATGATGACAGTAATTTATTAAGGATTTGGTATTCACCCTTCTTCAAATTCAGGCCATTGGTCAAACCATAAGCCATCCTTTGACTTCTCTAAAGTAAACCAGTCATACAGGACTTTTTGATGGACGCTACATATACAATTCACATAAATATGAACTAGAATTGTCTGTTTGTCTCAAACAAATACCTTTTTTAGAGAAATTTAAAATAACATCAAAAACTGATGTCTGCATTATTTATTTTGCTCAGCCAATTAATAAGCATTCTCAGCGTATTACTCGAATACATGCTAAATTTATGTTCTCGATTTATTGAGAACGTAAAGTGCCAGTTTGGGAAAGTCAAGTCACCTTGGTTGGTGAATAAAAAAGGAGGAAAATATTCCCAACACCCCTCCAGGAACACTACTACTTTAGAATGCGGAAATCGTATGTAGGCGAAGCAAGTTATAATTGCATGTTTTGTGATGGCTCATTGGATATCATTCCCTATAAGTCTTCAATCTAAGATAAAAGCAAAAATCATGAAAAAACTATTGAACTACAAAGACGGTAGCTGCAGAACTGTAAGAGGTTATATAGCTACGTAGCTATATAACCTCTTCCACCAGTATCATCGAGTTTAGAAGGCGACGTCAGGGTATCAAAGAGCCTATTTTGGCAAAGCAACTGTAGCTACAAAGACATCAGCTATATTAAAACATTTCTCAGTTTGCATTCTCAATAATTTGGAGAACACATCATCTCAAGATTGTCATTGCCATCAAATAATCAGCTAATTTAGAGTGCCGTTATGAATTCACAACTAAAATACATACAGGACATCAGATATACTTTCAAACGAAGGGAGCTTTCATCTTACGTATTGCTGATTGTAACATCAATTTTAACATGCACTATTAGGTTTAAATTTCAACATCACGTAGGTTTTTCATTACTATTCCATCTTCTGTGAAAACCTATTACAATGTTCGAGATGGCAACTGTCAGACCAGTTTAATGATTATATATCTTTTGAAATGTAATATAACAACGAAATACTTCATGGGGATTTAAAACACATCATTCACATATAAATTTTACAAATTTTAGGCCTTGTGATTTTTAAGAGTTCAGTAGGCCCTATACTAGCCTATTTGTTCTTGGCAGTTCCAAATGAGAAAGGATTTGTAATAATAAGCAATTTAAAAAATCATGTTTCAGTTTCGGTAGGGCATCGTGTTGCATATTTCATCGAAACTATAACATCAATTATAAGATGAATTTCTTGTAAACAGCGATTCAACAAGTGTCGACGATCAACTGATGTACACAAAATCGTACGCGCAATGATTGCAAACCAGTTTGGTAATCATCACAACACCGCGTGCGACACTTTCTGATGTGCGGAGCAATTGTTTACATTCCATATAAGGTAAATGTAGGCGTATTCAGAGCAATCGGCTACGATGGTTTCATTAACGAATGCAGGTTCATTTTAACGAATAATAAGTATTTTATTTCATCTATAGGAAGCTTAAGTGACTATATATATCCTCGTAAGCCTTAAATTAGCTAGTTTGAGCCCGAAAAACGTGCACTAGTGCCTTTAAGGATGATGGGTGTGGTATGCTTGTGTTGTTGGAATTGAGTTGAGTTGTTGGTGTTGCTACTTGCTGTATCAAATTAAGTTGCCAATGCATTGGCTTTAGCTTTAGGAGTTTTTAGGTTATTTATTGGTGGGAGTTGACTTCCGCGTTTACCGCCACGATTGACTCTTGAGTTTATTCCACACTTGTGTGGAATTGGCCCTGCCATTCAACTCCTCGTTCCCAGTGTAGTTTTTTTGTGTTTTTAATGAGAGTATGTAATTGGTTTTCTAATTCTTTAGCTTGTGGTAGGTGTGAAATATTGCATTTTACTTTTTTAAATGCAGCTTTCCGCTGCTTGC
The DNA here is from genome assembly GCA_921293015.1 of Phorcus lineatus. Lineage (NCBI taxonomy): Eukaryota > Metazoa > Mollusca > Gastropoda > Trochida > Trochidae > Phorcus > Phorcus lineatus. The sequence continues at coordinate 34,536,096 of OV121097.1, read as the reverse complement.
GCACATTTTTAATCACCTCATTCCACCATGGTAATTTAGTCCAATCAGCCTTGTTGTAATTAAATTTAGGATTTTGGGGGCAATTTTGATCGTTAATTTATTTGGAGGTAGGAAGTGGTTTAGAGTAATAAGAATTTTGTAGGACATTAAGGTCCTCTTGTTGAAAAAGTTGAGTTACCCTATGATAAATATTGAAGATATTTAGGTTTTGATTGTTATGCTTAACTGTTATGGCCTGAGCCTCTAAGTTTGGAGTATTTACATTTAGTTTAGAGTAATTTAGATGTTCCTGGATAAATATGGCTAGGCCTCCTGAGGAGCGACAGGGATCGGTCTTAGGCCGGTTGTGCGGGTCGTGCCGTAGCGTTTTATACCCAGGAATGTTAAAATTTGTGCGAGGGCCGAAATTGGTTTCCTGAATTGTGATAGTGTGGGGATTTAGTTTTTTAAGTTTAATTAGGGCCGCAAGCATTCCATTGGAGAATTTGAGCCATTGGAGTATGAAGGAAAAGGTACTATATGGAAAAAATAATAAATATTATTTTGTGCTGCATGGTTGGTTTATGGAAATAATATATTGATAGGTGTGTATGTAGTGTGTATTTTAAGATTTTTTAAAGTTTGTTTACTGCGTCTGATAATGGTGTGTAGTTGAGTTTAGTGAGGTTGGCTTTGGTGGCCATGGTGTGTATTTTATTGCCGGTGATGTCGGGTGTTGTGGCTATTGCCGTGATGAAAGTGAGTAGTGTGTGTATAGTTTCCTGGGGGATGGTTTGGGAGGTTTGGTATGGGGTGGGCGGGTTTGGGATGGGCTAGGGGGAAGTTAAAGTTAGCTTGGGAGGTTTTGGGCAGGGGGGGAAGGAAAAGAGTGGGAGGGTTAGAGGGTATGTTAGTTTGGTGCGTAGAGGACTGGGAGGTGGAGGGGAGGGAGGTGTCAGTTGGCAGAGAGGTGGGTTGGGTGTTAGCGGGGTCATGCTGTGGGTGGGTAGGGGGGATAGTGTGAGTGGAGAGAAAGGTGGTTATAGTGGCGGTGGGTTTATGCTGGGTGTTTGGGTGGGGGAGAGGGCGTCTAGCGGGAATGTTTTCCGTTGTCCATAGACTCTGGTTGGTTATGGGATTAGTTAGCGAGAGGGGATTGGCTGTCGGAAAAATCGACTCCCAGGTTAGGTTGTGGTGTGGGTAGGGAGGAGGTGAAGAGAGGGAGGTTAGTGCGGGTATGTGAGTTGGGAGAGGTGGAGGAGAAACAGGGCAGGGAGGTTGGGTAGGAGGGGGCGGCAGGGGCGAGGGGAGTGGCGTTAGGAGTGGGCTCTGGTTGGGGAGCGTGTTGGCGTGTGTGTTGTGTAGGTTGTTGTTCGTTGCGCTGTGTGTATTGTTTATGGGGGTTTGCGAGTTGCTTGTGTTGTTTATATGTCGGGCAGGAGTAATGGAAGGAGGGATGGGCGGTTGAGTTGCAATGTAAGCAATGTCTGCTGCAGTGTCTTTTCATCCAGCCCGTTGCAGTCCTGCATGCCGCAAGTCCTTCACATCTTTTCACCTCTGCATTGTTGTGTAGAATGAGCTTTGTACTTTAGACAGTTTGTGCAAACTGTGGGGCTTCTTTCGATTGGCTCAACTGGGCGTGAGCTGGCGCCGCGGAAAATGCTGGTTGGTAAGTTACTTGTGTTGAATTTAAGAATTAATTTTGGAATATTTGTTTGAGTACCCGAGGCAATTGTTTTAGTGATGCATTTAGCGGAGGGAATTTGCGGTTATTTATCGAATTGGACTCTTCGAGGTACTCTTTTGATGAGAAACTTATTACCCCATGAGACAAAGTGGAGTTTGATAGTTAATCGCGGTGCCTACGATGGTTTGAATGTTAGATGTGCATGTTTTTGCGATGTGTTGGTTTTTTAATGTTATTAGGTAGCCTCTACCGCTTTCCTTTAAGCGTGTGTAGGTGTATCCCCTGCTGTGTAGGATAGAGCTGATCCTTTCACGGCTGAGCACTGTAGATAAGTGCTGTGCAACGGCAGTAGCGAAGATGTTGAAGTTTAATGCGATGTCGTGTAGTGTGTTGTCTTGTGAGTGTGTATTGTTTGCGGTGTTGTTTTTGGTGTTTCAGCGGTGCCTGTCATGCGTGTGAGTGTTGTGTGAGTTGTGATTTGTGGCGTGAGTTGTAGGTGTTTGTGTGTTTGTGTTGGGTGATTGGTTGTTTGCAGTGGGTGCTTGGGTAGGTGGTTGGTTGTTTGTACTGCGTGTTTGAAGTTTTGCAGTGTTTGTAGAGGGTGAGTGTTGTGGTAAGTTGTTTTGAGAGGTGTTGGATGTAGGGTTTTTTTCACCGAATTTTTTTAAATCATGAGTTGGATCTACTATGGGACCCTTATTTGGTAGATTAGGAAAGTTTTGGCCGTAGGAAAATGAAGTGTCTGGGTTCAGATGCCGTAAGCCTGACTTGTGCCTGAAAGCCTAAGGTGTTGAAGAAGTTGTTTTGCCGTTTGGGTGTGTTGGGTGTAGGGGGTAGATTAATTTTGGTCAGGAGGGTTGTAGGTGGGTTGGGAGGGGTGATAAGGGTTAGACTTACTTTTAAGCTGGTGAAGGTCGAAGTTTATAGTAACTGTAAAAAATATTTTAGTGGTAATCCATATATGAATTGAAATTTGACACTCGGTATTTTAGGCAGAGTTGTAGCGTCTGTATGAGGTGGCCTGGCAGAGCCTTGTCAAGCGGTATGAGTCGATCCATGATGGTGATTAGGAGAGAGTAGCGCGGCGTACTGTGATGAGTTGGGCGGGAATGGAGTCCGCGGCTACAGTGTGTCTTCGTATAACATGCTCGTGAGAGCTCCAAGCGGGTCAACTGTACCCAGCAAAGGTCTCAGTCGACTGTAGGGAAGCAGACTTTGAAATGACGAACTTTTCAACCATTTGTACAATTGATACAATCAACCAAGTCGCCAAGTAAATAAGATAATAGTTTCTTTAAACAATATTGGCTTATGATACCTCCACTTATGGTGGGTGACCAATCAGGACTGATTGGTGATCAGTGTCAAGCTATCGTCCTGTCATGCCAAGCTGTCACACATCAACAGGTTTTGACGAAATCCCGGTGGAAGTTCTGAAAAACGAAAACTGTCTTCTTTTTATCCATAAACTCTTTAATTTATGTTTTACCGTTGGAAAAGTACCGTCTCTCTGGTCGAAAGGAATTATTAACCCTATCCCTAAAGACTCATCTGCTGATCCAAGAGACCCGCTCTCGTATAGAGGGATAACCCTAGCTAGTGCTGTCTACAAACTGTACTGTGGTGTACTCAACAACAGACTTGTCAACCATGTGGAGTTAAACAATCTCATTTCAGATAACCAGAACGGATTCAGGAAGGGGAGATCGACTGTTGAGCACGTTTCTTCACTCACAACTATCATAGAGACACGAAAAAGTATGAAATTATCAACATTCGTAACGTTTGTCGACTTTAAGAAAGCTTATGATACGGTGGATAGACGTATCATGTGGGAGAAGCTGCGGTCTATTGGCATAGGTGGTAATCTGTTTAACGCTATAGTATCGTTATATAATGATGTACAGTGTTGTGTGCGTATTAATGGACATTTTACACCTTGGTTTAATGTTAACAGTGGATTAAAGCAAGGATGCCTTCTTTCGCCAATTCTTTTTAACTTATACATCAATGATCTTATTGAGGCTGTGAATGAACTGTCCATTGGCGTTAACATAGATGGGGAATGTGTGAGTATTTTGGCGTATGCTGATGATTTGGTTCTGCTGGCTGAAACGGAAAGAGATATGGATATATTGCTGGATTGTCTTAATACATGGTGCATAAGGAACAAGCTGATGGTAAGCCCTACAAAGTCAAAGTTAGTACATTTCAGAGGTCAAGCCTGTGAGAGAACGACAAACCATTTTATGTGCGGATCGACGGCTATTGAAGTTGTATCAAGTTACAGTTATTTGGGACTGCTTGTTACCGAACACATGGACTATCAACGCATGGGACAAGCAGTAGCTAGTTCAGCTAATCGAGCCCTAGGACTACTGATATCAAAATATAAGCTTCTTGGTGGTATGCAATACAGTACGTACACCAAACTTTACAATTCCATGGTCTGGTCAACTATTCAATATGGCTCCGCGATCTGGGGAACCTACAACCTGACTTCTATAAACGCAGTACAGAATAGAGCCATGCGGTTTTTCATCGGATTACGGAAATACGCCCCAAATATGGCCGTGAGTGGAGATATGGGATGGTTACCCCCTAAAGTACGACAATGGGAATATATTGCCAAGTTTTATAAGAAAATGAGTGGAATTTCAAATAACCGTCTGACTAAACGTATATTTAGTTGGGCCGACAGATGTGCTGCGAATAAGAAGAGAAATTGGAACTTTAGAATACATGCTCGGTACAGGGAATTGGGTCTCCAGTGTTTTATTCCATTTGAAAACTCGTTTCATGGCAGCTATATTAGTTCACAAGTACGCCAGGCAGTTTTTACTAGATTCAAAGAAGAATGGTCATCTGCAGTACAGCGCCCTAGCAGTCAGAGAGGAAATGGCGGGAATAAACTCCGAGTCTACAGTACTTTTAAGGACATCTACGAGACAGAACAATACACACGAATTCCAATGTCAAGATCACACAGACGGTCTCTAGCATCATTCAGGTGTGGAGTTGCTCCTATTAGTATAGAGACAGGGCGTTACAGTAATCTACCAGTAAACGAAAGAGTGTGTTTTAATTGTAAAACCTGTGTGGAGGATGAGTGTCATGTTATTTTATATTGTCCACTATATGAGAGTATTCGTCGTGATCTTTTTGAAAAATGTAATATTTTATGGCAAGATTTTAACAATGCAAATGACTGTGATAGATTAGCCTTTATTCTTGCAAATACTGATTGTGCTATTTTTAGTGCCAAAGCCTGCAAACTTATTTTAGATACACGTAAATCTATTTTATTTACAGATCGTTCTTAAACTGTACATATTATATGTTATTATATTTATTGTTTTAAGTCTCTCATAACTCCTAATGGAGTGGCTCAAGGTATTTCATGTATAGCATGTATTTTTTAAGATGTACTCTATTACTTTTACCATGATTGAGGTGAGACTCAAATAAAATATTTGTCTGTCTGTCTGTCTGTCACTAACATATCCAGTCTATTCAATGCTTGATTGTAACGTTGGAGCATACCTTGATTTCTGCTTACACGAGGTTTTTACATGGATTGTTCATTTCTCTTTGTCAGGTACATTTTCTTTTAAGTTTTAAGTTTTTTAAAAGCATTGTATCACTAGTATTTAAAAACTTGGATTTGTATTAGAATTGCGTCATTGTTAGTTCAATTGTTAATAGTTATACCTAGGGCTTTGACGAAGGGAGATAACTCATCTGAAAGGAAACACATTTATCCTGTAATATCAAACTCCGTTACTAGGCGATCATAGCTGAGTAAAGGATGTTACCTCCATGTTTTATCATGTATACAGCAGTTAAACCATAGCAGTTACTTATTTACTCATACTTAAACTCATTATTTTCTGTTCGCGACAAACAGCTAACAGATCCCTGAAAGAAAGATTTTTGAAAAAGTCAATATGAAATAATGTTTATTTTACGAAGTGTTGTTCATTTCAATATCTTTTTCCCCTGTAAAAAAGGATGTAATAAATCTCCTGCATAATATGACTTACATATATAATTTCAGGTATATTCCTATCGATAAAACATTCTGAAATGTTCAAATAAATAATTAGAACATTTGTTGAAAATCACTCACTTGGTTGCCAAACTTCCTGCCACATTTGCTAACAATGGCAAACCTATTATTTTACAGGGGTGACAAACATTTTTTTAGAGATAGGCCAACGATTATTATATCTTATCTTGAAATAGAAAAACATATACTATTGTACAAACAGACAAAATATGCAAAATGTTTTCAAATAAAGTTTTCATATTGTGTGATATTTCATGACATAATCGCCCTTGTATTTTTCATGATGACTTTTTTGACGTATAACAAGGGCTTGAAACTAGCCATATGAAAAGTCCTCATAAATCTTTGTTTGGTGACATTATTTAAAAGGATTCCCTACCGCTGGGATTTAGAGAATGACTGGATCCTCTTATCATCCTGAAATCAAAACTGTACAAATGACTATTAAAGGAGTTCCAAATCAGTTTTACAGTCAACATTAAGCGTAAACATAATTCATTGGGTGAAATTAAGAAAATTCCTAGTATAAAACGTCATCCAATAACAAATATGGTGATAAATGATTTATATTTGATAATATGAGTATAGGTAAGTTTTTAACTTACAAGTAGACTTTGTGTCTCGATCTCAGAGCGACCGATGATTATGGCTCTGGCAGAAGAATTGAAAATGGTAGTGAAGGAATGACAAATGCAATCACCAGGAAAACAAATGCTGGAATAGTACACATTTACTTATTTATCATCATGGAAGCGTATTTTTTCAGGTCAGAGAAAAAAAGTATTTTTGTGTGTTATGGGTAAAGGAAACATATGGTTATGTTGGTCCAGAAGCATCATTCATACATACTCAAGATATTTTCACCATTGCTACCACTTTACCGTGTGATAACATTTAAATGTATGTAGACATATAAATAAACTATAAATAAATTCATCAATATAACTTCGAGTTGAAGTTTTCCTTTAGCTGGCAATATATAGCGTATATGTGATAAATGTTTACCTTTGGTAAGTTATTAACTACAAACATCAAAGTAGTCGTTTATTAGAGACTGTCAAAAAAGTATTCCTTGATTTTCATAGACTATTTTTATATGTATGAAATTGTTCATGTTATTGTTGAAAAGCCAGGCTTTTCAAAGGGGTTGTTGATGTGAGTGCATTCTGAGATTGTAACGTGTCGAATGGATTTAACTATGCTTTTCATTCACAATTTTATTGTATTGCGAGTTGACGCTAGTATTCATGTCTTTTGGAATCCAATTTCGACTTCTGACATGCGTTGTTCAGGCAAAGAATGTGTGCTTTCATAATTTTTTATGTTTTTTCGGGAACTCGAGTCTGGGTCGGGTACTACGCCTCGGGTACTCCAGTCCGATTTAAAAAAAAAAGAGATACAAAATGTCCCTGTGAAAATTAAGTCGATCGAGCCGTTTGGTTTCTTTCTCTTTACATCTGTTCGATCTACGAATATAATGGTTGTTTGATAAAGAAACGAATGCAGAAAACCATTCTCTATATATATTAATCTATATATTGATCTGATTGTGGTATGTCACTTAACAAATGTGGTTCAATCATTAATTAAATGTACATGTAAATAAATGTTTTGAAGTTGTGTTGGGTCAAAAACACATACACATCACCATTCCCTCATGTCAGAGTTTAATAAAAATCGTTGATACAACATCAGATTGCTTGCAGGAGTGATTTGTTTGAATGATGTTTTCTTGTTAAAATCATGGCAGCATGTAACTTAACAGTATGTAATGTTGGCCTACCAGGGGCCTCATAATGTTTGATCGATTTCTTTCTTCGACTGATTTCTTGTGAGTGCAAAAGAAAATGACAATGTTTAAGTTACAACAATTTTACTTTGATTAAAGTTCATATAGTGAGAGTGACTTACCTAAAGCAGCATCAAACACTTAGCTTATCATGCTTGGAGTCAACACGATGAGCTGGAAACCATTTCTCGTCATCCAAAATCCTGCTTGGGATAACATCTGAAAAGAATATACAGAGAATTTAGGCAAGCTATGATCAGAAACACAAATCATTAAAAATTAACAAAACTAGAAAAAGAAATTCTAGGTAAAAAAGGGATTTGCTTCAGATTACCAGGCAGCAGTCTTAAACAGGTAAACTTTCAAGAACTCTATGTCAATTAATTGGAAATCCAATGTTGTTTATGATGATATTTTATTATGTTAGTTGTGAATCATGTGAACATTAGTTTTCAACAGTATACTATCAATCATGTAATGAAAATTTTGACTAACTTTTTTAGACCTTTTCACTAACTTCTTTGATATGGCAAGAAAGTCAATTTCCAGGTTATTTCTTATTTGTGCAATTAATGATATCTTAAATTCAAAACATGTAAAGCAATTAATGAATATTCAGTAGCACATCTCTATATGACAGTTATTTTCAAATGAAAAGTGAAAATCATCTTAGCGCAAGGGAAAATACTTCCAAACATGTTTAAAAAATGAAGATTTCAAATGGCTTAAAATGTGAAGAAATATGTAAGAGGATGTTTAACCTTAGTCGCGGAAAAGCATGTATAAATCATCGAGTCAATAGGGCAGTCACGAGTCACATTTACTACGTCGAGTACCAACAGCACCTACGTTAACCACTTTTTGAAGAAACACTGTCTTAAAATCACTTCTGCAGCAAAGCTTAATAATCCTTTCGCATCTCTACTAACTTTAAAACATAGTACGATTGTTTTGTTTTAGTTCCATTTGGAGAAACAAACCTGATAAGATAAAAAGAGATGTATTAGTGTTAAACCCAGAGCATATGGGGATAAAGGCTCCGAACATTAAAAGGATTTTATAAGAACATAATTAAAATGGATGAAAAGAATATGCAACAACGACCTCAAGTTTACGTTTATCATTACCAATCAAGTTATAAAGTCAAACCTCCATTCCCATTAGCAGAAAGTTTATTCATTAAAGATTTCATAATTCTTAATTTAACAATCATTTTTGGAAAGATGTATTATCACTAATGGCCGGTTTATCTATCAGTGGATTATTTATCAGTGGAGAAAATGAAGGAAGAAGAGTTCAACGTCATGGAATAACAACAATATCAGAATTAATGGACTTCATTTTATGTACACAATACAATGGTATAAGAAAAGGTGCACTTTTTGTGATTGACCTTGTACTCAAAAAGGGAAAATTACTTAAGTAGGCTAACTTTTCAAAACATTTTCAAACAAAAATTTTTTTTAACATATGAATCCATAAAAAATGCTACAATGATAAATGCATTAAAAGTAAAGCAATTCAAAACGAAGCAACTTGATCTAATGTTTCCTTACAATATATATCCAAAATTTAAAAAATTAACGCAAGTAAAAATTTATACCCTACCCTCATGAATTCAATATACATTCACTTGCCAAGCTTTTCAAAATGGGAAAATGATATTGATGACAATACTTAGAAAATTTATAGCATCATTGCAAGTAATTGTTCTCAAAGCATCGACTTGTAATGGTTGCAGTACAGAATTATTCATCATATCCTACCAACTAGACATTTTGGTTATGTACCTTCACCAATATGTCAGTTTTGAAAAAAAGATATAGAAAATATAAATAATGTCATATGGGAATATAAATTATCAAAAGATATAGAATCATGGTTTGACGGAGTCAAATAAAAGATTAGAATTTACACACAAAATAAGGGTGGGGGGGGGGGGGGGGGGGGGGACTCCTGTTGTTGCAATCATTTTATTTGTTGTAGCATAAATAACTTTAGGCCAAAGATAGATTACTTAAAGAAAGAAAATCTTCAATATCATGATATCAGAAGATACACATTCCTAACAACGGGCACTGAATAAATGTTTTTTTAATACTGGTTAACTAACCATATATTTCATGGGGAAAAATGGAATACAAGATCTACAATTTTGTCATTTTCCATATTATTATCAGAATTGTTGTTAGAATGTCATTGCCAGGAAGAGAGACCAAAATGTGTTTGCCAAGTAAACATACCTTTCAAATATCTCCTAATAAAAATGAATAAAAAAATTAATAGAATGTTGAAGTTGAAAATATTATTTGTCTTCCCAAAATGTTTTAAGAAAAGAACGCTGCTTTCATGTTCATAAAATGGAAAAACAATTAATGGCGTCATAAACTTAGCAATTAAAAGAAATTACCACTACTTTTATCCTTCGAACTTTGGGGTTGCTTGTTACCGATTGTAAAACTCAAACGATTGATGAAGGTGCCTAGCTTCTTAAACTGCCATGTTTGCTAGCCCGGATGTTGACCGGAAATGAAAAAAGTGCTAGATTGAATTACAACAACAATATGGTAGTATGATAAAGATGAGATTCAATCTGTAGTGTAGACAGGGGGGCGTTATTAGGAAATTTTTAGTTGTAAGCACAACTTCAGGATGTGATAAACCAAACTGACTAAAACATCAAACCAATCAAATGTAAAGGTACCATCAACATTATCTATGGTATGAATAACGCAATTAACAACTTGTAACTACTTTTAAACATTAATCATTAAAACATCAAATGATCCGACGAAACAAATTGAAAGATTATTACTTGGATGCAAAGTGATTTTATCAACTTGACAATAAAGCGCAATTTTTGTGTGAAAGACGTTAATAGATATTACAATAAACATCCATATACTATAAAATTCTCGACACTCGGTAGCAGTAACATTCAAATTAAATTACAAAATCTTGCTGGCTTCATCCATTATGCAATGTTGTTTAGAGCTAATTTTAATAGCTGACGTATGAATTTATGTATGTATATAATCATCATATATTTGTGTACCAAAGGTCTGTGGCCTTTTCAGTATGAAATAAAGATTGATCATGTAGTTCTGTATCTCACACTCAAATTTGAATACTTAAGATGATTAGTTTAGAAGTTGCATGCCAGACAGGATTTTAAACAGTTTTCTAACAGAGTCCCCATTTTCTGTCAACCGCAAAATGTAATTAAAGTATTTTAATAATTGTTAAACATGACACACTTTCATCACATTATGAATCTCACTACCAAATTTGATCAAAGTTAGATGATTAGTTTAGAAATTAAATTAAAACATTTTTCTAACAGAGTCATCACTTTTTGCCATTAAAAAAGCGAAATTTAACCAAATTATTTTCAAAATTATTTCATGACACAATACCATGTAAAAATGTATCTCCATAACAAATTTACTATCAGATGACTACCTTATAAGTTATGAAACCCACAGGATTTGAATAAGTTTTTCAACAGAGTCCCCCCTTTTGAAAAACCCGAAACATTTAACAAAATAATATACAAAAATGTCATGGTACACTTTCAAGTTAATAAGCATATCCATACAAAATTTGATCAAGATTAGTTTAGAAGTAATGAGCCGAGCCGGACAGGGCTTGTTAAGGTGTTTTTTTACAATTTCATCACTTTTTTCTAAAACTCCCCCCAAAAATTGAAGATATTTTCAAAATGATTGATAAGACACATGATGACATATATCTGAATTTCCATGAGAAATTTGAAGTAAAATGCTCGACTAGTTGCAAAGTTATACTCCGGACACAATGTGTAACGGACGGACGGTGACCATTAATCTACCCCCCGCAATTTTGTTGTTGCAGGGGATAAAAAAAGATTGAAAACCATACAATTCCTGTTGCACCCTCACCCTATCCCAATCTCATTGAAATGAAATCTAAAATGTTCCACTACGTTACGCATAACATTGTACAGCAAGATTTTATTTCAATGAGTCTGCACCCATGCCTATATATTCTATCTCCAAAGATGAGGTTGCATCACTGAATGGTTACTTTCTGCATTTCCAATTTGCTATGTTTATGTCTCTTTGGGGAACCAGTGATTCCATAGGAGTAACCGGGAAACTGAACAAACATAAGGCCTAGCTCAATGAAACTTTGTATGTGGAACAATCTCCTTGACAAACATAAGGCCTAGCTCATTGAAACTTTGTATGTGGAACAATCTCCATGATAAACATAAGGCCTAGCTCATTGGAACTTTGTATGTGGAACAATCTCCTTGACAAACATAAGGCCTAGCTCATTGAAACTTTGTATGTGGAACAATCTCCTTGACAAACATAAGGCCTAGCTCAATGAAACTTTGTATGTGGAACAATCTCCTTGACAAACATAAGGCCTAGCTCATTGAAACTTTGTATTTGGAACAATCTCCTTGACAAACATAAGGCCTAGCTCATTGAAACTTTGTATGTGGAACAATCTCCATGATAAACATAAGGCCTAGCTCATTGAAACTTTGTATGTGGAACAATCTCCTTGACAAACATAAGGCCTAGCTCATTGAAACTTTGTATGTTAACCACTAATAAAAAAAACATTGAATTATGGCCTCGCTCATTGAAATTTCATGTGCTGAATAATCATCAAGTTTTTCTGGACATCTTGAAGTAGAATAGTTTCTGGGAACATAATGTCGTTGAAATGTTAAGTTACACTTTCTTATTTGATTAGAAAGGAATAACCAAGTATAGAAAACGACGGCTATCCGTGAATACTTATTTCTCCCAAATTACAAAATATAAGATTCACTGAATTATCACATCTATACTGTAGCAATACGCGCATTATGTTTATGATAAAGAGTTCTTTTTTCGAATCCCGTCCGGGGTCTTTTCAACTTTGACTCCTCTTTATGATTTTTATATACATGCAGGAGGATAGGTTTTTGTGATTTAGGTGATTTGTTGTGAGGTTATGGAACTACAAATGATAACAAACCAGAATGAAGTAATGAAAACTGTACTAAATAAAGTACGAGCATTTCGTTATTAAGACAGATTAAAAGAAAGACTTTATGTACGCTTCCCTGACATTTGTTATAGGTTAGTGAAATGAAGTAATTTTAGTTATTTGTTTCCTTACAGACACCCGGGGCCTAACTAGTTCGAATAGACTGAACACCTTTTCCATATTTCAATATTTTAAATAAAAGAAAAAATATGTAAGAATTCTAGCAGCTTAGTGCAACGCTTCAATTCTTTAAAAACAGGTGCTTGTAAAACTGATGCGTCCATAAAATACCTTTTCTCTGATCAGATATCCTAGCTACTTGATAAGGCAGGCAATTGGTTCGTTTACAAGCTCCAATAGTTTCTCATCCTTATCTTCACAACCCTGACCAACACACGCCACTACACATGTAGCGATATTAAAATTCATCGTTTCCACGTGCATTTGGTTGCAGCTGTTAATTTTTCTGATTTTGTGCATACATGAGTGCCTGGTATTCCTTTCTCGTCAGTGTTGTGTATAGCTGACGCTGCACAAGAGACAATGTAGAAAAGTGTATAATTTGTGGAATGAATCAACAGTGAAAGGGTGCGAATTTCTTATTTGTCCCCAAAATAATCAGATCAAAAGTAACTCCCGCAACACCCTGCGTTGTTGACAAGAAATGAGGGCTTCGTTCGAATTTGTTTCAATGACATTGCAAATAGGTCGATGTTTATGCCTTTTTTCAACTTCTCTTTACTGCATTTCATATACCAATTTATCAAGTCGTTCATTAAAAAGATAGTCATCGACATAGCTCTTGTAAAGCAGTAACATTTCTTAGTCGAAAATGTTTTTGTTAAGAAGCATTTTTAAAAATTAGAAGTTGCGGTTTTATATTTATAAAAGTCTCAAATCTAGAACTACAGGGATCATCTATTTTCTGTGTCCGCGATAAGATATTTTCTATGTCTGATAAGATGTTAAATTTGATTGAGATGGGGAGTTTGACTCCTTTGATTTATTTTTAATCGATCCTAAAATTGGTAACCCTTCGGGTTTCCGCCACCCGCCCCCTCCGCACACACACCCACACATACCTACTAAATTCTTTAACACTAAATGTACACGTGTACATTTCATTGTTGAATAAAACTGTTCACCTGCAAAAAAAGTATTGCAATAGCCACTTTTTAGTTAATCAAAATTAGCGTTTCTTTCAGGTTGAATAAAGTCTGGAGATTAACAAGAAAATTAACATGATAATGATTCGTTGAGAGTTTTACGAGCGCTTTCCAGCGAAAAATCTAACACAATAAAGTCGTTCATTTAAAAGATAGTCATCGACGTTGCCCTTGTAAAACAGCAAATATCATAGTCGAAAATGTTTTGGTTTAACAGCATTTTTTAAATCAGAAGAGGTGGTTGTCCTCATTTACCGACTTCAACTGATTACTGAAGACAATGAAACAAGAAAGAAAGTCACTGTTACATGTAACCCAATGTGCACAAATACTGAACACGACGCTGAGCCGTGTGTGAGGCCGTTGGTTCCATTTTGTTTTGGTTATCCATTCGTCAGAAGAGTTCTGAATATAACCGTAAATCCCTAACATGTGTACGTCGCTTACATTACATTGAAAGAATTAAGAAAGAGCCGATTTTGCAAAACTTTCTTTCAGATGTATATATATTTCCGCGTCCAAATTTCAGCATGGGGCTAAAGAATTATTTTTGTATCTTTCAAAAAAAACATTTTCCTTTCGTCATTATGACATCTAAAAAGTCTTTTAAAAAGAATAAATTAAGACAATTAGGACACTTACTCTTTCTAAACAAAATTAGGAAGGTATATTTTAAAGAGATATAACCTCAAAATATTAAAAAGTGACTTATGTCGTTATAGGAACTAGCGCACACCAATATTTCGTGAACACAACGAATATCTGTCTATCTATCGATAATTATTCTCACCGGAAGTATTTAATGCTACGTTGCTTTAGATCCGCATGAACAATGATGTTAGATATATCTAAATTTTGCTTACAACCAGGAAAGGTTAAAACGGCGGCCACTTTTGTCAATCTAATAACAATGCTAATATTATGTTGTGAACTAATTATGTGATGAAATCGATTAATCACCTAGATTATTTCATTTAACTATATTTCATCCTCAAGTTAGGTAAATTCAAAATCTGCACACATTACTAGGTTAGCCGTTTTCAACTGTCCATAGCCTTTTTATATCTCTTAGCCGACAGAGGCCGTCAAGGACAGCCCTATCGGGATAATGTTTATGTGGAAACGAAATTCAAGGAGTCATTCTCGTTTATACAAGTAAAATATCAATACATGATTGTAACATGACATAGTTGGAAGTTTTTAACATTTTGGTGAATTGAATTTCACTCGGTAAAATGAATAGAGAATCTCACCCAAGTGTCTTCTGATATCTGATATATCAACACGAGTTGATAAAAGAGGCTTGCCGAGGATATTTTACTTTTATCAAAGAGTAGTGTTGATACATTTGATATCAGAGGACACGAGGGTGAGAATCTATCTATCATCCAAAATCATTTTTCATTTCGATTCCGTGAAAAATGTGTATGTCTGAACACTGCACTACTCTAAGACTCTCAGTGGAGTGATGTCATAACATTCTGACGTCAACATGACTATGACGTCATAGCATTGTGATGTCATTACTTGTCATGAACTTGACTGTATTGGGTATTGTTCAAAATCTACTGTCAAAACAATATCTCCTAGGAGATATCCCTTGATCTTCCACAAGCGATATTTCCTGTGGAACACAGTTTTGGGTGATAAAATTAAGTGAAGCCAATCGTTTGCGCTACGAGCGTGGAAATCCTTGCCAGGGCATTAGGGACCGGTCATTAATTGTTGATTTATTGTTATTGTTGATATCTAAAGAAATTGGGAACATTTGCTATATTCATATTTCAGCTCTCCTCTCATATCTCAAACACTTATGTTTAAATATTATGTAACATGTAAAAAATGTAAGATATGTAATTTCTATGATTCTTAGATGTGTTTTTTTTTATCCTTATGTTATGTACCTTCAAAATTCTATAGATTTCTTGTGCTACAGACTTAATGTAGACGTTTAAATTTGTCTAAAACAAATTCATAGACTAATAGTTTCAATGTTATGAAATTTGATAATTTAATTCCTGTGATGTGAAAATTTGACATTTTACATTGTTTGGACCTTTACTCTGAAAGTATTTGTAGATATATTTGAAACCTTTTTTTCGCTTTGAAGAATAATTATGTCAAGAGGTTATCTCCCAATCTGGTCCTTCCATGGTTTTATCAATTTTTTAAATTCATTATTTCAAGTTTTCAGTGGGCAAGACATGGAATTTTTCACTAGTGCAATTTCTTAAGCTCTTTTTATCGCTGTTGAAAGTAATTTCAATCCTGAAGTTGATCATCCATAAAACAATTTCCTTATCTTCCTCACTGCTAACCTATTTTGTTATTTCAAGATAAAAAAGACAATGTGATTTGAATTTTTAAAATAAATGAAGAATGAGCCTTTAAAAGTAAACTCAGAATGCATTCATTCAACTTTCAAAGATAGACTTTACACTATGTTAAACATATCACTATGTTAAACATATATATGTATTTATAAGCAATGGTATTCAGAACATTGTTCGATATGCAGTTGATTTTCCAGGATGCTTTCTGTAAAAAAAAGTTCTAATAAAACTGATTTTAAGACACTATATACCATTATCAGACATCATGTTAAACCCATCAATGGAAGGGTATATCTGTTTCTTTTCAACATTATTTTAAGTGTTACTTAAAGAAGTTTCTCTTTTGGGAATATCAAAGAAAACAATTTGAATGTAGAAGCTACCATAAATCTTTAAAGAAGATTCATAGATATGATTTGGGGGAGGGTCATGAAAAAAATACGCTTAAATGGGAGGGGCCATGAAAAAAATTACGACGAGTTGGGGAGGGCAAAATGTTTACAGACAATTCAAAGAGAAAAACCCCCGAAGAAGTTGAAAACCCCTAAAGGCACATCTACGCATGATGCCCGTTGCACATACCAAGTTTCGTCGAGCTAGGTCTCACCGTTTTGGAGTTGTGCTCCGGAAACATTAGCGGGTAAAAATAAAAATGCAAAGAAGTTGAAAACCCCAAAAGGCACATCTCCGCATGGTGCCCGTTGCACATACCAAGTTTCGTCGAGCTAGGTCTCACAGTTTTGTAGTTGTGGTCTGGAAACGAAATCCTATGTTACGTTTCCATGGAAACGGGTAAAAATAAAAATGCAAAGAAGTTGAAAACCCCAAAAGGCACATCTCCGCATGGTGCCCGTTGCACATACCAAGTTTCGTCGAGATAGGTCTCACCATTTTGGAGTTATGCTCCGGAAACAAAATCCTAGGTAAAAATAAAAATGCAAAGAAGTTCAAAACTCCAAAAGGGGTGTAGTTGGGACTCCATTTTTTTCAAAATTCAGAACAACAACGTCCTGAGCTAAGTTTATATCGTCTCTTTATATCTAAATGTCCCAAATTTTGATATTTTCTTGTTTTCAATGATATTCGGGATATAGTTATCATGATAACAATGTTAAAACGTCCAAAATCTGCGTCCAATTTATATGTTTACATACAGTTTAAATACCAATTCTAACATGACACGAAAACTAGAATGAAAATACTGCCGGACAGTGACGTCCATAAGTGTGGACAATGGCCGGACAGTGACTCCTCAGTTTCCCTTAACTTCTTGTGCTGCTTCCAACAATCGATGAGGTTTCTCAGAATCTGGCGTGAGGATAATGACTTCCTGAACATTGCAGAAGTAACTGTAGAAACATCCGCTCAACAGTCACATAGAGGTAACCCTGCAGCCATGGACTTTGTATTCAATACATTTGAATTAAACCTTTAACGTTTTCACGTTGTTATCAAATGAAATAAATGTACAAAGAATAGTCCGCATGAGCAAAAAGGATTTCCTCTAAACATTCCAGTTTTAAAAAATCCTTTGCTTTGCAAACAGTGTAACAACGCCTAAACCCCTCTCACACTTACATGGCATTTCTACCATCGTTCATTCTGCAACTTAAAGTCATCATCTAATCTTGTGCAGGGAAATTTTGAGCGAGTCTAACGTGCTTTATATATATATATATATATATATATATATATATATATATATATATATATATATATATATACACATATACATACATATATATATATATATATATATATATCTGAAAATGAAATACTTCAGTCGACAGTTGCTGCAGATATCATTTTAAACATGACTGGATGCGTCAGAATTTGACTTATTAACAAGTCTTTTCAACAGAAAAGATACTGCTGACTGGAAAAACTTGTTGGACCTTCTCCATCTTTACATATATAAAATTATATAGCGTGTGAGCTAACGTGTTATTTCAAACTAAGACCATAAATCTTCATGATCATAACAAAACTATTAAATCAGTCCATGTTAACTTCATATACTGAAGTCCCTATGAGCTATAAATACTGAGAGACATAAGAAAAAGAGAGATTTTTTCGATGCTAAGTTTGCCAAAAGCCATGCAAACGAAAAGAATACAATAAAATACACTAAATAAAACTTGTAATTGCTTATAACGTATAATATTCATTTAAAGGTCTAATCAAATCACTTTAAAAAATCGTTTTATCAGCTTCAAAGTATGGCATTTTGATGTCAAAAAAAGCTTGCTGTACCTGGATCATCCATGACGGTTGCCATGGCAACTGAGTGTGGAACTCTGTGCCACAAGGACCAGAACTGCCATGCCTTCAGCTTCCGTAAGAGGGACAACTCAACAGCCTCTTGGGGATCCCTGGAACCTTGGTCCCTGACACCGACTGGCGTACCTACATCGTCAAGGACTGCTTCAACTCAACAACCTGTCTTTTAGTTGCAGGCAATTAACTTAATTTTTTAGCGTGCAAATACTTCCAATAGCATAACATGAACAATGTTCATAATTTTTTCTGATTAAATATTTCAAGGAATTTATGAGAAAGAGATTAACGTTATGTGTTTGTAAACCCTTGGCATATATGTATGAAGGCATTAAAGAGCCACTCCGTGATTTTCATAACATATTGTTTATCTTTGATACGAACCTAAATGTCATATGTGGTGATATAAAACCACAACATTTTAACTTTTCATGTCCAAAAGACATATTTATGACAAATACTAGTTGTCAATGAAAATCTAAAAACAGCCTTATAAATGCACAGAGGTGTAAATATCACGTCCAATATACATGGATACTCGATATAACCTAATAAATACTATCAACTCCTAACTGCCCTCCTGGCTGATCCAGGTAAGTCTCCAAAATTACGTTTAATTATTTGACTCGCGCCACAGTTCTGTTTTCTATTATAATTGCGACGTTCTACCTTCATATTGTCACTGTAAAAAAACAATAAACTTTGAAATATGTCCTTTTGGTAACAGTCGATACTCAAAAAACTCACGGTGTGGCTCTTTAAATCAAGTCATTGTCAATGCATGGCAAAGCGGTTACTACTGCTATTCTCTGATGGGTTGCTGATAAATCGTATGTTGTAGAAGTTAAAGGATATTATATGAGTGTCAGTAACATACTATCTTTAGGACACGAATGCGTATATATTAGTATTTCACAAGTATGAGCGATATATTCTGCTCATCAACGCAGTCACGAAATCAAAGAAAATTATCAAAATCAACCTTCAAGCGTAGGCGGTCATGTATGGAACACAACATTAGGCAAACTATTCATTGTATATGACGTTACGTCACAATGAAAGAGTCATATTTTGCCTTAGGGCTTCGTATGAAAAATATGAAATAAAATATGATTGCCCTCGTAGGTAATGAAAAACAGTAAATTGATTTCGATTCTTACGTAACAACAAAATTTTATGTTGATTGGTTATTGCTTTTTTAATCGACTCTCGTGCACTGACAAGTTGACAGTCATACAGAGATGACATATTTAGCCTTCTTTGATTCTTCTTGCACTTATCTAGGTAAACATGGGCATTTTGCTAAACCATTGACGGGATATTTTCAAACAATGTTGTTCGAGGATCTATTACTTTATTAACCGTTTATAGATCATTTATCAAATGTTACACTGGAGTAACGAGCGTTCATTCCAAAAGCTTAAAGGCGTCCTTTCCAAGAGGAAAGAGGCACCCTTCCACACCTTTCCAAAGGCTTAAAGAACGCCCTTTCCAAAGCCTCTTTGGAAAGAACGCACGGCAAGGTGACCTTTCCACAGCCTTTAAAACTAATTAGCACCTTACCTGTCTGACCAAGAGTTATGTCCCTTTATTCTGTTTGTCAAATTCGTCATGTTATTGAATACCTTTAGAAGTTTTTGATTAAGTTAAACTAAAGTTATTTTTACATTTTGAAAATCTTTATTTTGTTTGAAAGATTGATTCTTAAAAGACATAAAATTTAATTTACCTTTGAAAAATTAAAACGTTTTTCATCGCAACTTTTTAACAAAAGAAGACTTTGTTTTTAAATTGATGAATCAAATCCTGCATATTATTTTATTGCAGAAATTAAATATATCATTTTACTATTCAAGGATTGACTTAAACACATGAAATGAATAAGAGATATAGAGTTTGAAAATTGCATCATTTAAAATTAAAAGATATTTAGAAAATTGTATGAATTTAATCATGGAAAATGTTCATAAACAATTTTTGGCGATGATTATCATTTGTTCGCAATAATTTGTTTGATTTCAAAGGTAAATGGTGACCTTTTTGAAAGTGAAGTTTGAAAGATTATCAATGACAAAGTACATACCCGTTTCAATCGTCAGAAAAAGTGATCCATGAATTGTTTGCAACTTGATCGACTTCCTGAATAATCCTATTAAATTTGGGTACCTTTCCAAATGATCTACTTTTTTCAAGTGACTGTAAGCATCGATAGCATTGCAGAAGATTTTCTTCTCATTGGTTGAACGTATATTCTACAAGTTCATTGGTTTATAATGTTTGTCGTTGTTAAGATGTACTAATTAGCTGTGTAATGCCAAGAGTTATGTCAGTATGAACGGATGTTGACATAAGCCGCCATTTACCAAAGGGTCCAAAGCACAGGTGTGGGCCTGCTATTTGAGACAAATAATCTAACACTGACATTTGACAGGAAATAGATTACGTAATAGGCACCTGTTAATTATGACAACATTAGGACCCAGCTATGGACAGTATGCATTGAATCTGAGCAGTGTCTTGTGATGTGCAATTGCGTCGCCACATTCTAAACTCAGCATGAAGTACATAATTGACAAAACCAGTTTCATAAATAAATATCAAAACTAAAAAAGTGTTTTGATTTGTTTTTTTTTAAATTCCAAGCTTCATAGATTCAAAATTTAATTGGATTAGGTAAAAACTATTATGCATACAAGAATGTATGAATGAGTTTTTAAAAAGAATATAGAATGTTGATGTAATAAGAGCAGTGTGAAGATGACAATATCCCTTGTCAATCGTTAAGTTTTATATAAAACAACTAAATACAGGATCATATAACGAATATTTTACTTAAATGTATGACTACATTAATCATGCATGTTTATGATTGTTCGATATGTATTTCGAAAAGATATATATGCCTCATAAATTATCATTACAGGAAAGTAAATTCTAAGGCAACAGCTAGTTCGCCGATCCGTTCGCTGTCCAAATTAAGGAAACATTTAGATATGTGTATGTAAATTGCAACTTACAATGTCATGTATAATTATGGTAAAACTTATGATATCAACAACAAAGCGTTGATCTAATATTAATTCATTGTTCATGAGCTTAACATAATAAAGAACATTTTAGACATAGAATTTAGAAACATACAATCTAATGCTATTGTTTGATAATAAAAAGCAAAACAGAAAAATCTTATAAAACAGATCCACAAAAATATTTTATTGAATCTTACATATCCCCTATTTCAAATTATGCACCTTAGGCTTTCTGTGAGAAGAATCGCTCATTATAAACAATATACATCTTGTTAATTTGTCTAGCCGACAATCAAGTTTGCCTCTTTGATCTCATAGTGGTAATTAACTGGATGCGTTTAGTGTAGAGGCTGGACCAGAAAGGGGGAGGGGGCGTTAGGGGTGGGGCGTCTGGAAGTGACACTCGCTTGGAAAGAGCGTCTGACAGGATTGCTTTCATTGCCATTTGGCGGTCTATGGTATAGTATTCCCGCTATGCCATTACCGAGACCTGGACTAACGGATTATGAATTGAGTTTCACTTGAATGTCATATCTAAAATATAGATTTAGCCAATGATCGAGTTTACAATTTATGATGAAAATATTAGGCTTTTCATTATTACATTATCAGGGCTTATTTCGGAGGTCACGTTTTAATATATCAAACCCAGTAACCACATACTTGAACCAAACTTCAAATGTCCACAAAAGATTTTATAGAAAGCTCAATCGGCTCATACATAGCTTAAAATATAGTTTTATGAACAATTCATTTCTGTTGATAGGTTTGCTCATACATGAAACGGTATAAGATTGTTTTCTGACAATTCCTTTGTTGTATCAATTCTTTTGAAATTTAAGGAAATAAGGAAATAATTTAAATTTCTGTGTCAAGGTTAGAAATACCGTGTAAAGTAAAATTATCAATAATATCAAGTCTATTTTTGTAAAAGAACACAGAAACGGATGTATGAAAACATATTAATGGATATTAATAATCAATTGACGATACTTTATACATACTGATACTACAATATGTGCACATATCCATTAAAAGTGGTAAATATTGTAAATAAAAAACTTCACCTTGCGTATTAACCTCTGTCTAATAAGTAAAATTTGGACTTGCTTCCATGGTGTGCTAACAGTGAAATAAATGGATTGTAATGTCAATCAACAACGGGTTTCATATCATGTTATAAGATGTCTTACATTTCTTTTATTAACTCTCCATGCTCCAGATCTTGCTTCATGTGTCTTTTGTGAATGTTCTCTTTGCCGTTCAACAAACGGTTTCATACCATGTGATAATGTCGCATACATTTCACATTCAAGCTCTTGATTTTGTCAAATAATCAAGTGAGCCTCAAGCTCGATTGTAGTGAATGCAAAAAATGTAATAGACAAATATCGGACACGTCCAGATGTTTTTGCGGAAATTGGCAAAGTATGTTACATTTTCTCTTAATTTGTCGATTTTAAGAGCAAATATATTTCTATATTCATGGATATGAGTTCTATACGGTAGTGGTAATTTGAGCTACTTAACGAATAGAACCATCCTTAATTCAACACGTTTTATACACATAAGTAAACGATTTTCGTGATTTCTTCAAAATTTTCGCTATGCTTTGTTATTTATAGCACAAGTTCTCACACGATTTTTACTTATCTAATTATGTTCTGTATCCATGTATTGTTTAATTTTGTATTGGTACGGCGTTGAAATAGGCCAAATGACTTGTTCGCCAGTCCAAATTTTGTACGAAATAAAAATATGGTTATTAAACAATCTCATACAATTTGATAATACGGCTTACCTTGCTAAGTAACTACACAGGTCTCTCTGTCAACTCAGATTAACGAGATCAAAATAAGAAATTAATTAATTAATAGGGCATATCCTCCCCCAAAGTATAAAGTATGCCAATGGTTTCATAAAAATATAATGATATATATACTGTTTTTAGAATTTAAAAATATGAAATCATAAAATTATTCTCGAATATTGAAAAGGTTGGTTATTTCAATGAATGTCTTTATTCAACTAGAAAAATTCATGCTTTTGGTCATCCACATGACTACATGTATGTCATGTGAACATTATGTTGGAAAATATCTGCCTGTTATATTTAAAAGCATGTGGACTGAATTTAGCAATTAACTTTTTTCAACTGGAGACAAGATTTGATTACCAATAATATTGCTTTAAATCAAATCCTTTAGTATAGAAAAACATGTCTTGGCGAAAATCACAAAATAATATGAAATAATGAAGAGAGGCTTCATAATTAACGCCACAAGAACAGGCTGATGTTGGATATATAAAACGTTCATTTTATATTCATTTAGGTCGCTGCATTCAAGTCGAAGAGAGCAATATATTATTTGACAAATTCTGATTCATTTGCAAGTCAAGGTGGCCGTAGATATATGTCTCGTTATTCATAATCTATGTTAGAATATCAGTGATCTATATTTGGTAGGCATTGATCTAACCAAGAGAGGTACTTTATACAACAAAATAACCTTGATTTAGACATTATTTATGTCAATCACTTACCTCAGAATGAAGATGGTCTGGCGCATTCGGGTTAGTTCCCTTCAAACTTTCTATCCAACAAATTCATAAACACATTACACTCTTGCTTCTGGAGCGTCAAAATGTACACGCCCCATTTAAAAATACATCGTGTAATACTGATGTAGACACCCCCTACTCTTTTCTGCAATGTTCTTCTGTAAATTATTGACAAAGGGTCGTTCACAAGCAGTTTTAGTTAACAGTAATCCTATTTAAAACAACATCAAGATTGACTTATTTATCTAGACCCAAGCTCACTGCTACTCCGGGATTCTTCTAAAAGCTTTATTATCAAAACAGAAATAACAGATTACACTGCATACCCACTTTACATTAAATAAAGAAGGGTCCTTAACAAGCATTTAGTTAACAATAATCCTATCTAAAACAACATCAAGATCCATCTAGATCCATATACAGTCCTTGTGTTTCACTAATGCTTTCCTTATTGATTTTGTTATGTGGAGACGTTCAAACTAATCCGGGACCTAAATACCTTAAAGACTTAAAAATTGTACATTTAAATGTACGTAGTCTCAAAGAAAAATTAGATATATTAAACGGCCAGTTCGACCGGGTATTTTCTGTTCCACAAATATTCGGGAGGGAATTCCCTTTTGCACGCGACACGTAACTTTTTTATATATTCGATTTGTTTTCTATTTTCTGTGTTTACAACTTTTTCATGTTTGGTAATTAGTTGTAATCCGTCCTTCAAACTGAAAAAAATAGCGAAAACAATCGAAGCCACTGACCAGCACTACCAAGGGGCTTAACTCTATTGCGATCATGGCGGCCATTAGATTGTTGTCCGCTGCATGATTGATCTGCGTTGTAGTAACCTTGTAGTTACTTGGATGTTTTGATTGTTGGGGATTAATAATGTAAATAATGTTTGCATAACTAATTATGACATCTCAAATGGCTAAGCTCAATCAATATGACACTGAGGAGAAAAGTGGCTTCGCTCCGGCTTCCCAATATAAACATGATCGAAATTGAGGAAAAAACGCATGGTCATCTGTATTTATATGTTCATTTTGATTGATTCGTGGACATGTCACAATGTCCCTTCTCTTTTGACACTGGCACATGACCAAGTACCCCGCATCACCCCTCAGACCCATTCGACACGCTGACACAAACGTGATTGTCGCCATGTTGTGAAAACATGCAGCGTTGCATTATGGGAAGGGACTTTTCTCATTCTATTTATAGATCTACTTAACTGCTGACGCACTGTATCTAAAAATAGCTTCGTTAGCAGCATAAGCTTATCGCTGAAAACGTAATCGAACTGGCCGTTTAAGAATTGAACTCGGACACTTTGATGTAATATGTCTGACGGAAACATGGTTAACTTCCGATGTGAACAATATTGACATAGGAATCCCCGGTTTCCATCTACCTTTTCGTAGAGACAGACCAAGTCGCGGCGGTGGTGTAGCAGTCTATGTAAAAGACACAATATGTGCATCGAGGATATTCGAATTAGAAAAAGTCGGGCTTGAGGCGATATGGGTAGAAATAAAATGTAAAACAAGAAATTATTTGATTGGAAATTTTTACCGCTCTGACAAGAGTTCTGAATATTGGAATCTGATTGATGAATCAATAGGCAACGCCATTGATCGCAACATGCACACCGTAATAACTGGTGATTTCAATATTGATATTCTTCACATAAAAAATCCGAAGATAGATTATATACAAAGTATGTACGGCCTTCGACAGATAATAACCGATGCAACTCGAATAACTGGAAGTAGTAAAACTTTGATTGATTTGATATTTGTATCGCACAGTGATGATGTTAAAACGTCTAGTGTATTAGATCCTATTTGTAGCGATCATTGTCCGGTGTATGTTAACATAGCAGAAAATATGCGAAATACTCTCTCATTCGAAAGGAAAATATACGATTACTCTTCAGCTGATATCAATTATATGAATGAGTGCATCAAAAAGCTGAATTCCGACATGTTCATATCTCTCGGTAACGTAGATGATATCACTGAAAACTTTACATCATTTATACAGAATATTATGGACAAGTTCATCCCCAATAAGACTGTAACAATAAGAACAAAAGATCCAGCGTGGATGAATAACGAAATCCGATCATTGATAAGGAAGCGCAATCGTACACATAAGATTGCTAAATCGCGGAACCGTGCTACTGATTGGGGTAAGTTCAGAACACTTCGTAACCAAGTAATTTCTAAAGTTAGGAATGCAAAGCGTGCGTTTGATACTAAAGTCGATGATACTTTAAATAACACTCGTGGTACCAAAATGTGGTGGCGATTAGTAAAACACTATCTGAAATCAAATGAGTATGCAAAAGCGTTTTTTCCGTCGATTGTCTCAAATAACGTAGTTTATGATAATGCTCAAGATATTGCTAATGTGCTTAATACATTTTTCGTAGAACAATCTAAAGTTCCTGAACCTGATGCCGATCTACCGGATATCGAAATTCGTGAAAACGATAACGTCTAGTCAATAGTGACGATAACTGATCAGAACGTTTGGGATATTTTAATGAGTCTTGATATATCGAAATCTGTTGGCCCCGATGGCATTGGAAATAACGTACTGAAATTAACCGCACCTTCCTTAACCCCATTGTTAGCCAAGCTATTTAATTTTTCCCTTCGCAATAAGACATTCCCATCAAGTTGGAAATTAGCCTCGGTAATTCCGCTCCATAAGAAAGGTGACGTACATGATTGTTCTAACTATAGACCTGTTGCGTTAACTAGTTGTGTTGCGAAAGTTTTTGAAAAATGCGTTTTCAAATACGTTTTCAATTTTTTTAGGGATAATAATTTATTATCAAACTTACAATCAGGTTTTATGCCTGGCGACTCCACGGTAAATCAACTAACATATCTTTACAATTTCATAGCAAGTGCGGTGGACAAAGGTAAGGAAATCAGGGCAGTTTTTTGCGATATAAGCAAAGCTTTCGATAAAGTTTGGCACAAAGGCATCATTCATAAACTTCATGCCTACGGTATAAGAGGAGAACTTTTAGAATGGTTTAAAAGTTACTTAGATTGCAGAAGACAAAAAGTATTAATAAATGGTTACAGCTCAAATTTTAGTTCCATAGAAGCAGGCGTACCGCAGGGTTCCGTGTTAGGGCCACTTTTGTTCATTATCTATATAAATGATATTGTAGACGGGTTAGATAGTAACATTCGTCTTTTTGCTGATGATACATCAATATATGTAATAATAGATGATCATATAACAGCTGCTGCAACTATTAATAACGATCTAGCAAAAATTGCAGAGTGGGCTAAAAAATGGCAAGTTAGTTTCAATCCTAGTAAGACTGAGAGCATGACGTTCAGCCGAAAAACTCAAAACTATTTCAGACCGAACCTTACAATGAACGGCGAAACTATCAAAGAGGTTGAAGACCACAAACATTTAGGTTTAACACTTCAAAGGGATTGTTCTTGGAAAGTGCATATACATGAAAATATAAAAAAGATTAGTCCAATGATCAATTGCCTGAGAAGCTTGAAATATCGTCTATCTCGAAGAACGCTAGACACATTGTATAAGTCCTTTATTTTACCACTCTTTGATTACTGCTGTCATATATGGGATAACTGCACAAATGAACAGGCCGCGTTATTAGAAAATTTACATTTGGATGCATTAAGAACTATTTGCGGCGCGGTACGTGGCACAAGCCATGGTAGAATATATGAAGAAACCAACTACACTTCTCTAAAGGACAGGCGGTATCGATTTAAACTCATTACTTTTTATAAAATGTATCATAATATGGCTCCAGACTATTTGAAAGATCTCATACCAGGAAGAGTATTTGAACAAAGTGACTATTATCTCAGAAACCGTTTTTCCATCCAAGAAATTAATTGCAGAACACAAAGATATTCTCAATCTTTCTTACCAAGCACCATAACGCTGTGGAATTCCCTGCCATTTGAAACCACTCACGCCCCTTCCCTGAATCAATTCAAAAGTATGATAAATCGATCAAGAGCGCAAAGTCATTTCAATTTAAATTCAGGGTCTAGATTTTGTCAGATAATCCATTGTCGCCTCAAGCTTGGTTGTAGCGATTTAAATGCACACAAATATAATAGACATATATCGGACACGTCTAGATGTTCATGCGGACACGAAAATGAAGACGTGATTCATTATCTCTTAATTTGTCGGAACTATCAACATTTAAGAACAAATATGTATTTCTATATTCATGGATATGATGTAACGACAGTCTTATACGGAAGTAGCAATTTGAGCTACTTAACGAACAGTAATATCCTTAACTCCTTGCATGACTTCATCAACAAAAGTAAACGATTTCCTGATTTCCTCAAGCACTAAAATTACTTTGAATTTAATTATCGTTTTATAATCATAAGCTGCAGTTTACACAATGACTAGGCATACCCAACAACACTTGATAAGCCTCATAATCTTAGGATATTTATATAACAAAAATGTTTTCATTAGTTGTATATTTCTTGATTTCGTTTTGTTCTGTATCCAGCTTGAAGATTTTTGTATTGGAGCGGCGTTAAAATAAGCCACATGGCTTGTTCGCCAATCCAAATTTCATACGAAATAAAAATATGTTTAAACCATCTAGATCCAAGCTCCCTACTTCTGCAGGGTTCTTAATTTCAAACTTGATTTCTTATATTAATGGCTATATAGAGCATATGACAAAAGTTTATCATATCAACTGTTTATATATGAAAATAACTTGATGCCTTTTACTTAAAGTGGCTTTATTCTAAGTTAAATTGTTTATTTTATGAAAAGTGGTACCTCATCCAAATTCCTCTACCTTAAAACATAGGTTTCTATGTTCATTAATATGTTTTGACTTGATACCTCAAACAAAATATAGAAAAAACAGCATGTTGTTATAAACTCATGGTAAAATTCCGAATATCACTAAATATTTTAATTTCAGAGGAAATCATATGAGATGTGTGTGCTGATCTTTTTGTTATTATCATTTATTTATTAAGATGTATGTTCATCCTTTTTCATGCCTCTATGAAAAATGATTTTGTGTGGTCATCCTCTTTCATCTATGTCCAGCATTCAATATTATTTTTTACAGTGAGTGACTTATTTTTCTGAGATCCGCATGGGCAAATTTAGATTTTATTATTGTTATGTTGTTCTGATTTAAGAAAAATTAACAAATGTTACTAAAACAACGAGTCCTCGTTAGCGTCAGATAATACCATTTAGCATCTCAGACCAATAAAACCTATCAGACTATGACCAGTTGTCAGCTTCAGGTATTGAGCAGGTGTCAACCGTGCTGTACAAACACATGCAGGTGGCTTGTAGACAAGTGACCATGTATCAGTCTGATCTGTCAGGACGGTGTCTCTCCTGTCTTGAAATTACACTGCTTTAACGCATCCTGTTATCCAATGAAATCTGAGAGGTTAGATAAGAAATTATCAAACTAATTTGGCATCGGCTCTCTTTTTCTCATCTGGTCGCCATTATTGTTTGAATGTGATAGCTGGATGTAGAGATTGTGTCGTTTATCTGTTTAGCCACTGATCAGTGATGGGTTTTTGTTCTGTTCTTAAGCTAAAAAGGATTTGGACATTTATGTTCTTGTGGATACATTCACTGAAAAGGTACGTTCCACATGTTTAACTGATCAACTAACACATGCTTTATTGATTTATGAAAGAAGTATATGAGGCAGCTTTTCATTTTTACCTAACTTAATTTAGCGCTTTGCAAATTCGTTACCTTCAGAGTAATGCACTTTAAGCATGTATCAGTGCGTGGAAAAGTGCCATACAACTATCCATAAAATTATTATAACAATCACGTAAATACGTTAAATAACTATAAAGTAAATCCCTTTGATGACCTTTATAGATATGTGAACTATGTTATCCAATTAAATATGATACTGTTTCTTTATATATGCCACTCAACCACTCGATTTAATACATGTTGAACTACTAACTTAATTCAAAATGACTTCTTAACGGCTTTTCATTTCACTTTTCTCCTAGTTATTAATTTTAAAATAATCGTTCCACGTCCATGATTAACACAGTTTCATGATCTCGTAATTTCATGAAATCAAATTCATGTTTCAAATAAGAAATAAAAAAAACCCTTTTCAACCATACTGCTTAGAATTGAGAAAAACGTAAAGTGCGATTTTATGCGCGCTTCATTGACTTAATCGATTTGGAAAGATAGGCAACGGAAAGGCGACCTTTCCTTAGTGTGGAAAGGACGCCTTTCAGTTTTTGGCAAGACCGCCTTGTCAAATTTGGAAAGTTATGGAATGAACGCGCGTTACTCCAGTGTTAGATAGTATACGTGCAGTGCAATATTTTTTAGCAATTTTGCATTTTTTTAAAATAGATAAATTTTGTCATATCTCCGAGATTCAAATTGTTCTGACATCTTACAATTAAAATGTTTAACATCTCCTCACAAACACTTGCACATGTGTCCTACACTTGAAAAAAGCTGCAGTGGCAATGTAATTAAAGGAAATTTGAAGTTGCCCACAGTCCCAATTTTTTATATCCTAATTAGCAGATATTATCACCCCCTAATAAGGAGATAGTAACGCCTAATTAGGGGATAAATAACCCTAGTTATGTCCTAATTAGGGGATGATTAAATCCTAATTAAGTGATAACTTTCTGCTAATTAGGAGTTAGTATGTCCTATTTAGGACTTAATATCTCCTAATTAGGAGAAAGATTCTCCTAATTAGGTGATAGTTATGTCCTTTTTAGGCGATGATTAAGTCCTAATTAGAATATGGTATATCCTAATTAGGGGATAAAAAATGTTTGACTGTGGCACTAGGGTGCTTCTATGCACTAACAAATTGACATATTACGGAAGCATCCTATCTCATAATTAGGAGATAATATCAGCATTGCACCCAAACCTTACTGTGTGCAGAACAGTTCTCTGGTGCATACAAAGTTGCCAAGCGAATGGCGGGATTTGAATCCATGACCTCTTGATGCAAAGCCGAATGTTAACTGCTGCGCTATCTCGCCCCAAACAGCCTCTATTGTTTAGAATTGTATGAAATTGAAGTAAGTAAAGTAACATTTTCTGTGTCTGAAAGTTATTTCTTTTCGCTGAATTCTGAATTTTTATTGTTTGTCTGAATATTTCGTGGCAAATACCTGATTTATTTCATGATATTCCTACTGTTTTCAAAGTTTGAGTAATAAAGCAAAAACAAACGCCATTTCATATATATTATTGATGAATTACTATAATTTGAAAAATTTCAAATTTCCTCAAACTTTACTGGATGGAGATCAGTCTTCAACTGCAAACAAAAATGCCGAAAAGCTAGCGGGATTCGACAAGGTGACATTCCCGTTCGTACTATTATGTAATAAGTACATGATTGTAACATAGCCAGGTTAAAACATGGTACTATATTGAGGGTAAAATGGGGTTGTTTATTTTTAAAGTTTTTTTTAAAAAGTTTTTTTATTTAGGTTTTACAACTAAAAATTAGAGCGCACACTCGGTATAATTTAACGAGAATGAGAAGTAAAACAATCAATCGGCGCTACGAGCTTGAAAAGCTTTGTTTTGTCATTACAAGGCATCTTTGCTTAGTCTTATCGTATATCATTTGTTATTTTGAAGATATTCTTTCCATACATATAGTTTATTCTTATAACATTGTCAAATAAGTAAAACTACGGTGCACTTGTTCATGTCATTTTTCCTCAACGCAACATGGCCGACAGTAACCTATAACCGCCTTTGATAACTGGAATCATTTTAATTCCTGGTTGCCTTTGATTCAGCTAGGAGTCTTGAACATGTGTGTGGTCACTGGCAAAACTGAAATGTGCTCTATAGGGTGGAGATCTGAACTCAAGAGTGGACAATCATACCCTTTGTTATGGCAGATACATATGTTAATCCAATGCAACAATGGGATTTCACGTCATCCTTAAGGCAGGAGCCATCCTAAAGGCAGGAGCGTATGTCAAAATGAGGAATGACAATTTTCAGGTGTTGTAAGCATGTTCAGCTTCCACTTGCCTATGTTTTCACCAGGGCCTATATTATCAAGGCTCTCTTAGTACTAAGTCTTAGTTTAAACTTATGTAAGGTACTTTTGTCTATCTTGGCCATCAGAAACCTTGAAAATACAGGCCCTGTCTAGTAATCATTTTCCGAGACTTCAGGTTTAAGGTGCAGTCTCTGCCTTTTGCAGTAATTTGCCAGGATTGTGCTGGATCCAAATGTGTCATGGTGCTGCATTGCAAGATGCCGTCCAAATCGTGAAGGTCCTTAACCTTAACAATTGAAAAAACGACCCAATATTTTCACAGATGAGTTTATTAGCATGGATAAATCTAACTGACTAGATACATTGTGTAACACGTAGCAAACAAGCCTAAAGGTTAAGCGTTTTAACTAGGAATATCTCAAACTCGAACATTTTGAATAAAACTTTTCATTACACAAGTGCATATTTTATCCAATCTCACTAAAGTATCTCACCAGGCACCGTTACCAGAGCCGTCAGGTTTGCCTCTGACATCCTACTTTTATTTCGCTTGTACGCTTTTGAACATTTCCGACTGTTTTCCGAATGTCGAACACTGCCTAAATATTCGAATGAATGTATTTAATGTACTTTCAATTTACCCTACTCGGTTGTTTGGATAAAAAAAAGTCGAATCGAAAGATATGTAGTTACAATTTGCAAGCAAACTGGGCAGTCCTCAACGTTATGCATTAGTAGACGATGCTAATCCAAAATGCTGTTTCTGGAAACAGATACGTTAAATAAACGTTTTTTCTTCTAGTTTGTAGTAATCGTTGAATATTGTTTGATTTCGTGA
Organism: Phorcus lineatus; assembly: GCA_921293015.1. Taxonomy (NCBI): domain Eukaryota; kingdom Metazoa; phylum Mollusca; class Gastropoda; order Trochida; family Trochidae; genus Phorcus; species Phorcus lineatus. Next base: position 34,503,280 of record OV121097.1, on the reverse strand, counting down.
AACAAATTAACCATAAACATGTTGAGAAACGAAAACCACCAAAATAGGTACACATACCAATAAGATGTTATTTGATAATAATATATTAGTCATATGCAACGTACATATGCTAATACGATTGACATGTTGTAACTAATTCTGCTGGGTGATTTATCAAATAAAACACATATGAAAATAACTTGAACTTATTATTTGTTAAATGGAAAAATCATAAGAGTTTCAACTTCAATTTGCGGAATTATTTGCAATCTCATACAAGGCCATCAAGAGGCGCGCATCGTGATTCTTGAAGGTATTTGCGTCAAGCCAATGAGATTTAGAGGTCAAATAGAAGCAAAGGTTAACCTGACGGCTTGAGGACCAGAGCCTAGTGAGATCTATAATCTGCGTAACACAGTGCAACAATTTTACATGTTATTTTAATGAGATTGTATTTTATCAATTTTCCTTCGATAAGTGCCACTGTTTTTATTTATTTTATTTATATGTCAGAATTCTTAATCAGAAGAAGGTTCTATACAGACTTTTACTGAATTGGACAACTTCTATACTTGAAAACCACATAAGACAATGTTAGGAGCTTCAGCCAAACCTTCTGCACATTGAGACACAGCCCCTGATTATAAAAACCCTGTTCAATAGTTAAAAAACATTGATTCTAGCAGGATACAAATCCATTCACGTGATTAAATTATAAGTTCAAGGGCACTAACTTTCTGATTTTACTGACTTGCCAAAACGTTAATTACAAAGGCATGGACTTTTTAAGACAATAGGCAGTTAAATTTGCTTGACGTAAATTAATCCTGAGACTTAAGTTCATAACATGGCCAATTAATGAATTGACCATTTGGCGATAAAAAGATTATTCAACATGTCACTAAGTGATTTGCAATCCACCAATCATAATATCATTCAGTAAGTATATTACAAATGCTTTTAACAGTATTCAAAACAACAAACCTCTGAAATGATATGATGTAATGACTAAAAACTGTTTTCTTGAACTAAACTGTGCTCTATACTGTTTAAGGTGTCCTATATTCTATAAATATAAAAAGAGAATATAACTTCTCTGGCACTTATCAAAGGAATTTTTTTATAACAATCGATTTATTCTTCTTTACCAAGAAAACTCTAAGACTAACATAAATATCTAAATTTTGATATAATTATTTTTTACAATAATTCAGTCATAGCATATAATGAATGAAGTTGGGGCCCAAATTTCATTTCAATTTTATAAATCTTATTTCAGCGTTACAGAAAATGTTAAAAATTCAATGAATCAAAAATTACTTGAAAAAACAATAAAAGCAACAAATGTCATGCAATTATACTGGCAGTAGAGATCATAACGCATCACATATTTCACTCACATAGGGAATAAAATTTACGCCACATGAAACATTGTTTCTGATCACAACAAATGTAAAATTTTACAAAAAACAGTTTTCATGTTAACAGGTTATTCTTTCATAATATCTAAATGTATAATAAAGAGTTATTACGGTATCATTGATAGTTGGATTAGAAATTATTTGATACATTTTTTGTATTTATAAGAGACAATATTTTGAATCTTAGTTTGCATTAAAGATAATGTTTTAAACTCAATCATTCATAATGATACAGATTCAAATTAAAGGTCTTTACTAGTTTTAACATAAAGTGAATAACGTCATGGTTAAGCAGATAAACATAAGCAATCAATAATACATATATGGGCATCAAAAAAAATAAAATACTTCAATAAAGGAGAGTATTTCATAACAGATCAGAAATATTGATAAATCCTGACTTGTCAAACAACAAATATCCTGCAGCAATAATGATAATAATTAAATCTTCACTTTTCTGATAATGGATACCAGATATATGGTTTGAAAATTTGGTTCATGGACCCACATGAATTTGAAATAGAAGCATGATATTTCTCAAGCTTTGAGCAAAAGTTAAAGTGATTTTTAGTGGTATGCAGTAGTTGCTTACCCCTTTGACTTGTCTCCCTTGCAGGAAAAACAAAATTTCTTAATATCTGCTAATTCCATGGTCAGTATAGTTTACATTGAACATTTATTATAATCATACTCTATAATTGTTTATTTACAAAACAAATTTAGAGATACCATTTATTAAGGTCCATGAAAATATTGTGATGAGTTCAATTGAAGACCGATAAGAGAGTTGAGATTTGAAACTTAAGGAGATGGATTCATAGTCATACACACATACACAAAATCCTGATAATATCATATCTACGCCATACTTTTTTCAATTATATTAATATATCTGGGCAAAATGCGATGACATAAGAACAGAAATGTCACCGAGATATTCTGTTTTTGCAACCAAAATAAATTTGAAATCGTAAATGCAGGGAGACATTTAATCACACTTTCACCAATTATTTTAATAAACTAGTGTTGGAAATGGGCACTTATGTCTTTTTGATATGACAGACTTCAACCCCTTTGTCCATCATCTTTTAAATTATAAATCGTAATACTTAGAGAAAAGTTGGACAAGTAATTATTGATTTTAATCTTTCATCATCCACCTAATTCACAGAAGCTTATCAATGTACAATCAGTACAATTTAATACAATATAATGAAACTTTCAACCACTTTTCATGTTAATTCTATTTGGCACATGTGAATATGTTACGAACAATCTGGGGTATATCACAATCTGCAGATTGTTTGCTCACAATCTGCAGATTGTTTGCTCACAATCTAGGAATTCCTAGATTGTTTAAACAATCTGCAGATTGTGCGACCTGAACAATCTGGGAATGTGTGTTTTAGAAGTTTTTTCATCATTATAGAATGGGAATTATTTAGCTTATTAAGGTTTTTCTATTTAGCAAGTATAAGAATCGATTCCTAGATTGTGATGAGCAATCAGCTTGTCTCTTTCTCAAAATGAGGGGGTATGGGGGCCGATTCCCAGATTGTGAAGGACATTCAGCTCGTCTTTATGTCAAACTGAGGGGATGTAAGGGTTTACTCCTAGATTGTGAAGGGCTCATAGCTCACCTTTATTTAAACTGAGAGGGTATATAGGAGTCGATTCTCAGATTGTGAAGGGCTCACATTTCGCCTATATGTCAAACTGACGGAGTATCGGGATCGATTCTCAGTTTGTGAAGGGCTCATAGCTCGTCTTTATGTCAAACTGAGGTGGTATAGGGGCCGATTCCCAGATTGTGAAGGGCTCATGGCTCACCTTATTTTTAAACTGAGAGGGTATAGCCGTCGATTCTCAGATTGTGAAGAGCCCACAGATCGGCTTTATGTCAAACTGAGGTAGAATAGGGGCCGATTCCTAGATTGTGAAGGGCTCACAACTCGCCTATATGTCAAACTGACGGAGTATAGGGATCGACTCTCAGACTGTGAAGGGCTCATAGCTCGTCTTTATGTCAAACTGAGGGAGTATAGGGGCCGATTCCTAGATTGTGAAGGGCTCACAACTCGCCTATGTGTCAAACTGACGGAGTATAGGGATCGACTCTCAGATTGTGAAGGGCTCATAGCTCGTCTTTATGTCAAACTGAGGGAGTATAGGGGCCGATTCCTAGATTGTGAAGAGCTCACAACTCGCCTATTCGTCAAGCTGAGGGAGTATAGGGATCGATTCTCAGATTGTGTAGGGCTCATAGCTCGCCTATAAATCAAACTGACGGAGTATAGAGGTCGATTCTCAGATTGTGAAGAGCTCACAACTCGCCTATATGTCAAACTGAGGGGGTATAGGGGTTGATTCCCAGATTGTGAAGGGCTCACAGTTAATCTATACTTAAACTGAGAGGGTAGTCAATTCTGAGATTGTGAATGGCTCATAGCTCGCCTATATATGAAACAGAGAGGGTAGAGGAGTCAGAAGCGTTTGGTGGAACCCATATCGACAGATATTGTGGAGTTAATCCATACACCATTTTATAGAACATACATAATTTGTGAAAGTGGCGCCTTTCCATTAACGAAGACAAGCCTGTTTCAGTATATAGTTTTTGGTGACTTGTGCCCTTAACTGCACCTGAGATGGTCCTCAGAGCGTCTAAATGTAATTTTTCTAACATATTAGCTTGCTCTTTAGTGCAATTGTCCCAGATGGTATCACAATAGTCAAAGATGGGCAAAATAAATGATCTATACATAGTTTCAAGGGATAATCGATTTAGCCTATATTTCAAACTTCTCAGACAATTGATAAGTGGACTTGCTTTGCGCATTATATTTTCAACATGATGCTGCCATTTTCCATCTTCTTGTAGAGTTAGACCGAGATGTTTATGTTCACTGACTTCATGAATTAAAGTATTGTTTAGTGTTAATGGAAGTTTCGGACTTGCATTACCTTTTTTTGAAAATAACATCGCTTCATTCTTTTCAGGACTGAATTTAACCTGCCACTTGTTAGCCCAGTTTGAAATTTGTTTTAAATCCCTGTTTAGCAGGGTCTGAGTCTGGAAAGGATCTTCTATAACAAGGTATAGAGAAGTGTCATCTGCAAAGAGTTTTACATTACTTACCAAACCGTCTGTTAAATCATTTATATAAACAAGAAATGGTAGTGGCCCCAAGACAGAGCCTTGGGGAACACCAGCAAATATTGATTTTGTATTTGATTTATGACCATTTATCACAACCGATTGTTTTCTATCTCTAAGATAATTCTTAAACCACTGTAAAAGACTTCCGGTGATTCCAATGGATTCAAGTTTTACTAATAAGCCGGCATGCCAAACACGATCGAAAGCTTTACTAATGTCACAAAAAATAGCTCTGACTTCTTTACCATCCTCCATGGCTTTTGATATCACATGGTAAAGTTCCGTTAATTGATAAACTGTCGAGTCTCCAGTATTAAAACCAGACTGGTGTTTAGGTATTATTTCATTGTCTATAAAGAAAGTGTATACATGCTTGAATATGCATTTTTCGAATACTTTGGCCAAACAGGAAGTTAACGATATTGGTCTGTAATTATTACAATCATGAATGCTTCCTTTCTTGTGAAGACGCACAACTGTTGAATATTTCCAAATAATAGGGTATTGGGACAATTTCAAGGATAAATTAAAAAGCTTTGTAATAGGCTTATAAAGAGACCGAGCTAGAACTTTCAGTAGTTTGTTGCTAATGTTATCTGCACCCTTGGCTTTTCTAGTATTTAAAGAAAGCAAGATATCACAAACTTCGCTTTCAGTTAAATGTAAGTAATCTAATTTGTTTTCACTGCAGGTGGGGGGAGGTGGATCGATATCAGGTTCGTCGACTTGGGCTTGTTCTGTGAAATAATCATTAAAAACATTTGCAATATCTTCTGCGTTTTCTAAAACGACACCATTATTAGTAATAGGTGGGAACTGCTTACCTGAATTTCTATTTTTCTTAATATGTTTATTAACTAAGCGCCACCACGACTTTATCCCTCTCTCAGTGTTGATAATGTCATCAAGTTTTGAATCATAATCCCTTTTAGCCTTTCTAACTTCAGAAATGACTTTATTTCTGGCGACTTTAAATCGATCCCAATGGTGAGTATCATTCTTTCTTTTAGCAACTTTATGTAGGCGGTTTCTTTTTCTCATTAATTTCATCAGATATCCGTTCATCCAAATACAGTCTCTAGGTCTTATAACAACTTCTTTGTTTGGAATATATTCATTGATAAGGCCAGTAAGAGTGTTAGTAAACTCAGTAGCAGAACTGTTTATATCATCATTAAACAGATAGTCCCAATCAGTAGTAAGTATACTATCATTTAGCCCATCATAGTCTGCATGGTTATAGTCATATATGGTCCTCTTAAATGCATATTTGGGTTGCTTTCCGAGTTGTAATGTAACGAAAACCGGACAATGATCACAGCAGTAAGAACACCCGAATTATGTACAACATCTAATGAAGAGGTAAGAATAATATCTAATAAAGTGCAAGTGTTTTGAGTAATTCTTGTAGGTTCATTTAAAATCTGAACAAGGTCATAAAGTATTTGGAGATTTTTCATCTTATTGTTACTAGTACTGAGCATATTGGCATTCAAGTCGCCCAGTATGAACAATCTTATATTTCTATTAACAGCCATTGCAATGGAATCATCGATCATTTCCCAATATCGATTGCTTAAGTCAGAAATTTATTGTTGTTTGTGTTAACTTCAACCCAAATAGCTTCTAAATCTGTAACATCAAGATCAGTTACATGATTAAAATACAAATTATTTTTAAGATAAATGGCAACCCCTCCTCCCCTTGTTGGTCTATCTTTACGAAGTGGTGGATGAAAACCTGGTAAAAGAATACAATCATTTAACACAACGGGGCTTAGCCAAGTCTCAGATAAACAGACAACATCGTAGTGACTATACTCTGCTGCAAGTAAATCAGTTTTGTCCCTTAAACTACGAATGTTTAAGTGAATAATGCTAAGATCAGGGCCAGGATGCTTTAAACATATTTTATTCATGATAAAGTACATGAAGGGATTGGCCAACAAGCTCAAAAGAGCTTATTTTAAGGCCGCTCCAATATAATCACATATGTAAATATATACAAACAAATTAAAGTGAGTGACGTATGACAAATCGTTATTCAATTTCGAAGAAATATACACTGATATTGCATGTATACCATTTGTTTATTTGGCAGTCGTTATAGAATGAATGTGCTTATGAAATTTCAAATCGATTAGACTTCATGATATAATTGTGAATCGAGTTCAGTAACTTTTCTAGGTAATTTTTTGTGAGAGATGGACATCCCCGCAATATTGTATTGGTAGAATATCCTTTCAAATAAAACAATGATTGGTTTCTTAACCCCGTGAACTTATGGCATGTGAAAAAGTAGTGCACAGCATTTTCGATTGGGTGGCCACATGAACACGCAGGACTGTCAATGATGTGTCTATTAAATCTATCGGCATTCAAATCACTACAATGGAGCCTGAGGCGAGAATGAATAATTTGACATGTTCTTGTGCCATAATTAAGATCGAAGAAAATAGGTCTATTTTCAGATACACAAACTGAATTTTTTAAACCGGACAACGTGTAATTTTTACGGATGTCAGGAGTTAGGGAATTCCATAGTTTTATTGTATTGGGTAAAAAAGACCTTGCATATGACGACGTTCTACATTTCATATTTCGTATGGATGAATTTTCTCGAAGATTATAATCATTAGAATTTGGCGAAGATGGTAAAAGGTTACAGAGATATTGAGGCGCGAGATTATTCTTCATTTTATAAAAAGTAGTCAGTTTACTTATGTATCTACGTTCTTTTAATGGTTTCATATTTGTTTCCTCATATAGTGCGTTATGGCTTGTTCCGCGAACTGCTCCGCATATTGATCTTAAGGCGTCGAGATTCAATTTTTCTAATGTGGTGCACTGTTCTTGAGTACAGTTATCCCAAATGTGACCGCAGTAGTCAAAAATTGGTAATATAAAAGATGTATATATAATTTCTAAACTTTTACGTGACAGACGATATTTTAGGCTTCTTAAGCAATTAATCAAAGGGCTAACTTTCGTGATCATAGTTTTTATATGAGTATCCCAGTAGCAGTTGTTTTGAAGGGTAAGGCCTAGATGCTTATGGTTTTCGACTTGTTGAATTATTACACCAATCATAGTAAGATTGGGTTTGATTTTCTTATTTACTTTCCTACTAAACTGTATTGATTTAGTTTTTTTAGGATTAAATGAAACCTTCCATTTTTTTGCCCAGTTTGATATCAGGCACAGGTCACTATTTAAACAGTTTGCCGCTATGTCGGGATCATCAATTATAACATATAGAGATGTGTCATCGGCGAATAGTCTTATGTGACTGTCAATATCTTCTACAATATCATTGATATATATTATAAACAACGGTCCCAAAACCGAACCTTGAGGGACACCCACCAAGACATGCTGAGGTTTTGATGCGTGTCCGTTAATAACGACTCGTTGTGTTCTATTATTAAGGTAGCCTTTAAACCATTTCAATAAATTGCCATCAATTCCGTAAGATTTTAGTTTCTGTAGTATTCCTTGGTGCCAAACTTTATCAAACGCTTTGCTAACATCGCAAAATACCGCTCTTACTTCTTTTTCTTCATCTAATGCTTTTACTATGAAATCATATAGGTAGGTCAGTTGATTAGTTGTTGAGTCACCAGAGGTGAATCCTGATTGAAGATTTGAGAGGAGGTTATTATCCCTAAGAAAATTATTTACATATTTAAAGATACATTTTTCAAATACTTTAGCTAAACAACTTGTTAATGCGACTGGTCTATAATTTGAACATTCGTATAAATTGCCATTTTTGTGGATAGGACTTATATTCGCTTCTTTCCAAGAAGTTTGGAATGCAGTCAATTTTAAGGACAGATTGAACAATTTAGTTAGAATAGGGGCCAGTGAATTGGCACAAGTTTTTAATATTTTGTTTCCGATTTTATCAGGGCCTGTTGCTTTAGTTGTATCTACAGAGAGTGATATATCCTTGACTTCCCCCACCTCCAATACTATATCAGTCAGAGTACTATTGCAATGTTTATCAACAAGAGGGGGGTCGTCGTCAGGATCTATAACTTGAGATTGACTTATGAAGTAATTGTTCATTATTTCTGTAACATCGTTCAGATCGTCGTATAGAACATCATCGTCGATAACAATATGACAAGTAGTTTTTGCTGATTTATTATGCAAATAACTTTTTACTAGTTTCCACCACGTTTTGGTACCAATTGATTCACTTATTGCAGTATCAATCCTATTCGTATGCTGTCTTTTTGCTTTACGAACTGTTGATACAACTTTATTTCTCAGTGACCTAAAATTTTGCCAGTCAATGGGACGGTTTCTTCTCTTTGCGGTTTTGTGTTTTCTATTTCGTTGCCTGATAAGTGAGCGTATTTCGTTATTCATCCACAACGGATCTTTAGGTCTTTTATTTGGAATGTTGGAGTCGCAAATTTGGATCAGATCATTGGTAAGATTAAATGTGATAAGATCTATATTTTCTGTTCAGTTACATTAAAGTCGAGAGCATTTATATAACGGTTTAAGTTTTCTGTATTCGCACGAGAGTAGTCATAAATTTTCCGCTCATAACAAGTTTATCTCTGTCTATCTGATTCGATGTTAGCATACACTGGGCAGTGGTCACTACATATCGGATCCAGCACTCCCGAATTCCGTACTGTGTTGAAACATGTAACAAATATCAAATCAATTAACGTACGCGAATGAGAAGTGATCCGTGTTGGTTCAGAAATAAGTTGCTTGAGACCGTACGCAGCCTCTAAGTAATTGACTTTTGATTGGTTTTCGTTAAGGAGGTCTAAGTTAAAGTCGCCAACAATGATAGTTTTCATATTCAAATCGACGGCATTTGCAATGTTATTGTCAATGAGATCCCAATATAATTCACTTTTGTCTGTTCTATAGAATGTACCAATTAGGAATGTATGCTTTTTGCTTTTAATTTTTATCCAAATTGCCTCAAGCCCCACTGTATCCAAATTATCCATTTGCATTGCACATAAATTATATTTTACAAACACTGCAACCCCACCGCCACGGCTTTCTCTATCTTTTCGAAATGGTGCCTGAAAGCCCGGGACAGTGATTTCTGTATTATCTATATTTGAATGTAACCATGTTTCGGTTAAGCAAATTACCTGGATGAGGGTGAACATCACCACAGCAGATTAGTAACAAAGATATGATTAAGAAGTGACCTAACACGTGACCTTACACCATGATCTTATTAGCGCGTAGGCTACCGTTAGCATTGAAAGTCCGTGCAATTCGTTCTACATGTTTCTTTTGAGCATGAAATCTTCTTACGTACGCACACCGTTTTGTTTCTAATTTTCAACCATGAATAGATATTTGAGGTATTGATATATACTCATCAAAATGTTTAACATAGAGTTCTGGTAGTCTCTAAAAGTGATGGCTGTTTTTTGCTGGCCTTTTTTTTTTTTTTTTTTGTCTTTTTTTGTTGTTGTTGTTGTTTGTTTGATGGTTGTTGTTGGTGATTGCGATTTGTGTTTTTTGGGGGGAGGGAAAGGTTTTGGTTTTTTTGGTTTTTTTCCCCCAGTTAAAATATCAAATATAACATCCACACTTAAGCGTCCATCATAATATAATTCTTATATCCTTCTCTTACCACTAAGATATCTTAAGCTCATTTCAAATTTCACCCCCCAGTATTTCGATATTTATCCTTCAATATTTGTTTCTCTCTTTTTGTTCACTTATCCATGATGGTTTATGGATTGTTTGAATTAGTATTTATTTGTTTTCTGTCTTTTGGAAGTGTATATTATTTTGAATTGACAAATGTGAAACAAGATGTCTTGATGAAATTGGAAGCAGCAACCTGAGCGTATGTTACAACTCTTGACAAATAACCCCGTCTGTCCTCTCATTGATCTACTGCTTACCACATTTGACGATGCCGGTTGATATTTCACTATATCGACAGACAATTGGGGTTTTTGGTTTGACCTTACAATTACACTCCTATGCAAAGTTGAGAAATATTTCACTATCTTTATTAACCTTGTGTCTATACAATGAGAAAGTTCAGATTTCAATGTTATTGATACTACTACTTTGTTGTGGTGATGTACATCCAAACCCGGGCCCACTCAGTAATAATGACTTAAAAATTATTCACTTAAATGTGCGTAGTTTAAGAGAAAAAGTACCTCTGATCGAGGCAGAACTTGCTGATTATGATGTTATATGTTTAACAGAAACTTGGCTTAATGATACAATAAGCAACAATAACATTCTCATCCCCGGCTACCATGCCCCCTTTAGAAAGGATAGACCAACCAGAGGTGGCGGTGTCGCTATCTATGTTAAAGAAAATCTACATGTTACTCAAATTGATAAGTTATCTCCCTTAAGTCTAGAAGCAGTTTGGGTTAAACTTGTCTGTAGAACTAAGAGTTATTTGATTGGAATTTTTTATAGAGCTGATAAAAGCGATCGTTATTGGGAATTGGTTCTCCAATCAATTGGTAATGGTATTGATATGGGCTTGGACACTGTCATTGTTGGTGACTTTAACATCAATATACATAATCAGACTAGTAATTTGATTGACAATCTTCTTGATACATATAATTTGCAGCAGTTAATCTCTGAACCAACCAGGATCACTCAAAACTCAAGTACGTTAATTGACTTAATTTTTGTTTCTAATTGTAATTTCATTCGTACTTCAGGAGAGCTTGATCCTTTCTGCAGTGATCACTGTCCAGTTTTTGTATGTGTTGGTGGCCTCGATACAGTTCCTCTTACATTTAAGAGAAAAGTTTATTACTATGATAGAGCTGATATTGAGGGCATGAGTCGAGGCATCAACAACATAGACTGGAACAGGGTTTTTGAATGTAATGACATCGATAATCTAACTCATGAGTTTATTGATATCTTGAGAAATGTATGTGATGTTTATGTCCCAAATAATATTGTAACTATAAGACCCAGAGACAACCCATGGATTAATAGCACTATACGAAAACTGATCATGAAGAGAAATAGACAACATAAGAAAGCAAAGACTCGAAATTTTAATTCTGATTGGCAAACCTTTAGACTTCTGAGAAATAAAGTAACAGCAGCAGTGAGATCAGCCAAAAAGAAGTATATATCAGAGTTAGATGATAAGATCAATCAAGGGGGTAACTCCAAATGCTGGTGGACGTTAGTAAATAAATATATGAAAACTAAAAGTATTCATAAAAATTTCCCACCTATTATTCATAATGATACTCTTATCACTGATTCAAAAGAAAAAGCAGATGCACTCAATGAGTGTTTCTCTAATCAAGCACAAGTAAATCACCCTGACATGGAAACTCCTAAACTGGAATGTAAAGTAGAGAATACACTTGAGTCAATTGTACTGACTACCCAAGAAGTAAAGGACATTTTGTTATCAGTTGACACCTCTAAAGCTAATAGACCAGATAAAATAGGTAACAGATTCATCAAAATGATAGCTTCATCTATAGTTATTCCTCTTACAAACTTGTTTAACTCATCACTAGATAACTGTAAATTTCCAAATATATGGAAAGAGGCTTCTGTTATCCCGATCCATAAAAAGGGTAGCTAACATGATTGTAAAAATTACAGGCCAGTAGCTCTTACTAGCTGTCTGTCGAAGGTATTTGAAAAATGTATCTTTAAACATGTGTTCAACTTTTTCAGAGATAATGACGTATTAACTAACTTGCAATCTGGCTTCATGCCCGGGGATGGTACTGTAAATCAATTGACATACCTGTATGACTTTATATGTCGTGCATTAGACAATGGCAAAGAGGTGAGGGCAGTCTTTTGTGACATAAGTAAGGCATTCGATAAAGTGTGGCATAAGGGAATAATAGTGAAGTTAGAAGCCTGTGGTATAAAGGGCAAATTTTTGGATTGGTTTTCTAGTTACCTTCAAAACAGAATTCAGAGAGTATCTATACACAATAACAATTCAGATATGAAAACTATTACTGCCGGTGTGCCACAGGGATCCGTCCTGGGACCGTTATTGTTTTTAGTTTACATCAATGATATTATAGATGGTATTGATAATAATATTCGTCTGTTTGCAGATGATACTTCAGTGTATGTTATTGTTGATAATCATGATTTTACTGCTGTTTCCTTGAATAATGACTTAAACAGGAGACTTGGATGCAGTGACTTGAATGCACACATGTTTCAACGGCACATATCATTAAGTCCATCCTGCTCTTGTGGTCACCCCTACGAAGACCCACTGCAATTTTTTTTTTCATTTGTCCAAATTTTTCCATTTTAAGAAATGAAATGTATTTTTATATACAGGGCTACAATCTCAACTCTGTCTTAAATGGAGTCTCCAACAAAAATAAATTCATCAACAATTTGATACTTAAATCTGTCCATAATTTCATTATAAATTCACATAGGTTTGAAAAATGATTTAATTCCCCCATACGCTATACAGGTTTTGCTTGCTATCCTTCATGTATCACATTGTTTAATATTCGTGTTATTTTGTTATGTATTGATGTAAAATGTAATGGAGAGGTATTTATATAAGCCATTGCGGCTTGTTTACCGACCCATATTCAATTTATCAAATCTATCAAAGCGGCGACTGTTTCTCCTAGCGGTAGATGCAGCAAACAGCCCAACTGCAATTCTATACTGAGTTATGTCAACCCCCATCTGACTGTCTTACAAAAACATTTATAAAATAGGATGCAGTGGGCGTGGCTGCAGAGTGAGAGTATTTAACTTTGTGAGGGATAGTCATTTTAGAAACATTTGGAGTGAAATGAAATAAATGAATGGTACCAAAATGCAAAATAGACAGTGTAGACATATGAAAGCGCTTGGTTGGAGTGGACGTGACGCACGTCAATTTGTAAACATACATGAAAAGGTTTTAAACGAACATGAATGGAATAGGTAGATAAAGAAAAGAAAAGTAAAAGAGGAAAAGGCAGATTATCTTCATAATCTGTCAGAAGAAAAAGGGAACAAAAACAAAATCCCTCATGGATATAATAACACCAATGAATAACTAGTGTAGTTAATGATTCATACTAGTTGTATATGCATAATTCAGATTGTCAAATATACAATTCTCATTTAGACGACTTTCATTGAGTTTAGTGCAAGGAGATTGACAAAAGTCTCTTACAACATTTACATTAGTTTTGAAATAGTTATATTACGATAAATAGCAAAATCAGTTTACGATCTTTTATCAAGTAACATATAGGATATATAGGGGCCCCTCCTTTTGTATAGGAATGTGTTTAATTGGCCTAGAGCATCCGGTACCACAGTGAGGATGAAAATATAAGCTACCGCACTATAAACGATATAAGAAATATCGTAGTGCACTAAGACCACAGTGTGAAAGAAGATAACGGTCACATGACGTCACATGCACTTATTGTTGTTAGTAAATCCCGCCTGTTCTTATGGAAATATTCGGGAGGATCCTTTTCATTATTTCTTTGAATGCTCACTATATGATAGATTCCGATCAAATCAATACTTTTTAAAAAACGATATAATATTAAAATCTACCTTGAGCGGCGACAAATCCTTGTCACAGAGTGCTAACGAATCCCTAATAATATCTGTGTATCATTTCATAAATGATCCCAACCGATTTTTATAGCTTTTTGATTACATCTGTACCAAATGCAAAGGTAGAGAATCCTGAATATGAATTTGATTTTATTAAGAATAATTGCAAATATATATTTTCACCAATGTACTTGATATCTTAATCGTTTCATGTTTGTTTCAGGAGAAGCATTTATATAGGCATTTGCTGCCTGTTTGCTAATCCTTTTTCCTTTTTGAATATATATATTCTGATTGTTGTGTATTACATGTTTCATGGAAATTAAATAATGTTTAAATCACACAGAAGAAATCAGTTGTTTGCCACTCCCGTCACTATGGTCGCAGCACGGAGTAGAGACGATGGCATTATATGACTCTTCTTGCAGCGTAGTAAATAATCCATTCCAAATATAATATTCTTAAAATATTGAATCATGAACAGATAATAAATAAATCAAATAAAACATTTCGTTGTAAAATTCACAAACCGATATAACGGAAACTATTAAAAACGTTACAGAAAAACAGGTGTCAAAATGTTGACCATAGTGTGACCGAATTAAACATTTTACTCCAGACAATTCATTATTGCATAAGTATTTGCCCCATGATATCGTGCGATAGATAAACATCAAATTATAGAGAGGAAGTTAATGTGATTGTACGCGAATTTACGCGCAGGTCTGAGTAGAGACGCGACACAGTGACACGTTGCTTTGATAAGCAGACCCAGCTAGACATCTGGGCTCAATATTCACGACATTCGAGTATTATAAATTTTATAAATTCATATATTTAAAAACTGTTCATATACAAACTCAAAAGATTAAGTAACTTTCCGATTTATGCATCTTTCTTATAAAAAACTTTCAATCTCACGATCCAGGAAGAAAATGAGGGGAAAAGGTAACAGTTATCAAGTTTCCATAATGAACAATAAATATAAGAATCAGAGTTTGTTGTCTTTGATGTTTGAAACTCTTTTTAGCATCACGAGACTATTTCCTTCATTGTATTTTTTTAAATATGTGAGGAAAAAATTATTTTAACTTGTAGTATTATTCAATTCAATCAAAACAATTCAGGTCTATTTTCCATGCTGCCCAATTTGTCTAATGTCATACTGTTTTTACATCTGTTTCTCATTCATAATAAACGGATTTTTAAATCCCTACGACCCCATCTCAGGTATTGTGTCTGAAAAAAGGAACACAAGCTGGTATTTTAAGTGTGTTTCATTCATGCATCAATTGATTTTTACACATTTGCTTTCCATCTAACCTTTGATAGAGTTTAAACGTAAAGATATTTCATAAAAATAGTTTGCAAAATCCAGGATACTTTCATAAGAGTTTTTCACCTTTGTCAAACACTTAATTGACAATATTCATGAAGTAAATATAAGAAATGGATCTATCATTTCAAGGTTCTGAATGAGTTAAAATTAATTATCCTCAATGAGGTGAGACTAGGCCTATTCATACTCCATGGTTATTTCATCAATGTTTTCATGGCATCTGAGATTTTAGCTGATTTGATCTGACATCCTATTAAGGTATCACATCTTATGGAAACCTGGAAAAATATCATCAATTTGGTTTTTTGTCTATATTTCAATTCAACCATCAATTTAGCTTTGAAAATGTATATGTTGGATTAGGATCATTTGGCTATTTATTACATGAAGTCCAATAACGTTTTCTAACAAATTTACCCCCATTCTTATTATAATTAGTACCTTAGACCTTACAAATGCGTTAAATCTTATCACCCATAATATTAATGGTGTTTAGTTGATAAAATTAACCATGCAAATGAAAATTTATAATTGATCTATTTCAATGCCATTGGCGGTGATAATAAATGATTGAACTTTCTAAAGTTCTGGAAAAAGTGGTTCAGCATCAGCTCATCTCTTGGTACATCTATCCCAACAAATCTCTATTGACTGTCACCTGTCAGCTTACAGAAAGGCCCTGGACTTATCAATGTATCTGCAGCATTGAATACAATTGTCCATGAGATTCTTCTTGAGCGTCTGATGAACGAATATGGCTGTACAAATTCAGTTCTCGATTGGCTCAGATCCTACCTTTCAGACAGAACCTAATCTATTAACATCAGAACATCTTCATCATCCACCCACATCCTCACCTGTGGAGTTCCCCAGGGATCAGTATTGGACCAATTTTTTTTTCTCTGTACATTCAACCGCTCGGAAAGCTGATGTCTGCTCGCCATGTCCCATATCATTTCTATCGTGACGACAGCCAATTGTTTGACAGTTTTTCAACGTCAAATGAAAGTCAGCTTGAGCTTGCCTTTCAACCACAAGATCATGGATGTCTGCAAACAAGCTCAAGCTTAACAATGATAAAACTAAAACAATGGTCATCACTAAAACGTCCAGACAAAAAAGTCACACTGTCATATATCCATTGGACAATCTTGTATTCCTTTCTCTCCTGTTGTGAAAAATCCTGGCTTCTTTTAGATTCAGATCTCAGCTTGAACAAGCAAGTAAGTTAACTTTTAAAGACATGTCACTACCATCTGAAGAATAGTGGCAGCATCCGCAATCTACTGACGAAAGAAGCCACCGCAACTCTAGGTCGAACATTGATTCTGTCCCGCCTGGACTACTGCAACAGAATCTCTTCATCACAATTTCATCGTCAACAGAAAATTCAGAATAATTATCACTTGCCCGTGTAAGATACTGCAGTGTAATATTTATACGGCGATATTAAATTAGTGTAATACCGCTGTGCGTATGATGTCATAATATTGTCTGGTTGTGACGTCACAATGTTAGCATTCCCTGACAATGGCGGCCTAGTCGTGGAAATGTTTCGTTCAGTACACTTTTGGCAACCATGTTTGATTACTGAGGTCAAGTAATAAACAGAATACTAAACTTCCTTTCATTTAATACTATTTTTTATTAAACTCGTTAATGATTTGGTATCAAACTCGCTTTCGCTCGTTTAATACTTAATCATTAACTCGTTTAATAAAAATAGTATTAAATGGAAGGTCGTTTAGTATCCTCTATATCTGCACTCCCACTAACGTTTGAGGTTTTATAGTGGTTCCAACAAGTCTGTTCGTTTGTCAGTCAGAATCTTTTGTCCAACGTATTTCAGAAAAAAATATTTATCAAAGACTTAAAAAAAGATTAATTGACTTAATCCACATGTTTTTACCCTATTTGGAGAAGTTCAATGCGAATTTACAAACTATCTTGTGTTATTTAAAAGGACCAATCGTCATTCTATTTTTCATTTCCCTGAGATCCAAACTTTTTCTGACATCTTGCAAAAAAATGGTCAACACGCCCTTTTTAAATTTTGGACAGGTGACCTGCACTTGCATAAAGATGCAGCTGTAGTGTGGTTATGATGGATTTGTGTTGACAAATCAGAAGTGAATACTGCTAATAGTAGTAGTCAAATTGGTCTTCGGTGGGTGGTCACGAGTATGAGAGAATGATATCTTTTAACTTGTTAATACTATTTTCCTAAGTATGCCTCCCTCCATTAGCTTGATTGATTGATTGATTGTTGAATTTCGAGTTGTGTTGTCTACAGTGATGCAAGTGACACTGACTATGGGGGCTACTGTGTACAGATGGATTCTTCTTGGTCAAATGAACCTTGAGGGAGCTTAAAGCTTTCTATCTAGTTTCAAAAAATTACATTATCAGAATGCAGCATCGAATGATAGCGCACTGACATTCAGAATGTGGTTGCCATACTGGAAAAAGGAAAGAATGAAACCTCATTTACAGGCTATAGCTCTTGACATATTTGAGTTGTGTTTGAAACAAAATTTTGTATGTATGCAATGGATTCCCCGTGTGGATAACGAAGTGGCAGACACATTGACTATGATTATTGGGCTATTGCTTCACATGCAAATAGATGAAAGGTGGGGGCCTCCTGGTGTAGATAGATTCGCATCACCTGAGAACCAGAGTGTTTTATCTCCACTTTTGGTGAAATCTGAGTTTGAGTGTTCCGGGTAATTTGGAGGGTATATTCTCTCTCCAAACAAATTTTCAAGGCGAAATTCAACTTAGAAAGTTGTTTTCTAAAGATTTCCTTTGTTCTAACTCCACACTAACAGTTCCTTAGATCAAGACTGTTCGATTTACCTTATCCTATCATCACGGTTGATTTAGTCACGTGACATGGACATAGAACAATTTGGAACTGACTTAACTCCTTGGTTAAAATGATGATGTAATCGATTTAAATTATATTTCAAGTACAATATAAACGTACTTATGTCGATATTGACAAAAAAATTAAAGTGTATAATTATTTTATCAATATATATACATTTGCACTTTTCTTTTAAATGTAGATTATAAAGTTATGAAAGTAGATAGAACATTCATAATTTGATTGCATGCATTTTTCCTTTCATGCATTTTTTTTTCTAAAATGAAATTTAAATATCTCATTATAATCGTTATGAAATAGATATATTTCTACTATTTGCTTAACCTACGCTGTTTACTAAAAATATTTTTTTACTGGGGTCTCGTTTCGAGTGAGTGAGTTATTGCTTGGGCAATATTTCAGTCATTAGCGGCAAATCTCGTTTCGAGGATTCGACACTTTTCATTGTAAAGGTGTTAGTTATGTTGCTGAATATTCAGATAACATAATACTTTGAATGATCAAATCGATCTTTACTTTTACTTATCTCTTTTATGGATAGGTTCGGGATGTTCAGAGAATAATAAGTCTCAATTTTGCTTAATGTAACATTGAAAAGACCTCCTTTTACGTCGTCGTAGTAAGAATCAAAAGGCTAGACCTGTTCCTCGCGTTCATTCCCTTGATACATTCAAGAAAGGAATGAATGCTATGTAGCCAATTGTTTGCAATATCTCTAGATCACCTTTTTAGATTACATTGACAACATTTTGTTCTGCCGCCACTACTACAAGCATGGATTTACCCCCTAAAGAATGTGTCTTTAAAATGTTGAGAAACAACCCTACGTAATACGTGGGAAAAAACACCTTTCAAATATGGCTTACTTGTCTATAGCAAAATTGTGGAAGTATAGTTGGCAGCTTAGGTCCAACGAAGCAAACATTAACTTTAGATTGTTCAGATTTGGCAATCAAATGAGTATAGATGCAACGCTTATGCAGACACTGTCTCCGACGGAACATCCACTTTGTATTAATAAATTAATTCATATTTTTCTAATGTGCCTTCTTGGATTATAGGAAACCATTAGAAAGATTGCAATATTGTTGAAAACGCACAGAAATCACACCTCACTGACTACGAGTTAAGGAAACAGTACATAGAATGTTTAGTTATACTTTATTCAAATCATTTGTCACATGTGTCATAGCTGCTATCCATTCAATTCTGAAAAGGTGTTTTTTTTCATTTTTAAAAGCAGTTTGAATAACAAAAGAAATCAATAATGAGATTAATATGACACAGAGTATGTTCCTTCTTTGAAATTCAACGTCCCATTTGCTTGTATGCTACTAATATGATATATTCAATACAGTCATACTGAATTTGTCTGCCATAGAGAAGCTTCCGAAATAACTTTCGTAGACTTTAGCGAACCACTGTCCTGTCTACCACGAAACACAACTTTAAGCTGTTTCTTCTCGATAAAATGGTAATTTTCAGATACAGCAAGTATTTCTCGACAAAATAACACCATTTTTAAGGTTAGACTCAGGTAACCCAACGACATACTCTGTGTTTAATTGGAAAAAAATTGAAAGAGGCAAATGAGATCACACTATGAAAGCTAGTTTTCACTTCTGTAATGCCGAAGTTAAGAAATAGATCTTCCAAGGGCATGTTGTGACGGTCTTAAAATACCAAATCCAATGGTCCCTGTTATTGTCGAAACAAAATGTAAAAATTAACCCCTAAGATGTAATAAATCATGTAAAAACTGTCGAGCTCTCTAACTTAAATAAAGATAAAATATTCACCGGCTCGAAATGTCTGGAGTTTTATGTTTACTGATAGAGATTAAACTCAGTTAAATATACATTGGATTACTATAGATATCAACGTTTTGCAATAACTAAAGATATAATCTCTTTGAAATAACTATAAGAAATAGCTTCTGTTTTCACATGATAAACTATGATAATAAGAAATGAGATTTAAGAGAGTATTATTTATTGTCCACTTGAATTATTTGTTGTTCTTATATATTAGGTGACAAATTCCTGGAAGTGTATCTCGAGAAAATTTATAAAGTGTATTAATAGGTCAACATGTATATAAATGTTTGTGTATTTAGTTTTTTAAGGAGTTTAATGTGGTTTATTTACATCTTTAGTGCGTTTTATCGGATTATTTTTTCATTTGAAGTTTATTTAATATATTTCTATTACTGTGTTGAAAATTAGACAAAAGTTGTTCATTTGTTTCAAACACTCCAAACACGTTTTATATATTTGTGGAACATTTGCAATATGTAGTTAAATTTTGAAATTTGTTGAAAAAGATTAAAGATTTCCACTGCATAGTAATTAAGATAAAGAGATTCAAAACTTTGTATTGTGGACTTAGAACAGTCTGGTTCTCAGGTGACGAAATGTAAACTAACCTTGTTTTACTTCTAGATTTTACAATCCAGGTAGTGCGGCAGTGGTCTGTTTCTCAGTTAGTTGGAATGACATCATGAACTGGGTGGTTCCTCCAGTTGGTATGATACCAAGGACGTTGGGACACATGTCAGAGTGTCGGGCGAAAGGCACTCTTGTTGTACCAGAATGACATAGGCTTGTATTTGGCCACAAATGTAAACAAAGTTATGTACCTTCAAAGATTAAGGAATGTTACTTTGGAGAACAAGGTCTGCAATTTAACATGCTAGCTTTGAGAGTTGATTTCAGCAAGGGGACTGGTGACGGGTCTTCCTCAGTTGTTGAGTGATTGTAGGGCAGAGTACACGTCACGGAAATACAGGTATGGCTTTGAAGCCAGGAAACGGTGGTCACAATCATGTTCTATGTCATCAAGTTTACCTATCATAGTAAAATGTGCTAGAAGCTGCTAAGAGGCGATTGGCTTATTTTCTTACCAAAAAGGATCCACTAACACCTACTCTTTTGGAAAGGTTATTTGATGGTATGATGTCCAATCCAACGCTTTGTAATATGAGAATTGTGTGTATGTTCTTTCTTGCTTATTCAGGTTTTTTGGAGGTCATCAGAGTTCTTACGCATAAGACGTTCTAATGTTACATTCTATGATAATCACATAATGTTATTCATTGAACAATCCAAAACTGAAACGGAGATAGAGACGGCTCTTGGATAGTTGTATATGAATGTTATATATGCATTCGGTGGAAGCCCTAGAAACCTTCGTATTAAGACAGAGGTTGTAGAGGAATTTATGACAGAACTAGTTCTGTTGGGAGAGAATGTACACCCGTCTGAGATAACTCTTTAGAGATACATAAACCCCCTTTGTTCTTAATAACAAGAGTTATGGGTTTCATAGTCTCAGGAGTGGTGGAGCAACAGCAGCAGCTAACGATGGTGTACAGGATAGAATGTTTGAAAGGCACGGACGCTTGAGAAGTGAGAACGCGAATGCTAAACACAGTTACATCAAAGATGACTTGCACAAACGGTTATCAGTTTCTCTCTCCCTGGGTCTGTAGACTTTCTTTGAGTTCCCGCGTATCGACACTGTGACCGGGCCAATATCCATGTTGATTTGTGTTGTTAATGTATAGATACACGAGTGTATGTAATGTTTATCATTGCGTGGTGTTTACAGCAGAAATGAAGTTTCTCGAAGAAGAATGCATTGTGAATTAGATAGAAACTACTTTCTACTTCGTGGTATGCATTTGTAAACGGAGATAACCATGTCTGGTGAATTAAGGGTATAAATAAGGGGACGTGACAGTAGGTCGCCTATCACCACGGCAGTGACACATTTCAGAAACATTAAATACTTGATTAAAATATACATAAATTTTTTATTTGTCTATTCTATACCTTTTTTATATTTTCAGATCGTATTTCTGATGTAGATATCCGCTGGATCGTGGCGATCATTCTCGGTGAATCTGCCCTTCGCGGGTCGACCTCTATTTAAACGGTCATAGTGGTTCTTTTTTGTATATATTCTTAAATATGAGGCTGACAAGATTGTGTATTTTCAATGTTAAGTCGGCTGTCGAGCCTTGATAATACGGGATAGTGTTCAACAGACAGCATCTTTTTATGTCGATTTATCATGTTTACTTATTCTGCACATGTGTGCATCGGGCTGATGAGCCTTAGTAATACAGTTCATATCGAACATGCCTATTTGATGGCGAGTATTTCAGTAATACATGGTGTATCTAAGGAATCACGAGTACATCAACGGTTACCCTGCAAACTTCCCAGTAAGGGGTCGTTGAATTCGTTCAGAGAACATTGTCCTGAGTAATTTGTTCTTAAAACGTAGTAGTTTTTTACCTCTGGTTAACGTGTCGGGCAACGGTCCCGTACCAGGTGATGTATGATTAAGTGTGTTGTTTTTGTTGGGTTTTACAAAATGACTGTATGTATGTTTTACTTGTGAAAATAAACTGATTCAAAATCAAAGATATCTGTTAAATACGTACATCGCAGTCCTTTATTTCTTGCTTTCCGTGAACTGAACATGACAATAGAATTAATTGAATCAAATTGTAAATGGGAAATTCATAAATATCATGATATAGACGATTAGCTGTGAAATTTAATTAATAATAAGTTTTAAGGTTAAACGCATTTGTATACAGATACTTGTATTGATAACTGTGCCACGGTTTATTTGGTAAAACTTATTAGTTATTTTTTGCTTTCTGTCACAGACAAGTCTATCAATGAATGAAGAAAGATTTGAATGTTCATGAAAAATTTATTACAACAAAAAACATTCAAACAAATATCTCGCAACGCATTCAAACACCCTCAAACATCAAAATCACCCACATAAAATAACCTCGCGTTCCCGATACCATACATCACGTGCAGATCCCCCCTTATACATTCTCAGGCCCCCCTGGGTAATTGAAGGAAATGCATCAAATTTGAAGGAAAACAGTGCATAATATAATAATAATAATAATAAATAATAATAATAATATACATTTTAACGCCTAATATCCAGTGCAAGGCACTGCTCACTGGCGGTACATTATTACCCTGAAGGAATTGTACTACAGCAGCTACTTAGCGCTTCCGTACTTCCCTTATTCAGGTACCCATTTATACAGCTGGGTTGACTGAGTGCAATGTGGATGAAGTGCCTTGCCCAAGGACACAACGCGGTATGAGACCCAGGTCACAAATGTTTGGTGTCTCCACCGTGATTCGAACCCGGGTCGTCGGCGGCGATAGGCCAGCATGCTAACCACTACACCACCGCGCTCCATAATAGAAGGGAAAGCTTCCTTAATGGTAGGAAACGCAGCTTAATCGCGAAACAAACACGTCAATATTGGTGAATTTCAGACATTCGCTATTGCATGCACTTATTAGCAATCATGTTCTACATCAGTCACATATGCACCACAGACATCACATAACGTCACACTATCCACATGTTATATGCAACATTACCATATGCTGACACACACAGGTTGAAGCGATCAACTCAACAATACAACAAACAATTACATGCAATACAGTTCACAAAATCAACACATCAAGATGAAAGTTCCGTCGACCAAAACGTGGTTATGAATCAAGTCAAAGCATTTGAATGAAAGTTCATGGATTCATCAAAGACGCGATATCTTATCATCTATGTGTGGTCTTTGTCACACACGAAGAATGAAGCTCAAGCCAATCAGTTGACATGATACGTCCCTTCAGTGGACCGATGTAAGATCAAAACACCCGATCTATCATGTGTCCCATAGCCAGGTTTCCAACATGCCACCATCAGCCAGTCATAGCAGACCATCCGAACAATGACGGCAAGTCAGTCTTGATGACGTCATCACGAAGCAAGGGCCAACGAACGTAGTCGACAGGTTACTGGTCCTGTCTGTCCATGCACCCCTGTGTCCTGACTACCTCGTCCCTAAGTTCTTCACTACAAAACAAGATCATTCTCATTGAAAATTACATTTCACTCGAACTACCATTTCAAAGTGAAAAATAACCTTTTTCAAACACATTGACGATGTATAGTGTGACATGTAAATGTAACAATGACTCTGAACAAGTTACAACATGTTATGAAATGCAAACAAAAACACAAATTAATTCAATTGTAAACAGTAGGTCACCTTTCTCGCCTATCACCACGGCAGTGACACATTTCAGAAACATTAAATACTTGATTAAAATATACATAAATTTTTTATTTGTCTATTCTATACCTTTTTTTCTATTTTCAGATCGTATTTCTGATGTAGATATCCGCTGGATCGTGGCGATCATTCTCGGTGGATCTGCCCTTCGCGGGTCGACCTCTATTTAAACGGTCATAGTTATTCTTTTTTGTATACATTCTTAAATATGAGGCTGAAAAGATTGTGTATTTTCAATGTTAAGTCGGCTGTCGGGCCTTGATAATACGGGATAGTGTTTACTTATTCTGCACATGTGTGCATCGGGCTGATGAGCCTTAGTAATACAGTTCATATCGAACATGCCTATTTGATGGCGAGTATTTCAGTAATAAATGGTGTATCTAGGGAATCACGAGTACATCAACGGTTACCCTGCAAACTTCCCAGTAAGGGGTCGTCGAATTCGTTCAGAGAACATTGTCCTGAGTAATTTGTTCTTAAAACGTAGTAGTTTTTGACCTCTGGTTAACGTGTCATTTCAAAGTGAAAAATAACCTTTTTTAAACACATTGACGATGTATAGTGTGACATGTAAATGTAACAATGACTCTGAACAAGTTACAACATGTTATGAAATGCAAACAAAAACACAAATTCATTCAATTGTAAACATTGGAAACAACATTTTTTACAATGAAGATCATATTATTCTCAATACTTACAGCTCACAACAGTCCATGCACTCTGGTCACTGGCCAGCAATTCATTGCCCCGACACTCTGATCCTCGCGTACCTAGCTTTTATACACACCAGTGCACGATCACGTCATGCAACACGCGCACTGTCCTACCACGATTGCGTTCGGCGATGCCTTCTATATTCAGAGCTATTGTCACACTTTCAAGATACAAGGCAGATCAGGGATTGGTTGGTGAGAATACATAGTACTAAATGTTCCCAATCAATATTCTCTGCAAATGAGGTGAGATGATTTAAGATTTAAGGCCGCTTTCAAGAGTATTTCACACATACCGCGACTGCTAGTATTATTGCAGGGAGAAAGCGAGCAACACCACTAGGGACCAATCGCCGGAGATACTGCGCTGCTGAAATTCACTGTATCAGAACCTTACTGCGTGTAGAACAGTTTTCTACTGCAGCCAAAATTGCCGACTCCAAGGCGGCTCTCGTTCCAAAGCCGAACACGCTGATCACTGCACTATCCCGCCCCTCTGCAAATAATGTTTGGATTCAAGAATTTCTCTTCCAAAACTGCTAGCTCTGAAGTCACAGTTAACAATGTTTTCAATCTTCTTTAGGCTGATGTGGAACGTGGTTTATTCTTTTGATACAGGATATAATGTAAATAGGCTTATTTGATGTGGTCCCATTAGAAGGAGTTACAGAGGGTTATCAAATCTATAACATAGAAAACTCACGGAAAAGTAACGGAGTCCATACACAATATTTACAAAGGGGGAATCAATAAGTTCATATAGTTTATATAAAACAAAAGCATATTTTGATTTTATTTTTCAATATAATCTCTTTGGACCTCATCATCTCGCCAAATCTTGTACCATTCATTTGTGATTTCAATTCACGAAACAAATAAACGTCTAGAGCCTGATCTGTACTGTAGGGGCGATGGTTAAGTTGTTCAAAACCATATTGTTGAAATGCAGGCTGTGCAATACGACTGTTGTGTACTGGAACGTTGTCGCGAAGAAGCATAACTCCAGCAGTCAACATGCTGCGTAATTCAACAAGTCAGCAAACTAGACGCCTGTTTTTGTAGTTTAAGGTGGTTTATAGTCCAAAAGTATCACGCCACTTGAAGCCAAGAAAAAAGTCGCTATGATCTTTCCAGCAGGCACGAAGAGTAATTGGGATCAGCATTGTCGATGTCCAGAGGCGTAACTACCTTGTTGCACAAAAAGAAAGTGCTTACACTTTGAAATTCATTACAAGCATAAAGTCTGGATATACACAGTATTTGACATTAACGTTTCAACTTTTCTTGAATAAATGTTTCTCTAAAATATTACTGGTGACATTTGTCACAACGCACAGTTCGTCGCGGAAAATCGATAATGTCCAACCACATGATGACTAGTTTACTGTTTTCAGAAGTGTCAAGATATCAGGTCGACAATGGTAAAGGAACGGCTAGATTCGTTCTCACGTCTTCGTATCCACGCAGATTTTGATGTCAATTTTAAGGGTAGTGATGATTTCGCAGAAGGAAAACAAGCAAAATGGCAAATCTCTTCAAGTGAAGGCATTAAATGATTAAAGCATTATATTTTAGTCAAATTGTAGCAATAATTGTAATCATAGTTCATGTTCATGTTCATGTTCATGTTCAATGCCTAAAACTGTGAAATTGCGAAGTTTCTAAGGGTGGATTGTGTAATGAATAGATAAGATTTTAACTGTGTTAATATTAACTTGCAAAATTTCGAATTTAAATCAGCATACTAAAAGAAAAAAGTTATACTTTGAATAACTTCTTGTGAAAGTCTTCATTAAACAATTTACAAGTGTTTATTTTCTATAATAAGTTGAATTAATGTTTTGCAAGTATTTGTTATGTACTTAAATTCCTTAAAAACTTAGAAGTTGTCGTTTGAAAAGGAGATTTTCTTAAGGATTTGACAAAAGTTAGTTTAAACCACAAACAAACTATCTAGCATAGAGAACCACATGGCTATGAAATGAATAAATACTTTCTAAAATTATCACGAAATGGTTATAATTTCATATTTGTCTCTAAAAAAATACTCATATTTTTACAGTTTATTTTTTAAAAATAAACCTTGTTCTATATGAAAAAAACCTCTATCGAAGAAAACGATAAACTTTAATTCTTCATCGAAGAATAAAGGAAAAGTAACTCTTTCTCGAATTAAGTTACCTAAAGCAAGGTTTTAGTTAAAGGATGGCAATCCGAATCGTTCTAACTTTCATTGTGAAATACAAAGATCAGTATATAATGTAACCTCATTTTCCCTCAAATGAGTTTAAAATTGAGAAGAGCGTTTATTATCTCAATTTATTGAAACAATTTCAGAAAAGTGGAGATATCCAATTAAAGATCGTCTCAGGACTTTGACTTCACAAGGCAGATTATTAATTTTAATTGCAACCGACAAGGTCAGAAACAAATATTTTGGGGAAAAACTGCAAATGGTCTTTAAGCAAAAGTAGAATTATTTTGTGATCCTTTATCAATATCCTTTTCTATACCAAGATAAGACCAATTCTTCTTTATGGATCTGAAATATGGGGATTAAGACAATATGAAAACATATAACGCGTTCATTTATATGCATGCAAAAGATTTCTTGGGGTAAAACAAAGTACTTGTAGTACAATGATTTATGGAGAATAAGGTAGAAATCCCTAATTCATATATTCTTTTATTAGAGCCTTAAAATACTGGTTAAAATTATAGAAAATGCCATGTCATAGATTCCCAAAAATGTGTTTTGAAATGATGAAACTGTATGACGAAAATGGTAATCAAAATTGGGTGACGGACATAAAAGAATTGCTGAACAAAACGGAATATGGTTATGTTTGGAAAACTACTTATCAAAAGTTAATGTATAAGTTAAGTTAATTTCGAGAAGCCCTAACCCGATTTCGTTGCTCATCCCATGAATAATACATTGAAACTGATAGATATTCAGGTGTGCCAAGAGAAAATAGAATGTCAACTTTGTAACAGAAATGATATAGAAAATTAATTACATTTACTACTTATATGCCCTGTCTATACGGATCTACGAAAAAAGTATCTCAAACCATATTACCATAGAAATCCCAGTGAACGATATTTAATTTCCTTTTTTAACAGCTAATAACACATTATCATAACAGAATTTGGCGATGTACATACATTTTGCAATGGCGTTAAGAAGAAATATTGTATTAGAAAATAACGGATAAGTGACTTAATACTCATTATACATGCACCGTACTACAGGCCTATGGCCTCTTCAGTACTGAATAAAGATTGATTGATTGAATATATAGACACATTTATTGTAATAAACACATATGTTTTATCTTCAATGTTGATCAGTTCAATTTTCAACTCTTCTTAGCCCATCTTATTCACAACATTTCCTTCCTCTGTCACTTTACTGTAAAAGTCAATGTCAAGGCCAATTTGTAAAGGGAAGTAACTTATGTTTTAAGTCCAAGGTTAATTTATTCAGTTTTCTGCATGATGCTTAGATTAAGGTAGAGTTATGAATCGAATGATATATGAATTTAACTTTGACAAATAGTAATTTGACAGAAATATTATTCTTCTGAAATGAATGCACTTGAAAAAATTTAACAAATGTAATGAATTTTTTCTAAATCATCAAAAATAAATGAGAACAATACCGTATCAATTTCAAATAAAAATATATCCAATGATTATGTTAATTATTTTACATCTTCCCTTATATTCAATGATACGAAATAATTTTAGTTTTCAGGAAAAAACCATGAGGGACCTTTTTTATTGTGTTATTGCTGTTAAGTCCAAAATCTGCTTATTTTCACTTATGTACAAGTTTGTTCTAAAGTCTTCATTTTCAGATTGGATTTTAATACAATGGGTAATATCTAGGGGAATACCCAAGTATATTGAAGTTTTCCTTTCTCCTTTACTGAAGAGTTTCGATCCTAGCTAACATTGGTATCCTAACTTAGGACAAGTTTAGGACAGTTACGAAAATATCACTACAGAAATGACTTGGTTTCCTAAATCCTGGAAACCACAAGGAAAGTGAGTAATTGGAGTATCCAGTTGGTATCCATTCACAGAAACTAAGTAAATTGGTTTCCAACTACAATCTATTTTTTATTCTTTGATTTGTATGTATACATATACATACATGAAACTGTGGTCATAAGTATCCAGTTGGTTTCCATTTCTGGAAAGTGAAAATGATGATTTCATTGAATGGAAACTAACATGAAACTGTAGCAACTTGTCTGGATAGCAAGTGGATATATGGTTTCCATGTCGTTTCATAATGGTTTCAATGATAAGGAAACCAAGTCATTTCTGTAGAGTTCCTTGGGTAGGTATGGTAGAAAGTGCCTCTTATAAGTACGAACCACAGCTTTGACAGTTGACAGAGTGTTTTCCATACACTCCTCAGAGTCTAGGTACATGCCAAGGTCGTCTTCGCAGACTCAACGTTTACTATCAGCATCTTCAGCAGGAGTGATCTTCATGTGATCCAGCTTGCACGTGCTGCGTCTGGCGTGTGAGCCTTTGTGTATCACCTCTGTCTTTTCAGCATTGAGTTTCAATTTGTTAAAGAGCCAATCCGTGATGTTCATCACATACTTTTTACCTTTGATACGAACCTAAATATCATATGTTGTGATATAAAATAAACACATCTTAACTTTTCATGTCCAAAAGACATATGTATGACAAATACTGGTTTTCAATGAAAATCTATCAACATCCTTATAAATGCACAGAGGTGTAGAAGTCACGTCCAATATACATTTATACTTGTTGTATAACCAAACAAACACTATCAACTCCTAACTGCTCTCCTGGCTGTTTTAGATAAATCTCCAAAATTACATTTGACTATTTGACGCACGCCACTGTCCGGTTTTCGATCATAATTGCGACGTTCTACATTCATATTATCGCTGTTAAAAACAACAAGCTTTGAAATGTGTCATTTTGGGGACAGTCGATACTTCATAATGAAATGCCACCATTGAAAAATTGTTGGCATGTATGACTCAAAAATTACGTTTGACCATTTGACGCGCGCCACTGTCCAGTTTTCGATCATAATTGTGACTTTCTACCTTCATATTGTCACTGCAGAAAAACAATTAGCTTTAGAACGTTTCTCTTTTTTAACAGTCGATACTTCACGATCGCATGACACCATTGATTAAGTTTTGCATATATGACTCCAACAACTCACGGAGTGGCTCTTTAACAGACATCCTTCCCCATTCTGAAAGGCAGATTCTGACTGATGTTGAAGATGACTGAGATGATGATGAGTCGGACCTCAACAGCTTCATTATTGCCTGTCGTCCAACCTCCAAGTCAGGGCGCCTTCCCTTCGATTACCTCTACGAGTATATTAGTGACGTCACGGAGCGGATACTCGCTGTCTGGCTAGCCTGTAGTCGGCCAAGCCAAAAGACAGTAGCGAGTGAGTCTTAATCATCACGAGGTTATTATTTTACATACACCACATAAGTATAGATGACAATACTTTTCATTTGTCATTAAAATATTTGATAAAAAACAGATATTGATTCATTGAAAATGTTGAAGGTTCGTTTAATGGTGTAATGCTTGAGTGAACACCACTTCAAAGCATATCACGGGCGGATTGATCATTGATCGTATTCTTTGCGACGTGTCAGACACACAATTCTAAGCCGGTAACAAATTGTTTTCAATATTATTTTCTTCAATAGTAACAGGGTCGCCATCTTGAGCTGAACTGATATGTTTGAAACTTTTTGTAAAAGTTCTTCACAGAAGTCGTGATTAATACGGAATAATGTTTGATGTTCTGAATTTTAAGCAATTATTGGGTCCATAGTATGTGTTTTATTTAAATCAAGCAAACCTTTAAAGTATCAAAAGGAGTATCATTTCCATAGGAGTACAATGGGGTGGGATAGCACATTATTTAGGGCGTGCGGCTTAAGTTCTAGAGATCCGGCGTTCAAATCCCGCTAGCTTTTGTTTGCAGTTGAGAATTGTTCTACATCCAGTAAAGTTTGAGGCAATTAGAAATTAATGTTTCATATTATAGTAATTTAAGAATAATATATTTGAAATAGCGTTTGTTTTTGTCTAATACTCAAACTTTGTGAACAGTAGGGATTTTATTCCTTACAATAGGTTAGGTATATACCACGAACTATATAGTAAAAATATGAAAATTCAGATTATTCAGAGTATCCAGAGAAAAGCTATAACTATCAGATACAGATAATGCACAGATAATCGCGACATTACGAACACTTAGTACTAAGACATTCTACCGTGTAAGTTTTCATAGTGGAAAATATATATGTTTTAAGGTATAAACATAAGTCCCAAAAAGACATTTTCAATGCGATTTTGCAATAAATCCGCATTAAATACGATATCGAAAATGCTATATGATCTATATTTTAATACCACGTTTTCGACTAAAAAAGGCTGCCGCAACGATAGTTTATATTTAATTGCGTATATATAATCTGTGAAGATACAGATTAACCTTGATGAAGAATATTTTACAAGATCGTCTTCCAGGGACTATCCTTGGAAATTAGATGGGCAGTCGTCAAAATTCTTTCAAAAATAATCATTCAATGAACCTGGCATTTGGTGATTATTAAAACAGTTATTCTAAGAAATGAACCTCATAACTTTGTGTCATATACGAATATTCATTTTTTTTACAAAATGGTTACATACTGTTTCTGTTTTTACATAGAAACACATGTAAATAATTCAGTCTCATCGCCATAATAATTTTGTGGTAGTTTCATTATCCACTGTTTTTGCTTGTCACGTAGTGTAATCATCTTCTTTGAGTGGCATTTTAGAAGTTGGTATGATGAAGAAACTGGGAAGTTTATGGATTAACAACTTCTTTATTGCAAATAGATGCGACGTTTCGGTGTAGATACTAACACCGTTATCAAGCAAGTGATACTCAAGGTTACAGCACTGTGATATATACATACGTTGAGGCATGTTTACACAAGTAATTATGTTCATGTACAGTAAATGCTTTTGCAATAGATTGGAAGCCAGATGGACAATGAGGTGGTTACTGATTGAGAGGGATCAGCGTTGATTGGTCTTGATCAAGTGATGGTAGGCTGATGGGATGAAATATCCTTGATCTCTGTTCATGGCGGGGTTAAATTTCAAAATATTCATTGCTTCTAAAGTCTTTCTGATCTTATAATCTGGGTGACTGGTTTCAAGGATTTCAATATTGTTCCAATGGATGTTGTGTTTTGGGTGGGCCTGGATGTGGTCAGAGATGGCTGATTTTGAGTCCTTGTTTGTGACTGAGGCTTTATGTTCCTTGATTCTTTAGGGGAGAGGCCGGGACGTTTCGCCAATGTAAGAGTCGCCACATTCACACTTGATGTGGTAGACTACTCCGGATGGGTCCTGTTTGATGCTGTTTGGAGGTCTACCAGTGACTCGTGGGATGTTCTGCATTGATTGTCCTTTTTTGAAAACTACGTGGATGTTGGCCTTCCTCTTGAGTAGTCTTCGGATGTGGTGGCTGGTCGTGCTGATGTAAGGAATGCTTATGATAAAGGGGGCTTCTGCTGGCGGGGCTGAGGGTGGACTTGATGATGCTGTCGACTAGGTTGGCTGGATACTTGTTGAGGATGATGAAGACTCTACGGAGGTGGTTGAGTTCGGCGTCTAGGGCTTGTGGTGAGGAGCAGATGTTCTTTGCACGGCGGGTAAGTGTGGATATCATACCTTTTGTGACCTGGAGGGGGTGGTTGGATTTGAAGTGAAGGTGCTGGTCTGTGTGGGTTGGTTTTCTGTAGACGGATGTGGTGAGTTTGTCATCGGCTTTCGTGACCAAAACATCTAAGAAGGGGAGCTTGTTGTCGATTTCTTCTTCCATGGTGAATTTCATTCTAGGATGTTGGGAATTAAGGTGGTCAAGCAGTTTGTTGGGGTCGTCAGTTGGTTTGATGATGACGAAGGTATCATCGACCTTCCGGAACCAGCACATCGGAGTTATGGGAGAGGCTGAAAGGGTTGTTTCTTCTAGTTCAGTCATGTAGATCTCGGTGATGATGGGGGAGAGCCTCATTGCTTGATAGCGGTGTTAGTATCTACACCGAAACGTCGCATCTCTTTGCAATAAAGAAGTTGTTAATCCATAAACTTCCCAGTTTCTTAGTGTAACCATGTCCACAATATACAAGGGGCTTATGTGCCATTAACTAAATAGAACATCGTATTAAAGTACAACCATTTTTAAACTTAATATTGTTCTATGTATGGACAACATCTTTAAGAGAGTCCGGTTGAAGGTAAAGCATTTTTACGTTTAGATATGGATCACACAAGCTGACACATAATCAATTAGAGGTCGTGATAAACACAGGCCCTCAGACCAGTTAACTTTTTTTACTTAAGTTTTTTTTAAATCTAAAAAAAGTATTAAAATTTTAATTTTTTTGGAGAACACCCCGGCCCTAAATGGAATTGTACCTCGGTTAACAGCCCATATACTATTTACAGAGGTACAATTCGATTCAAGGGGTGATCTAAAAAAGTAGACATTTTAGTTTTAAAAGAAGAAGATTTTTTAAATAATGATCCGAGGGCGTAAGGTTTTAAGTAGTGTATCATTTGCGTGTACATGTTACTAGACTAGTCATATGCTTGCACATGAAAAGCACAAACCAGAATTGAATTAAGTGTTTATTGTAAGCAACTGTAAGAAAACCATTAAAAATTTTAAAAAGTACAATGTTAGGTAATAAAATTTATGACAATTACCAAAATTGAAACACAAAAAACATATATAAAAGTAAAACTATTTTGAATGCAACAATCATCATCATAATGTAACAACAGTATGTAAAACTACAAAATTAAACGTTGACTGAAAAATGTTAGGGAAACAATAGAAGCAAATACCGAAAACGAATTCTTTCTATTGCCAAATCAATTGATCATTTTACTACTTACTTTGTTACTTTACTTACTTCAATTTGATACAATTCTAAACAATAGAGGCTGTTTGGGGCGAGACAGCGCAGCAGTTAACGTTCGGCTTTGCAGCAAGAGGTCTTGGATTCGAATCCCGCTATTCCCTTTGCAACTTTGTATGCACCAGAGAACTGTTCTACACGCAGTAAGGTTTGGGTGCAATGCTGCACTGGATGTCAGTGTAGAACCGTCCATGGTTTGTTTGTTTAAGCCGTTGCTCGGAGGTTTCATCGCAATGCATAGTTACACTGGTGTTGCGGGCTTTCTCCCTGCAATAATAGGCTACTAGCAGCCGCGATATAAGAGAAGTACTCTTTATAGCAGCGTTTAACCAAAGGTCAACTTAACTCAACTAACAGAGTTGTAATTAAAAAATATAGTAAGTGACATTAAAGAATCACGAATGCATTAAATACTCTACAAATACATTTGTTTATGTAGATACAGAAATTCATTACAGAGAATTATTCAATAATCAACCAAAAGAGGCAGTCGTCTCATGCAAGAATAACACACAGGTTAACAACAACGTTTACAGAGAAAAAAAAACCCGATACACATGGCAAAAGTGATTGTAGCTAAAAATTTAAATCCAAATTAAACGTGCATGCCTTGCCAGTTTTACTATAAATACAAGCAGTTTTCTACGGAAGCACCCTAAGCCACAGAAAAGCAATAACCATCAGATACAGATTTTGCACAGATACTCGCGATATTACGAAGAATGAGTACTAAGATGTGTCAGTAGGGATGTCATTTCTTACAATAAATTAGGTATATCCTACGAAATGTACAGTAAAAGCAATAAAAATTCAGATTATTCAGAGTATCCAGAGAAAAACAGGAATAACTATCAGATATAGATAATACACAGATAATCGCGATATTACGAACAAATAATACTAAGATAGACAACAGATTAGGTATATCCTACGAAATATACAGTAAAAGCAATAAACATTCAGATTATTCAGAGTAACCAGAGAAAAGCTATAACTACCAGATACAGATAATGCACAGATTATCGCGATAATACGAACAATTACTACTAAGACAATCTACCATGTAAGTTTTCATAGTGGAAAATATGTATGTTTGAAGGTATAAACACAAGTCCCAAAAAGACGTTTTCAATGCAAGTTTGCAATAAATCCGCATGAACTACGATATCGAAAATGCTATACGATATATATTTTAATACTACCTTCTCGACTTAAACAGGCTGCCGCAACGATAATTTATGTTTAATTGTGTATATATCATCTGTGAAAATACAGATTAACCTTGATAAAGAATATTTCACCACGATCGTCTTTCAGGGACTATCCTTGGAAATAAGATGGGCATTCGTCAAAATTCTTTCAAAAATAATCATTAAATAAACTGGCATTGGTGAACATTTAAACAATTGTTCTAAGAAATGAACCTCATAACTTTGTGTCATATACGAATATTCAATTTATTTTACAAAATGGTTACCTACTGTTTCAGTTTTAACATAGAAATACATGTTGAATAATTCAGTCTCATCGGCAAAATAATTTTTTGGTAGTTTCATTATCCACTTTTCCAGATGTTAAAGGCGCGTTTTGGCTTGTCACATAGTGTAATCATGTCCACAATATACAACGGGCTTATGTGCTATTAACTAAATAGAACATCGTAATAAAATACAACCATTTTTAAACTTAATATTATTCTATGTTCGGTCAACATTTTTAAGGGAGTCCAGTTGAAGGTAAAGCATTTTCACGTTTAAATATGGATCACACAAGCTTACGCATAATCAATTAGAGGTCGTTAAAAGCATAGGCCCTCAGACCGTTAAACTGTGTGTTTTTTTTAAATCTACAAAAGTATTAAATTTTTTTTTTGGAGAACACCCCGGCCCTGAATCGATTTATACCTCTATTAACAGCCCATATTCTATTAACAGAGGTGCGGTTTGATTCAAGGGGTGTTCTCCATAAAAAATTAGAATTCGGATTTAAAAAAAGGATGATTTTTTTTAATAATGATCCGAGGGCCTGTGGTTTTAAGTAGTGTATCATTTGCGTGTACATATTACTAGACTAGTCATATGCTTGCACATTAAAAGCACATACTAGAATTGAATTAAGTGTTTATTGTAAGAAAATGTAAGAAAACCATTAAAACATTTTAAAAAGTACAATGTTAAGTAATAAAATTTATGACAATTACCAAAATTGACACAAAAACATATGTAAAAGTAAAACTATTTCGAATGCAACAATCATCATAATAACGTAACAACAGTATTTAGATTTACACAATTTAACGTTGACTGAAATATGTTAGGGAAACAATCGAAGCAAATACCAAAAACTATTGACAAATCAATTGATCATTTTACTACTAACTTTGTTACTTTATTTACTTAAATTTGATTCAATTCTAAACAATATAGGCTGTTTGGGCCGGGATAGCGCAGCGGTTTACGTTCGGCTTTGCAGCAAGAGGTCTTGGATTCGAATCCCACCATGCCCTTGGCAACTTTGTATTCACCAGAGAACTGTTCTACATGCAGTAAGGTTTGGGTGCAATGCTGCACTGAATGTCAGTGTAGTGCCGTGCATGGTTCGCCTGTTCTAGCCGTTGCTCGGAGGTCTCATCGCAATGCATAGTTACAGTGGTGTTGCGGCTTTCTCCCTGCATTTATAGGCTACTAGCAGCCGCGATATATATGAGAAATACTCTTTATAGTAGCGTTTAACCCAAGATCAACTTAACTCAACTAACAGAAGCTGTTATCCCAAAAATATATTAAGTGACATTAAAAAATCACGAATGTATAAAATCATCTACAAATACATTTGTTTATGTAGATACAGAAATTCATTACAAAGAATTATTCAATAATCAACCAAAAGAGGCAGTCGTCTCATGCAAGAATAACACACAGGTTAACAACAACGTTTACAGAGAAAAAAACCCCGATAAACATGTCAAAAGTGATTGTAGCTCAATATTTAAATCCAACCAAACGTGCATGCCTTGTCAGAGTTAATATAAATACAAGCATTTTTTCTACGGGAGCACCCTAATGCCACAGTCAAAATTTTTGTATCCCCTACTTAGGATACACGATCACCTAATTAGGACTTAATCATCACCTGATTAGGACTTAATTATCACCTAAATAGTCGTTACTGTCAGTTAATTAGGAGTTTCTATCCCTAATTAGATGATAGTATCAACTAATTAGGACATGGCTATGTCATATGAAGGACCTAACTTAGTCTTAAATAGGTGATGTCGTATCCTAATTAGGGGATAAAATGATTTTGACTGTGGCACTAGGGTGCTTCCGTAGAAAACTACTAGATATCCTAATTAGGTGATATTATCTAAATCTAAATAAAATCTTAATCCTAAATAGGACATACTAACTTCTTATTAGCAGATAGTTATCACTTAAATAGGATTTTATCATCGCCTAATTAGGACATAACTATCACCTAATTAGGTGAAAATATCTTCTTATTGGAGATATTAAGTCCAAAATAGGACATACTATCTCCTTATTAGCAGATAGTTATAACCTAATTAGGAGCTAATTATCACCTAATCAGGAGTTTGTTTCTCCAAATTAGGACTTAGTTATCTCCTAATATAGCTATGTTCTTAGATAGCTGTGTCCTAAGTAGGACTTAGTTATCTCCTCATTTGGTGTTAACTAAGTCCTAATTAGGGGTTACCAATCTCCTGATTAGGAGTTACATTCACCTTATTAGGTGATAGTATCTCCTCATTAGGATATAAAAAATTGGGACTGTTGGTTACTTCAAATTTCCTCTTACTACATTGCCACTGCAGCTTTTTTCAAGAATAGGACACATGTGCAAGTGTTTGTGAGGAAATGATAAACATTTTGATTGCAAGATGTCAGAACAATTTGGATCTCGGAGATATGACAAAATTTATCAATTATTTCAAAATAAAAAATTGCTCGAAAATTTGCACTGCACATATCCTATCTAACATTTGATAAATGATCTATAAACGGTTTATAAAGCATTAGATCCTCGAACAACATTGATTGAAAATATCCCTTCAGTGGTTAAGCAAAATGTCCATGTTCATCTATATAAATGCAAGTAGAATCAAAGGAGACTAAAAATGTAATCTCTGTATGAATGTCAACTTGTCAGTGCACGGGAGTCGATTAAAAAATCGATAACCAATAAACATAAAGTTATTTTGTTACGGCAGAATCGAAATCAATTTACTGCTTTTTATTATCTACGAGGGCAATCATATTGTATTTCATAATTTTCATACGATGTACTAAGGCAAAATATGACTCTCTGACGTGACGTAACGTTAGAACAATGAATAGTTTGCCTATGACGTTGTGTTCCATATATGACGCCTACGCTTGAAGGTTGATTTTAGATAATCCCCTTTGATTTCGTGATAAGCAGAATATATCGCTCTCATTCGTGAAGTACTGACATCTACGCACTCATCAGAGAATAGCAGTAGTACCGCTTTGCCATTGACAACGAGTTGATTTAAAGAGCCACGCCGTGAGTTGTTTGAGTCATATATGCCAAACTTTATGAATGGTGTCATTTAATCGCGAAGTATCGACTCTTACCAACAGGACACATTTTAAAGCTTATTAGGGTTGTTTTACAGTGACAATATGAAAGCAGAAAGTCGCAATTATGATCGAAAACCGTGGCGCGAGTCAAATAATCAAACGTGATTTTGGAGACTTATCTAGAACAGCCAGGAGGGCAGTTAGGAGTTGATAGTCTTTGTTAGGTTATATAACTAGTATCCATGTATATTGGACGCGATATCTACACCTCTGTGCATTTATTAGACTGTTTTTAGATTTTAATTGAAAACTAGTATTTGTCATGAATATGTCTTTTGGACATGAAAAATTGAGATGTTTTGATTGAAATATTTAATCAGAAAACATTATGAACATTGTTCATGTTATGCTATTTGAAGTATTTTCACGCTAAAAAATAAGTTAATTGCGTGGATCGATGGCGCCAGGACAGGTTGTTGGGTTATAGCAGTCCTCAATGATGTCGGTACGCCAGTCGGTGTCAGAGACCAAGGTTCCAGGGATACCCAAGAGGCAGTTGAGTTGTCCCCCTTTACGGAAGCTGAAGGTTTTGCAGGTCTGATCCTTGTGGCACAGAGTTCCACACTCCGTTGCCACGGCAACCGTCATGGATGCTCCAGGTGCAGCAAGTTTTTTTGACATCAAACTGCCATACTTCGAAGCTGATAAAAACAATGTTTTAAAGTGATTTAATTAGACCTTTATATTCATATTGTACGTTATGAGCAATTACAAATTAATTAAGTGTATTTTCATTGTATTCTTGTCGTTTGCATAACTTTTGGCAAACTTAGCATCGAAAAAATCGTTCTTTTTATGTCTGTCAGTATTTATAGCTCATAGGGACTTCAGTATATGAAGTTAAAATGGACTGATTTAAAAGTTTTGTTATGATCATGAGGATTTATGGTCTTAGTGTGAAATAACACGTTAGCTCACATGCTATATAATTTGATATATCTAAAGATGGGGAAGGTCCAACAAGTTTTTCAATAGTCAGCAGTATCTTTTCTGTTGAAAAAACTTGTTAACAAGTCAATTTCTGACGCATCCCGTCATGTTTAAAATGATATCTGCAGCAAGTGTCGACTGAAGTATTTCATTTTCAGATATATATAAAGCTTGTTAGACACGCTTTAAAACTTCAAAATTTTCCTGCACAAGATTAGATGATGATTTTAAGTTGCAGAATGAATGATGGTAGAAATGCCCTGTAAGTGTGGGAGTTTAGGTAGAGGTGAAATGAGTGGAGGGTTTAGGCGTTGTTACACTGCTTGCAAGGCAAAGGATTTTTTTAAAACTGGAATGTTTGGAGGAAAACAAAATATTGAAGCTTTTGTTAATCCTTTTTGCTCATGCGGACTATTCTTTGTACATTTATTTCATTTGATAACAACGTGTAAACTTTGAAGGTGTAAATAAAATGTATATAAAACAAAGTCGTATTGAATGCAAAGTCCATGGCTGCAAGTTTACCTCTATGTGACTGTTGAGCGGATGCTTCTACAGTTACTTCTGCAATCTTCTGGGCGATGTTATCCTCACGCCAGATTCTGACATACCTCATGGGTTGTTTGAAGCAGCACAAGAAGTTCAGGGTAAAGGAGGAGGCACTGTCCGGCCACTGTCCACACTTTTGGACGTCACTGTCTGGATCAGACACGTCCAGAACAGAGACCCCAATGTAGGCACCCTGTATGTAAGACTCTATAAGACAATGATAAAATTTAAAATTATAGAATTTGAATACATTTGAAAGGAATTGTCTAAGTACATGTTAATTGCCTTAATCGCTCATTCATAAGAATTCTCTGAAAGAAACTAATAACAAGATTCCACATTTCCCTGAACTTCTTAACATTGATTACTTTAAATCTGTTGTTAAAAAAATCCTGAAAGTATTCATACAAACATTTCTTGGAGGTTTACAGTATTAATCATTTATTTTTAATCTCAAGTCCACCGTGCAATAAAAACTCATTATATGGCATGTATCTATTTTCAAACGAATTTCATGGAAAACCAGTATTTGTCAATGATATGTCTTTTGGACATGAAAAGTTAAGATGTTTTGATTTCATATCACCACATATGACATTTTGATTCTTTTCAAAGGTAAATAATATGTTATGAAAATTACGGAGTGGCTCTTTAATCTGTATCTCATGTTAACATACCATATCACATTGTATCTTCATTTGCAAGAGGAAATAAAGAATATATGTCTATGGTGTATCTATTTCTAAAAAAGGAATTCAAAATGTTGAACGTACGTGCGATTATTTCTACTGTGATGTTGAGGATTCTGTACTGTCCCTGTAGGTCCCCCTGCCAATATTGATGTTGATGCTTTTCGATATAGCTAAATGTGCTTTTGGAGCCATCGTTTGCGTTTGTGCTGCTATACTGACTATTAAATGTACTGGACTGTTTACTCGGCTTGCCAAGCATTATGTTGTCTCCTGCAACGAAACAAATCAACATTCAAAAGCATTTTTTTCAAAATATATATTTTGACAATTTAAACAAAAGAAGTTTTGTTTGCTTTCAAGCTTGGTATTGATGTTCCCTAGAATATCATGATCTCCTTAGCTTCATCTTACAGAAAGCAAGAAACAGAAGTAGTGAAATAATTAAATTCAGACATATAAATGGATTCAGTCTATAAAACCAACCTTTAATCTGAGGGAGGTACATCAAGACAAGTGTTGTAAGGAGGTTCATCCTTTTCAAGGCAAAATATCCTGGAACTACTGAAAAATATCTGAAATGGTCATACAAAGAATCAAATATTTTTTGCAACTGTCAAACTGACTTTCAGAATTGCTTCTCCAGGATATTGGACCCAAGAGAAAACATGTTAATATTATAGTTCTACACTTGATAGAATGTAAATTACTTACTTAATTGTACGTTAAATGAGAATGGTTATTCATTGCTACGTGTATTGCTAAATACTCATTCAACTGAAACTGAAATCAGTAACCCTAACTTCTTGTGTATACTTGAATACTTCTTTGTTGTCACACTAAGAAAAATATTGTATCATTTGTTTTCGTTTTTATATTCAGATACATTCCACTTTGCTGGAATTCCTTAAAAGCACATCTCGTGTCGCTTCTAGCCAGAAAAGTACTCTGTATATCGATGGTGCATCGCTTTCAATCATACTATATATTATTTTTCTACTGTAAGTGTTAACTTTATAGTCAGTGGACGTAAATGTACCGTTACGATTTATGAATGAATATGAATCATGATATCAAAGTTGTAATTAAGGTGCAAATTTAAATTTAGGGAAATTTATCATTTTTTCTTGATTTCACTTTTAAAGGCCTTTTTTGCAGTGTATATAAATATGTATTTGATTGTTTGATTCATTTTGACAAATAAATCATTCCAGTAAGTAGCGACTACTTTTTACTCATCCTAATCCTAACTGAAAAACTATTCAATGCTTATCTCTCTAATTTAGAAAAACCTTAAACTTTCAACTTGCATGTAATCAGACGGCAGATGAGTTTAATGAACTGTACATATGTACTTACTTATTATTGGCCTTTCATCAACTTACACAAAATTCTATTCTGATAATTTATTTCAAGAGTCTTATAATCCAAAAACTTGTCTTGCTGTGTGTACTTATTACAGACATTTAATACATATTAATCTCAACACATATTTACAATACAAATACAGCGTCTAAAAAATTAGGACACTGCGTGGGGAGAATCAATGAATACATTTTATTTATATTAATCACTCAAAAATAGCTATACATAATCAATTCTAATGACGACAACGAACAGACCCTATCAATAAAATAACTAGGCAGGTTTTGGCAGATAAAATATAAATTGGTTGGACAATATGAAAAGCACACCATCTTTACATATCTGATTAAGCATCATACTTGTTATATGACATTCATTTATACAGCCTCTTCGATATATGGAACAGTTATTGTTTTGGACAACATTAAGAAGCCTAGTGGCTTCAGAAGGTTACAAGACACTATACTACTGAGTTGGCCTAACTTCAAACTTGTAGCGTTGAGAAGGAAGGACCGCCCAATCTAAGTTAATTAAGTGCCTGTAAACATATTGTATAGGAATACTTACCAGTAATCATTTGATAATAAATAAATATTGTTTGGTAATTAAAACTGCACCTCAGTTGAAAATACTGATCTCATAAACTCAGTCCACATGTTTATAAATTTAACAGGCAGATTTGTTTTCAAATATTGTCCGTATGGCATAGTTGTAAGATTTAATCAGTATTGATGTTGTAAGTCTTTGTTGTTGTTTCTTTTTCTTTTTGGCAGATGTCGTATTGATATACTCATAAAATCCACTGATACCGTTGTTGTCTTCAAAAGTACTTGACAATGCACAATTTTTGTGTATTTATTTTCCTACTGTTTATTCATGCTATGTTTCTATGTTATGTATTACGGAATGATATTGATATAAGCATTTGCTTCCGTTACCTTCTTTTGGGAAATACATTTGTTTAAGAAATAAGTGCATGTAAATGAATCATCCCAACTGCGGATCCGTCCGCCGGGGTGTCAAATCATGTAAATGATTTTTTTTATTCATATATGACGTTTGTTAATGAAATATGATTTATTTCAAGTTTAAAATAAACTACTTGACCTTGTGGCTCTTATTAACCTCTTCGTCTACGAGCAATTGCAAATAAAATGCGTTGTTTGCTGATACAAAAATACAACATTGAAAGTTTTTACAACCATATAACATGAATCATGTGTCAATGAATCAATGAGTATATCGGCATATTGTTAGATAAAAAAAGTGTTCATTAACAAAATTCAAACAATATTAAATGAACATTCATAGTTTGGTAAGTATTATTTTTACAGAAATAGGAGGAACTGGTGATACATCGTTTCTTAAGGACAAATTAATATTTCATGCACAATCTTTGTATGGCCATCAATGTCTCCTACAACGTTCTCAAACAAGGAATGGGCTCAAGGATAAGTTTTGTGACAGCTTTGCAAGTTGGGGGGACCTGAGCTTGACACTCATGGTTCATGGCGACCATTGATCAGCCCAATTAGGCTAAAACAAAATACAGATAGCATTGTTGTACATGTTCATGCTGTACAAGCAGACCATCATCTTATCACTATATCAAATTGCTAAGTTGACTACATAAAATAGAAAAATATTAAAGGAATTACATTGTTTATTGTTTGTCCCAAATTGTAATATCAAGCGTACCTGAACGGCTAAGATCTAACCTAAACTCAATACTCATAAAGTGCACAAACTAAAATTTAAATAGAAAACAAATATATAAACAAACATTACGCTGTATGAAATATATAATGAACAATGTATATCCACTATAAGTTTACCAAGAGCAACGTGGATATATTTCAAACGTTAAGTAATCAATGTCATTGCATTTTTGTGTTATAACCGTCACTTAGCTGTAAAGCTAAATGTTATCAAACTGAGAGAAATTCCAAGTTGGAGTGTCAATACAGAGAAGTTGGGGATTGTCAACAGTCATTTTGTCTCTGAATGAAAAGGTAAGATATCATCTTAGTTTCATAATGTTTATTTTCCTCACTATTGACTTGTTTGTAAACTATATGGAGGCTAGGTCCTAGCCGTTCAACAATGCAAAGTATTACAAATTGTTGACACCCGACTTTCTAAAATATTATAAACGATTTTATAATATTTTTCTATTTTATGGAGTCACCTTAGCTATTAGATATAATGAATAACTGTCTGCTTGAACCTATATGGCATAATTATCTGTATGCAGGTAACAAATGTCTTAACCTTAAACATTTTAAGTCATATTTCATTCACAAACTTTATTTCACAATATTATTAGCATGATTCGACACTCCCCCCCCCCCCCCCCCCTCAACCATAAAAAAATAATTAAAAAACATTAAAGATGATATTTACAAACATTTACAAATATTAAAAATACTTACAAACATTTACAAACATTTACAACGGATTAAACATGATATTTACAAAATATAAATATCTATTAAAGATGATATTTAATCTTTTGTAAATGTTTGTAAATTTATCAAATTCTTCTTTTTACCCAGTGGTAAAATCAAGCCAAAACAATGTTCAATACATGAACATTTCATCATAAGCATGTA
Organism: Phorcus lineatus; assembly: GCA_921293015.1. NCBI lineage: Eukaryota > Metazoa > Mollusca > Gastropoda > Trochida > Trochidae > Phorcus > Phorcus lineatus. The sequence goes on along the minus strand of OV121097.1, from coordinate 34,458,289 downwards.
TAACACGTGTAGGTCAATGAAACGCGATGACCACACTGTTGGTAATTTGTATTTACTTAATCATGGTCATTAAGGCGGTATAATAAGAAATAATGATGGAAACTTAGGAAACACAACTTCCTAATTTTCCCGATAGTCATTTGATGTACTAAAAAACTCCAACAGATTACATTTACAGGTTTACAGCGTCGTTAGACCCGCCCACTATATAGCTACCCAATTAGCTTGTAGCGGGTTAAATAACGGGTAGATAGGCCCTCCCACTTTACCGCAATTCAGCTCAGGTGTATCGCAGTAGATACGTAAAATTACCGGGGTGGCGGTGCAGTAACATTGCAGCAATGCCGAGAGCAGCCCTCAACCGTGTTGCGATAGCGTCGCAGGAATAATGGAAAATTACTCCCGTGACTTACGTCCGCCACTGTACATGTACATATACATACGTACGTACGTAGAAAAGTATATCCAGTTATAAAATCTATATTTCAATTATGCTATATGTTGATATGTTGCATTTTTGTTTATCCTTTAAGACTCATGGAATCGATTTTCACCTTGGACTGAAGAATTTTCACAACAAGCAGTTCGTCTTTCTTATTTTGTCAACATTACCAGTTTGACCTATAGCAGACATGATATAACTGACATACTATATCCCTTATATGATAATATATGCGGAATAGGCACATATTTCAAAACTTTATAAAAGCTGTAAGTCCGATTAAGAAGGTTGTACTCATGAAATCAAATTGATTTCAAATTATTTTCAACTTGGACCCGCATATTCTAAAATTTAAGTATATTGTGTGTAAAACACCCAATCGCTTATCAGTTAAGGAGAGAAAGTATCTAATACAAGCACGGAAGATAAATCATTTCCCATTTATCTTTATACATCATATAAGCAACATATTTTGCACTTTTCAGAGAAGTTAACATCTCGGATACCAATCTTTGTATTTTTGCTCTTTAATAACAGTGTTTAAGAATTGTTGAAATTACTGCACTTCATTCTGATTTATTGCAATATGAATTCAATGAAATTGTTATTTTATCGTTACGTGTCAACTTATCATGCTTTGTAAATGTGTGTAACAGATGGACTACAGTTTCAGTAGTCTAAGTCTAAGTAAGTAAGTCTAAATAAGTGTTTTCCGATAAAAAATAGAACATTTGTGAAACAGATTTACTGTAAATCATACAAAATAGATGTTTGATATGACAACATTGATTATTGTAATCAAATTGTTTTCAGCAGAATGTCCCGTTATCATGAAGTTCATGCAATAATATTCAGTCAGAACAATGTGTGTGAAGTTAAATAAAAACTTCATAGTTTATAAAAGTGTACTGCTCTTTCTATCCAACCATGAAAAGCTCTTTTATGACAAAAATCAACTGAAATAAAGAACACTTCAAAGCAATAGCTTTTATATAGGAAAATGTTCCCAGTCAAACCAGCAAAATATAACAAGACAATTGTATATTAATCACAATTTAATCAATCAAATAATAAACAAAGTGTTTAAGGTTACAATAGTTTGCTAATACAAACTATAATACAATATCAAATGAGTCACACTAATTATTAGCTAATTAAATATATTCACCAGTCCTTATGAATCACACAGTTGATGCATGTAGAAAACAGTCAGTGGGTCTTCAAGAAATTCAAGAAAGACAAATTAGGTTATTCTAAATGCAATAAAAATCCTATATGAATAGAAAAACAGACCTCTAAGCAAGCATTTAAGTATAATTTACAAGATTGGAATTAAGCGGAATTAAACCTAAAATTCGATTATGACGTGATCAAGGATCCCTACCTTAAAAAGCTCTCCTTAAGATCCTAAAGGATGTGCAGCGCTATTTGTAGGGTTTACCGTATCACGTGACCGACACTTGACGTCGTAAGCTTGGCCCAAAATGGCGTAACGCAAAAGTACAGCAAAGAGATAGATTGATGAATATGCTTACAAGTTGGGTAAACAATCATCTGAGGTATAAATAATTCATAATTCAATGCAGATTTCACATTTGAAGCGATACACTAGCATTTGATACAGTGGCAACTATTATAGAGTTGAATCTACAGTCAAACCGATCTTCTTATATTTTATCTACGATAAGGTCAAGGTCACTTATGCTGAACCCAAAAGTAACACCAATTACAGTTATAAAGTTAAACTGCCTTACTGAATTCCGTTACAATAAGCATGGTTTTCCCGAAAGGTTACCTTATGTTCTATGTATTTAAAATTAGATGTTAAATAGTTAAATATACATGGTAATTAAATAGATACAAAGTAATGAATACTCGTATCTTCTTGGTTCGTCTAATCGTGCTATGCTATTCACAATATTTGTGGGTCTGTGTCCCAAAACCCCAAAAGAACATCATTGCATAAGTTGGCGAACAACTGAACATTATTTCTAAGAGTGGATATTTCTCGTAATCATTCGTTCCGAGTTGGTTGTTCTATATATTAACCATATGCAATTAAAATAACCAATTACAACTGAAAATCCTTGCCATTAATAGACGGCAATACTAGGTAGTGACATTGATCAGCTAATCCTATTCATACGTGTGTAAAACCAAACATCTCAGGAAGTTAGTTAACAAAGGTATTAGTTAACAAAGCTACGCAATATACTTCTGTTACAAAACGCCATGAAACTGACGACAATTTGGTCCTCAAATAATACATAACATGGTTTTCCTATTTGAGACAGATTAAGATCATAAGAAACATTCTCTTAGAAGCTATCGCATGAATTTGCTTATGTGAATGTGTGTCGTCATCGACACCTACTTACTAACAGGCGAGTGGCTGAACGCACAGTGTTGAAACGAAAATTGAAAAACCTGTCAATTTTTTAACATTTCCACAGATAAAGGTGGCAATATCTTGAAGAGAAATATATAATGAAACATTGAAACGAGTTTGTATATCAATATTGTCAACTAATCTGAAGTTTGGACAATATTTCTTCTCTTGGACGTTGCTTTCAATCACGTCTTGTTTCCAGTATGAAGAACGATAACTCTTATCCTGTAGTCGATGAACCTTTACACTAATTGAATACACAACTACACCAACGAAACATTTGCCCAAAAGTTTTTATAGGGCGTTTTTCGATTTGTCTTAGTAATTTATACAGCTGCATACTGCGTGGGAGAGGACGCCATTGTGCAAAGGTTTGACTGGTGCGAGCGTGTTTGAACTGGATCGAGTCCGTCAGACCTGCACGTTTTTGCAGTGACAACGATGATACAGAGTGTATGGTTGGAACAGTCGTTGGCTTCATGTGATTTTATGTTGTGAATTGTTGATGATTTATCACTAATGTATCGTTAATCTTCATATCATGTTTTGATGTTTCATGAATATTTTTATTAAAGTCATGTTTGTTTAAAAACAACAACGACGCCTATTTTAAAGTATTTGACATGGGAAAAATTATCATTCCTGTGAATTACAGTCATAGCGACACACTTTCATGAATCGTCAAATTATGTGCTAGAATTTAACTTGTAATAAATGTAAAAGAATCGATCTACGTTTTGTTTTGGATGGTGATGCATGTGTTCGGCACGTTCTATTTATTAATGAAATGTGAAAATAGTCCCGTCAACCAATCGAATTTCATTCTCAGGGTAACCGACCAATCAACGTCGAGAATCATAAAAGAGCACTTATGCGGATATAAAAAATATATCCACCTGTGTCTCCTCGCCAATAATGGTAAGATAAGTAAATACAGTCACCTATTGTAGAATGAGCTGTCACTCGGCGACGGGCAGGTTTTCGCCCATAATCTGTTCCCTCTGAGTAAGTATTTCTCTGGCAGAAAGACCACCCTTCCGAATCCTTGAATTCAAGTTGGAAGTAACAAGGTGACTGTGAACAGGGGGCCCATCTTCTGGGTTGAGATGAAGAGATTCAAGAGCTAGTTCTTCAAATAGCTTTTTCAGCTATAGGGTTGTTGTTATAGTTCTTTGGGGAAGTTATATGCATTAAATGTTTGGCCAAGATTTTATCTTAAGTAAGGGAAACAAAGCCTGGTGCCAGGTCTATCCTGATGACACAACCATCAGATCCGAGATGTATGATGTCTGCTGAAAGTGTTAAGATAGCATTTTCAGGTCGTCATGTTTCTCACTTGGTATGATGTAAGATTTAGTGAAAGAATTCACGGAATACAAAGATAAGCTGCCTTTACCTTTTCATTACATCTGCTCCAAATGAAGAACATAGAGCATCAGGTATGGTCCTTGTTGATTGTGGATACCACTGCAATGGAATATACTTCAGTGACATGCAATGATGGCGAGCGTCAGCCGTCAGAGACACTATTTTCTTTATGTCCAAGGCATAGAAGTACCTGCAAAATATTTGCTTGATTTGATAACAAGAAGAGTGGGTGAAGCGGATGTGGAGGGCAGTTAAGAGTCCGTTAACGACTAACCTGGGCACAACATTTCGATCGAGGTTGAAAGGGTCTGCAGTCACAAACAACCAAAAGACCGGTAGTTGCTATAGTGGCTATTCGTAGGTACCGCTTGACATCAGGAACGCGGTTATTCTCTTGCTGGGTCCTGCGATGTGGGTAATGTTGACTTTGTGAGGTGAGGTGAGGTGGTGTTTTACGGCGCTTTCAAGATTATTTCACTCATATCGCGGCTGCTAGTATTATTGCAGGGATAAAGCCCACAACACCATGGTGGCTAAGCATTGCGGTGAAACCTGCGAGCATCGACTGGAACTAGCGAACCACGGGTGGTACTGCGCTAAATTTCAGTGTAGCATTGCACCCAAACCTGACTGCGTGTAGAACAGTTCTCTACTGCAGACAAAGTTGCCGAGTCCCTGGCGGGATTCGAACCACGGACCTCCTGGTCCGAAGCCGAACACGCTAACCACTGCACTTTCCCACCCCCAATGTTGACTTGGTATCTGCTGACCATGGACAAGAAAGTCGTCACTCTAGCACTTGCAGAGAAACAACCATGAAGGAGTTTGTTGTAAGCTTAAAACACATGGCCTGCTATCCGTGAGGACCTGAGCTTGGGACGAGTATGCCCTTGAAATGTGTGACAACTCCACAATACTTCATGGAACTGTGTGTTTGGAAGAAAGATTTCAGTTGGTCCATTTTAATGATGAATCGTCATTTGCCTATATCTTGAAGAACGTTGTCAACATTAGGCATGAGTTTAGGTTGAGGTTTGCAATACTGTCCAACCTCTCCAAAAGAGGTAACCAATCTACTCCGGCTGCTTGGCTTCTGCACAAGAAAAGACATGATGAGGTACTCAACACTCATGTTGACTTGTTCTGGCTTGGTAAAGACTCTTTCTCAAGCTCATCGAACTTTTGTTGCAGTTTGTTCAAAGTCTCCCTGTTGTAGTGGGGTACACTGCCCTTCCATCCTTGGGAGACAGAGTTGGGCCAATGTTAAAAACAGCCTGTATGTTTCCACTTGCACCATTGTATTTGGACACAGATGGATGAAAGACTTATTCAAATTCCTCATGAAGATCAAAGAACTGTCGTTTCACTTCAGGATGATTGGTTGTTTGAGATTGAATACTCGAAAAAGGAAAGCTTGGGTGAGTCATAATAGATTGCCCTTGAGCCCTGTAAACCCTTTGATTTTTTGCAGGTCGTGTTACAGTATCGTTCACCTTGTGGAAAGGAATTCCTGCAGGAATGTCAACATCTAATTGTCATTCCTTGTCACGGTGCAGTGCACTTCACCAATCACTTCTAATGGTTTAACACGATCAGCTTGTCTTCCCCTCTGGGTAGCACTTGATATTGGCAGGTAAATCGCTTCAGCAAATGAAGCACGAATCATATTTGTTGTGGCAACAGTATCCAGTACAAGCAGAACGGAGTGGCTTTCATAGTATACATTTAGGTATGGTGATAGTTCAACACTTTCTCGTTTGACACTTGGTTCATAAAAAAACAAGCTATCATCGTCCTCTTGTTGTTGATCTGGTTGTAAGTCAAGCTACATACAGATATATCTAGAACTACCAGACGTCATCTGTTTCTCGTAATTAGGACCTGATAAGTACCTGCGACTCCTTAGGTAGTTGGAGTTCTAAGCAGAGCATCCTGCAGTTGTGCACAACACACAGATTTCGACTGGAATGACCCTGCTTGTTTGGAGGGTAATGAGTAGTGTAAGCTCTGAACCCCTCAGTGTCCTCAATGCTACGAAGGTCATCAAGCAACGAAGACAAAGCCTGAGATATTTCCGGTTTGAGTAAAGCTAAAGTCTTGTTTCGGAGTTCCGATCGATACTTCTCCTTTACCATTTGTAGAGGACACTGATCCGGAAGGATTAACTTTAACCATTGTACAATTTTCCATTGTGGGAGAGAGATCCTCATCAACAGCTGATTACACGCTGTGATGTTGAATGCCACAACCATTGGTGAGAAGATTATCGTCTATGAACGCAACTAATCTTTGGTATAAGTCCTCAGGAGCCCAGTCTCTAATTTGATGTCCACAATATTCAGGAAGTGTGATCTCGTGGATTGAAATCCATAATGCTGTCTTATTTTCTATATGTCACTTACAGATTCTTGATAATAGAGTTTCTAGAAATGACACAATAATAATTCGCAATCTGACCTAGTTGGGAATGATGCCGGGCCGTGTTAACAGTTCAAACGGGTATAACTATGGTTAAGGACACTAACGAACTTAGATGTACATCAACTGTGAATTGTCAAATGTTCACTTTTCTCCGTGGAAAGCAAGGTTGCGTACTGTCTGGTAGAGTTCAAAGGTTAAAAATATCACCTGAATCATGTTTGTCGGATTTTGGACGCGAGTAAAAAAGCCCCTGCCACCACAGCAAAGAATAACATCAGCTTCAACACTATGTGGTTTGTTTGTAACTATAACACAAGAAGAAAAATACAAAACTGGGAATGGAGAAATACTCCTTCCGTATCAGAAACAGATGAACATGGATTAAGTGTGATGGCTGAAGTCGTCCCGACATCCTTGGAAAGACATAGCCACGATCAACTTTTACATATCCGGATAGGGGGGATCGAACCTGGAGAATTAAGTTTGCCCTTGTCAAGACCTGAAAAGTGGTTGTCCACGTTCCAACCGAGGTGTCTATGTGCACAATTAGACTGCAACATTGAAGATATGCTGCTTAAGGTGGATTAAGTTGAGCATTGCGTCCAACTCTAGGACATTGATGTGACTGTCCCTCCATCCCACACTCCTCCCAAATCGTCCAAGCCCAGATGAACATTCCACCATGAACGGAAACGTCCATCAGGAAGGAAAGAGATGTGGACAGAGTGAAGGAAGCAGAGATTCAGTTGGAGTTTTCTGGCATAGGGAACGCCAGATACTAGATTTAATCGAAAGCTATGAACATTTTGAACACAGTGTAATATTATGTCCTATTGTAAATGATAATTAAACATATAAATCTTGGTTGTTGATAAATGTAGATTCAGAAGCATGTAGTTATTAAACTTTTTTACTTTAACCTATAGCAACTACCTTTTTGGGTTTTTTTTTCCCGGTTCACATGAGTTTATTGGAATGCAATTTTTCAAATTCCTTCTCAACAGGCTCAGATTTTGGAGCCGTTAACCTGCGCCAGTGACTAGAACTGTGGTTCAATTATCTTGGCTATATGCAACTAGCCTGGATTTAAACGACTTCCATCAACACTTCCATCAGCACGATAAACATTGAACCCCCACAGCCACAGAGGACAAGGGAAAAAACATTTATTTACATCTAGAACATTAATTTTCTGATTTTAACTAATTAAATTGATAACCAATAAATATACTTAAAAGATTTAAAATCTATACTTTTATTTAAGCTAATTGGTGAAAAAGTATGTAAAAATTAATGCTATTTCCCTCCAGCTGTCGCAGCCCTGCTCAGTGTGTCTAATATCTAACTTTTGATTTTTGCTTTGCGAGAGAAGGCTGTGGGAATTTCTCTATAAGAACACATTAACCTGGTTACTTAAATCCGGTGGATACATTAAAACAAACAGCTTGTCCCTTCAAACATATGAATTTTTAGAATAATTGAAATTTATAAAAATATGGTAGAAACAGGATTGAATATATGAAGGGCTGATATAGCACAACAAACCAATATCGACCCAAAATGACAATGTTTGTTGATCAGGATTTCTTAGCAACCATGTAATTTCGAGTCCCTTGCTGAGTAAATAAAGTCTATGAAGCTTTTTTACTCGATTTAGTTCTGATTTATTGATACGTCATATCAATAGTGGGAGGTTAGAATATGTTATTATTTAATGTTTTTATAGAAGCTATAAATAGGGGTCTTGGGTCAGTAGAAGTTATTTCAACTTTACCAATACAGAGCCAGAAAACAGCAGAGCAGTTTTTGTGTTATAGTTAATTAAGAAATATTTTTTGGTTCCGTTGGTTCAAAACCTCTATTCATAACTACTGTAGGGTCATGAAAATACAGCGCTCAAAGTTCCTAATATGACATTTGTAGGACAATTTAATTCCACATTACAGAATGACAATTATTTTCTCTTGCCCTAATGGTCAAATGGTTCTTTTCATCTGGCATTAGTGAGGAATATCGGCAATTAGGGTAATTTATCAGTTGATAATTACTTATTATAAGCAAGAACTATATCTTCGGTATAGTTTTGGTGGTACATTGTATCTAAGACGTTTAAATCAAACATTGTCTAGGATACACACATAAATAACAAACTTTCAGGATGCAGCAGTAGAAGGCATAAATTCAGATTAAAATCAAACGAATGTGATGACGAGAACTTACCTTTTGGTTTGGAAACTCGAGGAGATTCGGAAAGAATGTGCGAAACGTGTGGTTGGATGTTTCAAACTGTGCTCATGAATATATTAGTTGTTAGTGTTAGTAGCTGATTGTGAAAAATCAATGGTGGATTCTACCAATGCATAAACGGAACAACGTCTTCAGTCTTCAACAAACAACTTTATGCACCAGTGGTTTAGCATTTAACTGCCTTCAATCTACCATGAAAATGAAATCATCCATTATACTTCTTACAATGGAAATAATGAACAGGACATTTAGTAATCACTAACAAAGTATAGTTCATTGCAAAGTATTACTAAAATGATTAAAATGACTTTGTTGAGAAATAATTATTTTGAAAAATTCTATGTATTCAATGCAGGCGTTATTACCTGTAGGCGTTATTCACTGTAGAAATCGGTACATCTAACTAAATCAATAGATGACTAAACCATAGTCTGATTAAAATCGACCGTGTTCCAAGGAATAAAAGTTTCAAAATATTGACTCTACCGAGATTCGAACTCTGTCCAGGCTATCCTCTAAAAAATAAGAAAGAAAGTATTATACCATGAATCACACATTCTGTTTTTCCCCTTAAATATATGCAGTAGTCTGTTTTCAGTTGTCACTCAGTGTAAACAGTTGTATTATTTTTCAGGTTATGATTGAACACAAAAGTTTGTAATATCTGTGAGACGTAACATGACAGTTATATACAATTCAAAAAGTCACTTAAGATATTTTGTCATGGGAATACAGTGCTGAATCGATGAAACATAATCGAATTGAATTGGTTGACAATTTTAGCTCATCTGGCATGTCCGGTGTTATCTGCCTTTCTTTGCTTATTACCTAGGTAATTTCTATCTAGTAATACTCCCATATAACACAGTTACATTAAATAAAACATATCAGATCAGCAATTGCCTTGGCTGCATTACCTATTTCATTTTCCAATCTTAACAGTTGACTAGTATACTGCTTGATTATTTAAGAATAAGGTCAGCATGCTGACTGTGATGTTACCTGTTGCATAATCCACTTCCTTTGTCTAAGCACACGGCCGTCATGGTTCAGTGAACCCTTGTGCACCAGTCAGTGAAAAAAAAGGTTTTTATATATGTTTAAGTCTTTTAACTTGCTGAAACCCCTTCGAACGACTACATCAAAGTATAAACCTGTCATTTAAATACTTTTTATTCAAATTTGTTTGGATTCTGGGCCGAAAATGTGCGACGTTCTCAACAATAGTGATTTCGTTGATGTGGTAATGGCGTCGAACACTCCAAGCCAAGTGACCACCCGTGAGATGGACAGAAGTGACCGCAAGCGAGCACGGAAAGAAAGGGAAAATGAAAGTGAATCCTAAGTGAGTGTTCAAAGTGATATTTCCAACGCGATGATTCACAAGGCTATCTCGGACATGAACACCAGCATGACCCAGCGCATGGACGCCATGGAGGATCGCGTCACTAACAATCTCCGGGCTGTTCTCCATGAGGAAACAGAGAAGCTGCGAGCAGAATTCAGACAGCAAATCAACGACCTCGCAGACAGAATATCGTCCATAGAGGGCAAATCAGGAACAGGAGAAAAAACGGATAGATTCACTACACAAGTCAACGTCGAACATTGTAAGTGACGTCACAAAGCGAATGGAGCAGGTAGAACGAAATTATTCAAATGCACTAAATCATGGACATAACCCGGGCAATTCGTTAGATGTAGTTTTCAGGAATGCGGCGCTTTACACGAGAGAGAAGGACAATTCGGACGTAACAGTTAACAATGTGAACAGTGTAATACGCGACGCACTCAAGCTAACTGACGTTCGAGTTGCACGTGCGCAACGGAAGACTAGAGCAGACGGTAAGCCCGGTATAATCATAGCAAGCCTGCAAACTGTCGAGCAAAAGAATAAACTTTTACAAAAGAAAAGCTTTAAAACAGAGCACTACATACTCAAAAGTATACATAGACAAAGTTCTCACAAGAGAAGAACTGATCGCCAGATCAAATCTTCACACCGTGATTAATGAACTTGGTAAAACTACAGACTTTCGCTACCAAGGATCAAGGCTTGTTGTGACGAAAAGTAAGGAATAGGACTCATTGCGGCTCGGATCCTGGAATGTGGGTGGTTGGTCCACCAAAAACTGTGATAATAAACTTTTTAGAGAATTTGTATCATATGAACTCGACTGTGATATTCTGTCAGTTTGTGAAACGTTTCTTACCAAAGATAATGTAATTTCATTGGAGGGGTATAAGTGGTACGGTCATAACAGAAAAACAATCAACAAGCAAGCCAAGCGTGGATCGGGCGGGGTAGGTGTATTGATAAAGGCTTCTGTTTTCAAACATTATGATGTATATCTGTTTTAGACGATACAGAGGAAGATATTCTGTGGCTGAAGATGACGTCACGAAGTCGACCGTATTTCCACATTGTGTTATGTAGCTGTTATCTGCCACCAGCAGAATCCAGTAGACCTAACGACGCTGAATCTTTCTTTGTAACTCTAATACAGCAAATATACATGTATCAAAATGATGGACACGTATGCATTCGCGGTGACTTTAACAGCGTCAGCGTCAGCGTCTACTCCCAGCTGAAGCCATGAAGAATGACACTTGCATAGACCTACTGCATAAACTCTTTTCGTTTTGCTTTGATAATGGCAAAATCCCCAATATATGGAAGCAAGGACTTATTACCCCCATACCAAAGCCTGACAGTCGAGATAATACAGACCCCTTCAGCTATTGGGGTATTACGATCTTATCTATCCCATGCAAGATATTTTCACATATGTTAAATGTTCGTTTAAGTTTGTGGCTTGAAAACAATGATCTGCTAGTAGATGAACAAAATGGTTTCCGCAAAAAAAAAAGAAGTACTGTTGAACATATCTTTAGTCTTTATTCAATTCTGAATAATAGGAAACAGCAAAAAAATCTGCCTTTGTGTGTTTCATTGACGCTCGGAAGGCATTCGACAGAGTGGATCGAGACTGTATGTGGTGGAAGCTGTATACTGTTGGTGTGAAAGGAAGGTTTTTAGACTCTGTAAAAGCTTTATACACCGATGTTTCCTGCAGGGTATCTGGGAATGGTATTTTAACAGATAGTTTTAATGTCACTTCAGGAGTGAAGCAAGACTGTGGACTGTCGCCAACGCTATTTTCTGTTTTTATAAATGATCTGGTCACTAGTATCAATAACCTTGGGTGTGGTGTACAAATTAATGACCAGATGTTAAGTCTTTTGTTATACGCTAACGATAGTGCGTGGATTGCCCCGGATGAGAAGTCGCTACAGCAAATGTCAGACTGTGCATCAGCTTGGTTTAACCAATGGAAATTGGAAGTGAATTTTAGCAAAACCAAAATTTTACATTTTAGACATGCTAACCGTGCCCAGTCACATGTGAATTCTAACTGGTCTGGTCTGGCACAGTTATTGATTATTCGTCTATGTATAAATACCTCGGCTTGTGGCTAAATGAATTTTTAGATATGTGTTATAGGGCAAAAGAAAATCGCCAAGTCGCCAAGTCTCGCCAAGTCGAGCACTGTCTGTTATTATAGTTAAGTTTAAATGTATTGGTGGAATGCCTTATAATGTTTTTAAGCAAATGTTTGATAATCGTGTACAACCAATTTTATCTTATGGTGTCTCAATATGGGGAACAAGGGAATATCAATGTATTAACACTGTACAAAACAGAGCATGTAGATTTTATCTCGGTGTTGGTGGCAAGACCCCTAATTTCGCTACAAGGGGGATATGGGCTGGTCTTCATGTTTTTATGAGCAACAAGTCGAAATTGCGCGCTTTTGACGCAGGCTTAAATCTCTCCCCCCAAATCGAAACATTTTAAATGCAATTTTTAAATGGTCTGCCTCAATCCCCAATTCTTTGGTTAAACGTGTAAAAGCTCTTTTTGTACGTGCTAATATTGATATCACCGATAACAAGTTTAGTTTTGCCGCTGTCAAAGATATGCTGTTAAAATATGATAACACGAAATGGTTTCATAGTTTATGGAATGACAACGGCAAACATAACGGTAATAAGTTTAGCACATATCGCACTTTTAAACTTGCACCATTCACTGAAAAATATGTTAAATGTATCTCCTCAAGGGAACACCCTACAAATCGAACTTGGCCGCTTTATCCGTCCAACTACCCCTCTTTTAAACCGTATATGTGCACATTGTAATTTTAATGTTGTTGAGGATGAATGTCACTTTTTAATTACTTGTCCATTTTACTCCGATTTAAGGTATGACCTCTTCTCTAAAATAGCCAATTTTGAACCAACTTTTCTGTCCATGTCACCGTTTGATAAGCTAACTTATATAATCAATCTCTTGCCCCACTCTATACAAAATGTCTAAGCGTAAACTTCTCCAATAATGTTGTATACCCCGTTATACCTCTTTTACGGATGTAATATATTTGTATATAATAATGTGTTTGTGTGAGTGCACGCGTGTGTGCGCTCTTGTTTTACAGATGTTTTAGTAATACTATTTATTTAAAAGGATTATTTTATGTTATATAGTGTCTCGTAAGCCTATGCAGGCTGATCTTTGCTTTTTAATTTGATGTGATAAATGTATAATATATGTCTAAATGCAAAGTGTGACACTTCAATAAACTAATTTTCTTCTTCTCTTCTTCTCTGTCATATCTTCGCCTGTAAAATTGTTAAATCATCGGAAGAAAATTACTCATCTATATACAGGTCAACATAATACATACAAACTTGATGGCAATGAAAAAATAAATTTCTTAAGAACACACCATAAAGCTTTTCAGTTAACAACTCATTAACTCATCATTTCGACTGAGTGTGAAGCCAACATATCAGAAATTTATTCAGCTCTTTCATGGTCGTTTAAAAACATTTTATAAGAGCAATTTCACTGAGTTTGATGCAATAAAGGGGTCCTTACTTTGGTATCCTCTACTGTAGAACTGCCTTTGAACTTATTACTCAGCTGTGAAATAATCTACAGTCGTTTATGTTGATGGCGGCCATGTTTGTCTCCTTCATTAGTAACTGTCCAGTGTCCGGTCCGGCCAGGTGTCAAGCAGGAAGTGTTATGCAATCAGCCAGTTAAATTGCAGGGGTTCTGATTGTTAGATATTATTGTCTACCCTCATACAAAGTGAAGCGAAATGTATTTAATGTTGTAGATATACGAAAACTGTGAAGATTAACTAACAGAAGAGTATTTAAAAAGTTTATGTCAAATGGTTGTGGTAAAAAATCGTATTCTTAGGTTTTTCAGAAAGTAATATAGTATTCCATGAAATAAGGAAATGATGTATCAACACCAAGATATTCAGAATTTTATTTTTGTTTCTATTTAAATGGATGCTGCTGCAAATATACAGCAAAGGTACAGTAATTAATTTTTAAACTGTAAGTTGCCTTAAGTTAATTCTTTAAAAATGTATTTTTGATGTTTATTGAATAGTTGATATTTTTACAAATGAAATACATAGATGTTTGAATGAGTTATCTGAAGTTCCAAAGAAGTAAAGAGGCCATCAACTCTGAATCTTGTGATAGACAATCCGACACAATCCGAGTAAAAGATCTTTAAGGAAAACTTCAAAGCTAAAGCTAAAGAAATAGTCAGTGCAACTGTGCTTAAGAAATCGGTTCAAGGGTGCCTTAAGAAACAATATATCCTTCTTAATTATATGTTCAGAGATTAATGCTAACTCAAAAGCTTCACATATTACCAGTTTTAAACAGTCCTTATTAAGCTGATCATAGTGTTTTTGTTTCTCTATGCCGAGTGACCGGTGTCCTTTATTAAACAAACAACCATATCTGTTGACAGATTGACAGATAAAAGGATTTAGCTATCAAGGTACCACGCAACAATCAGAACTATTTACCGTGGTGGACAGTTTAGACTTATTCACTTCACATTTCTTTGTCCACTGATAAATTGTAGGCTTCGCCCATCTCCATTAGTATTGCCAATTACTGTTTATGTCAACATTCACTTAAATCCTTTTTGTAACTAAATATGAAATTTCTTTTTTACGATTTTATTGATTCATAGCAGAAAAGAAAATCATTTTTTCTATTAAAATCAACAAAACGATAAAATGAGTGTTCACGTTCGATGGACAAGTCGTGCAATATTCCCAACTTGATCCTAATAGTTAAAATTTGATCAAGTCATTATGTACACTATTGACGAGTAAGACATGGTGAAATAGTTAACTAACGTTTCTGCTTCCTTCGAAACGTTCTCTAAGGAAGTGAACAGTTCATCATCAGATGCATTGATCAAAACATCTTTCTTGAGCGATAAAGCACAAAATTAAATTTTTTAAAGATGTGTTTGCAAAACAATTTCTATTTATGAAATGGTTGTGTTTCATAAGATTACGATATAGTAGGCGCTTTTTAAAAAGAGCAATATAATTTGCTTACAAGTTAATTGGCTAAGGAAATAATAATAACCAAACACTGTGAAATGTGTTCACATACTTAATTACATAGAGGGTATTATAAACCTATACCTATTCTCGAAATTGTCCTAAACTTGTCCTAACTTATGATACCAATCCTAGCTAGGATCGAAACTCTTCAGTCATATTAAAATCCAACCTGAAAATGAAGACTTTAGAGAAAATGTATACATAAGTGAAAATAAGCAGATTTTGGACTTAACAGGAAAAAACACAATAACAAAGATCCTTCATGTTTTTTCCAGAAAAGGGAAGATGTAAAATAATTAAAATAATCAATAGATACATTTTGTATTTGAAATTGAAATGGTATTTTTCTCATTTATATTTCATGATTTAGAAAGAAAATCCATTAAGTGCATTCATTTCAGTTGAAAAATATTCTGTCTAATTACTATTTGTCAAATTTAAATTCATATATCATTCGATTCATGACTTGATCACTGTGTGTGGTCACTAGTAGAAATGAAGGCCCACTTCAATTTCTATGGGCGTTCTAAGAATTAGATTTTCTCAAATGTTGGCATAACAAGAATACGATGCAACGAGAAACAGTTACTTTACTCATTAGAGTTTAACCGAAGAAAGGGACACACATGGTTACTGCTTGGCGACCAAAGCCTCCAAGTAATTATACAGCTGATAAATGTTCCTTATTGCCGATATTTCACTCTATATTACACTGACAAGTCAGAGAGAAGTTTAAGCCAAAGCTAGTTGTTCTATTTGTACCACGGTGTATCGAATGGCCAATGAACAGTGGTGTATGCAAAAACGAACCATGTGAGCATGTGGGTACCACAAAATATTTGGCATGCTTTATGTGGAACATGATTTCCCTACAAATGTAATATTTAGAGATGGATTATGTTATAGTTTGTATATGTCAATAAACATGTAAATACTCGATTAAGAATAATGTCACGTAAATGAGAACCGCGTATTTTTTAAAGTTTGGTCCATTATTTCGCACTCAAAAATCGGAGTCACCATTCTTTTTTTGTAACAACCAAACCTTTTCCCAAGAAATAGTTTTTAGAATCTGTTTTCCGAAATCCCAAGTACCCTTGTGAGCACCTAGCGCACGAGTCACACACTCTCTTCAATCACTGTGCTTGTTATCCTGCGCTCCTTATGCTGGCCCATAACTGAACAGGCCCCCACCTCTCCTCCCGTCTCTCTTCCATATCAAACGCAGAAGATATACAATTAATTTTGGTTAACTAGTTTTCGTTGAAATCTCGTCAAACATTGTATTTCTACTATCACAATCAGCCTCGTTGCATCAAAGCAACTTCGCTCAAGGTGACTGAGATATCGAAAGCGAGACCATGCATTCTTCCACGATGACAGACCGCCATTGCCTTTCTAACTCACTTATCCTATACATTATATCTTGAATGAATTTGATAAAGAGTCACAAAATAATTCTAATTTTGCTTAAAGACCATTTGCAGTTTACCCCCCAAATATTTGGTTCTGAACTTATGCAATTAAAATGTTCATTCATAATCTGTCTTGCGAAGTCAAAGTCCTGAGACGATCTCAAATGGATATCTCCATTTTTCTGAAATTGTTTCAATAAATTAAGATGAGAAACGCACTTCTTTGTTTTAAACTCATTTGAGGGAAAACGAGGTTACATTATAGACCAAACTTTGTATTTCACAATGAAATATCGTTACAACGAGTCGGATTGTTTTCCTTTAACTATAGCCTTGACTTTTCCTTTATTCTTCGATGAAGAATTATAGTTATCGTTTTCTTCACAACCGTAAAAAATATGAGTATTTTTTTAGAAACAAATATGAATTTATAACCATTTCGTGATAAATTTAGAAAGTTTTTAAATATTTCATAGACATATGGTTCTCTATGCTAGATAGTTTGTTTGTGGTTTCAACTTACTTTCGTCAAATCCTTAAGAAAATCAACTTTCCAAACGACAACTTCTAAGTTTCTATGGAATTTATGTACATAACAAGTTAGCAGATACTTGCCAAAAATTATTTCAAGTTATTAAAGATAATTAACGCTTGTAAATTGTTTTAGTGAAGACTTTCACAAGAAGTTATTGAAAATATAATTGTCTTCTTTTAGTAGGCCGATTGTAATTCGAAATTTCGCAAGTTAATATTATCAAAGTTAAAAATTTATCTATTCATTACAAAATTTACTCTTAGAGACAACAAACCAGAACTCTAAGAAATACAAGAACGTTGCAGAAGAAGACAATGAAACTGTGAACTTCTTTGAAACATCAGCTTCACTTGAAGAGATGTACCATTTTGCTTGATTGCCTTCTGCGAAATCCTCCACTACCTTGTTAAAATTGACATGAAAATCTGCGGGCTAATGCATCTCTAAAGAGTTATCTCAGACGGTTGTACATTCTCTCCCGACAGAACAAGTTCTGTCATAAATTCCTATACAACCTCTGTCTTAATACGAGGGTTTCTAGGGCTTCCACCAGTTTCCCCTACCGGAACAATATTGCAACTTAAACTACCTTGCAATATTTCAGCAAATGAAAACACCGAATGCATAAATAACATTCCTATACAACTATCCAGTACTGTCTCCGTCTCAGTCTTGGATTGTTCAATGAATAACATTAAGTGATTATCATATTGTAACATTAGAACGTCTTATGTGTAAGAACTCTGATGACCTCAAAAAACCTGAATAAGCAAGAAAGCACATACACACAATTCTCATATTACAAAGCGATGGATTGGGCAACATACCATCAAATAACCTTTCCAAAAGAGCAGGTGTTATTGGATCCTTTTTTGGTAAGAAACTAAGCCAATAGCATCTTAGCAGCTTCTAGCTCATTTTTTTCTATGATAGGTAAACTTTATGGCATAGAACAGGATTGTGACCACCGTTTACAGGCTTCAAAGTCATACCTGTATTTCCGTGACGTGTACTCTTCCCTACAACCACTCAACAACTGAGGAAAACCCGTCACCAGTCCCCTCACTCCAAGGCGTAACGCCTCAATCTCCTCCCCCTCACACCTGTAACATACAATAATAAAACATTAACAATTGCTGAAATCAACTCTCAAAGCTAGCATGTTAAATTGCAGACCTTGTTCTCCAAAGTAACATCCCTTAATCCTTGAAGGTACATAACTTTGTTTACTTATATTCTTTCACCTGATGGATTTAAAGAAAATTACATGTGATGAGTGGCCAAATACAAGCCGAATGCCATTCTGGTACAACAAGAGTGCCTTTCGCCCGACACTCTGACATATGTCTCAACGTCCTTGGTATCATACCAACTGGAGGAACCAACCAGTTGATGATGGCATTCCAACTAACTGAGAAACAGACCACTGACACACTACCGGGATTGTAAAATCTAGAAGCAAAACAAGGTTAGTTAACATGGTACAAGGATGCGAATCTATCTACACCATGAGGGCCCCACCTGTCATCTATTTGCTTGAAAACATGTGAAGCAATGGTCCAATCATCATAGTCAATGTGTCTGCCACTTTGTTATCCACATGGGGAATCCATTGCATACTTAATACAAAACTTTGTTTCAAACACAACTCAAATATATCAAGGGCTATAGTCTGTAAATGAGGTTTCATACTTTCCTTTTCCAGTATGGTAACCACATTCTGATTGTCAGTGTGCCACACTATCATTCGATACTGCATTCTGATAATGATTTTTTAAAACTAGATAGAAAGCTTTAAGCGCCCTCAAGGTAGAATTCTTAGCCTCGTCTCCTGACCATTGTTCAATTGACCAAGCCCAATCCATCTGTACACAGTAGCCCCCATATCCAGTGTCACTTGCATCACTGTTGACAACACAACTTGCAGATGAACTTTTGCTCAGTAGTTGACATGCGGACAATGTTTTTGATCCATTATTTTAACTGATCGACACTTTGCCCCAAAAGCTTTATGTTACAATTCCAAACATCCATACTTAAAGTTCCAGTCATGAGTTAAACGACATTCCCAACAACTAATTTCATCCCTATGATTTCTTATGCAACTCTGAAATAGCCTGAGTGACAAAGTCTGAATGTTCCATTGCTTACTTGTTATTGCGTAAATCCATTCGTAGAGGCCTGGAAACAAAAGTAATCCTACATCCTTTGTCTGTGATGTATATAGCAAACTGTGAAGCACCAATACCATACCAGAAAGAAATGCTAGACTTTTAACCACCCACTAAGATTTCAGCCGAACCTTGTTTGTATTTATAATAATATAATAATAAAATAATACTGGTGATCACACACCCAAAACCAATTTGACTACTACTATTAGCAGTATTCAGTTCTGATTTGCTAACACAAATCCATCACAACCCCACTACAGCTGCATCTTTCGGCAAGTGCAGGTCACCTGTCCAAAATTTAAAGAGGGCGTGTTGAACAGATTTAATGCAAGATGTCAGAAAAATGTCAGGGAAATGCAACAAGAAATGAAGATTGGTTCTTTTAAATAACACAAAATAGTCTGTAAATTCCCACTAAACTTCTCCAATTAGGGTAGAAAATACGTGCATTAATTCAATTTAATTGTAAAGTCTTTGATAAATATTTTCTGAAATACTTTGGACAAAAGTTTCTGACCGACAGACGAACAGACTCGTTGGAACTACTATATAACCTCGAACGTTAGTGAGAGAGATAAAAAAGAATGTTTAACTTTTGAAACACTTATGCAGACAACGTCACAATCAGATTTTTTTATAGAGAGGAAAATCACAACAACGTAGAATTATATCAGCGATTTACCGCAAATTCCTGCGTCCTGTACACTTAAAAATGGGAATGAATGCAAAAAATATTATCGTAAGTCACCTTGGAAGCAGCAAAAAAATTTACTGACTGTCTACTTTATCGTTTCAAACACATTCGGTGCAGTACCACCCATTGTTCGCTAGTTCCAGCCGATGCTCGCAGGTTTCACCGCAATTCATAGCCACAATAATGTTGCGGGCTTTCTCCCTGCAATAATACTAGCAGCCGCGATATAAGTGAAATAATCTTGAAAGCGGCGTTAAACACCAACTCACCTCACCTCACCTCAATCACATTCGATTCTAAAACCAATTATATTATGACACGAATATTTTGTAAAAATAGTTAAATATAACAGGAATATGTTGTAAATGTACCATTTTAATATATACAACAGTTAACTTGCGGTATCTGTTATCAATGTTTTAGTAACATATCATTTGTTCTCTGTAATGCGAACATGCATCAGTGGACATAACATTTTATAAACTAGTTTTGATTGGTTAACTGGATGGGCTTCGCTTCTCTTGGCCAATCAGCAAGCAAATAAAAAATCAATGCGTAGTAATACAAGTGTAGCATTAGTGGTGAATGATTCATCATTGTTGCTTCGTAAAGAGAAACATGACATTGATTTTATTTCATTTATCAACTAATTATTTAATGCAGGAGTAGTTTATTTTTCTCCAATTTATAATCGATAAATATAAAGCAATAAGAATTTAATTCTCAGTCAGCAAGTAGTAAGTCAGTAAGTCATGACGTCAGCGAAGGAATTCTCGGTCAAAACGAGGAATTTCTGAACACTTTTCTGTTTAATGCCCATGACCTCTAGATGGATTTTACCAGTAGCTGAGAGTATTATGTGTGTCAAGTTATGATATGCAAAATATGTATCAATACGATGTTACCATCTTGGATGTTAGAAAACTAGCTCGTCTTGTTTAACACCTTTTGTTAATTTTGTGCTGGATTTTCCTTTCCATTCAACGCATAATTTTAACCTAACCATGTTAATAGGTTTATACAATTGCCAGTGAAATTTAAAAAATCAATCATAAAGTAAAAGAGCTCTCAAAGATTTCTCATAAGATAATATACAACATGAATTGTTGATTCAGTGAATTTAAAAGTCCGTCCAAGTGGCCCAAAAATATCACAATTATTTTCATTAATGTCATATCTGTTTTCCTTTTTCAGTGTATTTCTATCATTACAATCTCGTTAAGAAGTACGTGCTCAATTAGTTATATCTATATAATAAACAGAGAGTACCCATTAAGTAAAACCAACCTGATGATACAAATTCATCTTGCTACGTTCAAAGCTAGTTCACTTTGACCTAAGGTCTAGAACGTTTACATACATATATGTACATGTACAATCACACACATGCAGTACATACACACACATACATGCAAACAACCATCAGACATACATACACACAGACATACAAACATATAAACACATACTAACATATATGCATTACATATATCCAGTATACTAAAAAACATACATATATACATACATAAACAAACATACACATAGACATACACATACATGCAAACTGTCGATTGTAAATGAGCCGTGGTCTTTCATGTGTACATACATACATACATACATAAAAACATACATACAAACATACATACATGCACAAATACACAGAAATACACATGCATACACACAGAGAAAAAAAACAGGTAAAAAAACAGTTTTACATAACGTCAAAAAAGAAGAACATTTCATTGCTATTCCTATCCACTTGTCAACATGACATTTACTTGTCGACGATATCAATCGAAAATGATTAATGTTCCTTTTTTAACCCTTTTAACAAAATGCCTAACGATTTAAAGATTTTCATTTAAACATTATTTTATCATTAAAATGGTGAAGTTCATTGGAATAAGAGAAATACAATTGAATTTTATATCAATATTTTTTAAGCCATCGAGAGGCGACTGAAGGATTTAATTCTTTGTAATAGCTCACTTACAACCGTACTTCTTTAGTGTACATGTTACGAACAATCTGGGGTATATCACAATCTGCAGATTGTTCGAACAATCTGCAGATTGTTTGCTCACAATCTAGGAATTCCTAGATTGTTTAAACAATCTGCAGATTGTGCGACCTGAACAATCTGGGAATGATCACAATCTGGGAATGTGTGTTTAAGTAGTATTTTCATCATTATAGAATGAGAATTATTTAGCTTATTAAGGTTTTTCTATTTAGCAAGTATAAGGATCGATTCCTAGATTGGGATGAGCAATCAGCTTGTCTCTTTCTCAAAATGAGGGGGCATGTGGCCGATTCCCAGATTGTGAAGGACATTCAGCTCTTATTATATCAAACTAAGGGGATGTAAGGGTTGACTCCTAGATTGTGAAGGGCTCATAGCTCACCTTTATTTAAACTGAGAAGGTAAATAGGAGTCGATTCTCAGATTGTGAAGGGCTCACAACTCGCCTATATGTCAAACTGACGGAGTACGGGGATCGTTTCTCAGATTGTGAAGGGCTCCTAGCTCGTCTTTATGTCAAACTGAGGGAGTATAGGGGCCGATTCCTAGATTGTGAAGGGTTCACAACTCGCCTATATGTCAAACTGACGGAGTATCGGGATCGTTTCTCAAATTGTGAAGGGCTCCTAGCTCGTCTTTATGTCAAACTGAGGGGGTATAGGGGTCGATTCCCAGATTGTGAAGGGCTCACAGCTCACCTTTATTTAAACTGAGAGGGTATAGGGATCGATTCTCAGATTGTGAAGGGCTCATAGCTCGTCTTTATGTCAAACTGAGGTAGCATAGGGGTCAATTCTCAGATTGTGAAGGGCTCACAACTCGCCTATATGTCAAACTGACGGAGTATAGGGATCGTTTCTCAGATTGTGAAGGGCTCATAGCTCGTCTTTATGTCAAACTGAGGGGGTATAGGGGTCGATTCCAAGATTGTGAAGGGCTCACAGCTCACCTTTATTTAAACTGAGAGGGTATAGGGATCGATTCCCAGATTGTGAAGGGCTCTAAGATCGGCTTTATGTCAAACTGAGGGGGCATATAGGGGTCAATTCTCAGATTGTGAAGGGCTCACAACTCGCCTATATGTCAAACTGACGGAGTATAGGGATCGATTCTCAGATTGTGAAGGGCTCATAGCTCGTCTTTATGTCAAACTGAGGGGGTATAGGGGTCGATTCTCAGATTGTGAAGGGCTCCCAACTCGCCTATATGTCAAACTAACGGAGTATAGGGATCGATTCTCAGATTGTGAAGGGCTCATAGCTCGTCTTTATGTCAAACTGAGGGAGTATAGGGGCCGATTCCTAGATTGTGAAGGGCTCCCAACTCGCTTATATGTCAAACTAACGGAGTATAGGAATCGATTCTCAGATTGTGAATGGCTCATAGCTCACCTTTATTTAAACTGAGAGGGTATAGGGATCGATTCTCAGATTGTGAAGGGCTCATAGCTCGTCTTTATGCTAAAATAAGGAGTATAGGGGCCGATTCCTAGATTGTGAAGAGCTCACAACTTGCCTATTTGTCAAACTGAGGGAGTATAGGGATCGATTCTCAGATTGTGAAGGGCTCATAGCTCGCCTTTAAATCAAACTGACTGAGTATAGAGGTCGATTCTCAGATTGTGAAGAGCTCACAACTCGCCTATATGTCAAACTGAGGGGTTATAGGGGTTGATTCCCAGATTGCGAAGGGCTCACAGTTAATCTATATTTAACTGAGAGGGTATAGGAGTCCATTCTGAGATTGTGAATGGCTCATAGCTCGCCTATATATGAAACTGAGAGGGTAGAGGAGTCGATTCTCAGGTTGGGAAGGACTCATAGCTGGCTATTTATCAAACTGAGAGGGTATTAGAGTCTATTCACAGATTGTGAAGGGCTCATAGGTCGACTTTACGTCATATATACGGGGGTATAGAAGCATGTTTACACAGATGAAAATGGAAAATTAAGATGGAAAATGGCAACATCATATTGAAAATATACTACGCAAAGCAAGTCCACTTATTGTTGTTAGTAAATCCCGCCTGTTTGCTAATCCTTTTTCCTTTTTGAATATATATTATATTCTGATTGTTGTGTATTACATGTTTCATGGAAATTAAATACTGTTTAAATCACACAGAAGAAATTAGTTGTTTGCCACTCCCGTCACTATGGTCGCAGCACGGAGTAGAGACGATGCCATTATATGACTCTTCTTGCAGCGTAGTAAATAATCCATTCCAAATATAATATTCTTAAAATATTAAATCATGAACAGATAATAAATAAATCAAATAAAACATTTCTTTGTAAAAATCACAAACCGATATAACGGAAACTATTAAAAACGTTACAGAAAAACTGTCAAAATGTTGACCATAGTGTGAACGAAGAGCAATTAAACATTTTACTCCAGACAATTCATTATTGCATAAGTATTTGCCCCATGATATCGTGCGATAGATAAACATCAAATTATAGAGAGGAAGTTAATGTGATTGTACGCGAATTTACGCGCAGGTCTGAGTAGAGACGCGACACAGTGACACGTTGCTTTGATAAGCAGACCCAGCTACACATCTTGGCTCATTATTCACGACAACACAAAATGCTAACTGTTCGAGTATTATAAATTTTATAAATTCATATATTTAAAAACTGTTCATATACAAACTCAAAAGATTAAGTAACTTTCCGATTTATGCATCTTTCGTATAAAAACTTTCAATCTCACGATCCAGGAAGAAAATGAGGGGAAAAGGTAACAGTTATCAAGTTTCCATAATGAACAATAAATATATGTTTAAGAGTTTGTTGTCTTTGATGTTTGAAACTCTTTTTAGCATCACGAGACTATTTCCTTCATTGTACCCTGTAAGTGTAAGTGTCTATGCAAGTAATTCATACCAAAGGAGGTTAGTGTTTTGTGATGATACAGATAGTAATTATGCTCAATTAACCTAACTTAATTAAGCCAAATACGCGAGAGTGAAGAATTAAATTTCAGTGTAATCAACTTTTCAGATAATAAGTTTACTTTTCATAGTGAATTGTTATCTATTGATTTCCATATGCAAACCTTTTACACATATAAGAACTAATTCTTACTTCTACATAAATAGTAACACCCCTATAATGCAAGATGTACTACAAAGAACTACTTTTTTTTAGTAGTAGTTTTTTGTAGTACATCTTGCATTATAAAATGAGAATTGTTTAGTTTATTTGGGGTTTTTTTGTGTATGCATCCAAATAATGGAGAATAGTCGTCAAGTCATAGATTGCGACAGGTTCATGGCTCGCCCATATATCAAACTGGCGGAGTATAAGGGTCAATTCTCAGATTGTGAAGGGCTCACAGCTCGCCTTATTGTCATACTGAGATAGTATAGGGGCCGATTCCAAAATTGTTAAGGGTTCAGATATCGTCATTTTATGAAACTAAGGGAATATAGGGGCCGATTCCTAGATTGTGACGGGCTCACCGCTCGCTTTTAACTCAAAATGACGGAGTATAAGGGTCGATTCTCAGATTGTGAAGGCTCATAGCTCGCCTTATTGTAAAAACTGAGAGAGTATAGCAGTCGATTCTCAGATTGTGATGGGCTCAGATATCGTCATTATGTGAAACTGAGGGATTAAAGGAGTCGATTCCTAGATTGTGAAGGGCATTGCGCTTGTTATTTTGTGTTGTTTTAGCTAGTAGGGGGTCCAATTCACATATTGTGAATATGTGGAGGTAGAAAACTAAATTTGTATATCGATTCTGCGATTTTAGATTTTCACTAATCATAGTTTGCGGTAACCCGTATAACACTGTCTGGAGGGTGTTACTATTTATGTAGAAGTAAGAATTAGTTCTTACATGTGTAAAAGGTTTGCATATGGAAATCAATAGATAACAATTCACTATGAAAAGTAAACTTATTATCTGAAAAGTTGATTACACTGAAATTTAATTCTTCACTCTCGCGTATTTGGCTTAACACTGGAGTAACGAGCGTTCATTCCAAAAGCTTAAAGGCGTCCTTTCCAAGAGGAAAGAGGCACCCTTCCACACCTTTCCATAAAGGAAAGAGGCACCCTTCCACACCTTTCCAAAGGCTTAAAGAACGCCCTTTCCAAAGCCTCTTTGGAAAGAACACACGGCAAGGTGACCTTTCCACAGCCTTTAAAACTAATTAGGACCTTACCTGTCTGACCAAGAGTTATGTCCCTTTATTCTGTTTGTCAAATTCATCATGTTATTGAATACCTTTAGAAGTTTTTGATTAAGTTAACCTAAAGTTATTTTTACATTTTGAAAATCTTTATTTTGTTTGAAAGATTGATTCTTAAAAGACATCAAATTTAATTTACCTTTGAAAAAAAATTAAAACGTTTTTCATCGCAATTTTTTAACAAAAGAAGACTTTGTTTTTAAAATGATGAGTCAAATCCTGCATATTAGTTTATTGCAGAAATTAAATAAATCATTTTACTATTTAAGGATTGACTTAAACACATAAAATGAATAAGAGATATAGAGTTTGAAAATTGCATCATGTAAAATTAAAAGATATTTAGAAAATTGTATAAATTTAATCATGGAAAATGTTAATAAACAATTTTTGGCAATGATTATCATTTGTTCGCAATAATTTGTTTGATTTCAAAGGTAAATGGTGACCTTTTTGAAAGTGAAGTTTGAAAGATTATCAATGACAAAGTACATACCCGTTTCAATCGTCAGAAAAAGTAATCCATGAATTGTTTGCAACTTGATCGACTTCCTGAATAATTCTATTAAATTTGGGTACCTTTCCAAATGATCTACTTTTTTCAAGTGACTGTAAGCATCGATTGCATTGCAGAAGATTTTCCTCTCATTGGTTGAACGTATATTCTACAAGTTCATTGGTTTATAATGTTTGTCGTTGTTAAAATGTATTAATTAGCTGTGTAATGCCAAGAGTTATGTCAGTATGAACGGATGTTGACATAAGCCGCCATTTACCAAAGGGTCCAAAGCACAGGTGTGGGCCTGGAAATAGGAAATAGATTACATAATAGGCACCTGTTAATTATGACAACATTAGGACCCAGCTATGGACAGTATGCATTGAATCTGAGCAGTGTCTTGTGATGTGCAATTTCGTCGCCACATTCTAAACTCAGCATGAAGTACATAATTGACAAAACCAGTTTCATAAATAAATATCAAAACTAAAAACGTGTTTTTATTTGTTTTTTTTTCAAATTCCAAGCTTCATAGGTTCAAAATTTAATTGGATTAGGTAAAAACTATTAGGCATACAAGAATGTATGAATGAGTTTTTAAAAAGAATATAGAATGTTGATGTAATAAGAGCATTGTGAAGATGACAATATTCCTTGTCAATCGTTAAATTTTATATAAAACAACTAAATACAGGATCATATAACGAATATTTGTAATTAAATGTATGACTACATTAATCATGCATGTTTATGATTGTTCGATATGTATTTCGAAAAGATATATATGTCTCATAAATTATCATTACAGGAAAGTAAATTCTAAGGCAACAGCTAGTTCGCCGATCCGTTCGCTGTCCAAATTAAGGAAAAATTTAGATATGTGTATGTAAATTGCAACTTACAATGTCATGTATAATTATGGTAAAACTTATGATATCAACAACAAAGCATTGATCTAATATTAATTCATTGTTCATGAGCTTAACATAATAAAGAACATTTTAGAAATAGAATTTAGAAACATACAATCTAATGCTATTGTTTGATAATAACAAGCAAAACAGAAAAATCTTATAAAACAGATCCACAAAAATATTTTATTGAATCTTACAAATCCCCTATTTCAAATAATGCACCTTAGGCTTTCTGTGAGAAGAATCGCTCATTATAAACAATATACATCTTGTTAATTTGTCTAGCCGACAATCAAGGTTGCCTCTTTGATCTCATAGTGGTAATTAACTGGATGCGTTTAGTGTAGAGGCTGGACCAGAAAGGGGGAGGGGGCGTGAGGGGTGGGGCGTCTGGAAGTGACGCTCGCTTGGAAAGAGCGTCTGACAGGATTGCTTTCATTGCCATTTGGCGGTCTATGGTATAGTATCCCCGCTATGCCATTGCCGAGACCTGGACTAACGGATTATGAATTGAGTTTCACTTGAATGTCATATCTAAAATATAGATTTAGCCAATGATCGAGTTTACAATTTATGATGAAAATATTAGGCTTTTCATTATTACATTAATGGGGCTTATTTCGGAGGTCACGTTTTAATATATCAAACCCAGTAACCACATACTTGAACCAAACCTCAAATGTCCACAAAAGATTTTATAGAAAGCTCAATCGGCTCATACATAGCTTAAAATATAGTTTTATGAACAAGTCATTTCTGTTGAAAGGTTTGCTCATACATGAAACGGTATAAGATTGTTTTCTGACAATTCCTATGTTGTATCAATTCTTTTGAAATTTAAGGAGATAAGGAAATAATTTAAATTTCTGTGTCAAGGTTAGAAACACCGTGTAAAGTAAAATTATCAATAATATCAAGTCTATTTTTGTAAAAGAACACAGAAACGGATGTATGAAAACATATTAATGGATATTTATAATCAACTGACGATACTTTATACATACTGATACTACAATATGTGCACATATCCATTAAAAGTGGTAAATATTGTAAATAAAAACTTCACCTTGCGTATTAACCTATATTACCTAATAAGTAAAATTTGGACTTGCTTCCATGGTGTGCTAACAGTGAAATAAATGGATGGTTAAGACAATCAACAACGGGTTTCATATCATGTTATAAGATGTCTTACATTTCTTTTATTAACTCTCCATGCTCCAGATCTTGCTTCATATGTCTTTCTGTGAATGTTCTCTTTGCCGTTCAACAAACGGTTTCATACCATGTGATAATGTCGCATACATTTCACATTCAAGCTCTTGATTTTGTCAAATAATCAAGTGCGCCTCAAGCTCGATTGTAGTGAATGCAAAAAATTTAATAGACAAATAATGGACACGTCCAGATGTTTTTGCGGAAATTGACAAAGTATGTTACATTTTCTCTTAATTTGTCAAAAATTTTAAGAGCAAATATGTTTCTATATTCATGGATATGAGTTCTATACGGTAGTGGCAATTTGAGCTACTTAACCAATAGAAACATCCTTAATTCAACACGTTTTATACACATAAGTAAACGATTTTCGTGATTTCTTCAATTACTAAGATTATTTTGAATTTAATTCACGTTTATAATCACGTGCTTCAGTTGAGCAACAATTTTGAAAATTTTCGCTATGCTTTGTTATTTATAGCACAAGTTCTCACAAGTTTTTACTTCTCTAATTCGTTGTTATGTTCTGTATCCATGTATTGTTTAATTTTGTATTGGTACGGCGTTGAAATAGGCCAAATGACTTGTTCGCCAGTCCAAATTTTGTACGAAATAAAAATATGGTTATTAAACAATCTCATACAATTTGATAATACGGCTTACCTTGCTAAGTAACTACACAGGTCTCTATGTCAACTCAGAGAGAGGATGTTGCACAATTTTATTACATGGTAATTAACCGTTCGTTACCTAGTCTAGCCGACAATCAAGGATGTCTCTCTGACATACATGTAGTCATGTGGATGACCAAAAGCATGAATTTTTCTAGTTGAATAAAGACATTCATTGAAATAACCAACCTTTCCAATATTCGAGAATAATTTTATGATTTCATATTTTTTTAATTCTAACAACAGTACATATATCATTATATTTTTATGAAACCATTGGCATACTTTATACTTTGTGGGAGGATATGCCCTATAAATTAATTAATTTCTTATTTTGATCTCGTTAATCTTTGTTGTCAAACAACGTCACTTCTTTTGCTGACTCTCTCCCTGCCCCTCACACACGCCCATCAAGTTTATTGTCATGTTGGAGTCAAATATGCCAAACTTAATCAATGGTGTCATTTCATTGCGAAGTATCGACTGTTACCGAAAAAGAATCATTTAAAAGCTAATTGTTTTTGTACGGCGACAATACGAATGGAGAAAGTCGCAATTATGATCGAAAACCAGACAGAGGCGCGCGTCAAACAGCCAAACGTAATTTTGGAGAATAAAAGCCGCCAGGAGGTCAGTTTGGAGTTGATAGTGTTTGTTAGGTTATATAACTAGTATCCATGTAAAGTGAACGTGTGATCTCAGCCTCTGTGCATTTATAAGGCTATTTGTACATTTTTATGGAAAACCAGTATTTGCCATATAATTTTCTTTTGGACATGAAAAATTAAGATTATTTGATTTAATAACATAACATATGTCATTTTGGTACGTATCAATCCTGAATAATATGTTATGAAAATCACGGAGTGGCTCTTTAATCATCACGAGGTCATTATTTTACATACACCACATGAGTATAGATGACAATAATTTTCATTTGTCCTTAACATATTTGATAAAAACCTGATATGGATTTATTGAAAATGTTGAAGGTTCCTTTAATGGTGTCATGCTTGAGTGAACTCCACTTCAAAGCATATCACGGGCGGATTGATAATTGATCGTATTCTTTGCGACATGTCAGACAGACATTTCTTAGCCAGTAACAAATTGTTTTCAATATTATTTTCTTCAATAATCAAAGGATCGCCATCTTGAGCTGAACTGATATGTTTGAAACCTTTTGTAAAAGATATTCTGAATTTTATGCAATTATTGAGTCCATGTTTATAATTTAAATCAAGCAAACATTTATAGTATCAAAAGGAGTATCATTCCCTTAGCGTGTACACTGGGGCGGGATAGCTTTTGTTTGCAGTTGAGAATTGTTCTACATCCATTTAAGTTTGAGGACATTTGAATGTTTCATATTATAGTAATTCAAGAATAATATATTTGAAATGGCGTTTGTTTTTGTCTAATACTCAAACTTTGTGAACAGTAGGGATGTCATTTCTTACAATAGATTAGGTATATCCCACGAAATATACAGTAAAAACAATAAAAATTCAGATTATTCAGAGTAACCAGAGAAAAGCTATAACTATCAGATACAGATAATACACAGATAATCGCGATATTACGAACAAAAAATACTAAGATGTGTCAGAAGGGATGTCATTTCTTACAATAGATTAGGTATATCCTACGAAATATACAGTAAAAGCAATAAAAATTCAGATTATTCAGAGTAACTAGAGAAAAGCAATAACTATCAGATACAGATAATACACAGATAATCGCGATATTACGAACAAATAATACTAAGATGTGTCAGAAGGGATGTCATTTCTTACAATAGATTAGGTATATCCTACGAAATATACAGTAAAAGCAATAAAAATTCAGATTATTCAGAGTAACCAGAGAAAAGCTATAACTATCAGATACAGATAATGCACAGATAATCGCGATATTATGAAAAATTAGTACTAAGACATTCTACCGTGTAAGTTTTTATAGTGGAAAATATATATGTATTATAGGTATTAACATATGTCCCCAAAAAAAAGTTTTCAATGCAATTTTGCAATAAATCCGCATTAACTACGATACCGAAAATACTATATGATATATATTCTAATACCACCTTCTCGACTTAAACAGGCTGCCGCATGGATATAGTTTATATTTTATTGTGTATACATAATCTGTGAAGATACAGATTAACCTTGATGATGAATATTTCACCACGGTCGTCCTTTAGCGACTATCCTTGGAAATAAGATAGGCAGTCGTCAAAATTCTTTCAAAAATAATCATTCAACAAAACTGGCATTTTGTGAATATTTAAACAATTATTCAAAGAAATGACCCTCATAACTTTGTGTCATATACGAATATGCAAAACTTTACAAGATGTATACCTACTGGTTCGGTTTTGACATAGACATGCATGGTGAATAATTAAGTCTCATCACCAACATCATTTTATGGTAGTTTCATTATCGACTGTTCAAGATGATACGGGCGCATTTTGGCTTGTCATGTAGTGTAATCATGTCCTCAATATACAAGGGGCTTATGTGCCATTAACTAAATAGAACATCGTCATAAAAAAAAACATTTTAAAACTTAATATTATTCTATGTTCGGACAAAATCGTTAAGAGAGTCCGGGTGAAGGTAAAGCATTTTTACGTTTAAATATAGATCACACAAGCTGACACATAATCGATTAGATGTCGTTAAAAGCACAGGCCCTCGGACCAGTAAACTGTTGTTTTTATTAAATTTTAATTTTTTTTTTTAAATTTTAACATATTTTCTAAGAGCACCCACGGAATCTAATTGTACCTCTGTTATCAGTCCATATACTATCAACAGAGGTACAATTCGATTTAGGGGGTGCTGTAAAAAAATTATAATTTTAATTTACAATTTTTTTTAATGATCCGAGGGCCTGTGGTTATATGTAGTGTATTATTTGCGTGTACATGCAATTAGACAATTTATATGCTTGCACATTAAAAGCACAAACCAGAATTGAATTAAGTGTTTATTGTAAGCAAATGTAAGAAAACCATTAAAACATTTTAAAAAGTACAATGTTAAGTAATAAAATCTATGACAATTACCAAAATTGACACACAAAAAACATATATAAAAGTAAAACTATTTCTAATACACAATCATCATAAAAATGTAACATCAGTATGTAAACCTAAAAAACTAAAAGTTGACTGAAAATTTTTTGGGAAACAATCGAAGCAGATACGGAAAACCAACTCTTTCTATTGACAAATCAATTGATCATTTTAATACTTACTTTGTTACTTCAATTACTTCAATTTGATTCAATTCTAAACAAAATAGGCTGTTTGGGCCGGGATAGCGCAGCAGTTAACGTTCGGCTTTGCAGCAAGTGGTCTTGGATTCGAATCCCACCATGCCTTTTGCAACTTTGTATGCACCAGAGAACTGTTCTACACGCAGTAAGGTTTGGGTGCAATGCTGCACTGTATGTCATTGAGTGCCGTCCTTGGTTCGCCGTTCAAGCCGTTTCTCGAAGGTTTCACCGCAATGCATAGTTATAGTAGTGTTGCAGGCTTTCTCCCTACAATAATACTAGCAGCCGCGATATAAGTCAAATAATCACTATAGCACAGTTAAACCCCAAACTGCTGTTATCTCAAAAATATATAGAGTGACAATAAATAATCACGAATGTATAAAATCATCTACAAATACATTTGTTTATGTAAATACAGAAATTCATTACACACAATTATACAATAATCAACCAAAAGAGGCAGTCGTCTCATGCAAGAATAACACACAGGTTAACAACAACGTTTACAGAGAAAAAATCGATAAACATGACTAAAGTGATGGTAGCTCAAAATTTAAATCCAACCAAACGTGCACGCCTTGCCAGTTTTAATAAAAATACAACAAAGTCTAGATCTGTACCTGTATGAGCAATAAAGTCTCCTCCGCACAAAATATGTACATCTTGCATGAATCAATATTATCAAGTTTATATCTCTTATGAATAACCAAAGTAAATCTCATTTAATAAATTCATCTATTTATATACACAAAGCGTTTATGTTTAGAAAGAATGTGTTACTACCTGTTATTGTATAACTATGTAATATGTACTACAGGCCTGTGGCCTCTCATTATGGAAATAAACTATTGATCTTTAAATCAAATCAACACTCCTCTCGTTGAATATCTAAGAAGGAATGTTTAATAAATCTTTGATCCCTGGTTATGGTTTACTTCACATGCATGAATGTAAAAAAAATGTTTTGTTCCTTTATAAATATGTGTATACTTTAATTTGACAAACCATCCGATGTTATATCGGATAGATATATATATATAGGCGGTAGGTTTCATGTTTTGTTCCTTTATAAATATGCGTATACTTTAATTTGACAAACCATCCGATGTTATATCGGATATATATATAATATACATATATATATAATATATATATATATATATTTATATGCGGTAGGTTTCATTTAAATGACTGGCGTGTTCGCATTTCGAACTTCCTAGCTGTTGAATGTATATTATTCGCCTCCACACAAATATAAGCCAACCCTCTTTGCAAAACATTATAACTTTTGACAATGTTTGCTTCAAAGAGCATAATAAAATGTAAGTAACTCCTTCAACTTAATATTTCCCTATCCTTAACCAGTATTGCGCGGTTCCTTAAAAAAGAATTTTTAAAAGGCTGTCACAGATGACAAAAAAGAAACGTAACATGACAAAACGTCCATTGGCATCCTAAATAATGTCATTTCATGTCATGGAAACTAGGTTGACTTTTGTTTTAAAATTCTGTTAGTGCTACTAAGGATAAATTGACATAAAGAAAAAAATACAAAAATCAGCCAAGATAATCACTTGAATAATTCAGTTATTGAGGTAGCGCTAGTGCAATTATCAGGTTGGTATTATGCTGTGTTATGTTAAGTTTCTTTAGTGAAACCATCCGTAAATTTACTTTCATGATGTTCAAAGGCGACCGTAAGTCACTGTATAACATAAAAAGGAAAGTGATTAGGGTGAAACGGTACGGCTATGCCAAGATTCATTTCGTATTGCGGTACAGAGCTCTCGGTTTTGTAATTTTCGGTTCGGTCCAGCAACATTTCAAAATTATTTTGTAACAATAGATATTAAAGAGATCTGAGGTATAAACTGCACAAAAACTTTAATTGTGGAAGAACTCTTCAAAAAGACTCAAATATCTGACTAAAAAGCATTAATAAAAAGAGCTAGTGTGATCCTTCGGGTGAACAATCAAAGAACAACTTGAAACAAGTTAATGTCTGACTTGTAAACACTGAAGAGAGAGCTAGTGTAGCCCTAAACAGTGAACAGAATACTCAAAGAACAAAGTTTTAAACTTATTTTCAAAATATGATACTTTATTTAGTTTTATTACTTTATATAAATCAATCGCTGTTCATACACACATAATATATATTCACTGGTCACTTAATAAAGCAATGCAACTCTAGAATCTAAGTAGTAGATAGGGGTCAATTTCACAGGGTGTGTGCAATGTGCAATGTGCAATATTGGAAACCGGAAATGATGTAAATAGATGGATGACGTCACAAATCTACTGATGATATTATGACATCACATATTTTAATTAGTCACTGGTAAATGTATTTTAACGCTTGTATTATTATTTTGAAAGTGTCAAAATCTTATAACACAAACCATCCTTCCATAGTAAGAGAATAAATTATAAAGAGTTAATTTTTACTATTCATTTAGTAAAAGTCTTTATCAGTATGTATCATGATATATTTCTTGTTATGATATTTTTGTCTTTTCTTAGATTCTAACACATGAACAGTGTCAAACAAAAGAAAACAAAACAAGGCAGCAGTTTAAAAAATTTATTCATTCTCAATATCTGCTTGTCAAATGGGATACAAAACCAAGTCAACAGAGTCATATATCAAGTCACCATTTAGAGTTTAAGGCCTCTGTCTTATTCAATTTTCGTCGCCCAGGAGGTCCAAGTTTTATTACACCTTTGACATACAGGGAAATAGTCTTTTTCTTGTCATTCTTTCTCTTGAGTGGACGTGGTGTTTTCACGATGTGAAGCAAGTTAGGTAGACTCATCCTGTCTCATAAAGGGCTGGGAGTCAACTGATGCTGGTTTAGCTCACAACCGATGTTTTAAATCAGTCCTGATCACTTTGTTCATCATCGGCAGTAGTCTCATCAGGAGCCATGTCTGATTCCATGTCACTTTCCAATTCCGGTCGATCTAGACGAGTTGAAATGTCTTTCATTTTAGGATTAATGAAGCGCCTGATCTTTTCCTTTATCACGGTTCGATCTGAAGCTGGGTCTATGCCATCCAGACTCATTAGGATTGGTGTAAAGAAAGGCGCCTCTTTGAAATAGTGAGTAAACTCGAGTACGCTGTTGAGACTTTCCAACAATTTAGCATCCCACAGCTGTTTCATTTTTCTATCAATCCATTCGTCTGTTCTGCCACGCTGCTTGTACTTTTTCCTAGTGAGTTTCATATCATTTTGATAAAGGTCATAAACCCGCCTCCAGATACGTTGTAAACCAACGTTTTGCCATTCCTCGGCTGTAATGTCATTGATGGGTTTCCAGTGACGAGGTAATGGTTTTGAATCTTTGCTTCCACCGCCTTTCTGTAAAGCCTCCTGTATCTCCTCGTCCTCACTGTCTGTGTCGTAGATGACCCGTTTACGCTTCTTGGTTTTCAAGCCATTATCATTTGCTGGACACCACGATTTGATGTGTTTTTGGAGATCATGCATATTGTCTATCAAGACACCACAATCAGCACAAGCTGTAGCCATGGTGAACGGACCAGACTCCTCACTGGAACAGGATGCTGTTTCAATGTTTTCGTCAAGAGACGTGTGTTCAGCTACAATGTCCTGAGTCAACTGATGACCTGAGGCGACAGAGACGTCTTTTATCTCTGGCTGTGGTAGGTGTAGTGGTCCACCCTCCTGACGATAGCTCGTAGTAGTAGAAGACAAGATGTTGGGATGGAGTCTGTTCTTCTCGCTTGTACCAGGTTTAAGGTCCACTGTTAAGTTTCCATAAGGTGTTTCAATGGCTTTTTCGTATAAACTCATGAACTTAGTGACATCATCAGGGAATATTCTCCTAGCAAATACCTTAACTTGCTGTCTGTCCACGGGTGAATTGAAGAGGGTCACGTAATGTGAATTAAGAGCAATATCACGAGATTCCTTGCCTCTGGGGAACAGGTTTTGCAGGAGTAAAAAGATCAGTACATTTTTGTGGTGCGAAGTTTGAGTAAACAGACGAGAGATTCGCTTGTCATTCTTGGCTTCAGCCAGGAAGTCGTCCAGGATCAACACGTTCTGTTTGTGGGCATCAAAGTAATGTTCATCCTCGAGATTGTAAGGGAGTCCTTTAACAAACTGCACAAAGGGTAAGACTTGAAGAATACGATCGTACAGAGGTTGCCATACATTATAACACCAGGTGATATGGTCGGGCTGGGGCTTGATCAGTCCCTGTCGTAGTACATTGAACATAAAGGTCGATTTACCGGATCCGCTCGGTCCGACCAAAAGACCACAGGATGCTATACGAAATTGGAATGGGTGCTCCTGCGGCGGTGGTGGCGGTGGTGGCGGCGGCGGCGGCGGCGGTGGCGGCGATGGCTTTGATGCATAAGAAGTCACTGAACCAGGCGGCGGCGGCGACGGCGGCGGTGGCGGCGATGGCTTTGATGCATAAGAAGTCACTGAACCAGGCGGCGGCGGCGGCGGTTGCGGCGATGGCTTTGATGCATAAGAAGTCACTGAACCAGGCGACGGCGGCGGTGGCGGCGATGGCTTTGATGCATAAGAAGTCACTGAACCAGGCGGCGGCGGCGGCGGCGACGGCGGCGGTTGCGGCGATGGCTTTGATGCATAAGAATTCACTGAACCAGGCGGCGGCGGCGAGGTTGCCATTGAAGTAACTGAGATGGGAGGAGGCGGCGGTGGCGGTGGTGGCGGCGGCGGTGGCGGCGACGTAGCTGTGTGCGAGTGTATATTCCTCCTATGTCGATACATAACATCCTTTCGTGAAAAGGACTTCCCACAATCCGGACAGATGACCTGTTCCATTTTGATTTAATACAAAGATGTGATGAGAGGGAGTGCAGATTTCTTTTTATACTTTTCCAGTCTCTGTCTCTTCAATGCAGCTAGAGCCCTGTTGACAACGCCCTGGGTGGTTGTGATTTGCCGAATTTTCAATACAGGAGGTGAGGTCTTTTGCTTGCACGATGTCCTTTTAGATGTAAGTCGCCGCGTCTTGACTGGTTTCTTTGCTGATGTTTTTGATTTCCTGGACTTTATTACCTTATC
Organism: Phorcus lineatus; assembly: GCA_921293015.1. Taxonomy (NCBI): domain Eukaryota; kingdom Metazoa; phylum Mollusca; class Gastropoda; order Trochida; family Trochidae; genus Phorcus; species Phorcus lineatus. The sequence goes on along the minus strand of OV121097.1, from coordinate 34,420,261 downwards.
ATGGGTACAGAAAATGTCTTTTGGTCTATTCACTGAAGGCCTCTTCATGTTTATACGTCTTCTCTCTCCACCGTCCAGAGGTAAAATGAATACTTAGCCCTTACAGTAACAGTGTTTTATGCACAATGGATAAGGAAAGATGATTTCTTCTGTTAGTTTTCTACTATGCAAAGAAATCTCTGGGAGGAGGAGTATGCTTGCTATGAGATCTTCCTCCAATATCTCCTGTTTCGCCTTGGATAGTCTTGGTACGTTTAGGAGAGGTCTTGGACCTTTTCACCCCCGTGGCTTCCTCAGTTTTGGTGGGGTTAGCGATTATGCATGAATAAGGTCGACTTTGATTTCCTCTTGATTCCTCACGTCGACGTTCAAAAAAGTCCATAAACTTTTGTGTATCAGGAATGTATAATCTTCTTTGCATGATCTTCACTCTAGTATTCCTCTGACTGACCTGTCCTCTTCTTCTCTCGCAAATGAAGACCAAATGCGTTATGTCTTATTTATATACATCTACCCGCGACACTCGCTTCGGAATAATGCTTGTATCTGCATCACGAGCCCCTAGCAAGTGGAGACCAAATCGTCTGGATCCTTGATTAGGGACCCCCTTATAGTGGAACACATCTTGACAGCACACGACTACCTGTTCATATTTAAAAGTAAACAGGCATTAAAAAAGAAAATACCTCTGTTCACATTAACAGTTATCAAAGTCAGCATTACTTCAATATACAAATTATTTAAATCCTTAAATAAGTACAGCGGGAGTAACTTTGTATTCGCTCACTGGCTATAATTTATGTTCATAACAGTACAAGAGAGTACACTTCATAATTATACGTCAATCTTATAATTCAAGGACAAGTTTGGTCCAGTTTTATATGTGAAAGGGGGGCAGGTGTTCACGCCAAAATGGCTACCAAATGATTTCATGGGAATTTCTAAAATGTGTTCTCTTACTATGGATGATTGGTTTTTTTAATTGAGATTTTTTACATTATAAAGATATTACATTTAGCATTAAAGTACACTTATCAGTGAACACTTGAAAACATAAAATTTCGAAAAACATGCTACTTTCCCTATAAACATTATTGTTGTTTCTTTATAACACAAACAAGTATCTATTACACGAGGGAGGTGAATTGTCAAGTGGACTCTGTTGTTCACACTTTGATGTTAAGCACGTTCCATGGATAGAGCTGACCAGGAAGTACATGAAGGCCAGTCCCTGTTTTACACACAGGCTCGTGTGGATGGATGAGTGCAAATTATCTATATATATATATATATATATATATATATATACATGGATTGACATATTAACCGACTTTAGATTCCCTTGACTTATATCATACAGATCTAAACATTTTAAAATGTAGCACTATTTATTATTCCGCATTGTTTCAGTATAATGTTGATGGCTAGATTTAATTCATCTAATTGGTTTTCATTCATTTCAGCTTTATCTTTTTTATTTTATATCACACAATTATATCATCTTCTGTTGTAATATCCGTATGAATATTATTCATAATAGTTTACCAATTCCTATATTCAATTTAATCTGTGACGTCATGCATTTATATAAACTTTGATCTGTGACGTCATGCAGCTATATGCGTCATTCACGGTTGCAACTGTTGCAATTATGCTTGCAAAAGATCAGGATGATATTGACCCCTAAGTGATTAAGAGTTTAAATGTTCCTGCTAATTACACACTTCTTTAGAATGTTAATCAACTCTATACATTTGTTAAAGAATGTAAAAAGGACCATGGCGTCATACAAAACTGGTCAACAAGTCAGTTTAGCCACACTTCAGTGTCACCCCCTCGCTTGTTTCAGCGTTTGACACGTCCAGCAAAGCTTGTGTGTATTCACAGGTCATTTCGGGTCAAGGGAGAGGACCGTCGGTTCACAAAACACACATGCTAAGTGACTTAACACGTAGTTGCAAATAACAAACTGATAGAGTGATCTTTCTTTTGTTTTAAATACTTTCAAACTTAAATCTAAAGGGGCGGTAGTATCTTTAAGTGGGAACACGGAAAATCAAAATAAATGGTTTACTAAATGAATAGTAAAAATTAACTCTTTATAATTTATTCTCTTACTATGGAAGGATGGTTTGTGTTATAAGATTTTGACACTTTCAAAATAATAATACAAGCGTTAAAATACATTTACCAGTGACTAATTAACATATGTGATGTCATAATATCATCAGTAGATTTGTGACGTCATCCATCTATTTACATCATTTCCGGTTTCCAATATTGCACATTGCACATTGCACACACCCTGTGAAATTGACCCCTATCTACTACTAATCTATCGACCACGTGTTGATTTCAATGATTATTAGTTCGAAGAAAAGTACTTTCGTTTTGATTAAAGTCGTAGAAAAAATAGCTCGTTTCAGAAATGTCAAAACAAACTGAATCTCACTCCCATCGCGCGTATTCATTATACAACTACTGTCTTAAATAAATCACTTCAAACATGTCAGAAACAATAAATTAATTTGTATTTCTCTTTATTTTTTTGTAACGTATTAATGGATTACGTTATCATTTTCGGAAATTCTCACGAGAACGGCTAATCGTATGTCACCATGCAGCTTGGAGCTTTCTGCAACTTCATTGGTGCACGTGCCCAAGCCACGCATGAATCGCTTCACTTATCGATTTACAAAGCAGGTAGCGTGTGAGCGCCAAACCTGTGTAGATGGAAGTCATTGGAAGAATATTATGTCTTTAAGTATGAAATTAGTTACAAATTAAATATTATGAAAGCTGTTTAAATATCCCTTTGCTTTGCGTTTGAAAGTTTTTAATTGATGAATCTTGTCCAATCTTTAAATTTATTTTGCTGACATACCTATACTACCGTTACTACGCTGTCTTGTAAACATTTTACGGAGAAGGAAGATAGATCGTCAGTACGTCTGGATGACGTTTTAACTTTGATAAATATATCAGATAAGGATGAGTTTTATTTGACATTTTTAGCTTTTATGACAGCAATAAACAAGGGAATAGTGAGTAAAAATGAAATTTACAAAAAAACGAATGGTACAGTTTTTACAAAGCAAATTTTCAGTGCCCCGAACCTTCAATAAATACCGCAATACAAATACACAGCGGTAAACCGTTTCAACCCTAAAAGTGATCTCATGAAAAGAAACATAAACGTTTCCAATTGCAAGACAATGCTCTTTAATCAAAAGAAGAATTATTTAAACGATAGTGCCATGATTGTTCAAGCATTGCGAATCCACTGTCCTACCTCGAAGGATCAATGGGTTTCACAGAAAAAAGGAGAAAAGTGGTTTTTGCTTCAATAATTGAACATTTCCTCTGTGACTATGGATGATCGGGTCTAATAATGAGATATTCTAACATGAAACGAAAACTAGAATGAAAATACTGATTTCTGATTGGTTACCCAAATCAATTTTGGAGTGATTTATTTCACAAATAATCACCCCTACGACCGATGCACATTTATACGCTAAACTTACTGTTTTCATCGCCTTACAGACAACAGTTTAATTAATTTAAAATCAATTCTATACATACATTGAGAAAACCGTATTTTTTAAAATGAAATTAAGAAGATACATCCTTTTTGTCGTAATTTTAAACTTGATTTTAAACCGAGCTCACTTCGTATCAGAACGCGCGGTAATAAAGCGATTCGTCAAGTGAACTTAGGAGACGTACATTATTCTTCAAACTGACAAACTTTCATATGTGACCACATTTTTTCAGATTTTTTTTAATCCTGTCAGAGTTACGTTTTTCACGTAAATACAGGACGCCTATCACACCTACAATACCGACAAGCACTGACCAAATCAAGGGACGTTACTCTAAAAGTAGTTATTGAGTGCTAGCGCCAACTCCTCCTCACGCAAGATGTGTACTGATTGAAAGAACGATCAAGACAGATTTATAATTAATCATGGTTGTATACATTGTTTGGAAATGTGGGAGGGGGGTAAGGGGAGGGGTTTGTAAAGTTGAAGAATAACGTAAGTCGATCCCCTCTGTTCACTTGACAAATCACTATTAATATTACCTCGCGTTACAATACGAATTGAAATTAAATGTAGTGATTAAAAAATAAACTACTTCGACAAAAGAAAATACAACAGAATGGATTTATCTTCTTAAAAAATACGGTATCCTTAATGTCTGTATGGAAATAATTTAAAATTCATTTTGCTGTTGTCTGTAACGCGACGAAAACAGTAATTTCAGCGAATGGAATTTGTAATCGTGCGCGTATGAATGTGAATCGGTCTTAAATATTTAGAGGTGATTATTAGCGAAATAATCACTCAAAAATGTATTGTGGTAACCAATCATATTAAAGCAGTATTTGCATTCTAGTTTTCGTATCAAATATATGTATATACAGCTACCGCAGCATTTTTGACTCACGTGAGGGGATTTACCTGATTTTGTCAGGGTGTAACTATTATATACTGTGACGTGAGGACATGAAATGGCGCTTCCGCTATAAACATTGCAACAAGAACTGTAAACTGTATGTCAGTGATTGTCGTTCTCTACGTTTTGGCGAATTAATCGTGAATATCAATTCCAGCGAATTTTATCCTTTAGACGTGTGTAGCTGGCTTGGCTGGGAAAGCTAGTCTGTTTGCAGTGCCTCTTGTGGGGGAGGCTAGTTAACCGAAGCCGGGGGCTCTGTTGCCTGCCTTGGTTAAGTTACGACGAGTGTCTTTCCGAATGCAACGTCAATGCAGCGGATAGACGAGAGACTGGGAGATGCAACGATGTGTGTGTGTGGAGGTGTGTGTGGGTGTGTGTGTGTGTGTGTCTTTTGGACATCACCACATACGACATTTAGGTTCGTAGCAAAGGTAAATAAAAATATGTTATCAAAATCACGGAGTGGCTCTTGTAATAAGAATCGAAATACCATATGACCTGACTTTAGTTCAAATCACCTTTCTAAAGTGACATCTTTATCTGCTCAGACATTGTCAACATAATTATATTTTCTTTATTTTAATTGTACAAAATTCTGCGTTCCATTTACATGTATATAAGTTAAATGAAATACCAATTACCAATCTATATTTGTAGCTGTGCATTAAATCATTTTTCCAAATTATGTTTGGGTCGTTGGCCACTGTCCGGTTTTCGATCACGAATCACTACTTTGACCTCCTTATTGTCTCTTTACAAAACTGATCATCAATTTCGAGTTGATTCCTGAAATCATTAAAAAATAAACTTAGAAGCTGAGTTGGATTAGGTTTTCTATCAAATAAGACTGGTTTGTATGGATTGAAATAAACTTTCCATATTTTGGCCAAATTTGCTATTTTTATCAAGCCATTGTTAAGACAACAGGCCGTTTCAATCTTCAATTATTACATAGATGGATGTATCGTCGGCTCATCTTATGTTACTAACGAAGCCGTCGACAAATCATTTATATAGATCGTGAACAAAAGTGGGCTTAAAGAGAACCCTGTGGGATACCATATAGCTATAGCAATTTATAACTACACGCTGGGATAGGTTTTCTAAATAACTTTAAGACCACTGTTATGGGTGGCCATCGATTTAACTTGATTTCATGTTAACATATGTCAACCTTTATACTAAACTCGATTACAAAAAACGGCGCGTATTTCCTGAACCCTAAACCCTAACCCTTCGTCCATTTCCTTTGCAATGAAATAATACGTATACTACTGATTCAAGTGGGATTCATTTGCTTGATGATTGGACGTCATCTGTCATTTTTGGTGGTCAAAAAATATTGCCAATCTGAACATAAATCTATTACCTATATGTTCAGACATACACGGTGATATAATTTCATTTGTGAACATGTGCATACGAACTTTTCCTTCCATCAAAGCTATTACTACCTTCATGATAGTAAGATAGTTACCGCCACATTATGAAAGTTGGTATATAACCCATGCTCTCGCTCGTTTGGTGGGAGACCTATGAAAATATTATATGGGTATAAATCTTTTTATTTGAGAATAGGTAATAATAGCGTGTAGGCATATAGAACTATTCTATTTGTTGCTAAGTGCTGTTACGTGTATGTCTATACCCTGCCCTGGACTTGAAAGACAGGCATTGAACGAAGTGTTGTTTCCCGGCCTGAACCAGTGATAACATTCAAGTTGTATCATAAGTATATGGCAAATAATATAAGCGATAAAGTACGTTTAAGATTCAAATGAATAGTTTTACATTACAAAAACATTTTTGTGATTTTAATAGAACGAGAAAAAGATAATTTGACACTAAAAATCAAGCGAAAAATTAATAGATAATTTTTTTTTAAATATTTCAGTGATGGAAGATAAGCATCCCGTTTTTTAAAAAGTTGAATCATGGGATTATGGAAGGGGATGTGTGCCAAAAATGAAATCATGTAAACTCGTAATTCGCAAGTTGTAACATGTTGTTCTCAACCATGCAATTCTCGAAAAGACAAGTCCAAGTATGCAAACCTAACATTTCAGTCCTGTAAAACTCAACTTTCTGTTCTCAACTTTACAAAGTTCAAATGTCATTCTAGAAATGTCAAAGTCGAAACTCATTTTTGTATTTCAAATAAGAGGGATATACACATTTAGCAATGCTACAAGTTACGTTTTACAATTGGTAAATGAAAAATGAAGAGTTGTAAAATCAGCCTTGCGAAACAGACTTTTGCATCTCGAGTTTTACATGAGTTGCATGGTTATGATTGCAATGTTCCGAAATACATCTGTACACGATTTCGCATTGACCATATTTGGAAGTTGAACGAAGACTGCCGATGATTTCCGAAGATGGGCATGCGACCTTCACCTTTTGTCACAGTTCTTAGTAACTCGCGTACGGTGTTTTCGAACCCCTAAGGCAAATAGCAACAATTGTAATAGAACAAATATCATTTGCAATTAATTCTTATCTGACCATTATCAAAAAAAAATTTCTTGAATACGTCATTCTATAAAATATACCCGTGTTTATTGCAAGAAAATTTCCGAACTTCGAAAAGGTCCATTTTCAAGATCGCGATTTTTGTGACGTCACCTCTTTTCGAGCCCCTCAGATTTTGTGACGTAGTCAACGCATATAACTTTTCGGGGGCCGATTTCAATAGTTCAAATACTTAATCAATTTCGTAGCATAACAAATTTTCACAAATTTTTTAGTAATTGGTATAACAATGGATATATGAGCGTTTCAGATGCCTTTGTTAAAGCATGATTACTTTGTAGACAATCTTTCAGCACCATACTTTTGTGTCGTCTTGGCAATTAATTTTAAATGATTATTATTTTATGACATCACCTAATTATGATTTATCACTAGGAGAATAATGGTTTACATTTACTTAACTGATGTGAAGTTTGATTTTATGTTCTCATCAAGCCGCACTTGCGTAATAATCCCTTCCGAAGTTGTGCACTTGCACACAGTTGATAAACACAGTTGGTAACATTTGTAATTAAACACACCTTTGAATAAAATTCAAGATATACACTACGTGAATCGTTGATAATTAACTATCAATTACAATACAATAGTCGTGTTTTTGTTGCTGTGCCACTTGTCTTGATTTCTCTGATTCGAGAAATCTAAGTTGTCTTATCTCGGCAGCAAGGGTTAACTTGGACAGTTCGACTGACTGGCAATAGTTAAGCTTTGCGTAGGAAGATGATTCAGACGTTGAAACAACGTTGTCCCTAAAACCAGTCTCTTACGTCGCTTTCCCAACGTTGAATCAACGTTGATAAAAGGTTGATCAACCAAACAACTAAATTTCAACGTTGAATCAACGTTGATCCGACGTTGTGTGCCTGCTGGGCTAAGTTATACGTATGTAAATGTATAATCTTGTATTTCAAATAATTGTTAGAATTTTTACATCTTGATGATTACAAAGGTATTTTGATTTAAATTGTTGGTGATATCTGAATTTGCAAGAGCTTTTCGACTTAAAATTTGGCAAAATATGTATCGAATAATGACCCGACGTTCTCTGGCGGCCTGCCCGACCGGGCAAAAATTAATACACCGTTCGCTTATAAGACGACCCTATAATAATTGTCGATCGGGCGGAGAGTTAAAAATAACATGTCACATGATATGCCAGTCATGTGATTTTGACATGTCCTTCAATCAAATTTGTTCAAACCGTTTACAAACGTCTGGTTTGGAACGTTCATAGCTTTAAAACATGACTCTAAACAGTAGTTGAAATAAAAGTTTCTTTTAACGGAATAATATTTATTGGTTAAACGACCGAGTGAAAGACTAACAAAAGAAAAATTAATTCTTTTCAATGATTTTGGAACTTTCCCCTAACTTTACGTTGCGTAGTAATTTTCTAACTGTTAATTTGAAAGAATTACATGCCCGTGTTTTAGGGGTAACGTGGGTATACAATATAGATAATATTTTTTCTACCGTTATTTGTCTTTGCGCGTCAAGTATGCCATTGTTTCATTATTCTAAAACCAGTCTCGTAATTTGGTGAGTTTTTGAAACCCTACCTTGATATCTAAAATGAGATTTTTTTTATAGTGAATCATCTCGATGCAGTAAGTTGTGCAGAGATTTAGTGTCCAGTAAAGTCTAACCCAGAATTAAAGTTCTTAATATTCTTTCGTGAGATAAACCGCGTGTAACCCCTACAAAAACAGTAGAAAAAAATTATCTAGATCAATAATTGACTAAGAACTTTGACAAAAGGTGATGGTCGCATGCCCAAGCTCCGCGCATTGTGGTGGACTCAACTCAACGCTATCCGGAAAGCTTGCACAGCGTTGCATGGAGCTTGGATCAGGGAGGTCTCGTTGTTGTCAAATACCGATAATCTTCGGAAATCATCGGCAGTCTTCGTTCAACTTCCAAATATGGTCAATGCGAAATCGTGTACAGATGTATTTCGGAACATTGCAATCATAACCATGCAACTCATGTAAAACTCGAGATGCAAAAGTCTGTTTCGCAAGGCTGATTTTACAACTCTTCATTTTTCATTTACCAATTGTAAAACGTAACCTGTAGCATTGCTAAATGTGTATATCCCTCTTATTTGAAATACAAAAATGAGTTTCGACTTTGACATTTCTAGAATGACATTTGATCTTTGTAAAGTTGAGAACAGAAAGTTGAGTTTTACAGGACTGAAATGTTAGGTTTGCATACTTGGACTTGTCTTTTCGAGAATTGCATGGTTGAGAACAACATGTTACAACTTGCGAATTACGAGTTTACATGATTTCATTTTTGGCACACATTCCCTTCCATAGGCATTCTATGGGAAAATGATGACCTTTTCAGAGAAATCTTGAATTTTAATTAGTTTCTGTATTAAAGACCTTCCGAACGCATCCGAACGTGAATTCATAATCAGCTGTTTCATAGGTTATAATTATTGGGACAAATGGAGTATTTAATAAATCGGGAATGTATCGACGAATTTTTACATTTCGGTTTGGCTGCATTTATTTTGCAAATTAATTATATGAGCGGTAATTTTCAATCATGTACACACTTACAAGTGTGGGAAAATATTTATAAAACATATAATTCACTGTAAAATTTACCAATCAAGTGAAAGTAATTACCTTGGTAAAAATATATTTGACCAAAGTCAAATGTAAAAAAGAAATTGACAATATGTCCTTGGTCGTCTCGGTGCATAAAGTAAATCAAATTGATATGAATTTTACATTCATCCTGGAGATAACAAAGTAAAGTTATTTGTTATCACTTGAACTCAAGAGTATGACCTAAATATGAACATAAGCACCAAATGTTTACCGAACCGGGCCGACTTGATTGGGGTGTAGTCTTCATTGTATTAGCTTCTCCGTCTTGCGGCGTTCTTTATCGCGCAATAAATAGATCTTTGAGAGGAAGTTTTGAAGTTAAGTTTTAAAATTTTGTTATGTTTTTTTACGGCCTTCAATCCACCTAATTATCCCACTATCTGTAACATTCATCTAGCCTTAGTACACTCAAACGCAGTTTGAAAAACTCAAATCATTCACAAATAGAAAACTTTTGTCACATTTAAAAGGTGTGTTTTAAAAAATTTCTTGTGGATACTAATACTTTGTTCACAAGTGGATTTGACCAAAAGGCCATTATTGTCTTTTGACACTTCAAATATTTCATAACACTGACCTTAGAATTTAATGAAATACTTTGAAACGGGATAAACTGTGTACTTCAAACTGTTATCATGAATTATCATTCAAGGGAAATAAAGAGTTACCTCCCCTTATGGGGTTTTCATAGGTAACTTTAACTTTAGCTTCAATTATCTCGGAAAATAGGTCCGTGACATATTTTTTTTCTTTCGAATTATTTCTTTGCAATATGTTTTATTCAATCTAAAACATATTTGAACTATTTTTCATTTATTTTTATTACTGAACGCGTCTTTTGAAGCTATTTTTGTAGCGATCATCATTGAACTTGAATCTTAATATTTGCAAATAAGTTAGAAAACTCAAAAAAGGAAATACAAGAAATGATTTTTTTTAATAACATTATCATCTCATTTATTGGAAAAAAGTTAACTGAACTCTAAATGTTTTTATTATTTTGTTTTTAGCAAAATTGGTCTTTTCCCAATTTTTTTAAATAAACCCGTCAAAATCAGCATTTGTCTTAAAAAGAAGGTCCGTGACATGCATTTTTTATTTTGAATATCAAAAAATACATATTCAGCTTTCACCTAGCAAATTAACAGCAATTTTCATTTTTTTGTTAATTGGTACGAACCTCTTTAAACTTTATTTCAATATGAAAACACGTTCGAGTTATCATAATCTTCTGCCAGAAAAAAAATAAAAATATGGATGTAACTGTGAGTTTTTAGTCCCTACGGCACATCATGTATTCAAACATTTCAATTAAATTATGAACATTTAAGCTATTTTTGGACTAGATACATGCTTTCTCCCACTCATTATCTTAAAATATACCTGAACGCATTCATACAAATCATATTCATTCAACAACATCTAATTTCTTAAAAAAACAGATAATAGAACTTGCTCAAATAATAGTTACAATTAAAATCGCTGAGTCATCAAATTATGAATTATTTTAAAATGAAAACACTACGTTTCTTTATATTGATGAATATTTAGTCAGAAATCATCAAAATTGAGAAATTACCGCTTCATTTTGGTTATATATATATATATATATATATATATATATATATATACACACATAACTGTGATTGAGGAGCGAACATCCTTAACAGCAGTTATGACTAATGCCTTTTTACATGCACACTTTTAATCCTATAAGTATATTTACTCCTAGGAGTAAATATACTTACAGGGAGTAAACATGCCATGTAAACGGTCCCTTTGCAATTTACTTCCGGAGTACATTTGCTCCTATGAGTAAAATACTCCACCCCAAGAGTTAAGTAAAGGTATATATACTTTTGCTCCTGTAAGTAGCCATGTCATGGAAACAGGATTTGTGTTTACTCCTGTAAGCAAACTGAATGCAGCATTCCAAAACTAGACATAATACCGTATCATCTCTTTAAAAATCAGATGGTCACAATCTGTATATGTCAATTTGAAGAGATTTTATGTGAAGAAAATCTTTTACTGTGATATAACAGTTATCCAAATTAGCCAAGAGGTTCAAAAGATAGAAGAGGAACTTTCTGTTCTTTCAAATGTTCCGCCCATATTGAAATCAACTAAAGAGTTCATTTAGAAGATAAATAGTTGGGATTTTAAAATTTTTAGCTTTTAAAAGCTTTAATTTGCGGGTGTTTATGACTGTTCAATATTTGTGAGGGGTATAGGACGGTCATAATTAAAGGGAAATCCCAACTTAATATACTCCACAAATTAACGTTAGTGTAATTCCAAACAATTGCTTTCCTAATTGAATCTTACAATATTCACTATGTCATTTTTGACCAAGACTAAGATTTCTACTCAACTATCAATCAATTGATTATAGTATATCAGAAAATTAGTTTTGGGTCAAAGATAACGTCACTAAAAAACTTTCCAAATTTATAACAATTAATAATGTTGTACTGAAAAAGCTGAAAAACCTTGACATTGTGTATATCTAAACTACTTCTATAAATATATTGGTGGTAAATGGAAAATAAAAGAATTGAGCCTAAAGCTTTTCATTTGAATGAAAAAAAAACATAAACCTAAGTTGAAAACCGTTTTTATTGTTCATAGTCATAAGCTGGTATGTCCCCCTGATTACGACAGTTTGACATTCACGTTAAAATTTAGGTAACTTGGGTCACTATTGTTTTATTAAACATTAACTTGGAAAAAGTGTGGATCCTGACCCATTTTCAGAATCCCTTTTCACTACCTTTAATTTTGTGAGTAGTGCCACCACAGACGAGTATATACCTTCAATAAGGTGTTTGAATAAGTGACATATCGACAGAAATATATGGTACCATGATTTTTACGTCAAATCGATTAGTCTTTATGACATCATGCCTTTGGAACAACATTTGAAGAAAGTAGATTTTCAACTATAGCAATACACAGAAAATATTTAAAATCTCTTCTTCTTTGGATAAACAGTTTACTCATTGTGATTTCTCACCAACATGATGTTTTAACCGTAAGCAAACGATATATACTTAAGGGTCCTTAATTTTCAATGGAACGTAAAGTAATTATACTTTTACTCCTAGGAGTAAATTTGCTCGTAAGAGTAAATATACTCCTGGGAGTAAAGAGTGCATGTAAAAAGGGCATCAGGCACTTGGTATCGTAAGGGTGTTTATCCAAGCAGAACAGCGACTGCATCACTCAGGTGTGAGCTCATTAAAGAGTTATTTGTTTATTTGTCAATGCCCGCAGCGTTCGGCTTCGGATCAAGAGGTCCGTGGTTCGATTCCCGCCAGGGGCTCGGCAACTTTGTCTGCAGTAGAGAACTGCTCTAAACGCAGTCAGGTATAAGAATAAATCGATTGTTATAAAAAAAATTTCCTTTGATAAGTGCCAGAGAAGTTATATTCTCTTTTTATAGTTATAGAATATAGGACACCTTAAACAGTATAGAGCACAGTGGTGAAGTAGTTATAATGCAGGCCTCTCACGCAAATGGCCTGGGTTCGAATCCCAATGAAGACACCAAACATTTGTGACCTTGGACTTGTACTGTGTTGTGTCCCAAAGCAAGACTTCATCCACCTTGCACTCAGTCAAACCAGTTGTACAAATGGGTACCTGAGCACAGGAAAGTATCGACCTACATACCTACAAACGCATAAATGGCTGCATCGAAGTAATATTCCTTCGGGGTAATAATATATTTCGTAATCTTTTAACATGCTTTTGCATGGAAAATGCACTATATAATTGAATTATTATTATTATTATTATTATTATTATTATTATTATTATTATTATTATTATTATTATTATTATTATTATTATCATTATTATTTTTATTATTGGTATCTCCTCACTGATTATTGAGCAAACATGAGTCTGTAGCCCTCTCCTTTAGCTTCACAGTTATCACAAAACATAAAAAATTGGCACTCTGATGGCATATTTTCTTGACCCGAGATCTAGCTCATTATATGCAAATTAGCTATTACTTTTGAGACCCTGGATCAAGGGCTTCTTGATTCTTGATAATACAGTTTAGTTCAAGAAAACAGTTTTTAGTCATTACATCATATCATTTCGGAGGTTTGTTGTTTTGAATACTGTTAAAAGCATTTGTAATATACATACTGAATGATATTATGATTGGTGGATTGCAAATCACTTAGTGACATGTTGAATAATATTTTTACCGCCAAATGGTCAATTCATTAATTTGCCATGTTATGAACTTATGAAGTCTCAGGATTAATTTACGTCAAGCAAATTTAACTGCCTATTGTCTTAAAAAGTCCATGCCTTTGTAATTAACGTTTTGGCAAGTCAGTAAAATCAGAAAGTTAGTGCCCTTGAACTTATAATTTAATCACGTGAATGGATTTGTATCCTGCTAGAATCAATGTCTTTAACTATTGAACAGTGTTTTTATAATCAGGGGCTGTGTCTCAATGTGCAGAAGGTTTGGCTGAAGCTCCTAACATTGTCTTCTGTGGTTTTCAAGTATAGAAGTGGTCCAATTCTTCTGAATGAGAATTCTGACATATAAATAAAATAAATAAAAACAGTGGCACTTATCGAAGGAAAATGGATAAAATACAATCTCATTAAAATAACATGTAAAATTGTTGCACTGTGTTACGCAGATTATAGATCTCACTAGGCTCTGTTACTCAAGCCGTCAGGTTAACCTTTGCTTTTATTTGACCTCTAAATCCCATTGGCTTGACGCAAATACCTTCAAGAATCACAATGCGCGCCTCTTGTTGGCCTTGTATGAGATTGCAAATAATTCCGCAAATTGAAGTTGAAAATTTTTCCATTTAACAAATAATAAGTTAAAGTTATTTTCATATGTGTTTGATAAATCACCCAGCAGAATTAGTTGCAACATGTCAGTCGCATTAGCATATGTACGTTGCATATGACTAATATATCATTATCAAATAACATCTTATTGGTATGTGTACTTGTTTTCGTGGTTTCGTTTCTCAACATGTTTATGGTTAATTTGTTTCACGAAATCAAAAATTATTCAACGATTACTACAAACTAGAAGGAGAAACGTTTATTTAACGTATCTGTTTCCAGAAACAGCATTTTGGATTAGCATCGTCTACTAATGCATTACGTTGAGGACTGCCGAGTTTGCTTGCGAATTGTAACTACATATCTTTCAATTTGACTTTTTTTTGTCCAAACAACCGAGTAGGGTAAATTGAAAGTACATTAAATATACATAAGGAAAAAAAGTAAGTTTTGTCTGAGAATAAAGAGGACCACATTGCAGTAAAAGTAATTGTATGATATGATAGAATCATAATTTAAGAACGTAATTTCATTAAAATATCATTTCGGACATTTTGAATAATTGCAGTTATACAAATTGGTAATTTTGAGATCAAAAGGTGAATATGTTCAGAAAGTCAATATGTTTTGTTTTGATGTGTATTATTCCATTATTCCTATTCCACTGATCAAACTTTATTATGGATCTTTTAAGCAAAAGTCACTAGTTACAGCAGTATGGACCTCCAAAATCCCCTTTTTTGGAAAATGACCCATCCATAAAAAGGGACTAAATGGGGCAGTTTTAACCGTAACAACGACTATACAGCAAAATGAAGTATAGGGTTACTGAGTCAAAGTGAAAGAAGACCACCTTTATTCCAAAATCGTCTGGTTATGGCCATTTTCTAAAAATTATCGAAAATTCTTATCAAATTTCAAAACCCAATTATGTCCTTATTGTGAAGGATACGTGTTTTTGTAAAGTGTAAATTTGTACCCTATAACAAAATTGTTGTTCATGACAACTAACATCAGAATCCATCGCATACTTTTGACAAACGGACGATAGTTATTTTGGGTGAAAAATCAGTACCATTACGTTTTTTATCTTAAGTTCTCAAAATGTCATCATGTATGATGATTTTGAAGATACAAAGTCACAAAAAAATTTAGTTTCTATGTCAAGGGGATCCAATTAGTCATATTGTCGTGTTTTTCTCCACAGATGCATTTGCAATTTTGAAAATAGGGGAATGCTTAACTTTGTTCTCTATGTATACATTCATTTGAATATTTAGGCGGTGTTCGACATTCGGAAAACAGTCGGAAATGTTCAATTTCCGAATTTCCAATTTCCGAGTGCTAAAAAGCGTACAAGCGAAATAAAAGTAGCCCGCAACCTAGAATACGGGGCGTACACGCTGATTGGCTGATTCGAATTATGTCAGAGGCAAACCTGACGGCTCTGGTAACGGTGCCTGGTGAGATCTACACGTAACGTTATTATACTTTAGTGAGATTGGATAAAATATGCACTTGTGTAATGGAAAGTTTTATTCAAAATGTTCGAGTTTGAGATATTCCTAGTTAAAACGCTTAACCTTTAGGCTTGTTTGCTACGTGTTACAAAATGTATCTAGTCAGTTAGATTTATCCATGCTAATAAAATCATCTGTGAAAATATTGGGTCGTTTTTTCAATTGTTAAGGTTAAGGACCTTCACGTTTGGACGGCATCTTGCAATGCAGCACCATGACACATTTGGATCCAGCACAATCCTGGCAAATTACTGCAAAAGGCAGAGACTGCACCTTAAACCTGAAGTCTCGGAAAATGATTACTAGACAGGGCCTGTATTTTCAAGGTTTCTGATGGCCAAGATAGACATAAGTACCTTACATAAAGTTTTAACTAAGACTATCTTAGTACTAAGAGAGCCTTAATAATATAGGCCCTGGTGGTTAAAACATAGGCAAGTGGAAGTTGGAGACGTAAAAAACTAGCTTCCAAGACAATCCTTCTCAATGGACTCTTCAGTCTTGTATTAATTATTCTTGTCAAAGGATTGAAAGCTGAACATGCTTACAACACCTGAAAATTGCCATTCCTCATTTTGACATACGCTCCTGCCTTTAGGATGGCTCCTGCCTTAAGGATGACGTGAAATCCCATTGTTGCACTGGATTAACATATGTATCTGCCACTGACTATAACAAAGGGTATGATTGTCCACTCTTGAGCTAGATCTCAACCCTATAGAGCACATTTGAGTTTTGCCAGTGACCACGCACAAGTTCAAGACTCCTAGCTGAATCAAAGGCAACGAGGAATTAAAATGATTCAAGTTATCAAAGGCGGTTATCGGTTACTGTCGGCCATGTTCCTTTGAGGGAAAATGACATGAACAAGGGCGCCGTAGTTTTACTTATTTGACAGTGTTATAAGAATAAACTATATGTATGGAAAGATTATCTTCAAAATAACAATTGATATTCGATAATACTAAGCAAAGATGCCTTGTAATGACAAAACAAAGCTTTTCACGCTCGTAGCGCCGATTCATTGTTTTAATTCTAATTCTCGTTAAATTATACCGAGTGTGCGCTCTAATTTTTAGTTGTAAAACCTAAATAAAAAAACTTTTTAAAAAAAACTTTAAAAAAAACCCAACCCCATTTTACCCTCAGTACCATGTTTTAACCTGGCTATGTTACAATCATGTACTTATTACATAATAGTACGAACGGGAATGTCACCTTGTCGAATCCCGCTAGCTTTTCGGCATTTTTGTTTGCAGTTGAAGACTGATCTCCATCCAGTAAAGTTTGAAGAAATTTGAAATGTTATACATTATAGTATTTTATGAATAATATATATGAAATGGCGTTTGTTTTTGCTTTATTACTCAAACTTTGAAAACAGTAGGAATGTCATGAAATAAGTCAGGTATTTGCCACGAAATATACAGTAAAAACAATAAAAATTCAGAATATTCAGAGGAACCAGCGAAAAGCAACAACTTTCAGATATAGATATTTCAATACAACGTTGCAATAAATCCGCATTAACTACGATATCGAAAATATCATATGATATATATTTTAATACCACCTTCGCGACCCAAACAGGCTGCAGCAACGATAGTTTAACAGCAATGCCTTGATTGTGTATAAATAATCTGTGAAGATACAGATTAACCTTGATGAAGAATATTTCACCACTATCGTCTTTCAGGGACTATCCGTGGAAATAAGATGGGTGGTCGTCAAAATTCTTTCAAAAATAATCATTCAGTAAAACTGGCATTTTGTGAACATTTAAACAATTATCCTAAGAAATGACTCTCATAACTTTGTGTCATATACGAATATGCAAAACTTTACATAATGGTTACTTACTGTTTCTGTTTTGACATAGAAATACATGTTGAATAATTAAGTCTCATCGCCAAAATAATGTTATGGTAGTTTCATTATCCACTGTTCAAGATGTTACAAGCTCATTTTGGCTCATCACGTAGTGTAATCGTGTTCACAATATACAAGGGGCTTATGTGCCATTAACTATATAGAACATCGTCAAAAAATACAACCATTTTAAAACTTAACATTATTCTATGCTCGAACAACATCTTAAGAGAGTCCAGTTGAAGGTAAAGCATTTTTACGTATAAATATGGATCACACAAGCTGATGCATAATCAATTAGAGGTCTTTTAAAAGCCCAGGCCCTCGGACCATTTAACATGTTTTTTGGAAATTTGAAATAAAATAATTTTTTTGTTTGGAGAACACCCCCTGAATCGAATTGTACCTCAGTTAACTTAACAGTCCTTATACTTTTAACAAAGGTACAATTCGATTCAGGGGGTCTTCTAAAAAATATTAAAATTTTAATTTTAAAAAATATTTTGTTTAAATAATGATCCGAGGGCCTGTGGTTATAAGTAGTGTATTGTTTGTGTGTATTTGAACTAGACTAGTTATAAGCTTGCACATTAATAGCACTAACTAGAATTGAATTAAGTGTTTATTGTAAGCAAATTTAAAAAAAACATTTTAGAAAGTACAATGTTAAGTAATCCAATTTATGACAATTACCAAAATTGATACAAAAAAAACATATATAAAGGTAAAACTATTTTGAATACATAATAATGTAACGACAATCAGCAAAACTACAAAATTAAACGTTGACTGAAAAATGTTAGGGAAACAATCGAAGAAAATACCAAAAACGAACTCTTTCTATTGACAAATCAATTGATCATTTTACTACTTACTTTGTTACTTTACTTACTTCAATTTGATACAATTCTAAACAATAGAGGCTGTTTGGGCCGGGATAGCGCAGCAGTTAACGTTCGGCTTTGCAGCAAGTGGTCTTGGATTCGAATCCCACCATGCCTTTTGCAACTTTGTATGCACCAGAGAACTGTTCTACACGCAGTAAGGTTTGGGTGCAATGCTGCACTGAATGTAAGTGTAGTGCCGTCCATGGTTCGCTTGTTCAAGCCGTTGCTCGAAGGTTTTACCGCATTGCATAGTTACAGTAGTGTTGCAGGCTTTCTCCCTGCAATAATACTAGCAGCCGCTATATAAGTGAAATACTCATTATAGCACAGTTAAACCCCAAACCGCTGTCATCTCAAAAATATATTGAGTGACAGTAAATAATCACGAATGTATAAAATCATCTACAAATACATTGGTTTATGTCAATAAGAAATTCATTACAAACAATTATTCAATAATCAACCAAACGAGGCAGTCGTCTCATGCAAGAATAACACTCGGGTTAACAACAACGTTTACAGAGAAAAAGAAACCTCGATAAACATGTCAAAAGTGATTGTAGCTCAATATTTAAATCCAACCACACGTGCATGCCTTGCCAGTGTTAATATAAATACAAGTATTTTTTCTACGGGAGCACCCTAATGCCACAGTCAAATTTTTTTTATCCCCTACTTAGGATACACGATCACCTAATTAGGACTTAATCATCACCTGATTTAGGACTTAATTATCACCTATTAGGCGTTACTATCAGTTATTTAGGAGTTTCTATCTCCTAATTAGGTGATAGTATCAACTAATTAGGACATGGCTATGACATGGCTATGTCCTATGAAGGACCTAACTAGGTCCTAATTAGATGATGGCGTATCCTAATTAGGGGATAAAAAGATTTTGACTGTGGCACTAGGGTGCTTCCGTAGAAAACTACTATATCCTAATTAGGTGATAGTATCTAAATCTAAATAAATCTAAATCCTAAATATGACATACTAACTTCTTATTAGCAGATAGTTATCACTTAAATAGGATTTTATCATCGCCTAATTAGGACATAACTATCACCTAATTAGGTGAAAATATTTTCTTATTGGAGATATTAAGTCCAAAATAGGACAAACTATCAGGAGTTTGTATCTCCAAATTAGGACTTAGTTATCTCCTAATATAGCTATGTTCTTAGATAGCTGTGTCCTTAGTAGGACTTAGTTATCTCCTAATTAGGGGTTACCAATCTCCTAATTAGGAGTTACATTCACCTTATTAGGTGATAGTATCTCCTCATTAGGATATAAAAAATTGGGACTGTTGGTTACTTCAAATTTCCTTTTACTACATTGCCACTGCAGCTTTTTTCAAGAATAGGACACATGTGCAAGTGTTCGTGAGGAGATGATAAACATTTTGATTGCAAGATGTCAGAACAATTTGGATCTCGGAGATATGACAAAATTTATCAATTATTTCAAAATAAAAAATTGCTCGAAAATTTGCACTGCACATATCCTATCTAACATTTGATAAATGATCTATAAACGGTTTATAAAGCATTAGATCCTCGAACAACATTGATTGAAAATATCCCTTCAGTGGTTAAGCAAAATGTCCATGTTCACCTATATAAATGCAAGTAGAATCAAAGGAGACTAAATATGTAATCTCTGTATGAATGTCAACTTGTCAGTGCACGGGAGTCGATTAAAAAATCAATAACCAATAAACATAAAGTTATTTTGTTACGGCAGAATCGAAATCAATTTACTGCTTTTTATTATCTACGAGGGCAATCATATTGGATTTCATAATTTTCATACGATGTACTAAGGCAAAATATGACTCTCTGACGTGACGTAACGTTAGAACAATGAATAGTTTGCCTATGACGTTGTGTTCCATATATGACGCCTACACTTGAAAGTTGATTTTAGATAATCCCCTTTGATTTCGTGATAAGCAGACTATATCACTTTCATTCGTGAAGCACTGACATCTACGCACTCATCAGAGATTAGCAGTATTACCGCTTTGCCATTGACAACGAGTTGTCGGGAGTCATATATGCCAAACTTTATCAATGGTGTCATTTAATCGCGAAGTATCGACTCTTACCAAAAGGACACATTTTAAAGCTTTTATGATCGCAATTATGATCGAAAACCGGACAGTGGCGCAAGTCAAATAATCAAACGTGATTTTGGAGACTTATCTAGAACAACCTGGAGGGCAGTTAGGAGTTGATAGTCTTTGTTAGGTTATATAACTAGTATCAATGTATATTGGACGCGATATCTACACCTCTGTGCATTTATTAGACTGTTTTTAGATTTTAATTGAAAACTAGTATTTCTCATGAATATGTCTTTTGGACATGAAAAGTTAAGATGTTTTGATTTCAGGTCACAAAATATGACATTAAGGTTAGTATCAAAGGTAAATAATATGTTATGAAAATCACGGAGGCTCTTTAATGCTTTCATACATGTATGCCAAGGATTCACCAAAACATAACGTTAATCTCTTTCTCATAAACTCCTTGAAATATTTGATCAGAAAACATTATGAACATTGTTCATGTTATGCTATTTGAAGTATTGTCACGCTAAAAAATAAGTTAATTGCCTGCATCGATGGCGCCAGGACAGGTTGTTGGGTTATAGCAGTCCTCAATGATGTAGGTACGCCAGTCGGTGTCAGAGACCAAGGTTCCAGGGATACCCAAGAGGCAGTTGAGTTGTCCCCCTTCACGGAAGCTAAAGGCATGGCAGGTCTGATTCTTGTGGCACAGAGTTCCACACTCCGTTGCCACGGCAACCGTCATGGATGCTCCAGGTGCAGCAAGCTTTTTCGACATCTCGGTGCCATACTTCGAAGCTGATAAAAACGATGTTTTAAAGTGATTTAATTAGACCTTTATATTCATATTGTACGTTATGAGCAATTACAAATTAATTAAGTGTATTTTCATTGTATTCTTGTCGTTTGCATGGCTTTTGGCAAAACTTAGCATAGAAAAAATCTTTCTTTTTTAAGTGTCTCAGTATTTATAGCTCATAGGGACTTCAGTATATGAAGTTAACATGGACTGATTTAATAGTTTCGTTATGATCAGGAAGATTTATGGTCTTAGTGTGAAATAACACGTTAGCTCACACGCTATATAATTGGATATATGTAAAGATGGAGAAGGTCGAACAAGTCTTTTCAATAGTCAGCAGTATCTTTTCTGTTGAAAAGACTTGTTAACAAGTCAAATTCTGATGCATCCAGTCATGTGTAAAATGATATCTGCAGCAAGTGTCGACTGAAGTATTTCATTTTCAGATATATATAAAGCATGTTAGACTCGCTTTAAAACTTCAAAATTTCCCTGCATAAGATTAGATGATGACTTTAAGTTGCAGAAAGAACGATGGTAAAAATGCCCTGTAAGTGTGGGAGTTTAGGTGGAGGTGAAATTAGTGGAGGGTTCAGGCGTTGTTACACTGCTTGCAAGGCAAAGGATTTTTTTTAAACTGGAATGTTTGGAGGAAAACAAAATATTGAAGCTTTTGTTAATCCTTTTTGCTCATGCGGACTATTCTTTGTACATTTATTTCATTTGATAACAACGTGTAAACTTTGAAGGTGTAATTAAAATGTATATAAAACAAAGTCGTATTGAATGCAAAGTCCATGGCTGCAAGTTTACCTTTATGTGACTGTTGAGCGGATGCTTCTACAGTTACTTCTGCAATCTTCTGGGACTTCGAATTCTCACGCCAGATTCTGACATACCTCATGGGTTGTTGGAAGCAGCACAAGAAGTTCAGGGTAAAGGATGAGGCACTGTCCGGCCACTGTCCACACTTTTGGACGTCACTGTCTGAATCAGACACGTCAAGAACAGAGACCCCAATGTAGGCACCCTGTATGTAAGACTCTATAAGACAATGATAAAATTTAAAATTATAGAATTTGAATACATTTGAAAGGAATTGTCTAAGTACATGTTAATTGCCTTAATCGCTCATTCATAAGAATTTTGTGTATCTCTGAAAGAAACTAATAACAAGATTCCACATTTCCCTGAACTTCTTAACATTGATTACTTTAAATCTGTTGTTAAAAGAATCCTGAAAGTATTCATACAAGCATTTCTTGGAGGTTTACAGTATTAATCATTTATTTTTAATCTCAAGTCCACCGTGCACTAAAAACTCATTATATGGCATGTATCTATTTCAAACGAATTTTCATGGAAAACCAGTATTTGTCAATGATATGTCTTTTGGACATGAAAAGTTAAGATGTTTTGATTTCATATCACCACATATGACATTTTGATTCTTATCAAAGGTAAATAATATGTTATGAAAATTACGGAGTGGCTCTTTAATCTGTATCTCATGTAAACATACCATATCACATTGTATCTTCATTTGCTAGAGGAAATAATGAATATATGTCTATGGTGTATCTATTTTTAAAAAAGGAATTCAAAATGTTGAACGTACGTGCGATTATTTCTACTGTGATGTTGAGGATTCTGTACTGTCCCTGTAGGTCCCCCTGCCAATATGGATGTGGATGATTTTCGACATAGCTAATTGTGCTTTTGGAGCCATCGTTTGCTTTTGAGCTGCCATACTGACTGGATTGTGTACTGGATTGTTTACTCGGCTTGCCAAGCATTATGTTGTCTCCTGCAACGAAACAAATCAACATCCAAAAGCATTTTTTTCAAAATATATATTTTGACAATTTAAAAAGAAAAAGTTTTGTTTGCTTTCAAGCTTGGTATTGATGTTCCCTAGAATATCATGATCTCCTTAGCTTCATCTTACAGAGAGCAAGAAACAGAAGTAGTGAAATAATTAAATTCAGACATATAAATGGATTCAGTCTATAAAACCAACCTTTAATCTGAGGGAGGTACATCAAGACAAGTGTTATAAGGAGGTTCATCCTTTTCATGGCAAAATATCCTGGAACTACTGAAAAATATCTGAAGAAATACAAATACAAAGAATCAAATATTGTTTGCAACTGTCAAACTGAATTGCTTCTCCAGAATATTGGACCCAAGAGAAAACATGTTAATATTATAGTTCTACACTTGATAGAATGTAAATTACTTACTTAATTCTACGTTAAATGAGAATGGTTATTCATTGCTACGTGTATTGCTAAATACTCATTCAACTGAAACTGAAATCTGTAACCCTAACTTCTTGTGTATACTTGAATACTTGTATCATTTAAAAAATATTGTATCATTTGTTTTCGTTTTTATATTCAGATACATTCCACTTTGCTGGAATTCCTTAATAGCACATCTCGTGTCGCTTCTAGCCAGAAAAGTACTCTGTATATCGATGGTGCATCGCTTTCAATCATACTATATATTATTTTTCTACTGTAAGCGTTAACTTTATAGTCAGTGGACGTAAATGTACCGTTACGATTTTTGAAGGAATATGAATCATGATATCAAAGTTGTAATTAACTCATTAACGCCGAGAGCCGCGTATGTGCGTCAAAATAATGAGATCCTCACAGCGAGAGCCGCATATAAGCGTCAGTTAATTAGCAGTTTCTCACAGCGAGAGACGCTTATGTGCGTAAGTAGAAAGAACCTCTTATTCAGCGAGCGCCGCGTATGTGCGTCCGTCGTATAGTATAACAATGAACTTATTTTAAAATCAGTTTAGCATCCATTAGTGTAGATAACAGTTTCGTAAATAAGATGATATTATCAGGAAAGCAATAAGAAATGGAAATCGTTGCTCTTTGTGCAAAAATATGCTACCTTTGGTAAATGAAAACATTCTGCATATGTTGGTCTTGGAAGGGAAAAATAAAAACTTTAAAAAGAAGGTTTATCAAATCAGATGAAACGATTGTAGTCTTTGTGAAGTTACCAATTTTTAAACATTGTTAGATACATTTTGTTTGTTAAACGCATTAAATTCATATATCTAAGACGAAACGAGATGAAGCGTTATTATTACCATTTATGTACATGTATTCATGAATCATTTGATAAGAATTTGAGGCTATTTAAAGTTACACTTTGATTTTAACTTTACTTCTTGAATGCATCACTTTGGGGATGGCATGTCATGAATTATCAATTTGATAATTGCATGTAATTCATATTTTGAACGTCAGTGTTGTTCTACTTTGAATACCATTATTAATATGACAGTTTCTTCGAATATTACTTTACTGAACTAGCTGAGCACGGTCAGTAGCTGTCCTGTAACAATTATGGTTTTAGCATGTACATGGGTTTTTTTAAACTTCTACAATATCCTTCATAGATCCACGACCCTGTCTGCCATTGAATGGACACATGCACATGTTGAATTATAATTAGAGTTGACAACGTCCCAACAGAATAAATCACTTGGTCAATATCAATAATCTTTACATCCGTTAATGTTACGTGCTTTCTCTTAAATTGGGATATCATCTCTATAAATCCATAATTATTATTCAGATAGTTGAAATACCGACACACCGTATCTACTCAACATGATGTGTAGATATGCAGTATTTGTTTTTACAAATGAAAATGCATATAAATCAACGTATGTGAAATTATGAGTTACGTTACGTGTTTATGTGTTAGTACTTGCAAAGGAGTGAACAATATGCCGCCATCAAATCACTGTTGTGGTAGATTGAGAAAGGCAATCTAACATGAAGATTGACAAATGCGTTTAAGTAATATTTGCAGGTTATGTATATACTTTACATATTTTAATATGTAAGTTACCGATATAAAAGGTGCGAAATCAAATGCAGTTTATTTGTCAATGTTATTTGGTGAGACATTGAATACAATTTCACTCCCGCTCTTTGAGTATGTTTATGAATTGAAATCGGACAAACCGCAAAATATCAACTCAATAGTGAAATATCACATGTTATATTCCTGTAAAGTATTAATATCCAGCACCTGCATCTATCTTCACGAAACAATAAAACGGCGGAGTCTACTAATGCCTACAGTGACAAATGCCTACAGTGTTAAATAAACAACTTTATGCACCAGTGGTTTTAAAACTAACTGCCTTCACCCTTTCATTACAGTGGACTCTCCCACTTGGACCCTCCTTACTTGGTGACTAATTGGATAATAAAACACATATTTTAGAGTAAATCATATATATTCATTTGATTTTCATAAAGTTTAGCTCACATTCACATTTTATTTTCACATATAAAATCAAATGACGTTAAATCATCATTTAATAAATAATTTACATTATTATGTACATTATACATGTACATATATATACTACATATATGACTTTTTATAACATTAGAAGTCATCTACATAATGGTTTGACATTGCATACATTGATCCCACAGATGTACATAGTCACTTAAGCTAACTTAATCAAGTGTCCAGCAGCTGCCAGGTACTCAATGGGGTTCTTCACTCCAGTTGCCAGTTGGTCCTTCAGTCGTGTGAGGTTTTTTTATCTATCTCTGTGTATGCTCTCTTGCGAGGTGGGGTGCGGGCTCCATGGGCCATCTGAACCAACTATTTTCGTTCTGCCTTCTCCAACTTTTGCAGCACAGTCACAAAGGTGAAAATGTTCGGGTGTGCCTTCTGTACAGTCTTGTTCAAGTGCGAGTGCCAACCCTCCAGATGGTTGTTTGTTCGAGGTCCTCTGGTCACGTGGTGGTTCCAGAGTCCGGCCTTGAACTTGGCATGGTCATCCACCCAGGTGCTGGTGACGTAGTCGTGGAAAGCGTCCTTCTGTCCAATGGCAGGGGCATCGTTCATGATCGCGATCCAGGCATCATGGACCATCGCAACTGGAAGAAGGGGGAGTGCTGCTGTCTTCCTCACCCAGCTGTGAACTTCAGGATTCTCCTTGTAGGCTTCACTGAAACCGAGAGCCTGAACCTTCCTCCACAGGGCTTGCGTGTACTGAAAGAAGCAACCACGGACGTCACAGTTCAGGAAGACGGTTCCAACGGGTGTTGATGGCGGCGACTTCGAAGTCTGTCTGGATGACATCAGGCTGAAGTGGTAATCCTGTCCTCTGCTGTACCTAGTCACTCAGGAGACGTAGAAGACGTTCATATGTGCGGCGTTGTCGATTCGGTAGCAGGCAGAAGACCAACTGAGTCATCTTGCCTCCGACTAGTCCGTCATCTATGGAGCTGATCCACATCATACAGTTGATCACAGAGAGGTGGACGGGAGTAGAAGTTGCCGTCCATGTAGAGGGTGTCCATTTCTTGCAGGAGGGTCAGGCGGTCACTTGAGGCGAAACAGAGGATCTTGTCGTCGTCTCCGTCAGCTATGCAGAGGAAAGGCAATCGATCAGATGTTTCCTTGAAGGAGTCTGGGAGATCAACCTCGCTGAGCGTCTGCGGAAGTTGAGGCAACAGCTTTCGTCTCTGCTTGTAGAGTCCACTCTTCATGGAATGGAACGACTTGACTGTGGCTACTTCATCTCGGTCTAGTTTTGAAATCTCCTCGTCGTAGATGGTCTGTGCTAGCTTCGTCTCGGACTGTATTTGTTGTCTCAGGGATGCAGCGATCTTCAGCGCGACTTGATCTTCTTGTGGATGGTTGTGTGGGGACTGGTTTCGAACGAACTGTCCGACTGTGGTACACTTGCCTAGGCAGCCACCCTGAACACAATTCCAGTGCACACAGGTCAATCGTCTGTTGTTCAGCCGGTATCTGTACCCTTCTAGTAGTATCTGCTGTCCTCCTTTCTGGGATGTGTAGTATTCGACTTTCTTTGGATTTGCCATGTTTAGCGAAGAGGACTTCGTGAAGCTGTCTCGGCGTTAATGAGTTAAGGTGCAAATTTAAATTTAGGGAAATTAATTATTTTTTCTTGATTTCACTTTTAAAGGCCTTTTTTTGCAGGTTAGGACGTAACCTGCAGGAGATCACTTGTTCACTGATGTCATTATCAACTTATAAAAAATATTCGTAGCCTCATGGTTGTTTTTTAAACGCCTTATCATACGATACAATACATTTATGCTACATGTTGCAATTATGCTATATGAAATTAACACAATTTCCTTTCGCTTTTATGGTAGTCTTATGAAATCAATTTAATGGTTTTTCACCTAACTCTAATTTTCAGAACATGCCATCGTCGTTCTTATTTTGTATACATTACAAGTCTGATATACTAGCCATAATATACTTCATAACAATAGTATACCTGAAATAATTATATATGCTGGGTAGATAAATAATTCACAACTAGTAAGCTTTACTAATGAATTCACATTGATTTCAACTTCAACATATATTGCCAGACGCGTTGAATATTGTATTTAAGTTTCATGTGTAAAACACCCAATCGCTCACCAGTTAAAGAGAGAAAAGATCTAAATACGGCTTCTTCACTGGCCTCTCCACTGTTGCTCGTATCCAATCACTGATTTAACAGTTTTACCTTTAATCCCCAAGTATCCCCACCTAATCCCCCCCCCCTCACTGGTTTCCCTATGCCCCTCACCCTAGTGATATTTATTTATCCCACTTGATTATGTATACTCTACTCTTACTTGACATTGTTATCTAATTGACTATCTCCAATTGTTGTTTCTGTAAACACACCTATGAATACTTCCATACTTGTTTTTGTCCACATGCTTGATAACGGTATACGAAGCTCTAGCAAAACGTTGCAAATATGTTAATAAAGAAGTTGAATATCCATAATAATCGTGTACTTCATTATAACAAACGTTGTTGAGAGATTTAACAAAATTAAAAGTTTACCACAGGAACACTTTTTTATGTACACACAATCACATTAAAAAAATTAAACAGAGAAAAATCACAAAACTAGACATATAGTCGCAAGCTGATTTAGCTGTATTCTGAAGTAAAATGACGTTTTGTATACGTTTTCAGTACGTAGCGAGACATGTGAGCGGAAGTGAGGTTTACTCAATGTACATGGCCTGCTGCCAGTTCAGACAAGAAAAGAGTTACATCAAAATGTAAGGGGTATCTGGAGGGGAGGCAGAAGAGGTTTGAAAGTTGAAAAAGGGCTAGTGATTTCGTTTAGCAAGATCAAGTGGTTTGCTGACACCCGAAGATTGTTCCTGAATGCTGGTACATAGGCTGGGGGTCTCCTTCTTTAAAATAATTCAAGTCCATGTCAGACAACTCAGATCAGTCAGGCAGGCTTAGTTGCCCGTTTCCCTGACCGTCTCATCAGATTTTAACAAATCTTGGCGCACGTGTGTGCATTTGGTCATCTCGCACACGTTGGCCACACGTGCAGCTCATTCGGACTATAGCTTGAATGAGCGATTTCGTCACTCTGTACACTGTCATTTACGTGCTTGTTGATATAACATCGGAGAGTATTTCTCCCAAACTTTGCCCCATGTCCTCATATCTTGACAGGAAGGGTGTTTTCCTTCATGTTTTCAAATTATCCCCTGCTAACGCACTTAGAGAATCTTGCTACAAGACCAATGTAGAGTTTTTTCTGTCAACGTTTACGGTACACTAGGTGATAGGGGGGGGAGGTGCATTTCAGCATTTCATCACACCAGAGTGTGTTTTCCTTCTACTTTGTGCATTTCAACCCTTGCTAACGCACTTAATTGACATATAGTATCATGCAAACTTTGACTCTCTCTTTTTAACTGAAATGACTGTTCGCGATCGATTTTATGCTTGATTCTTAAAGACCTTGTTCGCGTCTAACTCTCATGCAAAATGCATGAAATTCGACGGGTAGGTTTTTGAGTTATCTGCACTGACTTTGAGTGGTTGCTACGGGAAAAGTATTAAGAATTTGCAAATTCCAAGACAAACTTGTTTTAGAACAATCATTCAGCTGTGTAACCGTGTAAGTATCATCTCTCTACTGCAAGTAGCAGCAGTGTAGTGTCCGCTCAAAAGTGCATGGGGTCGGACATTCCTTAAAAGTGTGCAAATTCAAGATGGCGCCCAAACTACGTGACTTACGAATTTGGCATGAGTTACCTTTTTGCTTGCAATTTTATTACGCATCTTTTGAAACAAGTTTTAAGTCTCTAAGGTAATTTTGAAAATTTTTCCAATGTTAATTTTCAAAACTGTGAGTGGGACTGAGCCTTTAATGCAATGTTTAAATCCAACTAAATCCAAGTCCAACTTTTTGAGTTATCTCCCTTTGAACATGCTTACATGAGCTAAGTCGCCCGACTTTGAAGGGTTGCTGAGAAAAAAATATTTCACTTTCATCAAAATCTGAATCACCCTGAAATTCCCAATGTCTCAGCTACATTATTGGAGACTTTCAGCTCTGAAATGCAAGTATCTTTAGAAGAGTTACATTTCAAAGATGCATTGGGTCCGGAAATTTCAAAAAGTCAAAAAAAGCAACATGGCGGCGAAAGTATGCTACAAATTCGCCATGATTAATTTTTTGCTTGCAATGTCAATTGTTTAAAAAAAAGTTGCAAGTCTCTAAGTACATTTTGAAAAAAAATTCAATGTTAATTTTCAAAACTTTGAGTGGGACTTAATGCAATGTTTAAATTGGCTGAAAAGTTTCATGTCGCGAGTTCTATGTAAAGGCTATAAGCTCGTAAAGTTTGGATGTAATCGATTCCGTAGTTTTGGCTGAATCCTGTTCACAAAAATCATGGAATAATAAAAATAATAACAAAAACGCCAATAAAAATAAGGATTCAGCAAAATTGCTGAATCCTTAAATATAGTCGCAAGAGACGACGACAGGTTTCAGCGCTGTAAAAGCACATTCAGTACAAACGTAGTCATGTTAGCAATCAACCCTGAAAGTTTCATGAAGATTGGCTCACTCATTAGTCCACAGCAGCATGTTTTATGTGACCAAGTCTCCTACCCAAACTTTGAGTATTGCAAAGAAGTTGATAGTGCGAAAAAAAATGACACTAACGGAATCGTCATGATTTACTTTTTTGTTTGTAGTGTTATAACGCTTCTTTCAAAACAAGTTGCAAGTCTTTAAGTACATTTTGAAAAATTAGCCCATGTTAATTTTGAAAAAGGTATTTTCCAGAGTGTGATGGTTTATTGTGAACGTAAATGACTGTTCGCGACAAATGTTTTAATAGATTTGCAAACTGTCGAAAGTGGTCTTAAAGTCTTGAAAAATTGGTGTATCTATGTGTCTAACTTTTTGAGTTATCGCCCCTTGAACATGGTTACACGAGCTACGTTGCCCGACTTTGAAGGGTTGATGATAAAAAAGTATTAAAGTTACAGCAAAAATTTCATTGACTTTTGTTCCTTAATGCTTCAGCTACAACAATTGTAACTTTCAGCTCTGAGATGCAAGTATCTTCAGAGGAGAAGATTGTCAAAGGTTCGCAGGGTCCGTAAATTAAAAAAAGTCAAACAAAGCAATATGGCGGCGCCGGAGTTTGCCATGATTTACTTATTTGCTCCAAAAGAAATTGACTATCGTTTAAAAAAGGTGCAATCCTCTAAGAGCATTTTGGAAAAAAATCCCATGTTGAATTTTGAAAATTTGAGTGGTACTGTGCCTTTAACGCTTAATCCGATTTGGCCCAAAAGCTTATTGTCTTCTTATGAAGGTCAATCAATCTGCCAAGTTTGGCTGTGATAGCTTTTGTCCACAATACTTGTGTTTTGTGTGTTTGGAAGAAAGACTTCAGTTGGTCCATTTTAATGATGAATCGTCATTTGCCTGTATCTTGAAGAATTTGTCAACATTAGGCATGAGTTTAGGTTGAGGTTTGCAATACTGTCCAACCTCTCCAAAAGAGGTAACCAATATACTCCCGCTGCTTGGCTTCTGGACAAGAAAAGACATGATGAGGTACTGAACAATCATGTTGACTTGCTCTGGCTTGGTAAAAACTCTTTCTCAAGCTCATCGAACTTTTGTTGCAGTTTGTTCAAAGTCTCCCTGTTGTAGTGGGGTACACGGCCATTCCATCCTTGGGAGACAGAGTTGGGCCAATGTTAAAAACAGACGGTATGTTTCCACTGGCACCATTGTATTTGGACACAGATGGATGAAAGACTCATTCAAATTCCTCATGAAGATCAAAGAACTGTCGTTTCATTTCAGGTTGATTGGTTGTTTGAGATTGAATACTCGAATAATGAAAGCTTGGGTGAGTCATAATAGATTACCCTTGAGCCATGTAAAACTCTTTGATTTTTTGCAGGTCGTGTTACAATATCGTTCCTGTAGGAATGTCAACATCGAATTGTCATTCCTTGTCACGGTGCAGTGCACTTCACCAATCACTTCTAATGGTTTAACACCATCAGCTTGTCTTGCCCTCTCGGTAGCACCTGATATTGGCAGGTAAATCGCTTCAGCAAATGAAGCACGAATCATATTTGTTGTGGCAACAGTATCCAGTGCAAGCAGAACGGAGTGGCTTTCATAGTATACATTTAGGTATTGTGATAGTTCAACACTTACTCGTTTGACACTTGGTTCATAAGAAAAACAAGCTATCATCGTCCTCTTGTTGTTCATCTGGTTGTAAGTCAAGCTACATACAGATACATCTAGAACTACCAGACATCATCTGTTTCTCGTAATTAGGACCTGCGACTCCTTAGGTAGTTCGAGTTCTAAGCAAAGCATCCTGCAGTTGTGCACAACACAAAGATTTCGACTGGAATGACCCTGCTTGTTTGTAAGGTCTGAACCCCTCAGTGTCCTCAATGCTATGAAGGTCGTCAAGGAACGAAGACAAAGCCTGAGATATTTCCGGTTTGAGCGAAGCTAAAGTCTTGTTTCGGAATACCGATCGATACTTCTCTTTTACCATTTGTAAAGGACACTGATCCGGAAGGATTAACTGTAACCATTGTACAACTTTACATTGTGGGAGAGAGATACTCATCAACAGCTGATTAAACGCTGTGATGTTGAATGCCACAACCATTGGTGAGAAGATTATCGTCTATGAATGCAACTAATCTTTGGTATAAGTCCTGAGGAGCACAGACGCTCATCAGTCTCTAATTTGATGTCCAAAATATTTAGGAAGTGTGATCACGTGGATTGAAATCCATAATGCTGTCTTATTTTCTATATGTCACTTACAGATTCTTTATAATAGAGTTTCTAGAAATGACACAATAATAATTCGCAATCTGACCTAGTTGGGAAAGATGCCGGGCTGTGTTAACAGTTTAAACGGGTATAACTATGAATAAGGACACTAACGAAATTAAATGTACATCAGCTGAGATTTTGGACGCAAGTAAAAAAGCCGCTGCCATCTTGCCAAAGAAAAAATCAGCTTCAACACCATGTGGTTTGTTTGCAACTTTAACACAAGAAGAAAAATACAAAACTGGGAATGGAGAAATACTCCTTCCGTATCAGAAACAGATGAACACGGATTAAGTGTGATGGCTGAAGTCATCCCGACATCATTAGAAAGACATAGCCACGGTCAACTTTTACATATTCGGATAGGGGGGATCGGACCTGGAGAATGAAGTTTGCCTATGTCAAAACTTGAAAAGTGGTTGTTCACGTTCCAACCGAGGTGTCTATTTGCACAATCAGACTGCAACATTGCAGATGTGCTGCTTAAGGTGGATTAAGTTGAGCATTGCGTCCAACTCTAGGATTGATGTGACTGTCCCTCCATCCCACACTCCTCCCAAATCGTCCAAGCCCAGATGAACATTCCACCATGAACGGAAACGTCCGTGAGGAAGGAAAGAGATGTGGACAGAGTGAAGGAAGCAGAGATTCAGTTGGAGTGTTCTGGCAAAGGGAAAGCCAGATACTAGATTTAATCGAAAGCTATGAACATTTTGAACACAGTGTAATATTATGTCCTATTGTAAATGATAATTAAACATATAAATCTTGGTTGTTGATAAATGTAGATTCAGCAGCATATAGTTATTAAACTTTTTTACTTTAACCTATAGCAACTACCTTTTTGGGGTTTTTTTCTCTCGGTTCACAGGAGTTTATTGGAATGCAATTTTTCAAATTCCTTCTCAACAGGCTCGGATTTGTCAGGCTAGGAGCCGTTAACCTGCGCCAGTGACTAGAACTGTGGTTCAATTATCTTGGCTATTTCCAACTAGCCTGGATTTAAACGACTTCCATCAACACTTCCATCAGCATGATAAAGCACGATGATTTAGACATTGAACCCCCACAGCCACAGAGGTCAACAGTGTTACAAGAGAAAAAACATTTATTTACATCTAGAACATTAATTTTCTGATTTTAACTAATTAAATTGATAATACCGATAAATATACTTAAAAGATTTAAAATATATACTTTTATTTAAGCTAATTGGTGAAAAATTATGTAAAAACTAATGCTATTTCCCTCCAGCTGTCGCAGCCCTGCTCAGTGTGTATAATGTCTAACTTTTGATTTTTGCTTTGCGAGAGAAGGCTGTGGGAATTTCTCTATAAGATCACATTAACCTGGTTACTTAAATCCGGTGGATACATTAAAACATATGAATTTTTAGAATAATTGAAATTTATAAAAATATAGTAGAAACAGGATTGAATATATGAAGGGCTGATATAGCACAACAAACCAATATCGACCCAAAATGACAATGTTTGTTGATCAGGATTTCTTAGCAACCATGTAGTTTCGAGTCCCTTGCTGAGTAAATAAAGTCTATGAAGCTTTTTTTGCTCGATTTTGTTCTGGTTTATTGAAACGTCATATCAATAGTGGGAGGTTAGAATATGTTATCAATTAATGTTTTTATAGAAGGTATAAATAGGGGTTTTGGGTCAGTAGAAGTTATTTCAACATTACCAATATAGAGCAGAGAAAACAGCAGAGCAGTTTTTGTGTTATAGTTAATTAAGAAATATTTTTTGGTTCCGTTGGTTCAAAACCTCTATTCATAACTACTGTAGGGTCATGAAAATACAGCGCTCAAATGGGAATGGCCATGAAGAAACTTACAATCCCAAGAGAAAAAACCCCGGCCCATGAAAAGTCCCTTATATGACATTTGTAGGACAATTTAATTCCACATTACAGAATGACAATTATTTTGTCTTACCCTAATGGTCAAATGGTTCTTTCATCTGGCAGTAGTGAGGAATATCGGCAATTGGGGAAATTTATCAGTTGATAATTACTTATAATAAGCAAGAACTATATCTTCGGTATAGTTTTCGTGGTACATTGTATCTAAGACGTTTAAATCAAACAATGTCTAGGATATACACATAAATAACAAACTTTCAGGATGCAGCAGTAGGAGGCATAAATTCAGATTAAAATTAAACGAATGTGATGACGAGAACTTACCTTTTGGTTTGGAAACTCGAGGAGATTCGGAAAGAATGTACGAAACGTGTGGCTGGATGTTTCAAACTGTGCTCATGAATATATTAGTTGTTAGTAGCTGATTGTGAAAAATCAATGGTGGATTCTACCAATGCATAAACGGAACAACGTCTTCAGTCATCAACAAACAACTTGATGCACCAGTGGTTTAGCATTTAACTGCCTTCGATCTACCGTGAAAATGAAATCATCCATTATACTTATTACAATGGAAATAATGAATAGGACATTTAATATTCACTAACAAAGTATATTTCATTGCAAATTATTACTAAAATGATTAAAATGACTTTGTTGAGAAATAATTATTTTGAAAAAATTACCTGCATTTATAAAGATTTTGATGGAAAATAATTTCATGTTAAAAAAAGAATTTGGTGAAAGAACTGAAATATTTTTGAAAATTAATTAATGAATAAAAAAAAAACTTTTTTGAATGATTGAAGAAAAATAACATTGATAAAAATTACTTTGATAAAAAAAATAGTTATAGATAATATGTGGATGCTCTGATGAAATATTGACTTCGATAAATGAATGACTAAGTAGACAATGATACTTTATGAGAAATTGTTTTGAGAGAAGATACATTTGAGGTCTACAATGAAAACTTAAATAAACTAATATTCAATAATACATATCGCTTTCATGTAAATATTATTCTCTATATATGTAGAATTTTGCAAGAAATGCAATGTCAAGTTTTAACATCCTTCATTCTGAGCCATGTAGTTTAGTGTAACAGTGATATAATTATTGAAAGCAATGAAAAGCGTTCCATCTCTCAAAGTCTTTTTCTTCAAAAAGTATATTTGTCATCAAATGAGTTTCACAAGGGTCGTTATGTTAGTGAAATCGATATATAATTATCTAAAGTGTTTTCCCTGGGTCTATACTTGCATCAATGTCGTTATTTTACTGTAGGCTTTATTCTCTGTAGGTTTTATTCCCTGTAGGCGTTATTCCCTGTTGGCGTTATTTTACTGTAGGCTTTATTCCCTGTAGGCGTTATTTCCTGTAGGCGTTATTCACTGTAGGCGTTATTCACTGTAGGTGTTATTCACTGTAAGAGTTATTCACTGTAGGCGTTATTGCCTGTAGGCGTTTTTCACTGTAGGTGTTATTCACTGTAGGAGTTATTCACTGTAGGCGTTATTTCCTGTAGGCGTTATTGCCTGTAGGCGTTTTTCACTGTAGGTGTTTTTCACTGTAGGCATTATTCCCTGTAGGCGTTATTTCCTGTAGGCATTATTTCCTGTAGGCCCTATTCAATGTAGGCGTTATAACCTGTAGGCGTTATTCACTGTAGAAATCAGTACATCTAACCAAATCAATAGATGACTAAACCATAGTCTGATTAAAATCGACCGTGTTCCAAGGAATAAAAGTTTCAAAATATTGACTCTACCGAGATTCGAACTCTATCTGTCCAGGCTATCCTCTAAAAAAATAAGAAAGAAAGTATTATGCCATGAATCACACATTCTCTGTTTTTTTTCCTTAAATATATGCAGTAGTCTGTTTTCAGTTGTCACTCAGTGTAAACAGTTGTATTACTTTTCAGGTTATGATTGAACACAAAAGTTTGTAATATCTTTGAGACGTAACATGACAGTTATATACAATTCAAAAAGTCACTTAAGATATTTTGTCATGGGAATACATTGCTGAATCGATGAAACATAATCGAATTGAATTGGTTGACAATTTTAGCTTATCTGGCATGTCCGGTGTTATCTGCCTTTTCTTTGCTTATTACCTAGGTAATTTCTATTTAGAAATACGTTTTATATTCTTTGTACAGGTAGCTGATGTAATTGTTTCCGCCTTCATGAAATATAATTAAAATAATAGAATGAAATGTAGTCTTATGGTGGATGATTGGCTTCTCGTCCTCAATTATAGGGTGAAATCTCAAAGACACGATGCTAAATAGCAAAGCCACAATGCAAAGTACAGAAAGAGCGATGCGATTTACAGAAAGAGCGATGCGAAGTATCAATGTGAAATTACAAAGACCATATGCACATTTGCTTTGCTATTTCGCATCGCGTATGTTTTACTTTCTTCCTTCGCTACTTCGAAACTTCGCCATTCCGCTACTTCGCATTTTCACATCTTCATTGTTTCGTTAACGCTACTTTGCGTCTTCCTTCTTTATTTTATATATTTATAAAACATTATTGTACTATTAGTGAGGGGGGGGGGGGGGGGGGGGGGGGGGGGGGGGGGAGGGGGAGGGTTCAGTTAAGGCAACATGCCCATTATACAAGGCTTACAATGTGCACATCAATGGCGCCAATAAAAACACTCACACAGTTGTTATTTGTAATGTATACATTAAAGTTGTAGGGGTATTTACATACCTAAAAATCACTTTACGTTTTTAAGAATCTTGATACTAAAGTTTCCAAGATTGTTGATTTTAACCTCATTCTGTGACATGGACAACTTGACTAACTTCTCATGAGTTGGGGAATTATAATGATATTCGGGTTTTTCATTTTTTCTTAAAGAGCCACTCCGTGAGTTGTCAGAGTGTATATGCCAAACTTAATCAATGGTTTCATTTTATCGCGAAGTATCGACTGCTTCCAAAAAGACACATTTTAAAGCTTGTTTGTTTTCTACAGTGACAATATGAAGGTTGAACGTCGCAATTATGATCGATAACTCGACAGTGGCATGCATCAAATAGTCGAACATAATTTTGGAGACTTATCTAAAGCAGCCTGGAGGACAGTTAGGCGTTGATAGTGTTTGTTAGGTTATATAACTAGTATCCATGTATATTGGACGTGATACCTACACCTCTGTGCATTTATAAGGGTGTTTTTAGATTTTTATGGAAAACCAGTATTTGTCATATATACGTCTTTTGGACATGAAAAGTTGAGATGTTTTGATTTTAAATCACCACATATGACATTTAGGTTCGTATCGAAGGTAAATGATATGTTATGAAAATCACGGAGTGGCTCTTTAAGTCAATGTAAATGGACCCTCGGGACAAAAGTTGAACAGTAGGAATGATGCAGAGAGGATACAGGATCACTGCATGCAAGACCAAGTCGTTTTCGTATTCAGTCATTAACTTATACATTACTCGAGCTTCAAAATCTACTTACAAGGACACGGAATTCTATACAACGAATTTGATTGATGTAGATTCATCATAAACATTTTACTTTAACATGATTAAGGAAGTTAATAGTTTGTTTATGAAATATTCTCCTTCCATGACTAGTTATCGATATCAATACATCTCTTTTAAATACCGACATAAAAACTTTGACATCTCTTACATTCTGGTAAAACCAAACAAATCCAAAGCCATAACGCCATAGAGGACTTTTTACTTTTAATGCCCGACATTGGCAATTTTTCTCTACAAGTCTACATTGATACTCATATGTTTTTTCAAAAATACATGTATCTTATCAACTTGGGAAATCATTCTTGTCAAATATTTCATAATTTTACAGTACATATTTACTTTAAGAGAGTATCTACCAAGTATCAACCAAATTTATCTGGAGTATTCCTCGGAGGCCTCAGAACAAGTTTACAAAATTGTTTATGCATATTTATAACACTGGGTGCTGAGTGGAACCCCCACTGCACTGCCATATAGCAAATTGGTAAAATCTTTACATAATTGAAATAACACATCTATTGGTAGATTGGTGAAATTCGTTATCTAGGATCTTAGTGTCCAATACAATTCCCATGCCTGATCAGCCAAAGTTTGAGTGATTTACACGTACCATGAACTTGTGCTTGACAGAAGAACTCCAATATATTTATATGATGGGACAATTTCTATGATTTCATTATTGAGAAAGATTTATTCTCTCTTGAGAAAAATTGATAACATATCTATTGAGCAATCTGAATAATTGTCATTAGAAATTGCATTTCATACATCATGTCAATTCTTGGACGCAGGCTATGAAATCAGTGAAGCGTGATATTTTGATAATTACTGAAGGATCGAAATGATATGGATGTCTCTACAGAAATTACTTGGTTTCCTTATCATTGAAACCATTATGAAACGACATGTAAACCAGTATTTCCACTTGGTATCCAGACAGGTTTCTATAGTTTCATGTTGGTGTACATGAAAACTTAAACCTATTTTTGCCCCAGATCCGGATGGTATCAATCACCGTTCTTTGCACACTAATCCAAGTAGGATCCACTTGGGTTTCCATGATTTTAGTTTATTGTAGGTTTTGACCTTGTTTCCATATATACGTTTATTGTAGATATCCATTTGGTTTCCTTGTTAAGTTAGTTTATTGTATGTTTCAACCTGGTTTCCATTTTCAGGTTTATTGTAGGTTTAGACTTGATTCCCGTGTTTTGTTAGTTTATCATAGATTTCTGACTGGTTTCCATATCCTGATTTATTGTAAGTTTCAACTTGGTTTCCGTGTTTTGTTAGTTTATCTTAGGTTTCGAACTGGTTTCCATATCTTTGTATATAGTAGGTTTCAACTTGGTTTCCATTTAGTGTATATAGTGTTTTTTATGTCGTAGTATTTTTTGGGAATATGTATACATTTAAAAATAATATTTCCATAACCCTGATTAGAACAGGTATTAGCATCACTAGAGCAGAAATGGTCTGTTTGAAAATAGATAACACAGGCTTTTAAACTACTGTGCAAAATTAATGAAGATCTCTGGTGCCTGGTACTGGTGCGTCTCGCGTTGCAAATCAATGAACAATGAAGAAACACAATGAACAAAAACATCAGTTACCATCAAATATTTATTGCAATACAAATTTTAAAAGAACATTCATGAAAGGTTCAAATACTTACAAGGTAAAGTGTAAATGTGAATTTATGGTGGTTCACAGTATATATCAATCTTTTACCGATCGAAACACAATTTCGAAGAATGAATTCATGTTTAAAAGAAGTTATAAAACATAATTTTACTTAATTTCTCCAAACTTAAATTTAAAGCATGATCAGTTTTTTTTTTATATCTTTATCATTTATTTATGTCATGACTGCTATGGGTATATATTTGATTGTTTGGAAATGTATTTTATTCTTCATTGAAAACTTACCAATCAACAATGGTACAAATATAAAAAATAATGCACCCTGTTCACATAGGAGGTGTTTTGGCTCGGTCTTTATTCTGAAACAGAAT
This sequence comes from Phorcus lineatus, assembly GCA_921293015.1. NCBI lineage: Eukaryota > Metazoa > Mollusca > Gastropoda > Trochida > Trochidae > Phorcus > Phorcus lineatus. The sequence continues at coordinate 34,380,043 of OV121097.1, read as the reverse complement.
AATACAATTGTGTAGATAATTAAGGTATTCATAAGAGTACATGAAATTGAGTAACAATCAATATTCCACAGTTAATTCAAGTCTTTTCGAAAGCAAACATATCACTTAGGGAAAGAAATTAACATCACAATTGCTATGTGGATTGACTGTTTTAGTGGTCAGAAGTCACCAATCAATCTGTGATGATGTGGCCTCTCCTTTGAAACCCTCCTTGCTTCAGTGAACACCTTGGATAAACACATTGAATATCAAATTCTTTTTAATGAATTGAAAATGAAATTATGAAATATCACTTACTTTGAATTTCAATAAAAATCAGCAAATTATTTTTCAGGTTACACTAAAATGTGATGGATTTATCACCATTAAAACAAAAACCCTTTAGACATATAAAATGAAGTAAGAACCTGTTACAAAAACATCATAACATAATAAACTGTGGATGACAGAAGATTTGATGACATTTGAATCAGTATATACGTTTCAAAGTTATTTAAGATTCATTCATGTAAGTTATAAGTTGAGTAAAGGAACAACATTAAGTTTGAAACTTGCACATTTAAATAGTATCACAAAAATACACAAACACTTAGTTGAAATCGAAATTATTGTTGAAGTCAAAAGCAATTGATGTTAAGTACTCCAATATAACATAGTTACATTAAATAAAACATATCAGATCACCAATTGCCTTGGCTGCATTACCTATTTCATTTTCCAATCTAAACAGTTAACAAGTATACTGCTTGATTATTCAAGAATAAGGTCAGCATGCTGACTGTGATGTTACCTGTTGCATAATCCACTTTCTTTGTCTAAGCACAAGGCCGTCTTGGTTTAGTGCACCCTTGTGCAAACAATGTCATACCTTCGCCTGTAAAATTGTTAAATCATCGGAACTAAAAAACTCATCTATACACAGGTCAAGATAATACATAAAAACTTGATGGCAGTGAAAAAATAAATTTCTTAAGAACACACCAATCCATAAAGCTTTTCAGTTAAGAACTCATTAACTCATCATTTCGACTGAGTGTGAAGCCAAATTATCAGAATTTTATTCAGCTCTTTCATGGTAGTTTAAAAACACCTTATAAGAGCAATTTCACTGAGTTTGATGCAGTAAAGGGGTCCCTGCTTTGGTATCCTCTACTGTAGAACTGCCTTTGAACTTATTACTCAGCTGTGAAATAATCTAGAGTCGTTTATGTTGATGGCGGCCATGTTTGTCTCCTTCATTAGTAACTGTCAAGTGTCCGGTCCGGCCAGGTGTCAAGAAGGAAGTGTTATGCAATCAGTCAGTTCAATTGCAGGGGTTCTGATTGTTAGATATTGTCTACCCTCATACAAAGTGAAGCGAAATGTATTTAATGTTGTAGAGATACGAAAACGGTGAAGATTTACTAACAGAAGAGTATTTAAAAAGTTTATGTCAAATGGTTGTGGTAAAAATCGTATTCTTAGGTTTTTCAGAAAGTAATATTGTATTCCATGAAATAAGGAAATGATGTATCAACACCAAGATATTCAGAATTATATTTTTGTTTTTATTTAAATGGATGCTGCTGCAAATATACAGCAAAGGGACAGCAATTAATTTTTAAATTGTAAGTTGCCTTAAGTTAATTCTTTAAAAAATGTATTTTTCATGTTTAGTAAATAGTTGATATTTTTACAAATGAAATACATAGATGTTTGAATGAGTTATCTGAAGTTCCAAAGAAGTAAAGAGGCCATCAGCTCTGAATCTTGTGATAGACAATCCGACACAATCCGAGTAAAAGATCTTTAAGGCAAACTTCAAAGCTAAAGCTAAAGAAATAGTCAGTGCAACTGTGCTTAAGAAATCGGTTCAAGGGTACCTTAAGAAACATTATATCCTCCTTTATTATAAGTTCAGAGATTAATGCTAACTCAAAAGCTTCACATATTACTAGTTTTAAACAGTCCATATTAAGCTGATCATAGTGATTTTATTTCTCTATGCCGAGTGACCGGTTTCCTTTATTAAACAAACAACCATATCTGTTGACAGATTGACAGATAAAAGGATTTAGCTATCAAGGTAACATGCAACAATCAAGACTATTTACCGTGGTGGACAGTTTAGACTTATTCACTTCACATTTCTTTGGTCCACTGATAAATTGTAGGCTTCGCCCATCTCCATTAGTATTGCCAATTACTGTTTATGTCAACAACATTCACTTAAATCCTGTTTGTAACTAAATATGAAATGTAAATTTCTTTTTTACGATTTTATTGATTCATAGCACAGTAAAGAAAAACATTTATTCTATTAAAATCAACATATCGATAATATGAGTGTTCTGGTGTAAACTTTGATGCATTGTTTATATCTTGCCGATCAAATCGTGACCATTCCGGAAATATATAAGACCTGAATGCTAAATGGATTCCAGTAGGAAACCAAGTAACTCAGTTTCAGTGGATGGATACCAAGTGGATGCCAAACTTCTCACACATAAATGCTCTTGATAAAACTAAATAATCTGTCAATCAATTCATTTAGTTCATAAACAAGATTGGAATCCAACATGAAACTTAACGTTATGGTTTCATGTTAGTTTCCATTCATTGAAATCATCATTTTCAATTTCTAGAAATGGAAACCAACTGGATACTTATGACCACAGTTTCATGTATGTATATGGATATATACAAATCAAAGAATCCAAAATGGATTGCAGTTGTGACTTAGTTTCAGTGAATGGATAACAATTGGATACCCCAATTACTCACTTGCCTTGTGGCAAGGATTCAGGATTCAGGAAACCAAGTCATTTCAGTAGCGTGTTTTGTCTCGTTGTCTATAGCTACACTGTCATCCAACATCAATATCAATACAATTTCGTGGCTACAAAATTATATGAATGTGAGAAGTGAAGTCCCCAGGCAGTCGTTTCAATTGAGTCTCTAGTTTAGTTTCTTCCAGTCAACAGCCTTAAAAGTTTTATCCAAGCATATAAATTCCATACGGATTGACACGATTTCTCAAAGGGAATTGCTAACATTGTGGGTTTTTTTTGGACAAGTCGTGTAATATTCCCAACTTGATCCTAATAGTTCAAATTTGATCAAGTCATCATGTACACTATTGACGTGTAAGACATGGTGAAATAGTTAACTGACGTTTCTGCTTCCTTCGAAACGTTCTCTAAGGAAGTGAACAGTTCATCACCAGTTGCATTGATCTTGAGCGATAGAGCACAAAATTGATTTTTTAAAGATGTGTTTGCAAAGCAATTTCTATTTATGAAATGGTTGTGTTTCATAAGATTACGATATAGTAGACGCATTTTAAAACGAGCAATATAATTTGCTTACAACTTAATTGGCTAAGGAAATCACATATTCTCTGACACATCCAAGTTTGAAAACTCAATTTTAACGATAATATTAACCAAACACTGTGAAATGTGTTCACCTACTTAATTATATAGAGGATATTATAGACCTACAGCTATTCTCGAAATTGTCCTAAACTTGTCTAACTTATGATACCAATCCTAGCTAGGATCGAAACTCTTCAGTCAGGGAGTAAGGAAAACTTGTATTACTCATAAGTCATTATATTAAAATCCAACCTGAAAATGAAGACTTTAGAAAAAAATTATACATAAGTGAAAATAAGCAGATTAAGTAATTATACAGCTGATAAATGTTCCCTATTGCCGATATTTCACTCTATATTACACTGACAAGTCAGAGAGAAGTTTAAGCCAAAGCTAGTTGTTCTATTTGTACCACGGTGTATCGAATGGCCAATGAATAGAGCTGCAGGCAAAAATGAACCATGTGACCATGTGGGTACCACAAAATATTTGGCATGCTTTATGTGGAATATGATTCCCTACAAATGTCATATTTAGAGATGAATCATGTTATATTTTGTATATGTAAATAAACATGTAAATACTCGATTAAGAATAATGTCACGTAAATGAGAGCCGCGTATTTGTTTAAGTTTGGTCTATTATTTCGCACTCAAAAATCGGAGTCACCATTCTTTTTTTGTAACAACCAAACCTTTTCCCAAGAAATAGCTGACTTTCTAACTCACTTTTCCTATATATTATATCTTGAATGAATTTGATAAAGAGTCACAAAATAATTCTAATTTTGCTTAAAGACCATTTGCAGTTTTTCCCCTAAATATTTGGTTTTGAACTTGTCGGTTGCAATTAAAATGTTCATTCATAATCTGCCTTGCGAAGTCAAAGTCCTGAGACGATCTCAAATGGATATCTCCATTTTTCTGAAATTGTTTCAATAAATTAAGATGAGAAACGCACTTCTTTGTTTTAAACTCATTTGAGGGAAAACGAGGTTACATTATAGACCGAACTTTGTATTTCACAATGAAATATCTTCACAACGAGTCGGATTGCTTTCCTTTAACTATAACCTCGACTTTTCCTTTATTCTTCGATGAAGAATTATAGTTATCGTTTTCTTCGATAGTTGTTTTCTTCACAACCGTAGAAAATATGAGTATTTTTTTAGAAACAAATATGAATTTATAACCATTTCGTGATAAATTTAGAAAGTTTTTAAATATTTCAAAGACATATGGTTCTCTATGCTAGATAGTTTGTTTGTGGTTTCAACTTACTTTTGTCAAATCCTTAAGAAAATCAACTTTTCAAACGACAACTTCTAAGTTTCTATGGAATTTATGTACATAACAAGTTAGCAGATACTTGCAAAAACTATTTTAAGTTATTAAAGATAATTAACACTTGTAAATTGTTTTAGTGAAGACTTTCACAAGAAGTTATTGAAAATATAATTGTCTTCTTTTAGAAGCCCGATTGTAATTCGAAATTTCGCAAGTTAATATTATCACAGTTAAAAACTTATCAATTCATTACAAAATTTACTCTTAGAGACAACAAACCAGAACTCTAAGAAAAACAAGAACGTTGCAGAACAAGATAATGAAACTGTGAACTTCTTTGAAACATCAGCTTTGAAAACAGGTAACAGAGGCTTTGAATCTACTATGCAAAATTAATGAAAATCACTGGTGCCTAGTACCGGTGATGCTGGCTTGGCAAATCAATGAACAATAAAGAAACACAATGAACAAGTACATCAATTACCATAAAATGTTTATTACTTAAACAAATAAAAAAGAACATTCATGAAAGGTTCAAATACTTACAAGGTAAAGTGTAAATGTGAATTAATGGTGGTTCACAGTACATGTATATATCAATCTTTCACCGATCCAAACACAATTTCGAAGAATGAATTCATGTTTAAAAGAAGTTATAATACATAATTTTACTTAATTTCTCCAAACTTAAATTTAAAGCATGATCATTATTTTTATATTTATCCTTTATTTATGTCATGACTGGTATGGGTATATATTTGATTGTTTGGAAATGTATTTTATTCTTCATTGAAAACTTACCAATCAACAATGGTACAAATATACAAAATAATTCACCCTGTTGACATAGGAGGTGTTTTGGCTCGGTCTTTATTCTGAAACACAATAAAACAATTGTTTAGATACTTACGGTATTCATAAGAGTACATGAAATTGAGTAACAATCAATATTCCACAGTTAATTCAAATCTTTTCGAAAGGATACATATCACTTAGGGAAAGAAATTAGCATCACAATTGCTGTATGGATTAACGTCTTTAATGTACATCTACTGTGTACTGTTAACACATTATATATCCTGTATCTATTAAAACTTAATTCAATTAATTTAATGAATTAATCAAAACCCAAGTTGAACGTACAAGAGTAACGTGTGACAGTGCTGTTGAGTATTCTGTAATGTTCTTGTAGATCCCCTTGCCAATTTATTTTGTTAAAGTAAGATATTTGAAGGAACATTAAAAATTTATTGGTTGGTATCATCTGAAAATCGATTAGGATTTTCTATTGGACTTTCGGAAAGCAATTTCGGGAAGAAATTATTAAAAACCAGACAAGTAAAATGACAAGTAAAAACAACCTTTAATTTGAGGGACGTACATCAAAAGTGTCCCCACAAGCAGGTTCATCCTCCTGCAGGCCTGACGACAACAATTCTGAAACTACTGAAGCCAGTATAATTTTTCCAATTATCAAACTGACTTTCAGAATTGCTATTATAGGAAATTGAAACTCTGATAAACATGTTGTTCCTTCAGTACTAGATAAGACAGATCTTGTTGAACATATTAACTAAATTCGACCTGATCTATGTTACAAACAATCAGTTGTATCAACAAATATGTTTCTTAGTCTTAATAATTTAGATTATGAACCATTTTAGGTTTGCTTGGAGAGACTCGAACGTAATCTATCAGGGCATTGCTTGTACCTTCTTACACCATGTTAGCACAGACAAAACCTAGTATTAGCGGATCAATCAAATCATCGCATTTAAAATAACGGTAACTGCGATCACGGCGAACGAATGGTAAACGGGAGTTACTTGCCCCTAGATACTGATACCGAAGGTATTTGCCGGAGTCATTGTAATTGGCTAGTTGAGATTGCGTCAGAGGTGCGACTAAGGCGGATGTGGAAAGGACAGCCCCTGATAGAGTACGTTCGATTTCCGTTCTAGTCAACATTTAAAAACTTTATTCCACGGAAGACGTTTGATTTTAATAAGACTGAAATATGCTATATACATGTACAAATAACACGTACAAAGTAACATGTAACACACAATATGACAAGAAAGTAATTCACGTAATACTTACAGTATATCTAAATACAATGATCAATAAAATCTATGAACATTTGCATTTAAAAAGAGAAAGTGAAATTTAGACTGCCCTGCCTGCGTTTGTATGGTAACAAATATGAGATGGTTCAGATTAAGTGCAATTTAAATCACGGGGATTGTTTGCTCAAGCCTATAAATGTAAAAAAATACAGAAATTTGGAAGTTAGTGTCATCAGATATATTGTTATAAACATAAGGAAAGCTTTTAAATCGAAACCCAAATAACAAAATAATAGCTGTTTAATCTAATACTTGAATATCTTTGACAAATGATACATAATAATACATGTCATAGTTACAGGAGCATGTATCGAATTGATGACCTTTAAGTTCACTATACAGCCTAATCTTAAACGACAAAGGATTACCTGGTATTGGTTAGTGCCAAAGTATCTAAATATTTTTTAGATGTTACAATCAGTTTTAACTAAGCGTTGTTTGAAGATGCATACGATTGAGAGTCTTAAAGCGCCACTCCGTGAGTTGTTGGAGTCATATATGCCAAACTTAATCAATGGTGTCATTTGATCGCGAAGTATCGACTGTTACCAAAAAGACACATTTTAAAGCTAATTGGGTTTTACAGTGACAACATGAAAGAAGAACGTCGCAATAATGATCGAAAACCGGACAGTTGCGCGCGTCAAATAGTCAAACGTAATTTGGAGACTTATCTAAAACAGTCAGGAGGGCAGTGAGGAGTTGATAGTGTTTGTTAGGTTATATAACTAGTATCCATATGTATCTGGCGTGATATCTACACATCCGTGCATTTATATATATATCAAGTAATGTAAGGAATTTGATATTTATTTTGTTTATCTAATGCGTTTACTGAAGCAAACAATGGAGGGTGACCAGGGAAAGTCAAGGTCATCGTAGTAAGTTCATTTAATTGTTGATAATAGAATTTGGTTGATCGATGACCCCTAACAATCTTATTACTGATAAAAGTCATATAGCAATTCAATTCAACTCCTTTATGACCCATATGGTTTATCATAAACGGTTACATATTTTCAATATGAGCACATGTGCACATATCACTTTTGTCTAGCAAGGATTGTGTCAATCAGTGAGCTGAAGAGTGGAATCGTGAACTAGAAGCCAATCTCTATAGAGATAGTAGTCGAGGTAATCGCTGACTTTTCATTCATATCGAACATTCAAATCAAGCTAAGCATTATTTTGTGATGCCTGCATGTTCTATGCTTCCGACACATTCAAACTCAATCTCATCTTTCACGACGGTCCGCCATGACAGTCAGGAATTTATGGCGATTTTAGCGCCGCTTCAAATCGAACGTTTCCGAGGTGGAACGTATGTATGATGTCACGTGACCAAACAATCAAAACTTAAAAAGCCCCGAAATATTCGTTATATTTACTCAAGTTCGTTAGTCTCTAATTTCCGTCTAGTACCGCTGCACGGTACTAGACTATACTTTTCGTGCTCTAAACGGTGATATAACAATCATATTTGTAAATTAATAAATAAAAGAATAACATTGACAAGATAGGCCGCCATTTTGACCCATCCAATCTTTCAAGCCATATTTAAAGCATACAATAAGGCCCTCGTTACGTTTCGTTACCATGTGTCCACGAGTTTGATATGGAGATATATCATGTGTCCGAGTTAAAACTTCGTTCTCGTTTGATATTTAACTCGGACACATGATATATCTCCATATCAAACTCGTGGACACATGGTAACTTATAATATATATATATATCCTATATAGATATGGAATAGATTTACATGAATAATACTGAAGTGAATAATGACCGATTATATTATTATTTTTAGATTAACTTGTATAGCCTGATCAGTATCTCTTTGTTTTATCACTGAGAGATATCCCTTAGTTAGATCAATTCGAAGCCATATTTTACTTAACCCTATGTTTGATATTATATTATATCATATCATATCATATCATATCATATCATATCATATCATATCATATCATATCATATCATATCATATCATATTATATTATTATAAAGTACACATTCCTGCGAGTTTGACAACTGACTAAGGTTAACTTATATAGCCTGATCAGTAATTCTTTGTTTTATCACTGAGAGATATCCTTTACTTAGATCCATTCGAAGCCATATTTCAATTAACCCAATGTTTGACAGAATACATTTGATATGATATATTGTACGCCCAATTCTTAACACAAGTAGGTTTTAGTCTCTCCTCACTTGAATTTTATTTTATCAGTGCCATGGCCTGCAAATCTATATTAACCACCCGAAAGCACTTTTTATATCATAAGTAAATAATTCATCATGTATCGTACTATTTCTCCTACATGTGCACGTGCATACTTTAGTGCCATCTTTATCTTATTTCTAATTTTATTTCATTGTTTATTTCATGCACATATTCTTAATATACACTTTGAATATATACATTTTCACTCTTTATTTACCTTGTACTCCTGTTGATTTAACATGTATACAATGTATGGTATTTGTATTTGTATGTATATATGTGTTCATTATAATTACGAGGAATGGTTTGTACAAATTTGGTATACACTATAAATTCACAATAGCCATTAATTCAAAGTTGATTAAGTCCGATGTGTTTGGTGACTATGTATGTTTATTGTTCGCTTATTTGCTTTACGAGCCGCAACAGAGTTGCTCAGTAATTTGCCTACATGTGGTACATTCAACGTTTCACTTGAACTGGTGTTTCAATTTTCAGCTGCACTACTCATTCTTATGCCTGTTTGTATATCTTATTTAGTTTCTCTCAATAGATTATGGTGGTTCGACTATTCAACGTTGACACACACGTCGGTAATATCATACTTGGATAAGAGGGAAATATCACCTTATTTGGTTTCACGTGAATAATTTGTCTCAATAACTGTCTATGGTTTTGGTGGATTTTTCCATTTTGTCAAACACGTTAGTAACACCCTTCTTAGATGAAAGGAAAACATAAAATGATTAATATTCATATATTATTATTCGTTACAATTTAGCGATTTGTCTGATTGAAATACTGCACATATGTGTATCAGTGAAACCAAAACAGCCTTAAAGATTTTTTTCCATTTTTATTTCCCATACAGTTATACATGTGCATATTTATACAAACTTACAATGATGTTTATACAGTTGTGTATATAACATTCAGTATAATTCTGCTCATTCTAACGTACAGAGTTATAATTTATATTATGCATTCATATATTTGTATTCAATGATTCACTGTTCAATATAATATAGCTTATTGGAATAGATTATGGAATGTTGACCAAAAGGTATAGAATTTGGCATAATTGCAGTTTTGAAAGGCAGTTGTCTTGGCAGATTGATAATATTGTAATATATGGCTTTGAAGGGCTTTAAAATATAGGCATTTTTTTGTTCTGCTGGAGCTATAAATGTATTGCTTTGTGACCAAAGCGATAGCATTTAGAGGACTGTTGTGTTCCCCTTTAAATCCAAAAATCACATTTTCATTTGTAAATGCAATTTTGCCATCTGAAACTGTGCCCAGCCATTCTGTCAGGTCATTCATAGTCTAGCTACATAATCACATTCACACATTCAATGTACAATACTTTTATTTTCTATCTCACAAAACCAACAGAGAGGAGATTCGCAATAACCGATCTTAATTTAAAAAGTTCTTGTTGCCAGAATATAATGTAATATCTTAAATTAAAGCCATTTCAAATTTATTGGAACCTGAGACCTTTCTCTAACATTGCTTTCATTGAAAATACTAACACATTTCTTTGAGCTTTCTGTTTGTATATCTTTTGCGTTTAATAAAGTTTTGTAAAAATATTTCCTTTTAGATTATTTTTGAAAAAAGTTTTGATTGCATTTCGAATAGAGAAGAATGTTTAAATGTAGAAAATACAAAATTCTTCATGAGTAAATTACTCTCCATTCCCTTTTAGAAAGTCATTTACAAAGAAAACACCTTTCTCTTGGCAAATTCGGTTAGCTATATATTTTTTGTCAATGGTTATATTATTAATGTACCAAATTGACTGAGAGAGGCAATCTATTGCATCTTTCCTCACACTATTGCAATTATTGAAAAAATGTGAAAATGCAGTCACAACGTCCTTCAAAAATATATTCCTGACAAATGGGGTAATAAGTCTGTTAATATACATAGAGTCTGCAGTTAAAAACATGTCAACATTAGGGATGGAGTGTGATGCATAAGCATGTCATTTCATATCATCTCAATCTTTTTAACCCAGTTCAATTTCTGGGCATATATAAGATATCTGATTTTTGCAATCACTGCTGATGCCACCTTTTAAGATGTATTAAGAAGTGATATGGGTCTACAATTTTTTAGTTGAGATTTTGTTTTGTTACCTTTTGGAAGACATGTTATTAAACCTTGTCTTTGTGTGATCGACAGCAAGCCCTTCTTGAATCCAAAATTCAGAGAGTTTAAAAGATATTTGTTCAAGTCTTTCCAAAACAATTTAAGGAATTCTGAAGTAAATCCATCTGGGCCTGGGCTTTTATCACTTTTCATCTTCTTAAGGGCTATTAAAGTTTCATCATAACTAAAATCCCCTTCTAATTTTATAGATTCATCTTCAGTTAGTTTAGGTATCTCAATATCCTCTAAGCATTTATCAAGATTCTCGCACTATTCAGCTTTGTACAATTTTTTATAGTATGCTTTTGTTTCTTCCAACATGTTACTTTGGCCGGTTATTTTTCTCCCTGTTATACTTTCTATCATCGCTTTGTTCAAAAAGTTTCTTTGTTCTAGTTTTAGGAAATACTTGCTTGGTTTTTCCCCATGCTCAGCCCATTTTGCCCGTGATCTTATAAATGCGCCCTGGGTTTCTACTTTATGCATCTCATCTATTTCTATTTTAACATTATCAATATCTTTTAAGAGCAATTTCTTCTTTTCATGACATTCTTCCTTATCTAGGCTGAATTCTAATTTTTCATATCAATCTGATAATTCTTCCTTTTTTTCTTATTTTTTTTTTTGTAGATGAGTAATAATTAGTCATTCCTCTGATTTCTAACAGTAATATTTCCCACAACATCTGAGAATCAATTACATATTCATCATCATGATTGTTTTTTTAAAAATATTTTTCTAGGGTAACATAATCTTTATCGTGTAGCAGAGAATTATTAAACTTCCAGAAGCCCTTTCCCCTTGTTAATTCGGTGTGTGATAGAGTTAAGGAAATAATAGAGTGATCAGAGTTAATAACCCGACCAGTCAACCCTTGTCAACATAGCGAACCGACTCTTATTACATTGGGGACCAAATTGTGCAGAATCGCAAGCCTGACAGTGACAACTATACACATATATTTAAAGCTTAGGTCACTAGGGGGTTTATGTACTATATAACTATGTGATATGTTAAAGACATAACTCGAAGTGGCATGAAACTTTATTCAGCAAAGCCATTTTGCTACACTCAGAGCGAGGCTGCCAGATTGTTTGTTGTCCGTTCGGGGTGATATGTAATCCGCTCCGGACGCTCGGTGACAGTTTTCGGCTGCTTTTGCAGCCGATTTGGAAGTTTTGTTTCCATTCCAAACGATTTGTTTTCAGTTGCAGAAGCTATTGTGTCCAAATCTGAGGGTATGGTGTCAGTTTTGGAAGGTATTTCTTCCGTTTCAAACAATTTTTGGTCAGTTTTAGAGTATATGCGGTCAGTTTTGAAGATTTGATTGCCGTTTGTATGGTAGGCCTGTCTTTTGGTCGAGAAGTTTCCTTTTATAATCCTTCTTTTGCTCAGCCATTGCTGTTTTCGTTTCTGCTCGTAGTTTTTCGATTTCGGTTCTGTTTTCTTGTATCCTCTCGGCGTTGTAAACCACGCTTTTACGATTTTCTTCAATTTCCGTTCTGAGAGTTATTATTTCATCCTTCATACACATTTTCAGCTCTTCCAATTGCTCTGTAATAAAGGCCTTCGTCGGTAGGTCTGTCATGGCTGCGTCCATGCCGTCCGAGTCCAATGTAATTTCTGTGCTTTTTTCTTTTAATTGGCGATTTTTCAATGGTATTTTCAATGGTTTTATTCTTCTTTTGATTGTTTGTTCTATAATCAGTTTTACTTTGTGTTGATGTGGCCATTTAAAATTTCAAAGATCGGACTAGATTAAAGTCGCTTGTACCGGAGCGATCTGTCGCACGTCCGTTTAACATGAGCGCCCAACCGTAAGTCCAAAAGCCTTAAAGATGCATTGAAGGTGACGTTTATGAATGGCTCCATTTGATGGAGAAGAAGCAACTGTTGCTTAAGATAAGGTATTAATTAAAAGCTAATCTGTAAGGTAAAGTGTAAATGGATCGATGTAAAGTCGCAATTATTATAGAAAAAACGGCAATGAAGTGCGTAAATTTGTCAAACTTATTTAAAGCTGTCATATGTGCAGTTTCGATTTGAAAGTGTTTGATGGGAAGAGAATTCCTTTAAATTGGAGCTTTGATTTTGGCTTCTACGAATCGTATATGGGTATTTTAAGATTTTCATTGACAAAGTATTTATCACACCTTTGTTATTCATGCCATCACATAAGGCAGTAAGGTTCATACCAAAGCCACATGATATGTAACAAAAAAAACTTTGAGTGGCTTTTGAATGTATAATTGAACTATATCCGGGTCTTTAGTTCTTACTGTACTTAAAATGCATATAATAAATCAAAATTCAGATGTATGAATAATGATGACATAAGTTGATTACTTTTAAGAATCGTTATTCCTTGATAAGACATTCATATACATACATATTTGAATAACGTAAATCTTTCCATCAAATTATTTATGTAAGTAAATATTATATATATACAATATATGTAATAATATACATAAGTAAACATCAGAACAATTATCAATCCATTTTTATTTTTAAAAAATAGAGCCATGGGCTCTGTAGCTCATCAGACTTTTGACAGAAATAGGTGTTGTGGTTTAGACCATGGGGTCATGGGCAGTGTAGGAAAGATAGCCTGTCCCAACGTCCGAGTTATTCACAATCAAATAAAAAAGGCCTATTGCCCATTTGGGGTCAAGGGGTCACCGAACCTACAATTCAGAATCCCCATTGTCCAAGGAGTCTACACACAACTATTAAGCTATCAAGACCTTTTGGAACTGGAGAAGAAGATGAAAGTAGGATTTTAAGGTTTTGACCCCTGTAACCCCATTTGGGGCCAAGTGGTCACCAAACCTACAATTTAGAATTCCCAGTGTCCAAGGAGTCTTCACACAATTTTTCAGCTCTCTAGACCTTTTGGAACTAGGGAAAAAGATTAAATTAGGTTTTTTAGGTTTTGACCCCTGTGACCCCATTTGGGGTCATGGGGTCACCAAACCTACAATTTAGAATCCCCGTTGGCCAAGGAGTCTACACACACCTTTTCAGCTCTCCAGACCTTTTGGAACTGGAGAAGAAGATGAAATTAGGTTTTTCAGGTTTTGACCCCTGTGACCCCATTTGGGGTCATGGGGTCACCAAACCTACAATTTAGAATCCCCGTTGACCAAGGAGTCTACACACACCTTTTCAGCTCTCTAGACCTTTTGGAACTGGAGAAGAAGATGAAATTAGGTTTTTCAGGTTTTGACCCCTGTGACCCCATTTGGGGTCATGGGGTCACCAAACCTACAATTTAGAATCTCCAGTGCCCAAGGAGTCTACACACAACTATTCAGCTCTCTGGACCTTTTGGAACTAGGGAAAAAGATTAAATTAGGTTTTTTAGGTTTTGACCCCTGTGACCCCATTTGGGGTCATGGGGTCACCAAACCTACACATTAGAATCTCCAGTGCCCAAGGAGTCTACACACAACTATTCAGCTCTCTGGACCTTTTGGAACTAGGGAAAAAGATTAAATTAGGTTCTTTAGGTTTTGACCCCTGTGACCCCATTTGGGGTCATGGGGTCACCAAACCTACAATTTAGAATCTCCAGTGCCCAAGGAGTCTACACACAACTATTCAGCTCTCTGGACCTTTTGGAACTGGAGAAAAAGATGAAAATAGGTTTTTCATGTTTTGACCCCTGTGACCTCATTTGGGGGCATGGGGTCACAAAATCTACAATTTAGAATCTCCAGTTCCCAAGGAGTCTACACACAACTTTTCAGCTCTCTGGACCTTTTGGAACTGGAGAAGAAGATTAAAATAGATTTTTAAGTTTTTGACCCTTGTGACCCCATTTGGGGTCATGGGGTCACGAAATCTACAATTTAGAATCCCCATTTGCCAAGGAGTATGCACATAAAATTTCAGCTCTCTAGAGTTATTGGTTCTGGAGAAGAAGTCGAAAAAGTGAAACGTTTACGGATGGACGGACGGATGGACGGATGGACGGACGCCGGACGCCTTGCCATGCCATAAGCCCATCGGGTCTTTCAGACCTGATGAGCTAAAAATTAAAACTATTTCATATGAACATTCGATTAAATGTGATTCATTCCACGGACATCGTAAAAGCATTTACCTAATACTACTTGGACAGGATTTCGAGGAAAGTTACAGATTATTTCAATATTTAAAACATCTTTTACCGTCTGATGACACAAAAAATAGTTTAAAATGTGTAGAAGATATGTGTGATATGTCTCTTACTACAGTAAAGACGGCTGATGGTAAAGAAACCCTCCATGGTTTTTTTGTCGAGTATGCCAAAGGTTAACAATCAAGACACGGGATCCAGACTCTGATTTTACAATATCATGTAAGTATATGTACATGTAGCTATATAACATAAACAAGGTCTGACACTTTCGTGTCTGCAATAGGACTGGAAAAGCAAACTGGGATCTATCTTCAAAGTTTACAGAGGGTAACCGAGCAAGGAAACAATTTCCGCTCCTATTGCAGACACGATTCTTTCACTATTGTCAAACCTTGCTTTATGTTATATAGCTAGATGTACATAGATGTATACTTACATGATATAGTAAATTCAGTGTCTGGCGCCTGTGAATCAAGACGACAAAATAAATCTGTGTTCAGGCAGTTACAATCTGTGGAGGCGAGTTTTGATTTTGCTACATGTCTATTCGGTACTTGCGGAATCTAGAGTTATCGTTGGATTGGAGTTATCCGTCCTTGGTAACAGGTATGTGCACTTCCGGTTGCTTGACGTTACCGCAATGGGTCGTGATTGTTTGGCAATAAAAGTCTGCAGTAATTCAGCAGGAATGATTGGCAGGTTCGGTAAGAGGGTGAAACTTTATCATTTACCAAAATACCGGGGTTTAAGATCCGCATGGATACGTGTGATCAGCCATAAAAGTTCAAGCCATCGAAATACAATCAGGTATTGATTTTTCTTTACTCATGTCTGATCTAAGATATGCTAACTAATTTGTTATCCCAAGGCAAATTTTGCTAAGACAAATCTCGAGTGTAAAAAATAAAGATAAAACATCTATAATTCGTATGTTTTTATTCGGTCTATCTCTAGGCAATAACGTAATTTAACTTCAATTAATCAGAAAATCGGAAATGAAACAACAATGGAATTTATTGTGAAAGAAGAATGTTTTACTTTTAACAATATTGTTTTTAATATCTTATGTCATCCACTTATATAAGTAGTATATTATGTACTCGCATGACAGATAGCCGAATACGGTTTGATTTGTTTCTATATATTTGTGTAAAATTTACGTTTTCAGTTATGCGGAGGTTCAGGATCAGTCAGAGAGCGGGAGAATTGATATAGGTACAGCAACTCAGACATCGTGTGTTGACACAAGAGATTCGCATATTTCAACAATTTAGCCATAGATATCTATAGAAGATATAAAGACGTCAGATTCAAAAATGATGTTGTATACAGGCCTGCCAAACTTTTCGACCTTCGATGCCATTTTTTCAGAGTTGAATACTGCATGAAGCTGATAAGTTGAATGTTGAGGACAGTGAAATGTAGATGAATTCCTCTTAGTACTGATGACACTCAGACATGGGCTTTTATTAAAGGATTCAGAATATCGATTCAAAATTTCTTCAAGTAGCATATCTAGAATATTTTCTTCCTGGATCGGATTCATGCACAAATATTTTGAACACTTGGTATTTCTTCTTAAACTCGAGGTATTGCAACAGTAAATACCAGATTGCTTCAGAAATTTAAACATAAGAGGATCATTTTAGATTAAACATCATCTTCACTTGAGAATAAGACTCAAATTTACTCACACTACAAATCCCATAATACTTTTAAACTCACTACTGCACACCAATATTTCGTATAGACAACGAATGCACAGATCATGCATATCTCTCGATATTACTCACGATCCTCACTCAAGTAATCTACCTCGTAAGTTATTTAACAAATATTTACGTTATCGGGTAGAAAGTTGATTTTTAAAGGCCGGAAGTATTTTATACAACGTTGCGTTGCCCCATGAACTACGATATCGGAAATATTAAAATTTTGCTTAAAAGCAGAAAAGGAGAAACGGCAGCCGCTTTGGTCAATCTAATAACAATGCTATTGCTGTGTTATTTAATCGGTTAATTCACAACATTGCTTTCATAATACATATTTCATTCTTTGTTCTCAGTTCAGAGTTCAGTTAAATTCAATAGCTGCACTCTATAATTGTTCAGCCGTGTTCAACTGTCCATTGTTTATCCGGTTTGTTCACAGCTAACCATAGATTTTGTAGCCGTGTCGGGTAAAGATACGCGGAATGTGAAGATACGCACTCACACAAAACTGAATCTAGTAAATCAGGATCAGTGTAAGCTTATAATAGATTGATGTCTTTGCATCTTTAGCCAATTTTGAAGATATCGTGAAGTCTTATTGATTGCCAAAAAATATTGTATATCGAAATACGGACATAACATACTGTCAAGTTCATTATGCATTATTCACTGAATCAAATGTTTCTTCAACGTTAATGTTTGTGTTTGATTTGCTTACTTTTTAAAGTATCATTTGCATAAATTGCATCTGAGAGCATATGATAAGAAATTACAATATCTTACATAGTAAATTAAAAGAATAAATCTGTAAATCTACTATTATATCACACCCTGTCATTTGACTGTATTTTGGTCTGTGCGATGCGATGCGATGCGATGGTCTGTGCGATTTGGGTTTGTATTTCGTCTGTAGAGTTTGATGTTTCTAGTTGCAACGAAAGGCTCTGACCCTTCTTTTTGTAAACGTAAACCAACCGGAAGTGCACATACCTGTTCCCAAAAACGGATAACTCTACTCACGATTCCGCAAGTCAGGAATTGTCGACAGGGGGAAACATATTATCTGGTAGTTTAGAGTTTATGACTTCGTTCTCTCTTGCTAAATACATGGTTTCAAGTTCATCAAGCGGGTTTCCATTATTACCAATTTGAAAAACAATCATCCAAAAGACGATTACAGTAGTAGACAAGATAAATGAACTTAAATTATATGTCTGATAAATGGTATCTCAATAATAATAATAATAATAATAATAATAATAATAATAATAATAATAATAATAATAATAATAGTAATAAAGGCAGTTCATATAGAAAATATTTTAAATATTTTTTTTCTAATTTTATCATGAATTAGAAATAAATCCATATTTGAACTGTTCTACAGGCAGTCAGGTTTGGGTGCCATGCTACACTGAGTTTCAGCGCAGTACCACCCATGGTTCGCTAGTTCCACTCGCTCGCAGGTTTCACCGCAAAGCACAACCACAATGTTGTTGCGGGCTTTCTCCCTGCAATAATACTAGCCTGCAATAATACTAGCAGCCACGATATGAGTGAAATAATCTTGAAAGTGGCGTGAAAACCCCACACCGCGATATAAGTGAAATAATCTTGAATCTTTAAACCCACTCACTTCAACAGCAACTTTCTTGGAAGAAACGGAATTCGAGACGGAGACCTGTTCAGTAGTTTCGCTTACGGGCCAGCATAAGGAACGCAGGTGAGCATGCTCAGTAGATAGTATGACTTGTGCGATAATCACTAATGACTACATGACAACTCTTGGAAAACAGCGTGGGTTGTTACAACAATTATTTCATTATTATTTTCAAATGAGTATTTACACGTTTATCAACATTATTATTATACATAAATATTATTATTCTCTCAATATCACAATTGTAGGAAAATCAAATCCTCCTCAAAGCATGCCAAATATTTATTATTACCCACATTGTCCATTGGTTCATATTTTGCTACTGCTCAGTTCATTGGTCATTCGATATGCTGTTGTACCAAGAACATTGGCTAAAACTTTTCTTTGCAATTTCAAACTAATATATTTAGGAAATTTATCAGCTGATAATTACTTATTATAAGCAATAACTACATTTATAAATTAATTCTGGGATTTGTTCTGGGAAAACGACAATCTGAACTTTGTTCTCTGAAATCTTAGAAATGTAAGAATGAAAATGAAGGATAAATCAATTTAGGTCAGGAGGCAATTATTCATTTGTGTGTTATAAGTACACATAAGTACACAAAAGGGTTACAAGTACTCATAAGTCCAATATCAGCGAAAATAATGTAAAATAAAATGATATACATTAACTGTAATTGCAAGTGTGCAATTTTTAAAAGCATTTAACTTGTAAAAAAACAACTAGCCTTGTGAAATTTTCATGGTATTCTCAAAAGACCATGATGGGAAAGTATTAGTTTTATTCAGCTTCTTTTGAAACTAAATATCTTGAACAAGTAATATAAGATAAACGCCAAAAACTTTTTTCTTAAAAGTATTTCGTAAATGTGTTTCAGCGACATCAGACAATTTAAATATTGAACTTCGATTTCTTATACCGAGCTGGTAAGTGTTTTTAATTTTTTTAACCTGCGAAATGAAAAATGATTAAAATTTAATTTTTTTTTGTTGAAAATAGAACCACAGGCTCTGTAGTTCATCAGTCGATCCATTATTTGATAGTTAATTTATACACATACAAAATAATATGAAAATGTACTTAATCATCAACGACCATTATTTTTGTAGGTTTTTTTATCAACACAATTCAGCATCTCAGGGTGTTTTTGTTAGCCTTTGTTCAGGGAATTTCAATATTCTATTCTATGACTCACCTAGTTAAAATGTCAATCCTAATAGACATATTCTTCTAAGCATTAACAAAATTGATGACACTGATGAATTTGGTTCTGAAGCGAGTTATAGAAGGTTTAAATATAATAAGTTTAGAAAAATAATATATTGAATAGACCCATTTGATCATTTAAAAACAAGTGGTCTTAGTAACCCTTGTAAAACAGTCAATGTTCCTATTCGGTATTCTTTTAGTATAGGAGTCATGATGTTTCCATAGCAGAGATGAATGATGACATATGCTGACTTTCCCATGCACGGAAAGCATGCCTGTTGGCCACCATATCAAATGCCATGATTTAAGCGAAATAGTTTGAATCATCAAAAAACTAAGCCGCACTGACTGTTGCTTGGTGAGTTATTGGCTAATAGCACAAATAAAATTTGATTGTTTCTCACTTCCATAAGAACAGGTTTAAACGAAAAACAGCTGTCTATATGTCACGCGGTTGGAGCGTGCGTCCTTTCTCCCGCCTCTCCTCTAATGTACTTTTATAAAATGTCTTCAATTATTGTATATATTGATAATACATATTATGTACTTTACATTCATGTATCATTGTTTATCATTCATGTCTTCATTCTCCGACTATGGCTATTTTTATATGTTCAAATGTCATTTTCATGCTCCATTTATCAGCCTTTTTACATGTAGCATTAATTTGCAAATGCTCATGTTATATATATTTATATGTATTTGTAGAGGAGTTTGCTCCCTTTACAATAAGCCATTGTATGGCACCATAACTCATCTGGGACCTAGGGGTAATTTAGTTTCGCTAAGAAGCACAACTTCATGATATCCTTACGCTAGGCAACCATTTTCACTTGGACCACGAGCCTTGGTTTCTCCGACGTCTGCACGCAACATATAAGTAGCTAGCCAAGATCTGGTACCTCACTCTTGCATTTGACCTCGCAGTGAGCGGGTCACGGTGGGCGCGGACGAACGGGTGGACATAAATCCTGGAAGTTGGACGTTGTTTTGTGAGGTTAATATTCCTTTATTCCTCTGTACCTGTTTTGGAGTATTGATCACTTCATTTAAAGGCTTACAGTTTTAACTTTACCTTCCCTCCCCTTATTTTATAAGTTCTACTACTAGTGTTCTTATTTCTTTTAGTCACTCAAGAAGTGATTAGGGATCATCCAAAGTACTGTGTGCTTATTGTATATTCATCCTAATTTAGTCCACCCGTGTCCCGTTAAGCACCCTGCTAACTCGTTAAGACGGCCATTAGCTTATCTTGTTGCCTGGGGTGTGCTAGAGTGATTCCCTACAGCTTGTGGTTGACAGGGTGGTTGACTTCCTTAATTGGTTGTTAACTCCTGTTGACTTGTCTACGGATAGGCAATTGTTGTACCCGGCTATCGTCTTGTTTAGACTGCGAATAAATCACTTGATTCATTGATTTGCTACTCTCGTACTTGTATTTGCTTGGTTATTTTATTTTCTTATCGTCTACGGGTCTAGTCTGAAACTAGTTTTCGGGACCCCGTGACACAGCTGTCTATAAATGTTTCATAATGCAAATTGAATGAAAGCAATCTATATCTGAAAACAAGTATTTTGGATGAGAATATTTTGACAATATACAAAAAAACAATAACATGACGTCATTAATGGATTTTTCGACGTCATCAAACGTTTGTGTAACTGAAGTAAATGTCCGATTTCCAGTCACGTGACAACATCTGCAGCCATCCTGGTTGCCTTGCAATATCCTTGTTATTGTACGCATCATTAATTGTTTTCATGAAATCTCAAAGAAATCCTGACAACGTTATAATACATGTTCTAAAACGTCAGATAATTTTTATTGCCTCTGAAATTTTCATTCAAAGATGAACTATTTTTTGGATTCTGAAGAAGAAAAGACAAAGTAAACATTCTTCTGTATTTCTTTTAATGAAAAGGGAAGTGCTATATTCAATAGTTATCGCCAATTCATATCAAAATACGTGTTATAAGCAAGAGAGATTTTCTCTAGCAAACCTTGATTTTATAGGTCTTCCAGTCGTTGTCCAAGGTCATGGTCACGACTGTTGCTAGAAGACAGTTGAGTTGTCCCCCTTGACGGAAGCTGAAGGCAATACAGGGTTCAGTTTCAAAGCAGGCTCTTCCACATTCAGCAACCGAGGTGACTGAGAGAGAAATTGTTGGTGTCGACAATATGTATGAGTTGATAGATATAAACTCCATTCCTGGAATTGAATTGATGTTTTTAGAATATCACAACTGCCGTGTACTCGGTAAGGAGGGAACGTTCCAAGATGGCGACCAAAACAGTACAACAGAGACAGGTGTCTGATTCCATCCCTCCTTATTGTCAATGATTAAATGGTAAGATTTAACTTTTAATAGACAGGATATGAATATGGAATATATTTGTGCAGCGTTTGGTTGCAAAATACTTCAATGCGTTTCAAAAGTGAGTCGCTGTCTATTTGATCTGTTACTTACTTAATTTTCTTCCAGTTGCTTGCAATTCAGATGTTGTAATATGACCCTGTTTCTCTTTCCAGATCCTAACAAACCTCACAGGTCGAGTCAGTTTACAGCTGAAAGTTAGAGTTGCAGCTGATAGTTTCTGGTTTGGCCACTGTCCACAAGTGATGACGTCACTTCCTGGACAGTCGATATCGTGGGTCGAGACACCAATAGAAGCATTCTTCAAATGGTTTTCTAGAGAAGACAAACATTTGCTAAGTAGTGAGACAACAAGCAATTGTTGTTCAAATAGGAGGTCTCGCTCAAACCTGACGGTAGATTCAGGTGTTTAAACCGACAATCCTGCATTTCTGAAATTAAAATTTCTAGATGAAAATGGTTAATTTTAATTGAAGGCGTATGAAGATGATAGATATATTCACATGATTCGGTTTCAGCACATCATCGAGTTACGCTATAGACGAGTTAGAGACAAACGACTTAACAGTTTTACAATACTTATGAATAACATTAGTGTGAATGATTTAGTATCAATTTTGCTTTTTTTTAATATGAATTTCGTTTTATTTTCAAATTGCCATAGAAACATCTCCTGATGCCCTGAGAGAATGTAGATGTGAATGAAAGTAAGGTGTCGTTTCAACAAAGACACCTCGTCAGTCAGTAATCAAAAATTCGGCGTTAGAAAGAAAATATCTCTTCCACACTGGTGTACATGTAGTGGTTAGCATGTTGGCCTATCACTCTAATGGCCCGGGTTCGAATCCTGGTGGGTGTAAAATTTGGTACTTGATCAAGGGAAGGTATGGACCTACACGGTCGCGCGAAGCGCTGAATAGACTTCATCAAAAGTACTATTCCCTCCGGGTAATGATACAATTTGTGCGCTTTGAGCATGCTCTGTCATGTATATATGCGCGGTACAAGAAAGCTATTGTTATCATTATTATTATAATATTATATTGAGACAGATGAGATGTTATTATAGATATAAGATTTCTGACCTAATCCTTCAATTGGTCCTCCTCGTTCTCGTTAAGACACCAGTATTGAAACCAGCTTTTTCACATCACAAATGAAATAAACTTTGTAAACGTTTCGATAATAATTCATACTTTAAAAAATTTGGTTTGTTCTCAAGGCAAAGTATTCTAAGTATCCTTTGAGGTCTCACTTTACAATAAACAAAAAGTGACGTACCGAATCCATTCGAAGGTGAGCGAAGGGTGATCTCTTTAACCATGTAGAAAGCCTGAAGATCACCCTGCCAGTAAGGTGAAGGTTTCAAGAGAGTCATACTCTTGGTGGATAGAATTCCGTCACTGCCGAAAGAAGAACCAAATGTTTGAGGCTGATATTTGTAAGATCCAGTTTGCTTGCTGGGTTTGTTTAATAAGATATTCTCGCCTGTATAAAATAGAAAAGGAAGAACATATGTCCATAAATACAGCTTTTTTATCTTTAAGAAATACTTTTGCATGTTAAACCAATACGCAACAAGTTTCGAACCTATACCTTCAATTCACGGCATTGATAACTCGGCCACCAATGATTCCCCCAAAAATGTGTATCAGTCATATGTATAAAATAGTACAAATTTGGCGAATAAGGCAAAGAACAAACTCTTCTGGCAAAAAAATAAAGGATTTGTGAAGAAGACGATCAAGTAATTAGAAGTAAGAAACTTTTATATGTTATATGTTATGACTAGGTATTTTTCTGGAAAACAGAGAAACATGTAATAAATACGAAATTATGAACAAATATTTATTAATTTTGTTTCACTTTCTGATTGATATATTGAATTGTATGAAATAACAACAGAATGAAATCAAACACAAACACTACTCATGTGATAAAAGGGCAGGCATATACTACGAAACGTCATAAGTCATAATAAAGAAGTTGTTTCCCAGAAATTATTGTCTCTATTCATTCTATAATTTTAATTTCTATATCATATCCGTATACATATTTCATGTCACAACCAAATTGATAAAATAAAAGTTTAAATCTGGTAATAAAATTGATAAAAAAAAATCAAACCAATTTTATTTTCAGAATTTAAGTTACCATTACAGTTTTGAAATAACAATAAATGATATATACGAACCGTAGATATAGGACAGAGAAACCAGAGATAGCCAAAACATAAAGACTTCCATATTAACACTGATCCGTTCTCCAAAGCAACGCTAAGAACCCTGACAGTTGCGACTAAGCAAGTAAATATTTAATATATTTTGAAATCCAGGGCCAAAAATCAATGCCAGTTAACGGTGTAAACAAGTTCAACTATCATAAACATTGTTAGTGTTTAAAAAATCAATCAAAAAGTCGTTATATCAAATAAACCTTGTATCTTATACAACAAGGGGTATTGACCAGTACTAATGAAGGACAGTTAAAACCAAACTCTTTGTATTCCTTATATTTCTTCATAAGATTATTTTTTTGATAAAAAAATCACGATATAATCTAAAGGCATTCAATTCCCGCTAAGTAAGAAATGTTACTTTATTTTAGTTGTAACGAATAAGAGATAACCTAGATGAATATTCGTGAAATAAGCCGTTGAACTGTAATTAAAAAAAACATATATCAAATCAATAGATTTCAAAAGATAAACGTTCAAATATGATATATTACCTTTTATTATTATTGACGTAGCATAAGGGGACATATACATTACCATAGGCTCATAACACGTTCAACATTGTTTATACATATGCATAAGCTGTTTGATATCTCAAAGTAGTAGTTTTGTGTTTGAAATTGGACTAAATCAGTAAATAAAAAGATGGGCTTCTTGGCACAAAATAACACAGGTACAAATTGTAGACAACCATATCAGCTTATATCAAATTATAGCATTGTAAACATTTGTATAGAGGTACCATGGAAGTCACTTACCTCAGCCATGGTGTAGCTAACTCTACTCAGTGCTCTTAACTTAGTACTCTTTTTTTCCAAGAATTTTATTAAGAAGAAAAGAAAAAAACGAATTCAAGAACAAACCCTACTTAAATCTTCTTCTGAATGATTATTGAAAAGAGTAGGTGAACATAGTAAAAAAGCGATTATTGTAATTACATGTATTCGACTTCATTGTCACTAAAAGCATGTCATTTATTTCGATTTCAGGATGAAGATGAATAAAATTGCTAAATCCAGTTATAGATAGATGTGATTATATTACAATTAAAGAGGTAAAGCAATACAGAATATTGAGTTATCAAATATGAGATTACGTTTTTCTTTAAATCAGTGTAAACGCCTCACTCATTTCCGTATGCTTCCGGAAAGCTAAAGGTTATTCGAATTTGCATTTCGGACTTTTATGAGTTTCCTTGACAGAACAAATACGCTTTTTTATGACTCCATCACTGCACATCTCGTTGACGACGTTGACACGTATCCGTGCATGTGCATGCCTCGTTTTCACTGACTGACATTTCACATATTGTAGTGATGCAAGTTTCTGCCGGAAGCCCAAGAAGAACTCCAATTACTACAGAGGTTAGTGTATGAATTAATGACTTGAAATACCTTTGTGGGTCGAGAATGCATGATCATTGTGTTTGGGAGAATTTTTTTAAAGTCTGAAATACCCTTTCCCCGGCTAAATGAAAGTTTGGGAGAGAGTTATTGACTGGGAATTTTCCAAGAGTAACAAGTACCTCGTCTCGAAAGGGACGCTCAGCACTGAATCAGAGATCTCCTCATTAATGGTCTTGAAGCATGTTATCCCAACAGAGGTAGCGCCTTCATAAATTCCTTTAATAACCTCTGGCCTAATACGAGCGTTACTCGGTACAGAAATATGGCAGCTGATGAGATGCCGTTTCAAAAGTTACCCTTCGAAAAGCATCAAGTATTTCTACATGCTTCGTAAAAGATAAAATTTATCGGAAGTTGTATTTTGAAATCAAACAAGCGTATAGTTTTCTTCAAATAATACTGTCGCATTGCATACAAAGGCCTCGGTGAAAAAAATATAAGTGCCTTTGGTTAGGTTTTTGGTTATTTGTTCGATTTTGTTGTTTGATATTCTTGAGATCATAAGTCTTTTTTGTTGAAATGGGTTTTTTTTATTCATAACCATCTTCTCTGACTTTAATGACAATTACTATGAAAAAATATTTTCTTCGATGTAAATCGGTTAGTTAAAACTTGTAAGACATGCAACTCGAGATTTATATCGTTAATTGTTTTGCTATTTTACAACCAATGTTTAATATAATGATGGTTTTTGGTAATTGTTCGCGTAATAATTGTTTCCGGTACAATTTTTTCAATTTCACAAAGCAAGATATTAATCTATAACTGAAATGAATTGATAAAGATGTTTGACGTACAAAACAAAGAGAAAATTACATTGAGATGAAAAAGTCATATGGATTCATAATTGATAAATCATCGAACAACAATGATGCTGTGTTGTTACGAAACACTATTTCCATTTCTTGCGTTGTTTAAGTTTTTTCAAGCTTTGAGTCAATATTTACGTCACTGTCGATAATAGATCAATAGACGCTTCAGTTAAGAAAGTAGATATATGTTTTCGTAGAGTGGCCATTACTTTATATTTTAGATCTCACACTGTAGCAATGTCATGAGTATCAAGATTTCTTACATTATTAACACTGGCTATACATACAATAATTTTGCATTCCAGTGTTTAAGTAGATTGAGAAAGTAGTATAACATGCACGCATGCACAGCTTTTCAGTGAGGGTGAAATAATGGTTTCATGATTTATTAAAAGCCGAATATCCACTAATGATAACCGTTAACCATTAACGAGTCCGCCTTGCTAATGAGTTATGTGATATGTATTCTCAAAAGGTTTGAACTCATTATTTCAAGACCTTCAACCTGATCATCAACCTGTAATCGTAAATATCCCTGTCTACCTTTTACCTGATACTCCACATTAAACATTTAAAAGCGTCATTATTAACGACCGTCAGTACAGAGGCATAAGGCGATTATAACAGTTGCATGGTTTCTCAATAGAAAGAATCATGCAAAATCTAGAAAAACAACAGATTTCATTAAAACTTTGAAGGATTATGAAGGGGAATTAGCACAATTTTTATTATGATGTACTTCTGTATGTCCTCCCCAATAAACATAAGTTTTTTGCCGAATGTATTATTTTTAAGAGAGTCAAAACAAATCATTACACATCCCGATATTCCGCAGTCGTGCAGGTAATAATAAGGTCTATAGTAAAAATCATTTACAACTACTTTTTGGGAAGACCTTT
Organism: Phorcus lineatus; assembly: GCA_921293015.1. Classification (NCBI taxonomy): domain Eukaryota; kingdom Metazoa; phylum Mollusca; class Gastropoda; order Trochida; family Trochidae; genus Phorcus; species Phorcus lineatus. The sequence continues at coordinate 34,352,448 of OV121097.1, read as the reverse complement.
GCAATATTTGAGGTAAAACAAAAAAACAATCAACTCCTTATTTTGATTTAAAAAAAACCATTATCTTGCAATTGGAAACATTTATTTTCGTTTTCATGAGACGACTTTTTTAAATTCAAAAATGTGTAACTGTTCCTTCAATATCCAATTACACCATCATATATTTATAAATTTTAATCATCAAGAAAAGGTGATTTGGCTTGGTGATCTTGAAATTGTTAAGGATTCTTAACGTTGACACGCGATACATCCATGTTGTGATCTTGAAGAAACATAAAAGTATCTACTGTTTACCAAGAAATAAAATAGGTATCTTAAAATGAACCTTTGATGTCTTATGATTGTTATTTTGGGTGTCACAAAGGTTATAGAGCGTGCAATGCCCTGATCATGCCTAAGTAATATACTTTTTATTAACAGCAGTGAGCATCATAAAAAGTTTTTTTTATAAATACAAAATGTTATAATGATAACACACGAGGTTGATAATATCATATGATAGAGGATTTGTAAAGCATAAATCATTCTTTCTCAAGAAAAGTGAACTAGATTTTGCGGAGTAATTTCATTTACAATACAATATACTAAGGTAAAGATCAAATTTACGGAGATACATTGTTGTGACACTGCCTGGAAATATTCTTTCTTAAAATACCTATTCAAAATTACATTCACAGTTGAAAATCTGTTGATATTTTTACTTGTTTTACAGGTCATACGTAAATGGTTTAGTTTATGTATGGCTCTATAATATTCCCGAATATTTTTCAATCACTTGCAAGCGTTCCCATAACAGGGCAAGTAACTCAAAATTGGGAAGTTTCATTTATAAGATGGATTGTCGTGATTTTTTGGCCTAAAGGGCGAATATTTTCAAAGGTTGACCTGTTTCGTTTGTTAATGCGATACTTGAGAAAATATGACATCACTCAAAAACATTCACAATGATCGGTTTAACAGAATGAACCTTATCGTTCCTATGTTTTATAAACATCAACAGAGAGAATTGTCAAAATAAAATTGTAGCAAAACATAAAAAAACAAGATTCGTTCATAGTCATCTCTTTATCGTGAAAGGTGATGGTGGAGTACTACTCAAATCCATAACGTATTTGCTTTAGAAAATTTTTTTTTATCAAAAATACATAAGACTTTGATATTCTTTACAAAGGGTTTTATTACATAACCATGTCATGTTACGATAGTTAAACGTAATGAAATACAATGAATTCCGTATTGCACTCCTCAATCCGTATTGCACTTTTCACGGAACTACTTTCTCGGCGAGAGAGCTGTCATGTCAGCTATTTTAAGAATTTAGGTTGGAGAAACCCCATATTAATAATGTAAACAAACGCACATAATATTTGATTCATACATCATTGAGGGTTTTTATCAGAATAAATTTACATATAGTGATTCAGATTCTGAGTGAGAACTGTCATTTCCTCTCGTAGAACTGTTCTGTAATGTCATTTCCCCGTGTTCACGTTTGTGAACGAACTTTGCCGAATGTCAACGAATATTTCAAGTTATGAATGTTTATATTGTATTCGAATGAAATGTTGATATACATGTAAGTGACATGCACGTGTTATTTGAGAAATTTGAAACATGTGAATAAATATTGTGCGTCCGTTTCTTTTTCAAATATTCTTCACAGTTTTGTGTGCACTTTTTTGCCAAGTGACGTCATAGATGGAGGAATGTGATGACATCATATTTTGTGAAAGGGTTGGCGGAGTTATTTCTTTAGGTCAAGATAACACGTAAACACTTTTCCGTTTTCGGCTTTATTTGAAAGAAATTAAACGATAAAAGGGTATGTAATAAATATAGAATGTCATTCTATTGCATTTTTCCGTTTGTATTGAACTCTTAGATGTCACGAAAATGCACTAGAATGACGTTCTATATATATATATATATATATATATATATATATATATATATATATATATATATATATATATATATATATATATATATATATAGTATGAGTATAGCTATGACTATAGCCAGACAGGGGTCAAGTAAGGTAACCTTTTACTCTATTTGGGAACGAAGCTAAGAAGCACAATTAAATCTTTTAGTGGGCCTCTGGATGTTTGTAACCGTACTCAGAATTTCATCGTGTATAACTGAAAGGTGAGATCCGAATGACTGAAATGAATGAATGAAAGGTGTTCCTGTTTTCAATGAGATTTTTCCAACGCTACGTAATGCCATTCGAATTGATATTATAATGTGTAATTCAATTTAAATAAACGTATGCGGGTAGAAGTAATAGTTTCGAGCTGATGCAAATGAGATTGAATGTCACAAGGCTTTTCTGGCTGGTGTTGTTGATAAATACTAATTTGTCTAATAAAGCAAATGTTGAAATATGATGGAGAATCAATTTTAGTTTGAATAAAAGATCATATACCGAGGCTGGTAAACGCCCATTGGCCAAACGTATTTGTAGAAAGCTATTTATCCGTTTTGATAATAAGAAAACCTTGAAAAGCCACCGAAAAACTTCGAAATAGCTACTTGAATATGTTACTTCGACGTGGACTCTGTAGAACAATTATCAGTTCATTTTTGTCTCCAACTCTCTGAACTCTGTTCGATAAGTAACTGATTGTTGAGCTATTGGTTTTCTACTTGTCAAAAAATCAATAATAAACATTGCATTGTTTGAGTTAGAAATTATAGATCACAAGAATGATAAGATTTATGGATGATCAACTTCTTTACGTTTTTCATGCTCATGTTCATTATGATGTTTTTGTTAAGTATCATATATATATATATATATATATATATAGAACGTCATACTAGTGCATTTTGATGTTTTGTATTGAACGAGAAGATGTCATGGGAGCAGAGAAACAACGAGTTCGAAGAACGAGTTGTTTCTATGCTCCCATGACATTTTCGAGTTCAATACAAAACATCAAAATGCACTAGTATGACGTTCTATATTTATTATATACCCGATCTTAATTAACAAAAATATGTTTTATAAAAAAATAAAAGGTTGCGTAGCGATACACATTTTCACGTCATACATACTTCCGCGTTGAGGTTACCTTGACATTGGTATTAGTACGCCGATGACCGAATAACGCAACTGACCTGAATGCCACATTCCTCCGCATGACGTCAAGTATAGCAAGTCCGACTTTCACATCTTACAATAACAACAAATAGATAAAAAGAAAGATAATTTGAACAAATTCAGATTTGATCAAGATTTGATCAAGCTATTTTGATTATAAACAATCGTGTAGAAGTCAGTGACTTTTAAAGTTCAAGGTCATTTTTTAAATTTTCAAATACGTTGTCGTTTTGGCGAAATGTACTGGAATCCTGGAACACTTATTACGGGCTGTATAAATGTGATGGAAATAAAATAGGGGATATTTTGACGGAACCGCTTTGGCTAAATCATCAGTTTGTTCATCCAGATTTTATTATTAAGTCTTGGTTTTCTAAAGGAGTCTGTAATATTAGAGATATATGTGATTCTAAAGGTATATTGTCTTTTGAACAATTAAAAAATAAATATGATTTGAAGGGCACTATATTACATTACAATAAAATGTTATTAAATATTCCTATCAAATGGAGAAAAGTCATCTCTGAGGAACATTATATCAAAGAAAATATTAGTATTTCAGAAGCATTAAGAAATATGCTAATACCTCATGGTTGTAGATACTTTTATGACATCTTGATAAAGAAAGACAATCTACCAAAGGTCTGTGTTAAATGGCAAACCCAATTTCCTGAAGGTATTAACTGGAAAGATGTATTTACTAGATTTAGAAAATGTACAAAAGATGTTAAACTGATTGATTTCCAATACAGATTCATTCACAAGAAGATTTACACTAAGCGTGAGTTGTTGTACATGAAAATTGTTGACGACGATATATGTTCGTTTTGTATGGAAGAGAAAGAAAATGTAGAACATGTGTTTTATTATTGTAAGCATATCAAAACCTTTTGGTCTCGATTAGAAATGTTGTTAAAAGACAAAATACCCGATTTTGTCTTCACTAAGTTTATAGTTTTTTTTTGGCTCTCAAGACTCCAATTACCTTTTTAACCATATTATCCTACTGGCTAAGAAATACATACATAACATGAGTATTAGAAGGGAAATTCCTACATTTCAAATTTTTTACAAATCTCTAAAAGAGATAATAAAAGTAGAAAAATATATTGCAACAAAAAACAACAAATACTTTATATTTGAAAAAAAATGGAGACCTTTGGTTAAAGATTTGCTTAGGTAGCACCTGTATTTTTATATGATTATAGACCATAAATATTAAGAATGAGAAAGATCTGTAATACCAGTCTATTTGTACATTATGAATGACAAGTATTAATATACCATGTAGAAATGATACAAGTAAGGTTTAGTTGAATGTATGTAACGACATGATGACAATGATCTTGGAACTGAATAAAAATATACAAAAAAAAAAAAAAAAATACGTTGTCGTCAGGCTCGCGCCGTCAGTTACTCGGGGTCACTGTTGAAGATAACACGTCTACGCTTTCGCTGCTGATTTTCATGGTTCATGGTTTTTGTTTATAATTGTAATCAAATCATTTGGAAATGAAAATCTTGTTTTATAAGAGCTTTAGTGCAACTCTCGCAAACTGGGAATCCCAATGACCTAAATGAATATCTATAAATAGCTGCTTCGGGAAATCCGGGAAGTCCCAAGGTTCAGAAAAAGTAGAACCGGCAGGGGTGCAATACGGAATCTCGAGTGCAATACGGAATTTGAACACGGATTCCGTATTGCACCCTTGTATTACTATCCTAAGTTTACATGGGTATATAATAAATACATATCCAACTACTCTTTACTACACATTTGCTTGACAACAGGTACCCATACCGAAACGTCGCTCTCATACACTTAGTTTGGAGATAAACCTAGTGTGTTTGAAAATCAGAGACATGTTATACTGGATTGATAGTAAGGAAATTTTAAATTGAAACCTCACGCTGCGCTGCGCGTTCGTTTTCAATTTAAAATTTACTCGCTATCCATCCATTATAACATGTCTCTGAGTGTCAAACACACTAGGTTTATCTCCATTCTACCATGACGGTTTTAATGCTGAACTCTTTTTCATAGCAAAATGCAAAGTGTAAAATGTTCTGACTTCCGGAGACAAACATGAACTCGTCTGCATCGGGGATTTTGTGTCCTTGTATTGAACTAAAATTAAACCGTTAACAAAGTTAAACCTATTATAGCGTGTTCACTGGTTTTGTTATGTATGTAGTACGAATGTAAATATCAAATCGTTTAAAAAGTCTGTTTTCTTGTTTTGATAGGAAACAAAGACCGCAACACCCCTATGACGCTAATAGATGACTCTAATAGTAGACCACTATGACGTCGTAATAGGCTTTATGACGTCAGAAGCGCTCCCGAAATGACGTCATTGTTTTGTCGCCGCATTCGAAGGAATGATGTTGCATGCCCAGTAGCGGAAAGCTTAGTTTACGAAAAGTTTTCACTCAAACTCATTATTTTGTACAAAATATGACCTAAAATAAAAACGATTTGCTCTCCGTGTAAACACACGAACACAAATACGGTTATTTCCTTTTGGAAAGATATTAGTCCCACTTGCAAGCTGAATATCGACTCTGAAGTTACAAGTCGGATAAGTCAATGCATGTAGTAATACATTCTACCATGAAAGTGCTGGATACTCGATTCTGATTGGCTGTTTTGTCCGACTCAGAGGGTATCAATTCACGATTGAAGTTGCTCTGTTTACCTGAATTCAGTTTACACTGTATTAATACATACATTGACTTCCGCCTATCCGACTGGTAACTTAAGAGTCGATATTCCGCTCGCAAGTGGGATCAATCTCTTTCCAAAAGTAATTTATCGTATTTGTTATCGTGTGTTTACACGGAGAGAGCAAATTGTTTAAATTTTATGTCGTATGTTGTACAAAATAAGAAGTTTGGGTGAAAAATATCGTAAACTAAGCTTTCCGCTACTGGGCATGCAGCAGCATTCCTTCGAATACGGTAACAAAACAATGACGTCATTTTGCGAGCGCTTCTGACGTCATAAACCCTATTACGACGTCATAGTGGTCTACTGTTAGAGTCATCCATTTGCGTCATGAGGGGTGGCGCGGCCTTTGTTTGCTATGAAAACAAGAAATAAAGACTTTTTAAATGATTCTATCTTTACGTTTGTACCTCATACTAGTACGAGCTGCGCGTTCGGTTTCAGTTTCAAATTTACTCGCTATCAATCCAATATAACATGTCTCTGATTTTCAAACACACTAGGTTTATCTCCTAATTGAAAACAGATTTCGGGTAAACAAAGCGACTTCAATCGTGAATTGATACCCTGTGAATCGGAGAAAATTAACAGCCAATCAGAATCGAGTTTCCAGCACTTTCATGGTAGAATGAATTACATCATCTTGCCATTCATAAAGAAACGCAGGCCTCCTTAAGTCAATAGCAACGGGGACATATGAAAGCGGTTAACATCTGCAATCTGCCATTGGTTAGTCAAAGAATGAATATCAACAGTCAGAAACATAAGAAGGTATATCGTTAATGTTTCACGAGTTAGCTTTGATAATGTTTTCTTCACACTTAAAGTGTCTCTACACTTCTTTGTCACCGAGTACGTCGTTTCAAGTTTCTACCAATAAATGTGAGGATTCTCCAAAGGTTTGAAAACATTATATATATTTTATATACCATCAAATGAAAATGAAGCTTGACTGAAAAGTCGTGTCTTGTTATAAACTTGATACTCAACATTAAACATACGCCGTAGGGCGATGACAATAGTTGACTCCTCTATTAAACAAACGAAACATTTAGAAAAAGCAACAATTGTCCTGAACGAACCTTAAAGAGCGACTCCGTGAGTTGTTGGAGACGTATATGCCATACTTTATCAATGGTGTAAATCGATGGTAAGGTATCGGCTTTTACCAAAAAGACACATTTTAAAGCTTGTTGGGTTTTTTACAGTAACAAAAGAAGAATAATGCAAAACGTCGAAATTATGATCGAAAACTGGACAGTGGCGCGCGTCAAATAATCAAACGTTATTTTGGAAACTTACCTAAAACAGCCAGGAGGGTAGTTAGGAGTTGATAGTGTGTTGATGTGAGTTATGTAACTAGTATCCATTTATATTGGACGTGATATCTATTCCTCTGTGCATGTATAACCATATTTCTATATTTTCATGGAAAACCAGTATTTGTCATCTATATGTATTTCAGAGATGAAAAGTTAAGATGTTTTGATTTTACATTTTTACATAGAAATCCTGAATACAGCTCGTGACAAGAAAAAGTTACCTCCTCTAGTTCCACGCGATATAGAGAGGGCTCATCGGATCTCTACTCGGAAGACCGACTCACCGAGGCCAGTTATAGTGAAGATGCAACACTGGGAAGACAAGTGGCACTCCGTTAAGATGAGGGAAATTCTTAGAGAACAGAACATTGATATCGCCAACGATCTGACTACAGCACAAAGACAACAGTTGTACAGACAACGAACGAAGCACCCTGATAGGAGATTCATCTACAAAGGAAGCAAACTTATGAATGTGCCCAAACAGGTAACAAGTGAGTCAAATAGTGCACAAGCCAACGCAGGGCCGAGTAGGAAACAGAGTCGTGGACACAGATCAGATCTTCGTCGTTCAAACAGAAACCAGCGCAGTTAACGACATGGCCAGGGTCATCAAGATTCTACGAAGCAGCAACGGAACACTGAATTAAGGAACGATTACCATACATACTTATACAAGTTTGCAATATTCATATTTTGGAATGTGTCTGGTTTGGAACAGAAATTACTTGACAATAATTTTATAGAATATATTAAGATATTTGATATAATTGGTTTCACCGAAACATGGTGCAATGAAGCCAATTTCAAGGAATATTTTCCAGATTATTTATCAATTAACAAACATGCAGATATCAAATTCTGGGAGGCTCTCTGGTGGAATTACAGTATTGATTAGAAATAAATTTAGAGAGTTCATAAAATCGCAGATAATAAGCGAAACTAGCATCTTCATAGTGTTTAACAAATCATTATTTGGCTTTGAAAATGATCTTTATATGCATGTTCATATATTCACCCAGAAGCATCTACTTGGTATACTCAATCTCATCTAGAATGTAAAAATGGAATTACAATTTTCCAAGATAGCTTATTAGATATATTATCTGGATTACCAGATGTTTACATCTTGTGCGGGGGGGATTTTAATGCAAGAACTGGGACAAGGTCGGATTTTATTGAAGATGATATACTAGACTACACTGAAAATGGAAATAATGCATTTATTGAAACTATTTCAGATTGCTTCGATCTAAAACGTTTCTCCGTTGACAAGATAGTAAACAACTTCGGTAAATATTTACTAGATTTATGTTCTGTACTAAATATCCATATCATGAACGGGCGATGTGGCCCTGACTCAGAAACAGGAAATTTTACATATATCGGTTCTAATGGTGCGAGCGTGATTGACTATATAATATCATCTACAGCTTTATTTGACTTTGTTAATGACTTCGACATACCATCCAGAGCTGAGTCATCCCATCTCCCGGTCACGCTGAAATTACGAGCGCTTCATACACAACAAGACGATGTGTGTGGTACTGAGAGTAAGACTGGTTTTAAGTTTATCTGGGATATGGACAAATTGGAACAGTTTAGACAAAATCCTTTATCTGACGAGGTACAGGAACTCTTTGATAAATCAGTAGACAGCGCATTTACGTGCATTGATAGGAGTATTAAATACATTAATGAAGCACTGGGTCTAGGTGCGTCTGATATGAAGAGAAATATTAGGAAATCAAAACCAGTTGTAAATGAGTGGTTTGATACAGAATGTAAACAAGTGAAAATTGATCGCTGTAGATCGCTGAACAAATTCAGAAAATACAAAGATTCTAGCTCACTTAATAAGTATAATAAGATAAGAAATGAATATAACGTCTTGTGTAAACGAAAACGCATAGAATATTATAGAAGTAAACAATTGAAAATTTAAAATAGGATTAATGATTCAAAAATATTTTGGAATGAGTTAAAACGTCTTACTCAAAGCCTATGCAGACTAATAAAATTGACACAAAACAATGGTTTGATCACTTTCAAAGTTTATTTTCGAGTGAAAACCGAAGAGAAGGTGATACTAATGAAGGCGAATCTGATGCTAATCTCCTACATTCTGACGTAAATTATGAACTAACAGAACAGATTCTTGATTCACCCATAACAAGAGAGGAAATATTAGAGAGTATACATAACCGTAAACTAAACAAATCTCCAGGAATAGACAATGTGATACCTGAATTGTTTAGATATTCGGCTGACATTTTGATTGCATATCTAGAGTTATTTTTCAACTTGATACTTGAAACAGGTAATTTTCCGAAAGAATGGTCATTGGGAGTAATCATCCCACAGGAATGGTGATTGAAACAAAGAAAATAACTATAGGGGGATAACACTTCTCAGTGTTTTCAGCAAAATTTTTACTTTAATTATCAATAAGAGTTTGTTATTCTGGGGAGAGACAATGGATAAACTTACTGAATGTCAAGCAGGTTTTAGACAAGGATCCACAACCATTGATAATATGTTCGTCTTACAAAGTATTGTCCAGAGATGCCTGAATGTTAAAGGTGGTAAATTTTATGCTTTGTTCGTTGACTTTGACTCCGTGAACAGAAATAAATATTGAATATTCTAAACGTGCGTGGTCTTAGCCCAAAAATGTGCAACCTTTTAATAACTATGTATGAAAATGTAAAAGCATGTGTCAGAAATAATAACATTTTATCAGAATCCTTTGAGATACAAATTGGTGTTAGACAGGGTTGTCCTTTCTTATTTTCCTTCTATATTAATGAGTTAGACAGCCAGATCGAAATTAATTGTTCACATGGTATACTGTTACATCCAGATGTTTTGCAACTATTTCTTTTACTTTTTGCTGATGATATCGTCTTGATATCAAGTACTCTGATTGGTTTACAAAAGCAAATATATGAACTTGAGAATTTTTTTAAACAGTCAAAATTAACAGTAAATCTAGAGAAAACAAAGGTAGCGGTGTTTAAAAATGCTGGAAAACTAGCAAAAAATTAAAGATGGTTCTACAATAATTGCAAACTTGAAACTACAGATTCTTATAAATATCTTGGTGTATTTTTCACAAGTCATCTATCATGGTCATTGCATGTAAATTATGCAGCTGTGCAAGTAAAAAAAGTATTGCTAGGAATTCTAAGACAACTACACATCCTAGGAGATCTCAATATGAACTCATTCTTCAAAATATTTGATGTAAAGATAAATCCTATTATTTTATACGGGGCAGAAATATGGGGATTAAATACATTTGTTAACCTAGAAAAGGTACATCTTTCTGCCTGTAAAAGATTTTTGGGTGTTAAACAGAACACTCCGAGTGTCATGATTTATGGAGAATGTGGCAGGTTTCCTTTATATATCTATTCCTATTGTAAAGTAATTCGGTACTGGATAAAACTATTATACATGCCGTTGTACCGCCTGCCAAAGAAATGCTATACTATGATGCTTTTATTTGATCGAAATGGATATAAAAACTGGGTGTCAGATGTAAAGAAGTTATTGTTCTCAATTGGTTTTGGAAATATTTTGGAAACTGGAATATATCCCGAATTCGTAAAATCATTTACTCAAAGACTAAAAAATATGTATTTTCAAAATTGGCAAGAACAAATATTAACTTCCAGCAAATGCGACACCTACGTCATGTTTAAAAGCAATATCCGTACCTAATACTACCTATCTTGTTTGAATGTTAAAAAGTATAGAATCAGCTTAGCACGTTTTAGATGTTCTTCGCATGAACTGTTTATTGAGAAAGGTAGATATCTAAATATAAGGAGAGAACATAGATTCTGCAAATTATGCCGGTCGAATGAAATTGAAAATGAATACCATTTTTTACTTGTTTGTCCTACTTACAGTAACATTCGAAACAAATATATCAAAGAAAAATACTATGTACACCCAAATATGTTTAAATTCTCCAAAACTTTTAAACAGTTTAAATAATGAAGAAATTGAAAACCTGTCTATGTATATATTTTACGCATCTGTAAACAGAAACCGAATTGTTTCATAAAGATGAAATATGTATCAACAAATGTAAATGTAATGTACTATAGGCCTGAGGCCTTCTGAGTACGGAATAAAGAATATATATATAAATAATAATAATAATATATTTCAATAACTAAAAAGAACGGTAAGAAAAAACTTTTTGGTACCTAATAAATTCAAATAACATTAAGGACTTCATAAATGTCATTCACTGTCTGACTGGGAATCAATCATTCTGATTCGTCGCCGTTTGGGCTGTGGCTCATTGTGACTTGTTATCGTACAGTTCATGTTGATAGTTACATTACCCAGTATTCGGGTCGAGGCTGTGGTAGAGCAAGATGAACTTGTGCTGTGAAATTCCTTCGGTGTGGGTTTGAGAATCTCAAATCCCTCAATTTGACGGAGTGTTTCTTCTATATCCTCTGAAAAGAAGTCATTTAAGTTGTCTTCTGGAAAAGTGTTCTCGGGTTCAACGGCCTTGTTGTTGTCAGGGTTGGTATTAGAGAGTTCGGACAGCATTGATGACCTTTCTCTTTATTGATCAATGGATGTAGAACTGTAAGATTTTATTGAGTTTGCATTCCTGTGGCCAGTAACCTGCATTATCTGTGTCGGGGCGAAACCTGAAGACGAGTTGTCATAGTTGTCTTACGGGCTGAGTGATTAACTTTTCTGCCACATATTCCGGCCTCTTCACACATCTTCATCAAATTTCCAATCTTGTTTTTACCAAGGTTTTTTCGACTGTACCAAACATCATTGGCATTTTGATTAACAGAAAGGTAGAAAGGAGAATCCGGATTCATGTTAAGATCCTGTGGACGTCTGTCTCTGTCCTCCTTGAATGCCGCAACTGGACACCTGGCGCTGTCTGTAAATAAAAAAAGTGATTAGATCTAAATCAAACATCACAAATCTGAATAGTTTTATGATAAAACAGAATATGTTGTAACATGGTAAATATTGTGGGATAAATATTGAACTGTGTTATTTATATGTGTATAAAACGTTAATAGAATACTCAGAAATGATACAACATACATATATTTTTTTATTGTAAACGTTTTTCTCATGTTTTAGGGATCAGTACAGTATTTGATACATAAATATAATATTTTCTTACCCAAACGGGCACAAATATGCCGGGTGTTTAAGTTTTCATAATGGTCAAGGGAATTACAGTTTTTCTAAAAATAACTCGAGATCTGATTGGCTGACAAAACTTTTTCTATTCATTCGTTCAGTGAGTCGAGCGTACCCGTGTCACAGAGACTTCAAAACATTTTTTAACTTTAATTTTCTTTGTCAATGTAAAATGTTTCATATTGTTTGTTTTACTATTTCGTTCATCTAGGATTGTCTTGCTTAATGTATAATCCACAAACATTTAGTTAATTGCAGAGACTACATTTAACTGCGCCATGACATAATCGTTGTTCGTCGCGCATGAATACAAAGATCGAGTTTAATTGCAACTCGCCTTCATGAAGGTATTTTCCAAAAGTATCGTAAATATTCTTAGATTTGACTTGGGTAAGAAAAAGAATAACCAACTCGAAGTTCGGAATTACGGTTTATCTGTCCCTCGTGAATTATTGGGATAAATTCCTCGCTAGAGCTCGTAATTTATAACAATAATCCACTTAGGACAGATAAACCGTACTTCCTCGCATCTTGTTGATTATTCTTATAATAAGACATTCTTTGCACCTTGTAAAGCAAACATTTTGGGCTGGAAGGCACGTGTCCTGGTTTTTGTTGCACGCTCAGTGAACTGTAGGTATTCTTCTCCATTTGATGTTCTTGATAGCTCTACATCTCCCCACCTCATGTCGATGTGTTCCTGTCGACTGCGCAGACCAAAGTGGACGATGTTATTCCACCAGATAATGTTTATAAGCGAGTTTGGGTAACCTGAAACATAAATAGTCGCTTGTCTAAGCAAACATTAATTGTTTTTTTAGAAAAAACATATATTTTAAAGCCCGAGTATTTGACTGATAAGAGTTATGCCCCTTTCATTGAACGCATCAACAAAGTGCTTAAAATGTTGGGGGTTTTTTAATATTAACGAAAAACATCTTCTTTCGAATTAAGTCGGTTTATTGAATGTATAAATGTAAGGATGCATAAACTAAGATCAAAGTTGTTTGTTTCGGGGACATGAACTTAATGTTTAAGAGGTAAGGTATTGACATATGGCTTTAGAATAGCTTAACTTATTTTTTTAAGATTTAAAGTTGAATATGTATTACTTCTTTATATTCCATTTTAATTGATTTATGCTATTTATAATGTCTTAAAAGAACAGGTTCACTTATTAACGGTTGTCAAAAGCTAATATCGATCCGAAACTTTAAAGTAGGAATTTAAAGCTTTCTTGGGTTGCGATGAAAAACCTTCCCAATGGCATATGATTGGCAACTTATTTCATTTTTATGGAGACTTATAACTTGGTAAACGTAAAGTGGAGAATTATTGTGTCATGTTATGAAAAGTAAGTTTTCAGGAACAATGTAAGTTGAAAATAATTTAATTTGAATATAAGTCTTCATTTAAACCTGGAAATAATGATTATTACTAAGTTTGCCGAGTGATAAATTAACTCACTCTTGATTATTCGTAGAGTGGAACTGGCAAGTTGCTTTCAGGCAGCAGCTTTCTCCAATAGTTGTTGTTGACCTCAGGTTTATCGTCTGTTTCCTCCCACTGGCGACGCTGTAACTGCTAGTTTGGAGGGTTTCACATATCATTTAAGTCATACATTTGAACGACAAACCTATGTCGTCAAGGACAACCCTCACGTGGTTAGCATTTTAGCAAATCAACGATCTTGAATAATAAAATGTCCTTATTTGGTGGGTTCTTCTCAGTAAGCATTTTTTTTCTTTAAGATTTTAGTTTGTTTTCCCGAGGACAGCTCCTACAGAAAAGCAAACTTGTGCACACGGTCTTATCAGCCTACCTACGAAATTAGCATACCGATTTTGCCCCTTTGCAAGTGTTCCTAATAACCTCAGTCGTCTTTAGAGCCGCTGTCTACGTTGTTGAAGTCTGATATGTAAAACTTTTAGTAACGGTGTAATATTAAAGTGAATTACCGTGTGATGTTGAATAAATTATTTTGACAAAATGAAGAACTAGTCGCGATTTTTTAAAGTGGACAAGTGCGTACGTCAAGTGGCCAAACATAAGTTTGGAAACTTATTTAAAGCAGACAGAATAATAAAACTTAGGTCAAAATATTGTTGTTATGGGTTGAATAATAAGCATTCTTGAAAAATAGACGCGTGATTTCTGCAAAACCACAAGGCCTTTATTAACTGAAAATGATGATTAATATTTTTGGGGATGAATATTTGACATTTCAAATTGATATTTAGACTTTTCATTAAAGTCAGGCCCTGTGGCACAGAATATGAACGAGTCTTACTCGTGTGCTCCATAACTCATTCGAAAAAAAGAATAGATAGAAGAATAGATAACCAAAAAAATACTGTGTACCACGTGAGTGTGTCAGACGTTAGAGTATATTATTTGACAGTTTTATGACCGTTTGTTTTATGAGCCAATTGAAAGGCAACTCAAGATAAACTAGAACGAAAGGTAAGGGCTACAATAAGCCAAGACATTAAAAGATTGTTATATGAATTTTCCTGAACATTTGCAAAGGACACAGAATTAAGCACCTCATGTAACAAACATTAAGTTGATTTTATAATTCACTTTATTATCGTCCAATTACACCTTATTTTTAATTATTATTTGAATTATACGTTAATCACAAAACTGTCAAAACAATTTATTTCCTCAAATAATTTCAAAATATCAATGTGACAATTTAATGTCATGAACATTTCAAACGGTATTAAAAACAATTTGTTTTGCGTATTTTTGACAGTTTTAATAATATTCCCATCGATATCAAAGACATATTACTTTTGATAAAATCAATGAAATGATTATAGATACCTTACGTGTCGGTCTCAGTAACAGTGATACAAGTTCATCCTTTTAACGAATTCTAGGCCCAAGATTTTCCAGAAAATTTGTCGATTCAGGGCCTTTTTGATGGTCACTTACAAGCGTTGAATTTTTCGGCATCAGAGTTTGCATGTTTAGAATATCCGCACAATATGTAAGAAATGGATCGCAATTATATTTTCAAGCATTAAGCAAAGATTATTCACAGCATATACAAGATCGTGTCGATTTTAGTTAGTAAAATAATTTCTGTTAAACAGAGCAACTTCAATCGTGAATCGGAAAAAGGCTCTCTTTATTAGTCTGAACATAAAAATTGTAAATGTGTTATTCTAACCATGCATATTGTTAAAAATTATGTTTAAGTGATGTTTATGTTTAAAAATAAGTGAAAGTAAAGTGTCTTTTCATGTTAATTTCCTCAAAACAAAATGGCGGACAATTGGTGATAAAAGGACAGTTCTGTCGGGTAAGTCTTTTTGCAAAGAAAGTATCTTATCAGTACAGAATTGTGATATAACCCTGTTAAACATTGTACTTAGGGTAACAGTCAGGTTGATTTAGAGTTCACAAGTAGATAATTTAGAGCGCGTACTCGGTTAAATAAACAACCGATACGACTGGCGTCCAGGCATAACAAGGCAAGGTATTAAAAGAAATCCCCGCATCAAGGGCCGATGTGTTACTCACACTGTCACACGTGTTAAACGTAATGGCAATTAAAGCTGGATGTTCTCAAACTGAAAAAAAGGCCAATAGCCTAACCTGTGTTACGGATTCTGAAACTCGCGATCGAGACTTTCCCGATTTTAATAGGCTTTTGAAGACCTACCAAACTATAATCTCGTTTATTCCAACTACACTGAGGATTAAAATTTGTATTATAGCCTACGATTGTGAAACAGGTTAATCGCAGTCAAAAGCCATATAGTTCTTCAATAATGTTTAATTTGATGCATATTTCGAGGTAAACAAGTAATTTTTTTGCCTAAATGGTATTTAGTTGAATAACGAAAGCTCACTCCGTGTTTTTGCCTCTAACGGTTATATGATTTAAAAGAATTAGGTGGAAACTTCGATCAAGTTACTCATTTATTACATAGATCTAACACAAAATATTTATTAGGCCTATATATATATATTGTCGGTATCCCAAAGGACGTGTGTATAAATCCTTGCTATCACATTGGGTTGGTGACTGAATTATATATTTTTCAAAGTAATAAATCAGTCTCTAAAAATAACATTATGTGGCAGGGTCAATAATTTGAATTGTATATAATTTTATTTAAAAATATGTGAAGTGTACATAATTGTTTGTGATCTTTTTGATGAGAAATACTTTCTCATTAGATAAAGTTAATCTAAACATTTTAAATAATTATTTTACATTAAACATTTTATATTATAACATAGCTCTCTAAACAACAATTTAATCTTAGTGTAACCTTAAGTTCAGCTCTACTAACTTGCACTGCATGCTTTTCACATTGCAATCTATTCCCAAGCTGCCCCTTGCTCAGGTTCTTCATGTAAGTTCTATTGTTTGGAGTTCAGCCAAGCGTAGCATTGTCTTTATAAGGTTCATGTAAATTATATTTCATTGGCAATATTAGAAGTTGTATGGGTCAGTCACTTTGACCATGTGAGGATCATCTTGTTATTCATAAGGATCGAGACCATGGTGGTCTGGAAGTGTTTTCATTTTGAAAAGGTTAGTTATCTCTAGTCTTGTGTATATATTTGGTGTTGTATTAATATGTATTTCATAGTTGGTTATCATATCGGCTATAGTTAAATTATGTTCATTATTCATTACATCTCATGTGTAAATAGTGTGTGTTGATAACTCACAGTACAGTGAGTTATGATAGTTTATACATGAAGAGAGTAGCTCTCAGTTAGGTGAGTTATTTAGATCATTCTACACTTGAAGTTTATATTTACTTTATGCTTATAGTCAAAGATTGATCTCACAGTACAGTGAGTTCTGTGGGTGTCCTATCCCTATTATATTATTATAGTTATCTTAGGTTTATTATATATTTGAGTATGATACAAATCAGTAAGTTTAGTTTCTATATAATTAATATATCAAGAAGTATCGTTACTAGTATCATTATAATCATTATCATAAGTGAATTTGTGAGTGAATGTGGTAAGTGTGATTGGTTATATATGTGGTTGTGCAGTACTTTTACCGTAGTTACTCTTTAATTATTTGTATATATCAACATCTGCATACGGTATTTATTCATCCTTCACATGACGTAGGCTACGGCGGTGGCATCACACATGTATGCAGGAGCACGGGTTAAACCCACCTGGTACGTTATGCTCGATGTTATTGTCACTTATCAAGTTGTACTACCTTATGAATATCTATCATGTCTTACGTCGTGATTTATATTATTTAATGAAGTATATGCATGTGTATCATTGTAACTAATGCTCTACCGAGTGTTATCATTATTATCTATTTATAGCTAGTATCATTAACGTTAAATATGCGTATTTATTCATTACGTCATTTACTTGAAATAAGCAACTTGAGTATTTACTGTATGTCGATGGTACATATATCTATTTACCATATTGCATATTCAATAATTGCGAGTTTGATTTAAAGTATCAATGTGTTTAACATGTCATGTATATTATATATTGAATGAAGATTTATATTGTTATTTTAACATGTTTCAGGCTTAGACTATTGCACACAGATGTAATAAAGTCCATGATTGAACACCACCCCAGTGGCTTTGTGGTTATTCTCGCGAAAAACCCGCCTAACGCTGCTACATTTTGGAGCCCCCAGTGAGTATTCATGGACTGGACGACGCCATACGTTAGCCTGCCTTTGACTACGATAACTGTCGACCACCACCACAACAACTTCGCCAACCTTTCACTCGGTGACAAGACTGCTTTGAGAATTTTCATTTATTTATATTTGTGACTTTGAATACATATGGACACTTGTGTGACCCTCAGTGCCTTTGGACACTTGTGTGACCTTGACCTTCCTTCGATGTTCTGTCATATGACCTTGATGATTTGATGAATTGTGAAGACCTGTGTTCATTCATAATTTAAACTCTACTATACCTGTTTATACCAGATATTGTAATTGATTTGTATGGTCATTCTTTTGTCGTTCCATTGTATACATGATGATGTTAGTTTCATATTCACATGTTGGTACCCTTTAGATAAGTGCTCCGGAGCTGGTATTATTTGTACTTAAGTATACACATTTGCCTGCTGTTTCATTTATTTCCCCCCCGTGGGGCTCCCGGGTAAGAATAGGGCCTCGGTATCTCCATGCCTGTCGTATGAGGCGACTAAAATGGGGCGGTCTGTTTGCCGTGGACTGCGACCTGTGTTGATGGAGGAAGGGATTCTGGTGGTTGAGGTTGGTGTATGCCTGAGGGTGTGCCCTCCAACACATCACTTCGACCCTAACTTCTTCTAGACAGGCGGTCAGATGGGCCCGATCTGATCAACCGGCTGGTCATGCCAAGCCCTTGATGTTAATTACCTACAAAGTTTGCTTCTCCAAATTCTATTTTCTAAACACTTAACAATCAATAGCTTTTCTTATTACCTAAACTTTCTATAGCTTCATCCTTTTTTCTATATCTCAGTTATTAAACTTTTCAATTTCAACTCAACCTTTTATGCTAACGCCAAGAAGGCGGTGGCCAATGGGTCAATCCAGTGTAGCATTGGCAACGCTATTATTGGAGTATGCCCGGGCTGTAGCCCTGATGTCAGTCTGTTGGAAACCCACAGACATTTGGCATCCCCTTTGTTGGACTCCGTGGTGGGTGGGGAGCAGGTCTGGCGAGACACCTTAAACCAACATGACTACCCAAAAAAAGCGCAAGTCTGAGGAAGTACTTCAGTCCTCATCTTCGGATGAGGGATCAAATCTGAACTTATGGCCAAGATTCATTGTGATGGAGGGTGGCAGTAATGGTGGTGAGCCACTTAAACTCAATCCCTTCGCCATTGAAAAAGGAGTTAAAGGAGTTGCTGGTACGGTAAAAAACATTACTAAACTTCGCTCTGGATCTCTTCTGATTGAATGTTCAACCAAACAACAATCTAACAATCTTCTCAAACTTACTAACTTTGCTGGGGTGGCTGTCAAAGTCGCCCCTCACCGCTCTCTCAATACCTGCAAGGGCATTGTCCGTGACAGGGATAGAGTTCTATCCGACATGTCCGAGGACGAGCTTGTGACAGAGCTCAAATCCCAAGGAGTGACACATGTGAAGAGATTCACATTCAAAGATAAAGAAAAGAACAAGACCTTTCCGTCAAACACCTATTTGATGGAATTTGGTACATCATCTCTTCCCCCTAATATTAAGGCTGGGTATCTTCTCATCAAGGTGGAATTATACATTCCAAACCCACTTCGGTGCTTCAAGTGCCAAAAGTTTGGACATGGTTCCAACTCTTGCCGTGGCAGCATGGTCTGCCAGAAGTGTGGCAAGGGGGACCATGATAGTTCCACCTGTGAAGCTCCTCACATGTGTCCTAATTGCAAAGGGCCCCACATGGCGTCCTCTAAACAATGCCCTACTTTCATCAAGGAAAGTAAAATCATTAAATTCAAATCAGAAAACAATGTTTCATTTGCTGAGGCCAGGAAACAGGTCTCCGCAAATGATAAATCTTCCTATGCTGCTGCAGCAGCTTCAACATCAACATCTTCAACACCTGTCCATAAGGTGTCCATTGCCATCCAGTCTGACTACACCTGGCTTGACAGACCACAAGCAGTTAAATACAAACCCCAACTAGATAAACCCAAAACAACTCAAACTCAATCTTACAATAACATTTCCATCACTTACTCAGATAAAAAATCAATCTATGATCCTAACAAACCAACAACTCCTCTACCTAAAAAAACTCCACATTCACCATCTTCTTCTCAATCGAAGCATTCAAAAAAAAGGCAATCAAAAAAGCACCAATCCTCTGACAGGGTAACAAAAGCTGACAAGGACCCTGTCAGTGTTGCAAACAGGTTCCAGGACCTTGACTTGGATGTGGACATGGATGATTCCCCTTGTCCGTCCAGGTCCACAAGCCGCTCTCCATCGCGGCAAAGGGCATCCTCTGAGGATCCTGGGGGGCGAAGGCTCTCAAGGCTCCTAGTATAATTTTAAAATGTATATTTTCACTCCATTTTTATTAATTATGGCAATTCTTCAGTGGAATTGTCGTGGTTTTAAAGCCAACTTTAATGAGCTCTCTTTACTGGCTCAATCATATAATCCACAGGCAATATGTCTGCAGGAAACTCATTTTAAGCAATCTGATAACACCACCATGCGTGGTTTCTCTTTATATAATGCCTTTTCACCAGACTTGGAAAGAGCCAAAGGGGGTGCATCAATTCTTGTGAGACAAGGGGTGATTCACAGTCAAATTCCCCTTAAAACTAAACTGCAAGCTGTAGCTGTACAGCTTAGCTTATTCAAAACTCTTACATTATGTTCAATTTATATTCCACCTTCAGATAACCTTAGACTACAAGATCTCGATGATCTTGTTCAGGAACTCCCTAAACCTTTTCTTATTCTTGGGGACTTTAACAGCCATAATCCCTTGTGGGGAAGTAATTCAACTAATGACAAGGGTAAGAAGTTGGAAGATTTCCTTGGCAATAATGGTCTTTCATTATTTAATGATGGGACCAATACATATTTACATCCTGCTTCAGGAACATATTCTGCAATTGACTTATCTATTACTGACCCATCATTACTTAATGACTTTATTTGGTCAGTCCATGAGGATATGTGTGGCAGTGATCACTTTCCAATAGTATTGGAACCTGCCCTATCTTCTCCTGAAGAACACAATCCTCATTGGAAGTTTTCCAAAGCAGATTGGGACACTTTTTCTTCACTTTGCATGGAAAACATAAAATATGAATCAATATTACATGCTGAAGACCCTATTCAAACATTTTCAGATAAATTAATAGAAATTGCTGATAAAACCATTCCTAAATCAACCTCTAATCCACGTATTGTTAAACCATGGTTTAATGATACATGCAGACAAGACATTCGAGCACGTAAAAAGGCTGAACGAAGGTTCAACAAACATCCTACACCAGGCAATCTTGATGGCTGTCGCAAAGCTCGGGCTAAGGCTCGCCGCACTGTCAATCAAGAAAAACGCAAATCTTGGAGAGGCTATGTCTCTAAAATTAATTCCAGAACGCCTATGAGCAAAGTCTGGAATATGATTAGTAAAATTAAAGGCAAAGGTTCCAAATCATCAATAAAACATCTACAGGTCAAAGGTGAACTTCTTACATCTAAAACTGATATTGCAAATAAGTTGGCTGAAACAATCTCCAAAAACTCTTCATCAGCAAATTATGTACCTGAATTCCAAAAATATCAAAAGGTACAGGAAAAACAACCACTTAATTTTAATTCTGATAATGGAGAAGATTATAATGAACACTTCTCCCTTTCAGAACTTAAAACAGCACTTTCTAAAGCACATGATACTGCAACTGGCCCTGATGATATCCATTATCAGCTTTTAAAACATCTACCAGAATCTTGCCTTAAAGTTTTACTCGAGGTATATAATCATATATGGGAATCTGGTGATTTTCCACCTTGTTGGCATAATGCCACCATAGTCCCCATTCCTAAACCCGGGAAGGATCACACAGATCCTTCTAACTATCGTCCGATAGCCCTAACAAGTTGTGTTTGTAAAACTATGGAACGGATGATCAATGATCGTCTGGTTTGGTACTTGGAAACCAACAAATTACTAACAGATATCCAATGTGGCTTCCGTAAACAACGTAGTACCACTGATCATCTGGTTCGTTTAGAATCTTTTATAAGAGATGCATTTATCAACAAACAACATGCTGTGTCTATCTTTTTCGATTTAGAAAAAGCATACGACACGACTTGGAAGCATGGCATCTTAAAGGATCTCTTCGAATTTGGTATGCGAGGTCGTATGCCAGAGTTTATATCCAACTTTTTACATGATCGCCAATTCAAAGTCCGGGTGGGTTCTACCCTATCTGATTTCTTTAATCAGGAAATGGGTGTTCCACAAGGAAGCATTTTATCAGTCACTCTATTTAGCATTAAGATAAATAGTTTGGCAAAAGTTTTAAATGATCATACTGATGGTTCTCTTTTCGTTGATGACTTTGGAGTCTCTTGCCGTGGCAAGAATATGCCATCAATTGAGCGGCAGTTGCAGCTCTGTTTAAATAAAATTCATAAATGGTCGTTAGAAAACGGCTTTAAATTTTCAAAAGCTAAAACTTCTTGTGTGCATTTCTGCAATAAGCGCAAAATGCACAAAGATCCAGAGCTTTTTCTGGATAAGACTCCAATCAAAGTCGTGCCAGAGGCCAAATTTCTTGGTCTCACTTTTGACAGTAAACTCTCATTTATCCCACATATTAAAAACCTTAAAGCTAAATGTTTAAAGGCATTAGACCTCTTAAAGGTTGTTTCAAATGCTAAATGGGGTGGAGATGAAGAAACTCTTCTTCATCTTTATCGATCACTTATCCGCTCAAAACTAGATTATGGATCCATTATTTATGGATCCGCCCGGCCCTCGTACATCAAAATGCTGGATACAATCCACCATCAGGGTCTCAGACTTTGTCTTGGGGCCTTCAGAACATCTCCCGTTGAAAGTCTTTACATCGAGGCTGATGAGCCATCTCTTGCAGATCGGCGCATCAAGTTAGCACTTCAATATATAACTAAGCTCAAATCCAACCCTTTAAATCCAGCTTACAACTGCGTATTCAATCCTGAATACCAGCAGTTGTATTCTTCAAAAACCAAAGCAATACCACGTCTTGGTATCCGTATTCAACAACATGTTGAAGATTCGGATATCGACCTTCCAACTATAGCAGAACACGGTATGCTGGCCACTCCACCATGGCAGTTGGTCAAGCCCCGTGTTGATCTCAGCTTAACCACTCATAAAAAATCTGAAACCAATCAGCTCATATTCCTACAGACTTTCAACGAACTGCGAGATTTTTATTCGGACTACAAACCAATTTACACTGATGGTTCTAAGGATGGTGAGACAGTTGCAGCAGCAACTGTTACACCTTCAACAACTTATGCTTCAAGGCTGCATGATGGCAGCAGCATTTTCACAGCTGAAGCAAAGGCCATCCTCAAGGCCATGCAGCATATCAAAAACTCTACTGCTTATAATTACATTATCTTTTCTGACTCTCTATCATGCCTTCAGGCTATCAAAAACTGTAAAAGTGATCATCCCATTATAAGGGATATTTTAACCATTCACAACACATTTCTCGAATGCGATATCGTCTTCTGCTGGCTTCCTAGCCATATGGGTATAAAAGGGAACAATAAAGCTGATTCAGCAGCTAAGTCAGCGCTTAATTTCAAACATATCTCACAAACTAAAGTTCCATATACAGATTCCAAACCCGCTATCAAATCTTATATCAAACAACGTTGGAGGTCCCAGTGGGACCAACAACAACACAATAAACTTCATGAAATACAACCTTATTTAGGTTATAAATCTCTATCTTCTTTTACCCGGCAAGAAGAGTGTGTCTTGCGACGATGTCGCATTGGACACACACATTTCACTCATTCATATCTTTTAAAGGGGGAAGATCCTCCGGTGTGTATTCCCTGCCAGTGTCCCCTCACAGTTAAGCACATCCTGTGCGACTGCTGGGACACTGCACATGTAAGGGAAACATTTTACCCAAATGTTTCAATTTCACAACTTTTTAATCAAATCGGTGAACACCGTATTTTATCCTATCTAAAAGAAATCAATCTATTTGATAAGTTGTAGAATTTTAAACTCTCTATATCAGCTTTTAACCAACTCTGTGATATTTTGCTGATGTTTTTACAGCCTTCGTGCTGTATCACCTTTTTGCTTTTGCAATCTTTCTCATTTCATTAAAATCTCACGCCGCTAATGGCTGTAATATTGCCCAAGCGGCGTTAAACAACAACTCACTCACTCACTCACTCACTCATTTATTTCCATTGTGTTGTCTTTATTTAAGCTTTAGTAAAGATAAGTTATTAACCTTTAAGTAAGATTAATTAGTTCCATATGGTATTAAGCTAGATATTTCAATTATGCATTAGACAACCACGATGTGTCTGTGTGTATGAATGTGTATTAATTAGTTGTAAGTAGTTAGTAAAATCAACTACTTAATATAGCTCTTGGTAATTTATTAGATAAGTATAATAATTTATATATCATAATAAAACTTTAGAATTAGTTTAAATTCATTAGTTGTGTTGTGTTCTTAGTTTTGGTTATTAGTATGTTAGTTTCTTTTGAGGTTCAGTTATAAGGTTGTGTTGCGTTCCTTCATTTCATTTCTTCATTGCATATATTTTGGTTGTTCATTCAATTATGTGAGGGTTATTGCTTCGTTGTTTGCTCTCATCTTTTCATTTTCATATATTTTCGGTATTCTTACTCATTATGTGAGCTAAGATATTTAAGCCCCCTGCGCGCGTACATCTGCACTATACTTACCTGCATTAGTTATTATCTAATTTTAAACTAAATCTCATTTAAACATGTAAAGTAAATAAATTAAAAACTTTAACTTATTAAGGGTTAAGATCCATATTATTTGCAATTAGCATTTAATTCAATCGTCTTTAGATAATTCATTTAAAGTAATCTTCTCGTGTATTATCCGCGTGCGTTTTTCGGATTCTACATTTGTGTAGGTATTATTCACGCATTTTCAAGCAAGAGTTGTGTTATTCCCTATTTCAAGTGTTATTGTGTTGTGCATATAACTTCAATTATGGCTTCAGCGGATATGACAGACGAAGAAGTACAACAGCTTGTGTCTTCACTCAGGAAGTTAGATCTAAGACCAAAGGCAGATACGCCACTTGAGTTGATAGATTGGATGGCATCAGTTAGTAAAGCTGCACAGGAATCTAAACCTTCTCTTCCACCAACGGTTACACTAGCAAAGTCACCACAGTTACCATACTTTTCAGGGGACAGGAAAGGTGATGTAGACTTTGACCAGTGGAAGCACGAGTACACCTGTTTGTCCACTAGATACTCTCAACAGGATGTTGCAGACGCCGTTCACAGGTCATTACGAGGAAAGGCAGCACGTGTAGCCATTCATGTAGATAAGGATACGCCTTTGGAGACCTTGATTGACAAGTTAGAGAGTGTCTTTCGGATGGTCCACACAGAACATAACATCATGTCCGAATTCTACACCGCCAAGCAAGGAGAAGAAGAATCTGTAGCGGATTGGACTTGTAGATTGGAGGACATCCTGGATCAAGCCATCGCCCTCGGGAAAGTGAAGCCTGGAGAGCGAGACGACCTATTGAGAGACACTCTATGGACAGGACTGCAATTGGACCTTAAGGACATGTCAAGTCATAGGTATGAGCAACATGGATCTCTAGGATCATTTGTCAAGTACCTTCGACAATTGCAGCAGGATTTGCAACAGAGGAAACCGACAGCCAAGAGGTCTGCAATGAGTAAGTCTGCTGTACCACAGGAACAAACAGAGCTTCAGGAGATTAAGGGTATGCTCAAGTCTATGTCAACTGAGATTAACAAACTTAAGGAGCAAGTAAAGAGCACTGATCAGCAACCACATGTCATAGGTCAAGGTAACCAGTGGAACCGACGTCATGCTCAAGGTCAGGAACAACAATGGCTGCCACCACGGAATTGGACACGCCCACCCAGGTCAAGAGGGAACAAGCCATTTTGTCAAGGTCGAGGACGAGGTAACCCAACAGGTCGAGGAGACCCAGGATGGTTTCAAGGACCTCAGACTTTTGACGACATCCCTAGATGTTATAGATGTGGACAGCCAGGTCACATTCAACGTGGATGTCGCTATCCTATTCAACAGGACCAGGGAAACTTTCAAGGGCCTATGGGGAGGGGCGGACCATGGGCCTAGGAAACAAGGTCAACATTCATCAACAACTAGTGGCTGAGTTGGTTGGAGAGCCTACTGAAACAGAGATTGTAGTGAATGGGATACGGACTAAGGCAATGCTAGACACTGGAGCTACGATATCAACTATAGGTGAAACTTTTTATCGTCAGAACTTCTCAGATGTCCCTTTGGAACCACTAAAGCAACTTCTACATGTACAGTGTGCAGACGGAGAACTTCTTCATTATAGTGGATTCATTGTTGTCGACATAGAGGGACCCGGAAGCACTGCGACCAAGATCCAGTCTATGCTACTTGTTGTACCAGACAGCCTATACAACAAGACAATACCCATCACTCTTGGAACCAACATCCTCTCCATCTATCTCAATCAGTGCCAGAACCAGTTTGGACCAAGATTCTTTCAACAGGCGAATCTCCATACACCATGGTATTTGGCTTTCCGCAGCATAGTATTGAGAGATAAGGAGTTAGCTAAAAGGAATTTCTCAATAGGCAAGGTAAATGGGGAGTGCGGAACCTAGTCACAAGATTATACCAGCAAACTCAGAGAATCATATATCAGGATATGTTTACCAGCCCCTTCCCTATCATTCGACTCATGTCATAGTTCATCCTACGTCAGGATCACAGATTCCGGATGACCTTGACCTTACACCAACTTTAGTGTCCTATGATGGAAGTGGTCAGAAGTTTTATGTTGATGTACATGTGTCTAACCATTCTCTCCCAACAGAGGTAGCTCCGTCATAAATTCCTATACTACCTCTGTCCCATTTCGAAGGTTTCTTGTGCACGAAATGTAGAAATCTGATTGGATGCAATCAAAGTTAGTTGTGCAATCAGCGACGCCGTTTCAAAATGTATCATTTAAATCGTCTAAATTATTTCCGTAAGCTTTCCAAAAGCAAATTTTTTTCCGAATATGCAGATGGCACTTTGAGTCTTCTTTATAGAACAAAAACGCCTCATTTTTGCAACTGCATCATTACATAGGTCTGTGTGTCAACAAATATGTTATTCATGCATTCGGTGTTTTCATTGGTTGAAATATTGCCAGGTAGTTTAAGTTGCAATATCGCGCCGGTAGGGGCATATGCCTAAAGCACAAGAAACCTTCGTATTAGGACAGAGGTAGTATAGGAATTTATGACGGAGCTACCTCTGTTGGGAGAGAATGGTGTCTAACCTTACGACAAGAAACATTAAGATACCAAGTCGCGCCTTACTCTGTGAGTTACAGGTTGTAAAGTTGGAAGATACACCTAATGCTACCTCTAGCTCTGATTCAAGTGTGTTAGATTTAATGGATTTCAACAAATCAGCAGTCACAGATGAAGAGTTACAACAAGGGAGACAAGTCATCACTGACTATTTGGATATCTTCTCAACCGGTGACACAGACTTAGGCCACACAGAAGCAGTCAGGCACAGGATTGAACTTAAGGATGACATGCCTTTTAAGCATACCGACGTATACCACCTGCTATGTATGAGGAGGTCAAGGAACATCTGCATCAACTCCTACTCTGTGGTGTCATCAGACGTTCACACTCTCCTTGGTCATCCAACGTTGTCCTAGTAAGGAAGAAGACAGGCAAGTTGAGACTTTGTGTAGATTTTCGTCAGCTCAACCAACGGACAATTAAGGACAATTATGCGATTCCAAGGATTGAAGAGATGTTCGAAGCACTTGCAGGATCAAAGTACTACAGTACGCTTGATATGAAGTCCGGGTATCACCAAGTCGAAATAGAGGAAACTCATAACGAAAGAACGGCATTTACAGTTGGACTCTTAGGATTTTATGAGTATAATAGAATGCCTTTTGGACTTTGTAACAGCCCAGCCACTTACCAACGGCTCATGAACGAGTGTTTCGAGGGACTTCACTTAAAGATCTGCTTGATCTATCTCGATGATATCATCATCTTCTCATCGTCTCCTGAAGAACACTTAGACAGGTTACAGCAAGTATTTCAACGTATCAGAGAAACTGGCCTCAAGCTTTCACCTGAGAAGTGTTCTTTCTTCAAGAAGAAAATCAAGTTCCTTGGTCACATCGTATCTGAAGAAGGCATAATGGCAGGTCCAGAAAAAGTTGAACGAGTACTGAATTGGCCACGTCCCACTAGTCCAGCAGAAGTACGCCAGTTTCTTGGATTTGCTGGCTAATTCGTAAAGGACTTTGCTAAGATAGTCAAACCACTCTCAGCACTCATGCCTCATGGGAAATCCAAGAAGTCAAAGAAACCTCCTGAGGAATCTTGGCACTGGAATGATGAACATGAGCAAGCTTTCAACCACATCAAGGAGATGCTAACCTCACCACCAGTGCTTGGATATCCTAACTATGCGACACCCTTTGAGCTGCACACTGATGCGAGTGGGAAAGGAATCGGCGCTGTTTTATACCAAGAACAAGGTGGCATCAAGAAGGTTATCAGCTATGCAAGCCGATGACTAACCAAGCCAGAAAGGAACTACTCCGCACATCGTCTGGAATTCCTTGCTTTGAAGTGGGCAGTGTGTGATAAGTTCCATGACTACCTGTATGGAGCCAAGTTCACAGTCCTAACTGATAATAACCCTCTTACTTATGTCCTCACAAGTGCAAAATTGGATGCCACAGGCCACAGATGGCTAGCAGCACTCGGAGCCTATGACTTTGACATCTTCTATAGGCCAGGTTTGAGGAATACAGATGCTGATACCTTGTCAAGGCTTCCACAGTACCAGAAGCTATCATCAGAACAGCTATCCATGGATTCTGTCAAGGCCATATGTGGGGGAATACATGCCCAACCCTACATTGAATCTCTTTGCATCTCTGCGACGTCGGTTGATGATGAACTGTCCGCTGCATCACATGACATCAAGGGGACGACTGAGATTGGCGCATGGCTCAAGCTAAAGATTCCACTCTGAAGCCATGGATACAAGCTGTGAGGATGAAGAGGAAACCACAGAGACAGGAAATTCCCAATACAACAGCTAACACATCACTGCTTCGCTCTTTCAACTCGCTTGTACTGGAACGAGGGATATTACATCGGCGAATCAATGTGGATGGACAGATCAAATTCCAGCTAGTACTTCCGTCAAGATTCATTGAGGATGCATTGAAAGGCCTTCACAACGACGTTGGACATCCCGGACGTGATAGGACTCTTTCATTGCTCCGAGATAGGTTTTATTGGCCAGGAATGCAAGCGGATACAGAGACCATTCAAGACCTTCCATAGATGCTTGAGGCGCAAGACACCTACCAACATCAGAGCTCCATTAGTGTCCATCACCACCTCGCAGCCTTTGGAGTTATTCTGTATGGACTTCCTTACTTTAGAGACTTCAAAGGGTGGATTCCAACACATCCTAGTCATCACACACCACTTTACGAGGTATGTCTCGGCAATTCCTACCAAGAATCTAACAGCTAAGACCACAGCCGAAGCATTTTATAATAATAATGTGATGCACTACGGAATGCCTATGAGGATTCACAGCGACCAAGGAGCCAATTTCATGAGCAAAATGATAAAGGAACTATGTGCTACGCTCGGAATAGCCCAGTCGAGGACTACACCTTACCATCCGATGGGAAACGGCATGACTGAGCGTTTCAACAGGACCTTGCTCAATATGTTAGGGACACTCAAGCCAAAACAGAAACAGGATTGGAAGTCGTTTGTTGCGCCACTCGTACATGCTTACAACGCAACAAGACATGAATCAACGGGCTACTCCCCTTTCTTTCTCGTGTTTGGACGAGAACCTCGACTTCCCCTTGACCTAGCCTTTGGAATTGAGCTGAACAGAGAGCCAAACACTTTGACGTCATATGTTCAAGCCCTGAGGACAAGACTCAAGAATCCTACAAGATTGCGACTAGAGCATCCAAGGATTCTCAGGAACAGCAGAAGGCAGGCTATGATGTCAAGGTAAGAGTGCTACGGTACAGCCTGGAGAGCGGGTGTTGGTAAAGATCTTAGCTTTTGATGGGAAGCACAAACTTTCTGATAAGTGGGAGGAAGATCCGTACGTGGTTGTTTCTCAACCAAACACCAACATCCCGGTGTTTGTTGTGAAGAGAGAGCACAGGGATGAAAGGTCTCGGACCCTACATCAGAACCTTCTCCTGCCCATCGGGTCTTTGCCAGCCGATCCTCAGAAGACCCAGGTTGTACCACCTAAGCCCCGACCAAGACAGAGGACAGCAAGAACCATTGCAACAGAGACTAGTGTGTCGGAGGAGGACATTGTGTCTATATCCAGCCTTCTGGTTGAACTTCCTACAGAGCCTGACGAATCAACTATCGTCAGCGCCGGATCTGTGGAAGAGGACTCTGTCTCTCAGTTGGATGGTGACGACCTGAAGACTGAGGAGATGGACAGTGTATCAACTGATGGCGACGGCCATGAGCCAGGAACAACTGTAGAACCTGGCACAGAGGATGACACTGTAAAAGAAGAAGTGCTGGTTGAGGATTCAGCAGAGCCAGAGCTGATGAATCAAGAGGACCTTTCAGGAGGAGCCAGAGCTCATGCTCCACCTCCAGTCCGACCAACGCCAAAGCCACCACCTAGGACATCACGACGAGAAAGGAGACCACCAGAATGGCAGCGCTCAGGAGAGTTTGTCATGAGCCAGTCAGCAACACCTGATTGGAATGAGAGATCGAGACTCATTGAGCAGCTTGTATCAGCTGGTGTGTTTGAGCAAGTCAGTGGTGCCATGTCTCAAATTATTGGTAACATACTCTACTCCAGTAAGTGACGAGGACGTCATTAGTGTGGAGGGGAAGTATGTGGCAGGGTCAATAATTTGAATTGTATATAATTTTATTAATAAATATGTGAAGTGTACATAATTTTTTGTGATCTTTTTGATGAGAAATACTTTCTCATTAGATAAAGTTAATCTAAACATTTTAAATAATTATTTTACATTAAACATTTCATATTATACCATAGCTCTCTAAACAACAATTTAATCTTAGTGTAACCTTAAGTTCAGCTCTTTTAACTTGCACTGCATGCTTTTCACATTGCAATCTATTCCCAAGCTGCCCCTTGCTCAGGTTCTTCATGTAAGTTCTATTGTTTGGAGTTCAGCCAAGCGTAGCATTGTCTTTATAAGGTTCATGTAAATTATATTTCATTGGCAATATTAGAAGTTGTATGGGTCAGTCACTTTGACAATGTGAGGATCATCTTGTTATTCATAAGGATCGAGACCATGGTGGTCTGGAAGTGTTTTCATTTTGAAAAGGTTAGTTATCTCTAGTCTTGTGTATATATTTGGTGTTGTATTAATATGTATTTCATAGTTGGTTATCATATCGGCTATAGTTAAATTATGTTCATTATTCATTACATCTCATGTGTAAATAGTGTGTGTTGATAACTCACAGTACAGTGAGTTATAATAGTTTATACATGAAGAGAGTAGCTCTCAGTTAGGTGAGTTATTTAGATCATTCTACACTTGAAGTTTATATTTACTTTATGCTTATAGTCAAAGATTGATCTCACAGTACAGTGAGTTCTGTGGGTGTCCTATCCCTATTATATTATTATAGTTATCTTAGGTTTATCATATATTGAATGAAGACTTATATTGTTATTTTAACATGTTTCAGGCTTAGACTATTGCACACAGATGTAATAAAGTCCATGATTGAACACCACCCCAGTGGCTTTGTGGTTATTCTCGCGAAAAACCCTCCTAACGCTGCTACAATTATATCTAAAAATAACTCTGTGTTTCTTTATCGTAATTATTTTGTTGTAGAAATTAAGCTATACGTTACAATACGTTTCAAGACTACGTTTTTTGCTTTTTTTACAAAAGCTTTTTTGATAATTAAATTAATTTATTACTTAAAAACGTATCAAACTCCCATTTGCAAAAAGTATTGGTATATTTGAAAGAACAAAAAAATTACATCGGACGCCTCGCAAATTGTAGGTTTAGAATCAAAATATTGTCGTCCGATCTATAATAAATTCGTATTTTACAATAACCCATTAAAGGGAGCTAACTTTTACCGCGCGAAAAGACGAACTGAGGACATAATACCGGCCTAGGCGTGTAAATGACTATTTCTATGCAGAAAAGTGGATCACATGGTGCTTATGCTTCACCTTGTAACCAGCTTTGAACTCAACTTTTATGGAGGTAAGATAAGCTTGAATTCCAATTTTCAAATCTAAACTGGAGAAGTCAAAAGTGAACATGGTCATCATGGCCGCTGGAGTGAATATGCAGTTCAAACAAGAAGGAAGATCCAGGAGTACGAGTTACGTGTGGTTAATAGCCAATGGTCGGAACATCATATCAAAGGAAATTATTTGTATGTTTCCAGTTTATGTACGGATCACGAGATATTCATTATAAATTCATAATTGATATGATAAAATGACGCGTAATATCATACAAATTATATTTAGTTCAGAATTCAAAATTAAAATGTTACATTTGAGTAAAAGGTAATCTCATTGATTTTATTTTTAAACATTCTCTCTTAACTTCAGGAGCCGAAAGGAACATTGCCAGTTGATGCCTATTATCTTGGTTGTCTTCAAGAAATAGGTTTGTTTTACAGAGGTGAAAAGATTTACTTGACTATTTCCCTTCTGTGTACCTCTTAACAAGTGACCCTGACTGGTACTCTGTTTGGTTTTTGAAGTCACATATGCCAACATTATCAATGGCTTTAATTGGTTGAGAAGAATTGACTGGTTAAAATAATGTCAATTTGTAGGTAATTCAATGGGTACAGTGGCAAAATAATGTTTTCTCTAGTTATAATCAAAATTGAGATAAACCAAAATGGCGAAAGCACGTTAGACACAAGTGTGATAAAAACATGAACCTGTAAAATTGCATCAGCAGTTATTGCAAATAGGATTAAACATATATTACCTTCAATCATAAATGAGAATCAGAAGGGTTTTGTAACAGGTAGGTATATAGGTGAGGTTACAAGGCTTATCTATGACGTAATGGATTACACTGAAACGTTTCAGGTCCCAGGTCTGTTATTAATGATTGATTTTGAGAAGGCATTTGATTCAGTGGACCGAAACTTTATCATGAATGTTCTCAACTTTTTTAATTTTGGACCCAGCCTCAAAAAATGGATTTCAGTTCTCCTACATGATATAGAATCATGTGTTATGGTAAATGGATTTGGAAGTTCTTTTTTTTAAGATATCAAGAGGTTGTAGACAAGGAGATCCAGTTTCACCATATTTATTCATTTTATGTGTAGAAATCTTGGCACTATTAATAAGAAAAGATAAAAGGATCAAGGATATTAAGATTGGAAACATTGAAAGTTTGCAGATGATACAACTCTAACTTTAGATGGAACTGAAAAATGTCTCTATGCAGTTTTAAATGTTTTAGATTTCTTTGCAAGGTTTTCTGGTCTCAAAGTTAATAGAGAAAAAACAAGGTTAATATGGATAGGATCCAAAAAAATATCTAGATATAAGCTTTGTAAGGAATATAATCTTGATTGGTCACAATCACAATTTAAGCTATTGGGAATTAAATTTGATGTTGATTTAGAATTAATGATAGATATAAATTACTCTGAGAAGTTTGAAAAAAGAGATGAAAAGTTGGGAATTAAGATTATTAACACCATTAGGTAGAAATGTTGTGTTGAAATCCTTATTGCTATCCAAACTTAATCATCTATTTTCATCTTTACCCAACCCACCAGATGTTTGGATTCAATCATTTCAGAAGAGATGTTTTGAGTTTATTTGGAAAGGTAAAAAGGATAGAATTAAAAGACATATCATGACATCTACTGTTAGATATCGGGGAATTAATGTTCCAATTATTAAAATTTTTGTAAAAGCTCAGAAAATAACATGGATGAAAAGATTGCTCTATGATAACTCTAGATGGATTGAAAATGTTAAACTTTTTATTCCATATATTGACAGGTTATGGACTGCAGATGGCAAATATATCAGTAGAATGATTCTACCAGCCATTTCTAACAGATTTTGGAAGGATGTAGTAGAAGCATGGTCTGATTACCTGACATTATGTTATCAGAATGAGAAATCGAACACTGAAGTATTAACTCATTCTCTATGGCACAACAGCAATATTTTGATTGACGGAAAAACAATATTCTATAAGCACTGGGAAGTGAAGGGTATAACATATGTGGGTGATGTTATCAACGGTGATGGAAATTTAATGACCTTGGATCAAATAAAGAGTAGATATGACATTAACATGGATTTTCTTACATATCAAGGTGTCAAGAGATGTTTGACTCAATACTTTAAAAAGATGAATATTATTTTCAAAAATTTGAATATATCCCATGCACATCCTATTTTGCCATACAATATTTCAAAAATAACAAATAGTAGATATTTTTACAAAACATTATGTCAAATGCGTTTTATTAAATCCAACGGTCAGTTAAGATGGGAAGAAATATTTAATAACGTGCTCCAACAGAATCAATGGGAAAATATATATTTGATGGCTGGTAGATGTACTCAAAGTGTTAATCTGAAATGGTTTCAGTATAAAATAATTCATAATATCTTGACAACAAATAATTATTTGTATAAAATAGGATATATTGATTCACCTTTGTGTTCTTTCTGTCACCAGATGCCAGAGAGTATTGTCCATTTACTTTGTGATTGTGTCCATTCTTATAAAGTGTGAAAGGATTTGGCAGAATGGCTTGAAAGTTTGGCAGAAGGAAATATTGACTTAACAACAGAAAATATTATTCTTGGTTTTAAAGGAAGAAATAACAATCCACTTAATACAATCTGTTTAATAGTGAAACAACATATCTACAATATGAGTAGAAAAGGTAAAAAACCTAACTTTGTATGTATACAAAAGGAAATATTGAAATACTACCATGCTTGTAAATTTACTGCCTTCACAACCAATACCCAGTCCAAATTCTTTGCCTTTTGGTCATCTCTCCACACTTTGTTCATGGATATTTTTTCTAATCAATTATCTTTTTGTTAACTTGTGGTTCAGCAATATCAATTTAAACCTTGCATTGAGTTAAATATAGTTCTACCTGCAGCAACATATGAATATGTTATATAGACAATATACATTATGCAATATTTCTTTCTCAAACTTGTACATGTGAATGTAACAACAGATGTATTACAAAACAAACTTTATATTATTTACTTCATATACTTGCATATGTAAATGTAACAACTGATGGGAAATAAAAACTTTAAATAAAAAAAAATTTAAAACATGAACCTGTGAATATAAATGTAAATATATGTTTCTTAATGCATAAATGATAAAGCAACTGTTTTAAATTGAGTTAAATCCAATTAATTATATGTCATTGAAACTGCTAGGTTTATCCACTTTAGAAAAAAAACTTTCAGTGGAACCATCAAGCTTTGATATGGTTTATTTATATTTGATAACTGTATACTAACTTTCCTTTATTTGTAACAGATTTTTTTAAAGTCTTGGTGACTTTAAATTTTATCAAATATCACAAAAGCTATCACAAAACAATATATCACAAGTGTTCGCGACTAACATGGCAATGTCCCCCGCCGTTATTGCATGAAAATGTATTACACAGTGGTCAAGGTGTCGTTGTGACCTTGGAAATGAGGTCAAGGTCATGATCAACAATGTCAACTGGCGTCTGAGTCTTCCTCCCTTGAAGGCTGTCACCAAATATGAACACTCTAGGCTGTAGGCTTTACGAGATACCGCGTTAACAATGTATTAGAATTTGGTCAAAGTGTAATGGTGACCTTGAAAATGATGTTATGGTCACCATTGTCAACTGGCTTCTGAGTCTCCCTCCATAAAAAGCTGTCACCAAATATGAACACTTTATGTGCTAAGCTTCACGAGTTATCGCGTTAAAATAATTTCGGACGGACTTAGTGTCGTGGTGACCTTTAACATGACGTCAAGGTCACCAAAGTCTACTGGCGTCTGAGTCTTCCTTAATTAAAGGCTGTCACCAAATATGAATACTCTAGATGCTTAGCTTCATGAGTTATCGCATTAACAAGAATCCGGACGTACGTAGTGTCATGGTGACCTTGAAAATGACGTCAAGGTCACCAAAGTCAACTGGCGTCTGAGTCTTCCTCAATTGAAAGCTGTCACCAAATATGAACACTCTGGGTGCTAAGCTTCATGAGTTATCGCGTTAACAAGAATCCGGACGTACGTACGGACGGACGGACGTACGGACGTACGGACAGAGGCCGCTGAATTCATAGTCCCCCGTTCCGCGTTGCGGTGGGGGACAATGATCATTTAAATTTGTAGCAAAATAAGGGACAACAGAAGACCGAGGGTGGATTTATTATATACAGCTCAGCACATCAGGCAGCCTGGTTTCCCACACGTCCGTCCGGTGTCGTCCTGCTTATCTCGGCAGCTCTCCGACTGGAACTACATCGAGGCCGGTGTCCCGGTATAAATTCGCCCGTATAAAATCTTCCCCCGGCGATTTTGTACCGGTACAAACCCTCCCCCGGAGATTTTATACCGGTATAAAATCGCCCCCCGGCGGAATTGTTTCTCCCCCCCCCCCCCCCCCCTTAGAATAAAATCTCCCCCCTCAACTTTTTTCTGTATTAGTTTCAGTATTGATTGTAGACATATTTTATTTACCAGGATGAATAGTTGTTTTGAAACAATGACATAAAAGATTGATTGAAAAAATATTTTGTATTAGAAACGACTTTTTAAGGATTTATTAAGTTGTTCTAATTCGTTTTTATAACCTGTTTTAAGTATGGGTTTGATGTACATAACATAAAGGGGGCGATTCTATTCTGGGTTTGATGCACATACTCATACAAAAGAGGGGCGATTGTATACTTGGTTTGATGCACATAACATATATAGGTAAAGGGGGCGATTCTATACTGGGTTTGATGCACATAACATATTCGGGTAAAGGGGGCGATTCTATACTGGGATTGATGCATATACTCAAATACAATAGAGGGGCGATTCTATACTGGGATTGATGCATATACTCAAATACAATAGAGGGGCGATTCTATACTGGGTTTGATGCACATAACATGTACAGGCAAAGGGGGCGATTCTATACTGGGTTTGATGCTCATAACAATGTACATTTAAAGGGGGCGAATCTATACTGGGTTATATGCACCTACTTATTTACAATAGAGAGGGCGATTCTATACTGGGTTTGATGCACCTACTTATTTACAATAGAGGGGGCGATTCTATACTGGGTTTGATGCACATAACATATATAGGTAAAGGGGGCGAATCTGTACTGGGTTTGATGCACATAACATATACAGGTAAAGGGGGCGATTATATTCTGGGTTTGATGCGCATAACATATATAGGTAAAGGGGGTGATTCTATACTGGGTTTGATGCACATACGTCTATACAATAGAGAGGCGATTCTATTCTGGGTTTGATGCACATAACATATATAGGTAAAGAGGGCGAATCTATATTGGGTTTGATGCACAAAACAATGTACATTTAAAGGGGGCGAATCTATACTGGGTTTGGTGCACCTACTTATTTACAATAGAGGGGGCGATTCTATAATGGGTTTCATGCACATAACAATGTTTATTTAAAGGGGACAAATCTGTACTGGGTTTGATGCACCTACTTATTTACAATTGAGGGGTCGATTCTATACTGGGTTAGATGCACAACATATATAGGTAAAGGGGGCGAATCTCTACTGGGTTTGATGCACCTACATATTTACAATAGAGGGGGTGATTCTATACTGGGTTTGATGCAAATAACATATACAGGTAAAGGGGGCGATTCTATACTTGGTTTGATGCATATACTCATATATATATACAATAGAGGGGCGATTCTATACTGGGTTTGATGCACATAACATTTATAGGTAAAGGGGACAAATCTATTCTTGGTTATATGCACCTACTTATTTACAATAGAGGGGGCGAATCTATACTGGGCTTGATGCACATAACATATAAAGGTAAAGGGGGCGAATCTATTCTGGGTTTGATGCACATTACATATATAGCTAAAAGGGGCGAATCTATTCTGGGTTTGATGCACATAACATATATTGGTAAAGGGGGCGAATCTGTACTGGGTTTGATGCACATAACATATACAGGTAAAGGGGGCGATTCTATACTGGGTTTCATGCACATAACATACAGGTAAAGGGGGCGAATCTATACTTGGTTTGTTGCACCTACTTATTTACAATAGAGGTGCGATTCTATACTGGGTTTGATGCACATAACATTTATAGGAAAAGGGGGCGATTATATTCTGGGTTTGATGCACATAACATATACAGGTAAAGGAGGCGATTATATTCTGGGTTTGATGCACAAAACATGTATAGGTAAAGGGATGATTCTATACTGGGTTTGATGCACATACTTCTATACAATAGAGAGGCGATTTTATTCTGGGTTTGATGTACATAACATATATAGGTAAAGGGGGCGAATCTATACTGGGTTTGATGCACAAAACAATGTACATTTAAAGGGGGCGAATCTATACAGGGTTTGATGCACCTACTTATTTAAAATAGAGGGGGCGATTCTATACTGGGTTTGATGCACATAACATATATAGGTAAAGAGGGCGAATCTATACTGGGTTTGATGCACATAACATATACAGGTAAAGAGTGTGATTATATACTTGGTTTGATGCATATACTCATATACAATAGAGGGGCGATTCTATACTGGATTTGATGCACATAACATATATAGGTAAAGGGGGCGAATCTATACTGGGTTTGATGCACAAAACAATCTACATTTAAAGGGGGCGAATCTATACAGGGTTTGATGCACCTACTTATTTAAAATAGAGGGGGCGAGCGATTCTATACTGGGTTTGATGCACATAACATATATAGGTAAAGAGGGCGAATCTATACTGGGTTTGATGCACATAACATATACAGGTAAAGAGGGTGATTATATACTTGGTTTGATGCATATAGTCATATACGATAGAGGGGCGATTCTATACTTGGTTTGATGCACATAACATATACAGGTAAAGGGGACAAATCTATTCTTGGTTATATGCACCTACTTATTTACAACAGAGGGGGCGAATCTATACTGGGTTTAATGCACATAACATGTACAGGCAAAGGGGGCGAATCTATACTTGGTTTGTTGCACCTACTTATTTACAATAGAGGTGCGATTCTATACTGGGTTGGATGCACATAACATTTATAGGAAAAGGGGGCGATTATATTCTGGGTTTGATGCACATAACATATACAGGTAAAGGAGGCGATTATATTCTGGGTTTGATGCACAAAACATGTATAGGTAAAGGGATGATTCTATACTGGGTTTGATGCACATACTTCTATACAATAGAGAGGCGATTTTATTCTGGGTTTGATGTACATAACATATATAGGTAAAGGGGGCGAATCTATACTGGGTTTGATGCACAAAACAATGTACATTTAAAGGGGGCGAATCTATACAGGGTTTGATGCACCTACTTATTTAAAATAGAGGGGGCGAGCGATTCTATACTGGGTTTGATGCACATAACATATATAGGTAAAGAGGGCGAATCTATACTGGGTTTGATGCAAATAACATATACAGGTAAAGAGGGTGATTATATACTTGGTTTGATGCATATAGTCATATACGATAGAGGGGCGATTCTATACTTGGTTTGATGCACATAACATATACAGGTAAAGGGGACAAATCTATTCTTGGTTATATGCACCTACTTATTTACAACAGAGGGGGCGAATCTATACTGGGTTTAATGCACATAACATGTACAGGCAAAGGGGGCGATTCTATACTGGGTTTTTGCACCTACTTATTTACAATAGAGGGGGCGATTCTATATTGGGTTGGATGCACATAACATATACAGGTAAAGGGGGCGAATCTATACTGGGTTTGATGCACCTACTTATTTACAATAGAGGGGGCGATTCTATACTGGGTTTGATGCACATAACATATATAGGTAATAAGCCGGTATCTGCAGGAGTCCCGCAGGGTTCTGTACTAGGGCCACTTTTGTTCCTTGTATATATAAACGATATTATTGAAGGCATTGACAGTAACATTAGATTATTTGCCGACGATACATCGATCTATGTGATAATTGATGATCCATACTCAGCAGCGACTTGCCTTAATAACGATTTATTGAAAATATCAAATTGGGCAAAAACGTGGAAAGTTGATTTTAATCCATCAAAAACTAAAACAGTTTTATTTAGTAGGAAAATTAATAAAAATCCTCATCCGAATCTGTTTTTCAACGATATTGGAATTGAAGAAACCACAAGTCATAAACACTTGGGTGTAACCCTTCAAAATGATTGCCTATGGGATGTTCATATAAACGATCTTGTCAAAAAGATCAGCCCCATGATCAACTGTTTAAGAAGCTTTAAATATAGACTCACTAGGAAAACCCTAAATCACATGTATTCTTCCTTTATTCTTCCCATATTTGACTACTGTAGCCATATATATGACAACTGTACTAAATCTCAAGCAACCTTATTAGAGAACTTGCATCTAGACGCACTTCGAACAATATGCGGTGCCGTCCGCGGTACAAGCCATGAAAAAATTTACAGTGAAACATCTCATGTTTCTCTTTATGAAAGACGAAGGATAGGTAAGCTCGTTATGTTTTACAAAATGTATCATAACAGATTACCAGAATACTTAAACGAACTTGTCCCTTCTCTTGTCTCTCATGCAAGCAACTATTCATTAAGAAATGCATCAAGTTTAGAAACTGTAGCCTGTCGCACGGCTCTATATGGCAATTCATTCCTACCCGATACAGTTAAACTATGGAATGCTTTACCACAAGATATCAAATTACTCACCGACTTAAATGATTTCAAAAAGGCATTGACTCGTAAAAGAAGAAAAATATATTTTGACCAAAATATAGGCACAAGGCGATGTAAAATCCTACATTGTAGACTACGGTTGGGATGTAGCGATCTTAACGCTGACAAATTTACCAGACATATATCCGATAAAGCAGAATGTTCTTGTGGCCAAGCCATAGAAGATGCACGTCACTACTTCTTGGTATGCTCTCTTTTTGAGTCCGTAAGATCAAGTAAGTTGTTTTATACAAGTGGCCATTCACTTGACACAATCTTATACGGCAATCCTACCTCGAACCTGTCAAATCAATCTGAAATTATTAAGTCAGTACATCAATTTATCATTGAAACCAACCGATTTTCATAAACCAAAACATGCTGTTACCTCCGATATTGACTGTGTGTATCATTAATGTATTTAACCATCATATTTGATTACATCTCCATGATTCAGATAAGTTCATTGCTTTATTCATGTACTTCAGTTTGTCATGATGATGTCTTTTGTATATATGTATGTTCAATGGAGCGGTCTTTAAATAAGCTTGTCTTAGCTTGTTGACCAATCCAATTTCATGTAAAATTTCATGAAAATAAATACGTTTAAACCATATAGGTAAAGGGGGCGAATCTGTACTGGGTTTGATGCACATAACATATACAGGTAAAGGGGGCGGTTATATTCTGGGTTTGATGCACATAACATATATAGGTAAAGGGGGTGATTCTATACTGGGATTGATGCACAAAACAATGTACATTTAAAGGGGGCGAATCTATACTGGGTTTGATGCACAAAACAATGTACGTTTAAATGGGGCGAATCTATACTGGGTTTGATGCACATAACATTTATAGGTAAAGGGGGCGATTATATTCTGGGTTTGATGCACATAACATATATACATGTAGGTAAAGGGGGTGATTTTATACTGGGTTTGATACACATACTTCTATACAATAGAGAGGCGATTCGATTCTGGGTTTGATGCACATAACATATATAGGTAAAAGGGGCGAATCTATACTGGGTTTGATGCACAAAACAATGTACATATATGTAAAGGGGGCGAATATATACTGGGTTTGATGCACATATTATATATACAGGTAAAGGGGGCGAATCTATACTTGGTTTGATGCACATAATATATATACAGGTAAAGGGGGCGAATCTATACTTGGTTTGATGCACCTACTTATATACTATTAAGAATATAATTTACTCGCATATATTGAAAAATGTTTGACATCAGCATATAATTCTACCTTTAATGTGCTTGTCATCAGCATTGACAACACTGGAGTAACACGCGTTCATTCCATAACTTTCCACATTTGGCAAGGCGTTCTTGCCAAAAACTGAAAGGCGTCCTTTCCATAGTAAGGAAAGGTCGCCTTTCAGTTGCCTATCTTTCCAAATCTATTAAGTCAATGTAGCGCGCATAAAATCGCACTTAATGTTATTAATAATTCTAAGCAGTATGGTTGAAAAGGGTTTTCTTATTTCTTAATTGATACATGAGATCATGAAATTGTGCTTTCCCCTGGCCGGGGAAAGATAATTCTCAATAATTATTTTAAAATTCATAACCAGGAGAAAAGGGAAATGAAAAGAAGTCATTGAAGTTGGTAATTCAACGTGTATTAAATCGAGTGGTTGATTCATATATAAAGAAACAATATCATATTTAATTGGATAACATAGTTTACATGTCTATAAAGGTCATTAAAGGGATTCACTATATAGTTAATTAATTAATTAATGTTATAATAATTTTATGGATAGTTATATGGCACTTTTCCACGCAATAATACATGCTCAAAGTGCATTACTCTGAAAGTAGAGAATTTGCAAAGCGCTTAATTAAGTTCAGTAAAAGTGAAACGCTGCCTAATATACTTCATTTCATAAATCAATAAAGCATGTGTTAGTTGATCAGTTAAACATGTGAAAAGTACCTTTTCAGTGAATGTATCCACAAGAACATAAATCTCCAAGTCCTTTTTAGCTTAAGAACATAACATAAACCCATCACTGATGAGTGGCTTAACAGATAAACGACACAATCTTTACATACTGCTATCACATTCAAACAATAATGGCGACCAGATGAGAAAAATAGAGCCGGTGCAAAATTAGTTTGTTAATTTCTTATCTCACCTCTCAGATTTCATTGGATAACAGGATGCGGTAAAGCAGTGTATCCTGTTGTTTCAAGACACGAGTGACACCGTCCTGACAAAACAGACTGATACATGGTCACTTGTCTACAAGCCACCTGCATGTGTTTGTACAGCACGGTTGACACGTGCTCAATACCTGAAGCTGACAACTTGTCACAGTCTGATAGGTTATATTGGTCTGAGATGCTAAATGGTTTTATCTGACGCTAACGAGGACTCGTTGTTTTTGTTACATTTTTCTTAATCAGAACAACATAACAATAATAAACACTAAATTTGCCCATGCGGATCTAAGAAAAATAAGTCACTTACTGTAAAAAATAATATTGAATTCATGATGACATAGAGGAAAGAGAATGACCACTCAAAATCATTTTTGATAGAGGCACGAAAAGGATGAACATACATCTTAATGGATAAATAATAATAACAAAATCAAGAGACATGATAGGCTGAAATAAATACAAAAAAGATGTGTACACACATTTCATATGATTTCCTCTGAAATTAGAATATTTAACGATATTCTGAACTTGAGCTTATAACAACATGCTGTTTTTTCTATTTTGTTTGAGGTATCAAGTCAAAACATAGAGACCTATGTTTTAAGGTAGAGGAATTTTGATGAGGTACCACTTTCCATAAAATAAACAGTTAAACTTATCTTAAAGCCATTTAAAGTAAAATGCATCAAGTTATTTTCATACATAAACAGTCGATATGATAAACATTTGTCATATGCTCTTCATTAGCCATAAATATAAGATAACAAGTTTGAAATTAAGAACCCTGCAAAAGCAGGTAGCTTGGATCTAGATGGATCTTGATGTTGTTTTAAAAAGTATTATTGTTAACTAAATGCTTGTTTAGGACCCTTCTACACAAATTTATTTAATGTAAAGTGGGTATGCATTGTAACTGTTAATTCTGTTTTGATAATAAAGCTTTTAGAAGAATCCCGTAGTAGCAGTGAGTTTGGATCTAGATAAATAAGTTAATCTCTATGTTGTTTTAAATAGGATTACTGTTAACTAAATGCTTGTTAATGTCCCTTTGTCAATAATTTACAGGAGAACATTGCAGAAAAGAGTTGGGGAAGTCTATTACAATATGTATTCTTAAATGGGGCGTGTACAATTTTCCGGCCAAGAAACAAGAGTGTAATGTGTTTGTGAATTTGATGGATTGCAAGTTTGAAGGGAACTAGCCCGAATACGCCAGACCATCTTCATTCTGAGGTAAGTGTTTGACATAAATAATGTCTTACTTACTTAAGTTAAGAGTTT
Source organism: Phorcus lineatus (assembly GCA_921293015.1). Classification (NCBI taxonomy): domain Eukaryota; kingdom Metazoa; phylum Mollusca; class Gastropoda; order Trochida; family Trochidae; genus Phorcus; species Phorcus lineatus. Next base: position 34,307,830 of record OV121097.1, on the reverse strand, counting down.
AACGAGCGCTTTCAAACGAATGCTGATGTCACGCTCGGGCCGCAGCCGTTATAAATAGGTCCTAAAAGGGGGTGATTATTTTTAAGCCTGGTCTAAAAAGGTGGGAGGGAGTATTTTTTAAATTTAGAAATTTGGAATGGCAGTAAAGCCTAGGTTAAGGGAGAGAAGAAGGGCGGGGTTGGGAGGGGGGGAGAGGTGTGGTGTGTTGTGGGTTGTAGAGTATTTTAGTTTTAGATACGAGCCAGGAGGCCCGTTTCTTTTAGGTATGTGCCTAAGGCGTGGTGTATGTGTGTTTTATTTAGAGGGTTTAGTATTTGATGTATGTTGGTGGGGTTTAGGCCACTTGTTACTAGTGTTGCGTTGAGTGTTGTGCGATGTGTTGAGTAGTGTGTGCATTGGGTGAGAATGTGGTGTATTGTTTCTGGATGTCGGCAATGTGGGCAGTTGGGGGATGCAATATGTTTTTGTTTATGTTTATGTGTGTTGAGGCGGGTATGCCCCGTTTGTAATTTAATGGGGGGCGCCCCATTTGTCAGACACCCCACTTGTCAGACACTTATAATTAATTTAACAGATTTACAGAGGCTGTTACCCATCAAGAAAATGGTACCTGATCTGGATCAGTCTGAAGACATTCGGGTGACGACTTGAGAGGCTTGCATTTAGGCGGCTGTTGAACCCTTCTAAGCAATTGTTGGTCCTCGGGCGGAAGGTCTCATGATGGTTCCACATTGCCATATTAAAGAGAGCATCATCATCCACCCAGGTCGTAACCATGTAGTCGTTGAAGGGAACAGCCTCAGGAACTTCAGGGCAGGTGTCCACCGCATCAATCCAAACATCCTGGACATTTGTGAGAGGGAGCAGAGGTAGGGCGGACGCAAGACGGATCCACTTCTCAACCTCGGGGTCGTCACGGTATCTGTCCGAGCGCTTGAACCTTTCGCCACACTGCCTGGGCAAAATGGAAAAAACAACCTTTGAGTTCTGCTGCAGGAAACTCAAACTGGACAGCTCTGATGGCTGCCATCTCAAAATCAGTCTGGATCTTGGATGGCGAAAGAGGTTGGTTCAGAATGCGTTGTACGTGTGTCTTGAGCTGACTCAGGAGGCGACGATAGGCAGCAATAGTACGACTGGGCATGAGGGCATAAACTAAGGGGTACGAAGATGATCCAACTCTTGCATGTATGATGTACAGTTGATTCCACAGGTCAGGGCTCGCAATAGGTGAGCGCTTGGTCTACTCCAACACTTTTGTCTGACAACTGGGTCGTCTGACTATTGGGGCGTCTGACTATTGGGGTATCACCATTTAATGATAGCCTTATCTATGTTGCTTGCGGAGTGGTTTAGGGAGAAGTGTTTTAGTGTGGGTGGCTACAGTGGATTGATGGTATTGGTGTTGCCATTTGGCTTTAGCGTGTTGTTTGGTGATGCTTTTAGCCTCCTGCTTGGAGTGATATAGTGGTAGTGTGGATGTTGGTAGGGTGAGCCCCTCCTTGGCCGCTTGGTCGGCTTTTTCGTTTCCCATTATTCCGACGTGGGCGGGTATCCAAAGGAGTTTGATGGCATTGCCCTGGGTGTTGAGTGTATGTAGTATTTTAGAGATGATGCCTGCACGGTTTTTGGTGGATTTTTTGGAGTGCTTGCAGCCCACTGTGTGAGTCTGTGAGTACAAGTATTTTACTGTGGTGCTTGGTGAAGTTTTGTTGTAGGGCTAGCAAGATGGCCATGAGCTCTGCCGTAAAGACAGATTGGTCATTTGGTAGCCGGTGGAAGTAGTTGTGTTGCTCGGGCTGCCGCATGTGCAGCCCCAGACCTGTGGTGCGTGCCTTGGGGTCCTTGGACCCGTCGGTGTATAAATAATGTCCAAATCAAGATTAATTTGTTGTATAAAGTACCTATGTTGGTGGGGGGTGGGGGGCATGCCCTATAAATTAATCCACTTCTTATTGTGATCTCGTTAATCTTTGTTGACAAACAAGTCTAGTTTAGTGTCACTTCTTTTGCTGACTCTCTCCCTACGTTTCACACAGGCCCAACAAGTTTATTGTCATGTTGAGATCAGAGAGACATCCTTGATTGTCGGCTAGACTAGGTAACGAACGGTTAATGATTTAAACATATTTATTTCTTGAAACAAAGAATTGGATTGGTAAACAATCTGAATACCACTCCATAATACATGAACAAGAATATGTATACATAATGGTGAATTTACAATACATGATAGATTTACAAAAAGCCAACATTAATACTCACATATCATAGTGAATTTAGAGTGAATGATATATCTGCATAAGCCAACTATGAATTATTTATTCTTGATATTTACAATCAAAATATTCCTACTACTTTATATAGGTTATAATACTCCATTCAACGAACGGTTAATTACCAAGTAGTAAAATTGTGCAACATCCTCTCTCTTAGTTGACCGAGAGACCTGTGTAGTTACTTATCAAGGTAAGCGGTATTATCTAATTGTATGAGATTGTTTAATAACCATATTTTTATTTGCACGAAATTTGGACTGGCAAACAAGTAATTTGGCTTATTTTAACGCAGTTCCACTGCAAAATTTAACAATACATGGATACAGAACATAAAAACGAATAATAGAAATAAAAAACTTATGAAAATATATAGGGAAAATTTTCAAAATTGTTGGATGTGCCTAATCATTGGCTTAATTGAAGCACGTGATTTAAGTTCAAAATAATCTTAGCAATTGAAAAAATCACTAACATCGTTTACTTATGAAGTATGAAGTCGTGTGGAATTAAGGATGTTTCTATTCGTAGTTCAAATTACCACTACCGTATAGAACTGTCTTTACATCATATCCATGAATATAGAAATATATTTGCTCAAAAAACTTTATAGTTTCGACAAATTAAGAGATAATGTAACATACTTTGTCATTTTACGTGTCCACAAGAACTTCTGGGCGTGTCTGATATATGTCTATTATATTTTTTGCATTCACTACAGGCGAGCTTGAGGCAACACTTGATTATTTGACAAAATCAAGAGCTTGAATTTAAAATGTATGCGACATTATCACATTGTATGAAACCGTTTGTTGATTGACTAGGACAACATTCATAGAAAGACAGGATCTGGAGCATGGAGAGTTAATAAAATAAATGTATGACATCTTATTACATGATATGAAACCCGTTGTTAATTGTCTTAAACTTAAATTATTTCCTTATTTCATTAACTTGAAAAATAATTGATACATTATATAAATTATCAGAACACAATCTTACACCGTTTCATGTATGAGCAAACCTATCAACAGAAATGAATTTGTTCCTAAAACTTGATTTAAGCTATGTATGAGCCGATTGAACTTTCTATGAAACTTTTAACTCTGTTAATGTAATAATGAATAGCCTAATATATTAATATTTTCGACATAAAATATAAACTCGATCATTGGCTAAATCTATATTTAAGATATGATATTCACAGTTCACATTTCAATTCACAGTGAAACTCAATTTCTAAACGTCAATGTTATGTATATAAATTCTTGATTTTAGCTTAATAGATGTATTTCTATAAATGTTATAACCATAACTTTACTTTAAGCAACAATTTTGCTTCTTGTAATTATTTTAATGACATTAGTCTCCCATAATCCCTTATAAGGGTGGCTCAACTTTTACTGTTTTATCTATTGTATTGTATGCATTTTAATTACTTACTTACTTAGATTAAGAGTTTAACGAGCGCTTTCCAGCGAATGCTGATGTCACGCTCGGGCCGCAGCCTTTATAAAAAGGTCTAAAAAGGGGGGAAAATATTTTTTGAGAGCCTGGTCTAAAAAGGGGTGGGATTTTGAAATTTAGAAATTTGGAATAGTAGTAGAGCCTAGGTTAAGGGAGAGAAGGAGGGCGGGGTTGGGAGGGGGAGGAGAGGTGTGTTGTGTTGTGGGTTGTTGAGTATTTTAGTTTTTAGATACGGGCCAGGAGGCCCGTATCTTTAAGGTATGTGCCTAAGGCATGATGTATGTGTGTTTTATTTAGTGGATTTAGTATTTGATGTATGTTGGTGGGGTTTAGGCCACTTGTTACTAGTGTTGCGTTGAGTGTTGTGCGTTGTGTAGAGTAGTGTGTGCATTGGGTGAGAATGTTGTGTATTGTTTCTGGATGTTGGCAATGTGGGCAGTTGGGGGATGCAATATGTTTTTGTTTATGTTTATGTGTGTTGAGGCGGGTATGCCCCGTTTGTAATTTAATGGGGGGCGCCCCATTTGTCAGACACCCCACTTGTCAGACACTTATAATTAATTTAACAGATTTACAGAGGCTGTTACCCATCAAGAAAATGGTACCTGATCTGGATCAGTCTGAAGACATTCGGGTGACGACTTGAGAGGCTTGCATTTAGGCGGCTGTTGAACCCTTCTAAGCAATTGTTGGTCCTCGGGCGGAAGGTCTCATGATGGTTCCACATTGCCATATTAAAGAGAGCATCATCATCCACCCAGGTCGTAACCATGTAGTCGTTGAAGGGAACAGCCTCAGGAACTTCAGGGCAGGTGTCCACCGCATCAATCCAAACATCCTGGACATTTGTGAGAGGGAGCAGAGGTAGGGCGGACGCAAGACGGATCCACTTCTCAACCTCGGGGTCGTCACGGTATCTGTCCGAGCGCTTGAACCTTTCGCCACACTGCCTGGGCAAAATGGAAAAAACAACCTTTGAGTTCTGCTGCAGGAAACTCAAACTGGACAGCTCTGATGGCTGCCATCTCAAAATCAGTCTGGATCTTGGATGGCGAAAGAGGTTGGTTCAGAATGCGTTGTACGTGTGTCTTGAGCTGACTCAGGAGGCGACGATAGGCAGCAATAGTACGACTGGGCATGAGGGCATAAACTAAGGGGTACGAAGATGATCCAACTCTTGCATGTATGATGTACAGTTGATTCCACAGGTCAGGGCTCGCAATAGGTGAGCGCTTGGTCTACTCCAACACTTTTGTCTGACAACTGGGTCGTCTGACTATTGGGGCGTCTGACTATTGGGGTATCACCATTTAATGATAGCCTTATCTATGTTGCTTGCGGAGTGGTTTAGGGAGAAGTGTTTTAGTGTGGGTGGCTACAGTGGATTGATGGTATTGGTGTTGCCATTTGGCTTTAGCGTGTTGTTTGGTGATGCTTTTAGCCTCCTGCTTGGAGTGATATAGTGGTAGTGTGGATGTTGGTAGGGTGAGCCCCTCCTTGGCCGCTTGGTCGGCTTTTTCGTTTCCCATTATTCCGACGTGGGCGGGTATCCAAAGGAGTTTGATGGCATTGCCCTGGGTGTTGAGTGTATGTAGTATTTTAGAGATGATGCCTGCACGGTTTTTGGTGGATTTTTTGGAGTGCTTGCAGCCCACTGTGTGAGTCTGTGAGTACAAGTATTTTACTGTGGTGCTTGGTGAAGTTTTGTTGTAGGGCTAGCAAGATGGCCATGAGCTCTGCCGTAAAGACAGATTGGTCATTTGGTAGCCGGTGGAAGTAGTTGTGTTGCTCGGGCTGCCGCATGTGCAGCCCCAGACCTGTGGTGCGTGCCTTGGGGTCCTTGGACCCGTCGGTGTATAAATAATGTCCAAATCAAGATTAATTTGTTGTATAAAGTACCTATGTTGGTGGGGGGTGGGGGGCATGCCCTATAAATTAATCCACTTCTTATTGTGATCTCGTTAATCTTTGTTGACAAACAAGTCTAGTTTAGTGTCACTTCTTTTGCTGACTCTCTCCCTACGTTTCACACAGGCCCAACAAGTTTATTGTCATGTTGAGATCAGAGAGACATCCTTGATTGTCGGCTAGACTAGGTAACGAACGGTTAATGATTTAAACATATTTATTTCTTGAAACAAAGAATTGGATTGGTAAACAATCTGAATACCACTCCATAATACATGAACAAGAATATGTATACATAATGGTGAATTTACAATACATGATAGATTTACAAAAAGCCAACATTAATACTCACATATCATAGTGAATTTAGAGTGAATGATATATCTGCATAAGCCAACTATGAATTATTTATTCTTGATATTTACAATCAAAATATTCCTACTTCTTTATATAGGTTATAATACTCCATTCAACGAACGGTTAATTACCAAGTAGTAAAATTGTGCAACATCCTCTCTCTTAGTTGACCGAGAGACCTGTGTAGTTACTTATCAAGGTAAGCCGTATTATCTAATTGTATGAGATTGTTTAATAACCATATTTTTATTTGTACGAAATTTGGACTGGCAAACAAGTAATTTGGCTTATTTTAACGCAGTTCCACTGCAAAATTTAACAATACATGGATACAGAACATAAAAACGAATAATAGAAATAAAAAACTTATGAAAATATATAGGGAAAATTTTCAAAATTGTTGGATGTGCCTAATCATTGGCTTAATTGAAGCACGTGATTTAAGTTCAAAATAATCTTAGCAATTGAAAAAATCACTAACATCGTTTACTTATGAAGTATGAAGTCGTGTGGAATTAAGGATGTTTCTATTCGTAGTTCAAATTACCGCTACCGTATACGTATAGAACTGTCTTTACATCATATCCATGAATATAGAAATATATTTGCTCAAAAAACTTTATAGTTTCGACAAATTAAGAGATAATGTAACATACTTTGTCATTTTACGTGTCCACAAGAACTTCTGGGCGTGTCTGATATATGTCTATTATATTTTTTGCATTCACTACAGGCGAGCTTGAGGCGACACTTGATTATTTGACAAAATCAAGAGCTTGAATTTAAAATGTATGCGACATTATCACATTGTATGAAACCGTTTGTTGATTGACTAGGACAACATTCATAGAAAGACAGGATCTGGAGCATGGAGAGTTAATAAAATAAATGTATGACATCTTATTACATGATATGAAACCCGTTGTTAATTGTCTTAAACTTAAATTATTTCCTTATTTCATTAACTTGAAAAATAATTGATACATTATATAAATTATCAGAACACAATCTTACACCGTTTCATGTATGAGCAAACCTATCAACAGAAATGAATTTGTTCCTAAAACTTGATTTAAGCTATGTATGAGCCGATTGAACTTTCTATGAAACTTTTAACTCTGTTAATGTAATAATGAATAGCCTAATATATTAATATTTTCGACATAAAATATAAACTCGATCATTGGCTAAATCTATATTTAAGATATGATATTCACAGTTCACATTTCAATTCACAGTGAAACTCAATTTCTAAACGTCAATGTTATGTATATAAATTCTTGATTTTAGCTTAATAGATGTATTTCTATAAATGTTATAACCATAACTTTACTTTAAGCAACAATTTTGCTTCTTGTAATTATTTTAATGACATTAGTCTCCCATAATCCCTTATAAGGGTGGCTCAACTTTTACTGTTTTATCTATTGTATTGTATGCATTTTAATTACTTACTTACTTAGATTAAGAGTTTAACGAGCGCTTTCCAGCGAATGCTGATGTCACGCTCGGGCCGCAGCTTTGTCATTTTACGTGTCTGGTATAAAAAGGTCTAAAAAGGGGGGAAAATATTTTTTGAGAGCCTGGTCTAAAAAGGGGTGGGATTTTGAAATTTAGAAATTTGGAATAGTAGTAGAGCCTAGGTTAAGGGAGAGAAGGAGGGCGGGGTTGGGAGGGGGAGGAGAGGTGTGTTGTGTTGTGGGTTGTTGAGTATTTTAGTTTTTAGATACGGGCCAGGAGGCCCGTATCTTTAAGGTATGTGCCTAAGGCATGATGTATGTGTGTTTTATTTAGTGGATTTAGTATTTGATGTATGTTGGTGGGGTTTAGGCCACTTGTTACTAGTGTTGCGTTGAGTGTTGTGCGTTGTGTAGAGTAGTGTGTGTGTTCCGTGCAATCTGGGAATGATCACAATCTGCAGATTGTTCGAATAATCTAGGAATTTTTTTCATTCCTAGATTGTTTAAACAATCTGCAGATTGTGAGAGCTGAACAATCTGGGAATGATCACAATCTGGGAATTTGCTTGTTTGTAGTACATCTTGCATTATAAAATGAGAATTGAATAGTTTATTTAGGTTTTTATTTGTGTATGCATTCAAATGATGGAGAATAGTTGTCAAGTCATAGATTGTGAAGGGCTGACAGCTCGCCTATTTGTCAAACTGAGGGAGTATAGGAATCGATTCTCAGATTGTGCAGGCTTATAGCTGATCTTTACTTAAACTGAGAGGGTATAGCAGTCGATTCTCAAATTGTGAAGGGCTAAGATATCGTCATTATGTGAAACTGAGGGAGTATAGGGGCCGATTCCCAGATTGTGAAGGGCTCACAGCGCATCTATATGTCAAACTGAGGGAGTATAGGGATCTATTCTCAGATTGTGAAGGGCTCACAGCTCGCTTTTATGTCAAACAGAGGGAATATAGGGGACGATTCCTAGATTGTGAAGGGCTTAGATATCGTCATTATATGAAACTAAGGGAATATAGGGGTCAATTCTCAGATTGTGAAGGGCTCATATCTCGCCTATATGTCAAACTGAGGAAGTATAGGGGTCCATTCCTAGATTGTGAAGGGCTCAGAGCTCGCCTATAAATCAAACTGACGGAGTATAGAGGTCGATTCTCAGATTGTGAAGAGCTCACAACTCGCCTGTATGTCAAACTGAGAGGGTATAGCAGTCGATTCTCAGGTTGTGAAGGGCTCAGATATTGTCATTATATGAAACTAAGGGAATATAGGGGCCGATTCCTAGATTGTGAAGGGCTCACCGCTCGCCTTTAACTCAAACTGACGGAGTATAAAGGTCGATTCTCAGATTGTGAAGGGCTCATAGCTCGCGTTTATGTCAAACTGTCAGAGTATATGGTTTGATTTTCAGATTGTGAAAGACTCATGGTTTGCCTATAAATCAAATTGACTGAGTATAGGGATCGATTCCCAGATTGTGAAGGGCTCAGTGCTCGCCTTTATGTCAAACTGAGGGAGTATAGATTGTGAAGGGCATTGCGCTTGTCTTTGTGTGTTTTTGAGCTAGAAGAGGGTTCAATTGACATATTGTGAATATGTGGAGGTAGAAAACTAAATCTGCATATCGATTCTGCGATTTTAGATTTTCATTAATCATAGTTTGCGGTAACACTGTTTTGAGGGTGTGATTTAAACAGTATTTTATTTCCATAAAACATGTAATACACAACATTCTATATATACAAAAAGGAAAAAGGATTAGCAAACAGGCTAATGCAGCCTATATAAATGCTTCTCCTTAGTACAAACATAACAAATAAGGTTTTAAGTACATATATGGAAATACATTTTAACTACGCATGTCCAAATTTAATTGCACAAGTACAAACAGTCTATAATTCATGTAATTTTTTATACCAAACTTGAGGTCGAAGAAAAATTAAATTTAGACGGGGAAACTATGAAAACCGGTTAGTTTCATTTATGTAATGATAAACTGATTTAATTATAGTTTCGTTTTCACTCTGCGACAAAGATTCGTCGCCGCTTAAAATAGTTTGTAAGCTAATATTATTTATAAAAAAGTATTTATTTAATCTGAATATACCGTATAGCGTGCATTGATAGAAATAGTGAAGAGGGTCCTCCCGAGTGTTTCCACAAGAACAGACACGATTATCTAATAAGCCTCGATCAAACAAATGAGAACGTAAGTCGCTGCAACCAAGGCGCAAACGACAGAGAAGAATTTGGCTTCGCCTCGGGCCGTAGGATGTATAGTTTTTAAATGTTGGAGATAAGATTTTGTCGAATGAAACACACTTCTTAAATTGTGTCAGAGACCTAGTATTTCTAATATTTGAATCCAACAAATTCCAAGCCTTAACAGTAGATGGGAGAAAAGAGTTATTAAAGTGAGACAAACGCCCGGTAGTACATCGTAGATTCTCCGAATTTCGTAAGTTGTAGCTACTCATATTTGAAACATTTGGTGGTACCCATATAGATAAGTATTGAGGTGTTAATCCATTTATCATTTTATAGAACATACATAATTTGTGAAAGTGGCGCCTTTCAGCTAACGAGCAATAGCCTGTCTCAGAATACAGTTTTTCGTGATTTGTGCCTCTCACAGCACCTGAAATAGTCCTGAGAGCATCTAATTGTAATTTTTCTATCATATGAGCCTGTTCCTTAGTACAGTTGTCCCAGATGGTATCACAATAATCGAAAATTGGCATTATAAATGATCTAAACATGGTTTCAAGAGATACTCTATTCAGCCTATATTTCAAACTGCGCAGACAATTTATTAGAGGACTTGCTTTGCGTAATATATAATCAATATGTTTCTGCCATTTCCCATCTTCTTGTAGAATTAGACCGAGGTGCTTATGTTCCCATACTTCGGAAATTGCAGTATTATTAAGATGTAATTGAAGCTTAGGACCTTTATTAGTTTTATTTGAAAATAACATAGCTTCTGTCTTTTCAGGGCTGAATTTAACCTGCCACTGTTTTGCCCATTCTGAAATACGTGTTAAGTCACTGTTGAGCAGGGGTTGGGTCTGAAATGGATCTTCAATAACTAGGTATAGAGAGGTGTCATCCGCAAAAAGTTTCACGTTACTTACCAATCCATCTGTTAAATCGTTTATGTAGACAAGAAATAAAAGGGGCCCCAAGACAGAGCCCTGGGGAACACCAGCTAATACACTTTTCGAGTTTGATTTATGTCCATTTAGAACTACCGACTGTTTTCTATCACTATGATAGTGTTTAAACCAATGTAATAGATTCCCTGTGATTCCAACAGATTCAAGTTTTACTAATAACCCTGCGTGCCAAACACGGTCAAATGCTTTGCTAATATCACAAAAGACCGCTCTGATTTCTTTACCATCCTCCATAGCCTTTGCTATGACGTGATAAAGTTCAGTTAATTGGTATACTGTTGAGTCTCCAGGTTTAAAACCAGACTGATGTTTAGATATAATTTCATTATCTATAAAGAAGTTATAAACATGCTTGAATATACATTTTTCAAAAACTTTAGCTAAACAAGAAGTTAAAGCAACTGGTCTGTAATTATTACAATCATGAATACAACCTTTTTTATGAATCGGTACAACTATCGAATATTTCCAAATATCGGGGAATTGTGATAACTTCAGTGATAGATTGAATAACTTTGTAATGGGCCTATGAAGAGACCGGGCTAGAATCTTTAGTAGTTTATTACTAATATTATCTGGGCCCTTAGCTTTTTTAGTATTCAACGAGAGCAAGATATCACAGACTTCACTTTCAGTTAACAACAAATTATCTAATGTATTTTCACGGTAATTAGGAAGAGGTGGTTGCATATCAGGTTCATCAACTTGGGCTTGATCTATGAAATAATCATTAAATACATCTGCTATATCGTCTGCATTTTCAGTAACAATACCATTATGAGTGATAGGTGGGAACGGCGTGTTCGAGTTTCTGTTTTTTTAATGTGCTTATTGACTAGACGCCACCACGATTTTGTTCCCATCTCAGTGTTGATTATATCATCCAGTTTTAAATCATATTGACGTTTTGCTTTTCTAACTTCAGAAATTACTTTATTCCTAGCTACTTTGAAGCGATCCCAAGAATAAGCATTATTTTTCTTTTTGGCAACCTTGTGCAGACGATTTCTCTTCCTCATTAATTTGCGTAGATATCCGTTCATCCATATACAATCTCGAGGTCTTTTAACAACCTCCTTATTTGGAATATAGTCATTGATTAAACTGCTGAGCGTGTTTGTAAACGCGTTAGCAGAACTATTTATATCATCATCTAACATGGAGTCCCAGTCAATAATTGATATAATATCATTAAGCCCCTCATAATCTGCATCGTTATAGTCATAGATTATTCTCTTAAATGCATTTGTAGAATGTTTCCCAAGTTTTAATGTAACAAAAACTGGACAATGGTCGCTGCAAATTGGAGTTAGGACGCCCGAGTCATGTACGATATTAAATGAGGAAGTAAGTATAATATCTAACAAAGTGCTAGAGTCCTGTGTCACTCTTGTAGGTTCATTAATTATCTGAACTAGGTCATACATGATTTGGAGATAATGTATCTTATTATTACTTGAACTGAGCATATTGGCATTGAAATCACCTAGAATGAACAATCTAATATTTCTATTGACAGCCATTGAAAACGAGTTTTCAATCATATCCCAATAACGATTGCTTAAATCAGCTCTGTAGAAAGTTCCAATAAGAAATTTATTGTTATTTGTATTAACTTCAACCCAAATAGCTTCCAAGTCAGGAACGTCAAGATCTGTAGCAAGATTAAAGTATAATTTATCCTTAAGATATATTGCAACACCTCCTCCCCTTGAAGGTCTATCTTTACGGAGTGGCGGGTGATAACCAGGTAATAATATGGAATCGTTTAAGATTTCGCAGTTTAACCAAGTTTCAGATAAACAAATGACATCATAATGGCTGTACTCGGCAGCGAGTAGATCAGTTTTATCCCTCAAGCTACGAATGTTTAAATGAATAATACTCAGTTCAGGACCTGGATTTTGATGAACATCCCCGCAGCATAGCAGAAGCAATGATATCATCAAAAAGTAACGAACACCCAAACATTTGCATAGAACTATACAAAAACAGGTAAAACTATCAAAGCGGCGACTATTTCGCCTGGAAGTAACAGCAGCAAACAGCCCAACTGCCCTCCTATACTGAGTTATGTCAACCCCCATCGATATGTTTTACCAAAAGTATGTAGCAGGGGGCAGTGGACGAAGCTGCGAATGGAGTTTTCTTGCTCTGGAATATGATCTTCATGATAATAAATCGACGATTCAACGAAAAATCAGTAACTAACTTTTTGGTACCAAATAGTAAAGATGAAGACTGTCTAGGTGTTTGTACATGCGTGTAACTAAGAATGTTGTAATATTGCTTTGATGAAAATGTGAACTGTTAGTACATTATGTCATATTTTGTTAAACTTATCAAATAAAAAAACAAAAAAACTGTTACTTTTTTTCCTGTTACTTTTTTTCCTAGCAAAATCTGTTACTTTTTTTCCGTTACTTTTTTTCCTGTTACCTTTTTTCCGATCATCTGTAACTATGAGGGTGAGGGTGTTACTATTTATGTAGAAGTAAGAATTATTTCTTAGATGTGTAAAAGGTTTGCGTATTGAAATCAATAAATAACAATTCCCTATGAAAAGTAAACTTATTATCTGAAAAGTTAATTACGCTGAAATTTAATTCTTCATTCTCGCTTATTTGACTTAAGTTAGGTTAATTGAGCATAATTACTATCTGTATCAACACAAAACACTAATCTCCTTTGGTATGAATTACTTGCATAGACACTTACACTTACAGGGCACAATGAAGGAAATAGTCTCGTGATGCTAAAAAAAAGTTTCAAACATCAAAGACAGCAAACTCTGATTCTTATATTTATTGTTCATTATGGAAACTTGATAACTGTTACCTTTTTCCCTCATTTTCTTCCTGGATCGTGAGATTGAAAGTTTTTATACGAAAGATACATAAATCGGAAAGTTACTTTTTCTTTTGAGTTTGTATATGAACAGTTTTTAAATATACATGTATGATTTTATAAAATATATAATACTCGAACAGTTAGCATTTTGTGTTGTCGTGAATAATTAGACCAGATGTCCACAGGGTCTGCTTATCAAAGCAACGTGTCACTGTGTCGCGTCTCTACTCAGACTTGCGCGTAAATTCGCGTACAATCACATTAACTTCCTCTCTGTAATTTGATGTTTATCTATCGCACGATATCATGGGGCAAATACTTATGTAATAATGAAATGACTGGAGTAAAATGTTTAATTGCTCTTCGGTCACACTATGGTCAACATTTTGACACATGTTTTTTCTGTACCGTTTATAATAGTTTCCGTTATATCGGTTTGTGAATTTTACAAAGAAATGTTTTATTTGATTTATTTATTATCTGTTCATGATTCAATATTTTAAGAATATTTTATTTTGAGTGGATTATTTACTACCCTGCAAGAAGAGTCATATAATGGCATCGTCTCTACTCCGTGCTGCGACCATAGTTACGGGAGTGGCAAACAACTAATTTCTTCTGTGTGATTTAAACAGTATTTAATTTCCATGAAACATGTAATACACAACATTCAGAATATATATATTCAAAAAGGAAAAAGGAATAGCAAACAGGCAGCAAATGCCAACATAAATGCTTCTCCTGAAACTAACATGAAACGATTAAGATATCAAGTACATTGGTGAAAATATATATTTGCAATTATTCTTATTAAAATCAAATTCATATTAAGCATTCTCTACCTTTGCATTTGGTACAGATTTAATAAAAGAGCTATAAAAATCGGTTGGTATCATTTATGATATTTTATTTATAATAAATGATACACAGATATTATTAGGGATTCGTTAGTACTCTGTGACAAGGATTTGTCGCCGCTCAAGGTAGATTTTAATGTTATATCGTTTTTTAAAAAGTATTGATTTGATCGGAATCTATCATATAGTGAGCATTTAAAGAAGTAATGAAAAGGATCCTCCCGAATGTTTCCACAAGAACAGGCGGGATTTACTAACAACAATAAGTGGACTTGCTTTGCGTAGTATATTTCAATATGATGCTGCCATTTTCCATTTTCATTTTCCATTTTCATCTGTTGTAAACATGCTTCTATACCCCCGTATATATGACGTAAAAACGACCTATGAGCCCTTCACAATCTGAGAATAGACTCTTATACCCTCTCAGTTTGATAAATAGCAACCTATGAGCCCTTCCTAATCTGAGAATCGACTCCTCTATACCCTCTCAGTTTCATATATAGGCGGGCTATGAGCCATTCACAATTTCAGAATTGACTCCTATGACCTCTCAGTTTAAGTATAGATTTATATAGGCTGCATTAGCTTGTTTCCTAATCCTTTTTCCTTTTTGTATATATAGAATGTTGTGTATTACATGTTTTATGGAAATAGAATACTGTTTAAATCAAATATAGATTAACTGTGAGCCCATAACAATCTGGGAATCAACCCCTATACCCCCTCAGTTTGACATATCCATCAAAAACTAAAACAGTTTTATTTAGTAGGAAAATTAATAAAAATCCTCATCCGAATCTGTTTTTCAACGATATTGGAATTGAAGAAACCACAAGTCATAAACACTTGGGTGTAACCCTTCAAAATGATTGCCTATGGGATGTTCATATAAACGATCTTGTCAAAAAGATCAGCCCCATGATCAACTGTTTAAGAAGCTTTAAATATAGACTCACTAGGAAAACCCTAAATCACATGTATTCTTCCTTTATTCTTCCCATATTTGACTACTGTAGCCATATATATGACAACTGTACTAAATCTCAAGCAACCTTATTAGAGAACTTGCATCTATACGCACTTCGAACAATATGCGGTGCCGTCCGCGGTACAAGCCATGAAAAAATTTACAGTGAAACATCTCATGTTTCTCTTTATGAAAGACGAAGGATAGGTAAGCTCGTTATGTTTTACAAAATGTATCATAACAGATTACCAGAATACTTAAACGAACTTGTCCCTTCTCTTGTCTCTCATGCAAGCAACTATTCATTAAGAAATGCATCAAGTTTAGAAACTGTAGCCTGTCGCACGGCTCTATATGGCAATTCATTCCTACCCGATACAGTTAAACTATGGAATGCTTTACCACAAGATATCAAATTAATCACCGACTTAAATGATTTCAAAAAGGCATTGACTCGTAAAAGAAGAAAAATATATTTTGACCAAAATATAGGCACAAGGCGATGTAAAATCCTACATTGTAGACTACGGTTGGGATGTAGCGATCTTAACGCTGACAAATTTACCAGACATATATCCGATAAAGCAGAATGTTCTTGTGGCCAAGCCATAGAAGATGCACGTCACTACTTCTTGGTATGCTCTCTTTTTGAGTCCGTAAGATCAAGTAAGTTGTTTTATACAAGTGGCCATTCACTTGACACAATCTTATACGGCAATCCTACCTCGAACCTGTCAAATCAATCTGAAATTATTAAGTCAGTACATCAATTTATCATTGAAACCAACCGATTTTCATAAACCAAAACATGCTGTTACCTCCGATATTGACTGTGTGTATCATTAATGTATTTAACCATCATATTTGATTACATCTCCATGATTCAGATAAGTTCATTGCTTTATTCATGTACTTCAGTTTGTCATGATGATGTCTTTTGTATATATGTATGTTCAATGGAGCGGTCTTTAAATAAGCTTGTCTTAGCTTGTTGACCAATCCAATTTCATGTAAAATTTCATGAAAATAAATACGTTTAAACCAGTTTGACATATAGGCGAGCTGTGAGCTCTTCACAATCTGAGAATCGACCTCTATACTCCGTCAGTTTGATTTATAGGTGAGCTATGAGCCCTTCACAATCTGAGAATCGATCTCTATACTCCCTACGTTTGACATAAAGACAAGCTATGAGCCCTTCACATTCTGGGAATCGACCCCTCTACCCCCTCAGTTTGACTTTAAGGCGAGCGGTGAGCCCTTCACAATCTAGTAATCGGCCGCTATACACTCTCAGTTTGACATAAAGACGAGCTATGAGCCCTTCACAATCTGAAAATCGATCCTTATACTCCGTCAGTTTGACATATAGGCGAAATGTGAGCCCTTCACAATCTGAAAATCGACTCCTATATACCCTCTCAGTTTCATATATAGGTGAGCTGTAAGCCCTTCACAATCTAGGAATCGGCCCCTATACTCCCTCAGCTTGACATATAGGCGAGATGTGAGCCATTCACAATCTGAGAATTGACCCCTATATACTGTCAGTTTAAATAAAGGTGCGCTATGAGCCCTTCACAATCTAGGAATCGGCCCCTATAATGCGTCAGTTTGATTTATAGGCGAGCTGTGAGCCCTTCACAATCTAAGAATCGACTGCTATACCCTCTCAGTTTGACATATAGGCGAGTTGTGAGCTCTTCACAATCTGAGAATCGACCTCTATACTCCGTCAGTTTGATTTATAGGCGAGCTATGAGCCCTTCACAATCTGAGAATCGACTGCAATACCCTTTCAGTTTGACATAAAGACGAGCTATGAGCCCTTTACAATCCGAGAATCGAACCCGATACTCCGTCAGTTTGACATATATAGGCGAAATGTGAGCCCTTCACAATCTGAGAATCGACTCCTATATACCCTCTCAGTTTAAATAAAGGTGAGCTATGAGCCCTTCACAATCTAGGAGTCAACCTTTACATCCCCTAAGTTTGACATAAAGACGAGCTGAATGTCCTTCACAATCTGGGAATCGGCTCCCACACCCCCTCATTTTGAGAAGGAGACAAGCTGATTGCTCATCACAATCTAGGAATCGATCCTTATACTTGCTAAATAGAAAAACCTTAATAAGCTAAATAATTCACATTTTATAAGGATGAAAATACTACTAAAACACAAATTCCCAGATTGTGATAATTCCCAGATTGTTCAGGTCGCACAATCTGCAGATTGATTAAACAGTCTAGGAATTCCTAGATTGTGAGCAAACAATCTGCAGATTGTTCGAACAATCTGCAGATTGTGATATACCCCAGATTGTTCGTAACATGTGCATTGGGTGATAATGTGGTGTATTGTTTCTGGGTGTTGGCAATGTGGGCAGTTGGGTGATGCAATATGTTTTTGTTTATGTTTATGCGTGTTGAGGCGGGTATGCCCCGTTTGTAGTTTAATGATAGCCCTATCTATATTGGTGTTTTTAGAATATATTATTTGCTTGCGGAGAGGTTTAGGGAGTAGTGTTTTAGTGTGGGTGGCTATAGTGGATTGTTGGTATTGTTGTTGCCATTTAGCTTTGGCGTGTTGTTTGGTGATGCTTTTTGCCTCCTGTTTGGAGCGATATAGTGGGAGTGTAGGTGTTGGTAGGGTGAGCCCCTCCTTGGCCGCTTGGTCGGCTTTCTCGTTTCCGATTATGCCGACGTGGGCGGGTATCCAAAGGAGTTTGATGGCATTGCCCTGGGTGTTGAGTGTATTTATGGTGTGTAGTATTTTAGAAATGATGCCTGCGCGGTTTTTGGTGGATTTATTTTGGAGTGCTTGCAGCCCACTGAGTGAATCTGTGAGTATAAGTATTTTGCTGTGGTGCTTGGTGAAGTTTTGTTGTAGGGCTAACAAGATGGCCATGAGTTCTGCCGTAAAGACAGATTGGTCATTTGGTAGCCGGTGGGAGTCGGTGTGTTGCTCGGGCTGCCGCATGTGCAGCCCTAGACTTGTGGTGCGTGCCTTGGGGTCCTTGGACCCGTCGGTGTATATGTGGCACCAATCGGGCCAGTTGTCCTGTATGTATTGTTGTGCGATGGCTTGAGCTTGTTGCGGGTTTTGCTTGTTGGTGATTTTGTTGATTGTTGAGATGCATGTTGATTTTAGTTAAGTTAGTTAAGTTGATGTGGTGGATGTCTGCTTGTTGTATGAGTGCCTGGATGCGAGTTGCAATAGGTTGTAGAAGATTATTTTTTTTAGCTGTTACGTGTCGTGTTTTGGTTTTAATGAGTTGTTGTATGAGTGGATCCTCCGAAGATGCAGCCCAGAAGTTTAGGGTGAGTTGGTCCCTTCTGATTTGGAGGGGAATTTCACCAGTTAGGGCCAGCAGAGCTTCGAGGGATGTGTTGTTTTGGGTGCGTGTAGCTGTTTTGAGTGCTTGGTATTGTATGCTATTTAGAGTTTTAATTAATGTAGGTTTAAGTGTGTTGTATATTGGTGCGCCATAGTCCAGTTTGGACCTAATTAATGAGGTGTAAAGTTGAAGTAATGTTTGCCTATTTGCTCCCCAGTTTGTACCGGAGATAGCTCTCAGAACATTAAGGTCCTTTGAGCATCTAGTTTTAAGCTCTTTGACGTGTGCATCCCATGAGAGATGTTGGTCAAAGATTAGCCCTAGGAATTTAGTTTGGGTTTGGAATTTAATTGGGTTATTTTGGAGGTAGAGTTTAGGAGAGGTTGGGCGCATGTTGTTGCGTTTAAATGCTACTCCAGTGGTTTTTTCCGCGTTTAATTTGAAGCCCCATTTGTTAGCCCAAAGGGTAACTTTATTTAGTGCGGTCTGGAGTAGGTTAGTAGCCGTTTGGAGGTTTTTACAACGTACCCAGAGGGCAGCGTCGTCTGCAAATTTGGAAGTATTTATTTTAGGGGAGATGCCTTCGAAAAGGTCATCCACCATTATATTGAAGAGGGTGGGGCTGAGAATGCTGCCTTGTGGGGTGCCGTTTTCTAAAAGAAAATTATCAGATTGCTGATTTTCGACCCCGACAGTTATTTGCCTATTGTGAAGAAAATCCTTAATTATATTGCCTGAGAGGCCTTTGGAAATGAGTTTAGTGATGAGGCCGTTATGCCACACCATGTCGAAAGCTTTAGAGAAATCCAGGAAGATTGCCAAAATATATTGTTTGCGAATTTGGCCTACTTTGATGTCTTGCTCGAGGCGAGCAAGATTTTTTAGGGTAGATCGACCCGGAGTGAAACCACTCTGGTCGTTATTTAGGGGATGGATATTTAGGTGGCTTTGGAGGCGATGTTTTACCATCCCCTCCATTACCTTGCAAAGGTTGGAAGTTAGAGAGATTGGCCTATAGGAATTGGGGTCCCCGGGGGGGTTATTTG
Organism: Phorcus lineatus; assembly: GCA_921293015.1. NCBI lineage: Eukaryota > Metazoa > Mollusca > Gastropoda > Trochida > Trochidae > Phorcus > Phorcus lineatus. Next base: position 34,288,109 of record OV121097.1, on the reverse strand, counting down.
GTTTAGGGATAGGGATAACTAAAGCTTCCTTCCAATTGGAGGGAAGTTTGCCTGATTGCCAAATGGTGTTATAGAGTTTTAATAATGTGGTTGTGGTGGAAGTGGGTAGCTTCTTAATTATTTGGTAGGAAGTGAGGTCAAGCCCGGGGGCCGTTCCTTTTTTCCTATTATTTAGAACATGTTGAAGCTCTTCCATAGTGAATGGTTGATTAATGGGTAGGTTGTTGTTGGGTTGTGTGGGAATGATGGGTGCGGTATGTTTATGTTGTTGGAATTGTGGTGAGTTGTTGTTATTGCTACTTGCTGTAGCGAATTGAGATGCCAACGCATTGGCCTTATCTTTAGGGTTTTTTAGGTTATTTATTGGTGGGAGTTTGCTCCTGCATTTGCCGCCACGGATGACTTGGAGTTTTTTCCACACTTGTGCGGAATTGGCTTTGCCATTTAACCCCTCGCAGAAACGTTCCCAATGTTGTTTTTTGGTGTTTTTAATGAGTGTATGTACTTGGTTTTTTAGTTGTTTAGCTTGTGGGAGAAGTGTGGTGTCGCGTTTTGCTTTTTTAAATGCAGCTTTACGCTGTTTACGCGCGTTTTTAATCTCCTCATTCCACCATGGAACTGAGGGTTTGTAGGGGTGGGGTGTGGTGAAAGGTATTGATTGTTTTGCAGCATTTATAATAGCATTGGTGAAATTATTTGAAAAGATTTGGGGGTCTTTATTTTCAAGGTCTGATTGGTCTAATTGATTACATAAAGTTTGGAATTTATTCCAATCAGCCTTGTTGTAGTTAAATTTGGGGTTTTGGGGGCAATTTTGCTTGTTTACTTTATTTGGAGGTAGGAAGTTGTTTAGGGTAATAAGTATGGGGAAATGATCACTTCCCCACGGATCATCATATACCTGCCACTCGGTATTGCTAGCGATGTCCGGGGTAGTGATTGTTAAATCGATAGCAGACATGGAATTGTGCTGACTATCGTACCTAGTTGGTGAGTTGTTGTTGTGGATAACAAGATCCTTATTTATGATCCAGTCGGCAAGTAATTTGCCTCTGGTATCTTCCTTATTATTACACTCCCAGGAGGAGTGATGGCAGTTGAAATCACCCAAGTACATGGAGTGACCGGGGGCAGAATTTTGTAGGACATCAAGGTCCTCTTGTTGAAAAGGTTGAGATACCCTATGATAGATATTGAAGATATTTAGGTTTTGGTTGTTATGTTTAACTGTTATGGCCTGAGCCTCTAAGTTTGGAGTATTTACATTTAGTTTGGAGTAATTTAGATGTTCCTGGATAAAGATTGCTAGGCCTCCTGAGGAGCGACCGGGAATGGTTTTGGGCCGGTCATGCCGTAGCGTTCTATACCCTGGAATATTAAAATTTGTGCGAGGGCCAAAATGGGTTTCCTGAATTGTTATAATATGGGGGTTTAGTTTTTTAAGTTTTATTAGGGCTTTAAGCTCGCTGCCGTGTACCGAAAGGCCGCAAGCATTCCATTGGAGAATTTGAGCCATTGGAATAGTGAGGAATAGTAAAATTGAGAAAAAAATAATAATTATTTTGTGCTGCATGGTTGGTTTATGGAATAATTTTAATATGTGTGTATGTGGTATGTTGTTTATGGTTTAAAGATTTTTTTAAAGGTTTTTTACCGCGGTGGTGAAGGAGGTTTGGTTGATGTTGGTGAGGTTGGCTCTTTGAGCCATGGTGTGTATTTTTTTGATTGTGATGTCGGGTGTTGTGGCTATTGCTGCGATGAGTGTGAGTATGGAGTGTAGGGTTGCCTGGGGAATGGGTTGGTCGGGCTGGGTGTGGGGTGGGCGGGTAGAAGTACATTTACGGCGGGTTTGGGCTTGGGATGGGAAGTTAAAGCTGGTTTTGGAGGTTTTGGGCAGGGGGGCATGGAAAAGGGTGGGCTGGGTGGGGGGGTTGTTAGTCTGGTGGGAGGTGGAGGGAAGGGAGGGATTAGCTGGGAGAGTGGTGTTAGGGGTTTCATGCTGTGCGGGGTGGGGTAAGGGGTCGGTATTAGCTTGTGGGGTAGTGGTGAGAGAGGCGTTAGCGATGGTGTGGGTATCATGCTGTGCTGAGGTGGAAGGGGGGGAGGGTTGGTGTCAGTGGGGAGAGAGGGTGTTATGGTGTGGGAGGCTTCATGCTGGGTGGTTGGGATGTGGGGAAGGGGGGGATTAGCGGGGATGGTTTCCGTGTCCATAGACTCGGATTGGTTAGAGGTAAGGTTAGCTTGGGTAGGTTGGTTGTCGATGAAATCGACTCCCAGGTTAGGTTGTGCTGTGGGTAGGGAGGAGGTGAAGAGGGTGCGGCTGGTGCGGGTATGGGAGTTAGAGGAGGTGGGTGGGGGTCGGGAGGGGGTCTGGGTTTGGATGGGGGGGTTGGGGAGGAGGGGTGGGCGGGTCGGTGGGGATGTGGGGGCGGGTGTGGGCTGGGGTGGGGCCTGTCGTGTATGTTGCGTGGGTTGTTGTTTATTGCGTTGTGTGTGTTGTTTATGAGGGTTTGCAATTTGCTTGTGATGTTTATATGTAGGGCAGGAGTAGTGGAGGGAGGGATGAGCGGTGGAGTTGCAATGTATGCAGTGTCTGCTGCAGTCCGGATTTTCATCCGTTCCGTTACAGTCCTGCATGCCGCATGTCCTGCACCTCTTTTTACCCCTGCATTGTTGTGTAGTATGTGATTTATATTTTAAACAGTTTGTACAAACTGTGGGGCTTCTGTCGACGGGCTCAACTGGGCGTGAGCTGGCGCCGAAGAAGATGCTGGTTGGGAGTTTACTTGTGTTGAATGTGAGGATAACTTTTGGGGTATTTGATTGAGTACCAGAGGCCAATGTTTTGGTGATGCGTTTAGCTGAGATTATTTGCGTTGTATTTATTTCATTGGCCTCTTCGAGATACTGTTGTAGATTGTTCTCTTTTGATGAGAAGCTAATGACCCCGCGTGACTCCGTAAACCAAAGTGGAGTTTGGTACTTAACTTGTGTGCCTGCGATGGTGTGTAGGGTGTTTATGCATGCGTTGGCTATGTGTGATGTTTTGAAAGTGATAAGGTAGCCCTTACCGCTTTCCTTGAGGCGTGTATATGTATATCCTCTGCTATGTAGGATGGAGCCGATCCTTTCACGGCTTAGCACTGCAGATAAGTGCTGTCCCACGGTCGCAGCGAATATGTAGAAGTTAAGTGAGATGTCGTGTAGTGGGTTTTGTTGGGTGGTTGTGTTGTTTGCAGTGTTGTTTCTGGTGTGTAAGCGTTGCGTGTTATGTGAGCGAGTGTTGGGTGAGTTGTGATTTGTAGCGTGAGTTGTAGGTGTCTGCGTGTTTATGTTGGGTGAGTTGTGATTTGTAGCGTGAGTTGTAGGTGTCTGCGTGTTTATGTTGGGTGAGTTGTGATTTGTAGCGTGAGTTGTAGGTGTCTGCGTGTTTATGTTGGGTGATTGGTTGCTTGTTGTGGTTGCTTGGGTATGTGATTGTGTGTTTGTAGAGTGCGCTTGTGGTGTTGTGATGTTTGTAGAAGGTGGTTGTTGAGGTGAGTTGTTTTGAGATGTGTTGGGTGATGTGTCGGTGGTAGAGCGCGCGCGCTTGGTGGCCGAATTAGAAAAATGGATAGTTGGATCTAGGGGATCCTTATTTGGTAAGTTTGGAAAATGTTGGCCATAGGAATATTGAAAAGAATTTTGCCCAGATTCTGGGTTTTTACGCTTACGCTCGGAAGCCGTAAGCCGAAGTTTAGCCGGTGGTGTATTGGATGTTGTTTGGGAGTAGATGATTGCTGGTGTGTAGATGGTTAGGAGTGTAGATGTATGTGTTTCCATTGCCTCGGAGAGGTTGGAGGAATGTAGTAGATATGGTAGGGACTTAACTGAGGTGAGGTGGGAATCCGGGTGGAGTCCTTTGGCTGGGTGATCCGGGAGTCTGGAGAGCAGCAGAGCGTACAGCAGGCGAGAGGTGTTGTCCAGTCGGCGAACCAAGCTGGAAGTTGTTGTTGTTGGGTTGGGGTTTATGCGTCTGCTTCCACCTCTTGGTGATGTCGCCGACGTGGGGGCCCATACTTTGTTATAGCCGAATATAAGTGATAAAATTTGGAATAAGATATGGGGTACCCAAAAAAATGGTAATTAGGAGAGTTTCTGAATTGGTAAAGATTTGGAATGAATGCCAGAGGGTAAATAAATAATTTTGAATTTTGATAATAGGGGAATAATAAATGGAAATAAAGTATAAATATAATAAATAAGAAAAATAATAAATATAAATAAGTTAATAAAGGAGTAAAAATTTAGGGGTGGTTTATTGTCTCACTTTGTGATATGGCGTCGTACCTGCAAAGATACAAAAACATTTTTAAGCGTATGGGAACAATTAGTTTGTAGTAATTATAAATGATAGGTTAAATGAATTTGGAAATGTTTTATAAAAGGAGATTAGTTAAAGTAATGTTTTGGAATAATGGGAATTAGGTAAAATATGAGTAAATTATTTAGTTAAATATGGTATGTTTAAAGTATAAAATTGGTTGTATGTAAAGAATTATTTATTTTATTATTGGATTTGATATAATAATGTGATATTGTAGTTTTGGAGTAATGGTATTTTTTAGGTTATATTGAATATAAGATTAATACTTATCTTGTTTGTTGCTGTTCTATTGTTCCGTTGTTAGAACGTTGTTATCTTCGCAATGTGCTATTTTTCTCCTTGATGTTACCATTCCGCCCACTCCTGTGGAAGGGGTGAAGAGAGGAGATCCCCCCGTGGGTTCGTTTCTCCTGTCCACGAGCTTTTGATTAGTTGTGAACTCTCCCCGTGACGGGTAAACTTCTGTTGTTATTGTTAGATAACTCCCCCCGTGATGGGTGGAGTCAATTAGTAATTGGTAATCATCGTTGATTGATAGGAAGCTGTAAGAGGAGATCCCCCGGAGGTTCGCTTCTCCTATTAGTGTTAAGTGGCTGTAATAGTATCCGTGGTCTTATAACGGTCCTTATTTAGTGTAGTTGTTGTTTGTCAATATATATGATGGTGGTAATTGATTAGGTTTGGCTAGCAGTTCTTGTGGTTTGCTAGCGTAGTGGGTCTGACTAACAGTTCTTGTGTTATGTTAGTATTATTATTTCTTGCATTTGCCCATATAGGGACTGCGTAGCAAGATAGTGTTTGATAACAGTTCTTGTGGGATGTTATGTATTGTTATTAATGACTCCTGACATTTGCCCTTTGTAGGGACTGCGTAGCCAGGGGTTGATGTTTATTTATGTTCCTTGCATTTGCCCCTGAGGGGACTGCGTAGCAAGAAATTTAGTTATTAATAGTGATACTTTGTATTATTGTAGGCTATCAGTTCTTGTGGTTGTGCTAGCCTGTAGGTTAATTATAACAGTTCTTGTGGTTTGTTATGTTATTTATCTCTTTATTAGATTATAGTATATCTAACAGTTCTTGTGTAGTGTTAGTTCTTGCATTTGCCCTTAAAAAGGGACTGCGTATTTGCTGGAATGTTGAGGTGAGACTTTTAAAACAATCTGTCCGTCTTCATAATCCGTTAGTCCAGGTGTCGGCAATGGCATAGCGGGAATACTATAGCATAGACCGCCAAATAGCAATGAAAGCAATCCTGTCAGACGCTCCTTCCAAGCGAGTGTCACTTCCAGACGCCCCATCCCTCATGCCCCCTCCCCCTTCTGGTCCAGCCTCTACACTAAACGCCTCCAGTTAATTACCACTTTGAGATCAATGAGGCAACCTTGATTGTCGGCTAGACAAATTAACAAGATGTATTTTGTTTATAATGAGCGATTCTTCTCACACACTCTCTTCAGGAAACTGTTGAGAGCAGACGTATTGGCCTTAGCTTACGCTTTCCCGCCAAAACTACCTACCTACCTACTTACCGTGCGCCATCTTGGTTTCACTTGTATACTTGGTTTAAACATATTTATTTCAGAAAAGAACTGGATTGGTAAACAAGCTAGAAGCTTATGTTAATACCGCTCCAAAATACAAAATATAGAACATGTCATGGTGATTGTATAATGAATATATATACTTATCTATACATACGCCAGCAAGATAAAGAACATGTCATGGTGTATACAAAAAAATATATGATTTATCTATATATGAATATATAGTCGCCAACAAGCTTTACCAATATAACAATAAAATATATCAATTATGGATCCGATGCAAATCTGCCTGTTAAATCTATAAATTCGTGCACAGATATCAATAGTTCATGATTTACATAAGAGGAACAATTTGGGTTTCCAAATAGGACCGATCTCAGGTCAAAACCTTTGTTATAGAAAAACATATTTTCCCTTATATTCATGAACAATGGACATGAAAAGAAATAATGGGTCGAATCTTCGTAGTTATGGCCACAAGAACAGTCGGGAGTTGATGATATGAATCTTTCATACTTGTGTGCATTTAAGTTGCTGCATTCAAGTCTAAGGCGAGAATGTATTATTTGAGAAAATCTACTACCATAATGTAAGTCGAAATTTTTTTTTTTTTTTTTTTTTTTTTTTATTAGTTCCCAGTGTATATACAGTGACATACAGGCAGTGTAGAAAACATAGGCAATGTTGAATAGAAACATACAATAAAGAGTACAACGTGGAATACATATGTTCATTCAAGAGCTGGACAGAGGAGATACCATTTATTATGAAAATCATGTTTTTTATTGTTTTTGATTGCAATAAAATTCTCCACACAAAAAATTTGTTTCAAAGTTTTTAAATACATGTTTAAGTTTAATGATGTATTTTTTATGTTGCTAAGATAAATATATCTTTTAGCAGAGATAATGATGTGATTAATTATTTTGTTTTGGTGTTGGGTACCAAACCAGATTAAAGGTTTAGAAAATATCACTGGAGTTGGAAATGAATTATTAAGCCAAATTTGTAAATTATTCCAGAAGATTTGTGTCTCCTCACATTCCCAGTATACATGACAAACACTCTCATCAACATCCTTACAAAAGCAACATAAGCTATTGTCAACCTTTTTCATTCTGAGTAATTCTCTTTTAGTGTATATGGTACCATGAAGAAATCTATATTGAAAATCTAGTAATTTAGTGTCTTTTATTGCCTTCATATATCTTGTAAATGTGTCTTTCCAATCAAATGTAATTTCAGGAAATGTAAGTTGCCATTTGTTACAGATGTTAGGATATTTGTCTGTTGAGATAAGTATGTCATAGAAAAGTCTAGAGCCTTTGGATGTTTTCATCAAATTCAACTGGCATTCAGTAACATTTATAAAACTGGTATTGATTTCTTTAGAAGAGTCGGTAAGGGTATGTTTCCAAGAGTTAGGCAATATATATAGTAAGTAATTATAATCCAGAAATGTACCTTTGATGCCGTATTTGTCTTTTAAAGATTCTATTGATAGTAAACCGTTTTTATCACATATGTCATGGATAGTCATTATTCCTTTATTTGCCCAATCTTTTACAAAATGAAATGTATTTTTAAAATTGTGATTAAACCAAAGCGGTTGGGGTAAAATGTCATCTAAAGTATTAGGATCAACATAATGTTTTTTTTGGAATACCTTCCAAGCCTTGAATACATCTTGCCAAAAAGGATTTTCTATTTTCAAATATATATCAGCGTTAGCTCCAAAATTAAAAATATCAGCAAAAGGTATTTGACAGGGGTTATTTTTAATAGTTTTTTTCAGATATAACCTTAAGGTGGATAATTTCAAAGCATCTATGAATCTGTTTGTGTCAATCATTCTCAAACCCCCATCCTCATATTTATTTTTCAGAACATTTCTTTTAATTTTATCATTTTTATCGTTCCATATGAATTTAAAAAATATTTTCTCAAGGTCTGTAATAAATTCAACAGGGGGGTTAGGCAAAGAGTTAAAGATATGAACTAGTTTAGAAATTGCTAAGGTTTTTATCACTGTAATTTTACCAATAAGAGTTAAATTTCTTTTCCTCCATGAAGATAAAAGTCTATTTATTTCTTCCAGTCTCTTTCGGGTGTTTATCACCCATAGGTTATCAAGATCAGGGGTAAATGTAATACCAAGTACACTAAATTCACCTGTTGTCCACTCGATATTGAGATCTTTACATATTTTATCAGTAGATTTAGCTTTTGCTCCAATCCAAATCGCTTTTGATTTATCCAAATTAATTTTCAAACCAGACATTTCGTAAAAAGTATTAATTGTGTCAATAGCAGCATACAAGCTGTCTTCAGTCCCATCAAGAAATAATTCTGTGTCATCCGCATATTGATCAAGCTTATATTCAGTACCATTAATAGTAATACCTTTGATTTTGTCATTATTTCTAATCATACAACCAAGAATCTCAGCAACAAGTAGAAAAAGATAGGGCGACAAGGGGTCACCTTGTCTACAGCCCCTTTCATTCTGAAAAAATTCAGATAAGTGGCCATGTTGAATAACACATGAGGTAGTGTCATAAGTCAAAATATTTATCCATTTAATCATTTCAGGACCAAAGTCAAATTTTTGTAAAACTTCATTAATGAAATCTTTAGAAACAGAATCAAATGCTTTTTCAAAATCAATCAAGATTAAGAGACCTGAAATGTTTTGTTTTTTGGCTTCAAAAATGATGTCATATAACAGTCTTGTGTTTTCACCAATTGTTCTGCCCGGTATAAAACCGGTTTGGTTAGAGTGAATTAATTCATCTAATGTAGTCTTCAATCTATTTGCTATACATGAGCTGATAATTTTATAAACTGCATTAAGTAATGTGATAGGCCTCCAATTCTTTAGTAATGTTCTGTCTTTATTAGCTTTTGGTATGCAAGTGATTACACCTCTCTTCATACTTAGGGACATGTCATTCTTATTTGATACATCATTAACAAATTTATAAATCCAAACTTTTAAATCTTTCCAAAAGAACTTAAAGAAGTCTATGGGAAATCCATCAATTCCTGGGCTTTTGTTATTTTTCATTTTATAAACATTTTTGCTGATTTCTTCCATACTGATTTCTTTTTCAAGATTTTCTTTTAGAGTTTTGTGCAAAGTTGGGGTTTCAATATCTTTTAAACAGTCTTTTACCCTATCTTTGTCATGCGAAGCATATAGGTTTTCATAAAAGGATTTAACCTCTTTAAGTATTGATTTACTGTCTGTAATTTCAGTTTTGTCCTTGGTTATTAGTTTATTTATAGATTTTTTTGAAAAGTTTCTATTTTCCAAGTTACAAAAATATTTGGATGGTTTTTCTCCCTCTTCATACCATTGGATTCGATTTCGGATTTGTATACCTTTAATTTCTTCTTGTTTTATTTCTTCTAATTGTTTTTTATAAGTTGATAGTTCAGAGAGCAATTCCTCATTTATATTTTGAAAGTCTCTTCTAATATCATCTTCAACATGTTTAATTTTTTTTTCAAGTTCTTCTGTTTGTTTTGTTTTACATTTCTTTATATAAGATGCAAAAGATATAGTCTTTCCACGGATTTTCATCAATAAAGTTTCAAGGAATAAAGAATAAGATATTGTAAGGTTAATATCTTCAAGGTTTTCAAAGTCATCAATCTTTTCTGAAGCATATTCCTGAATAGTCTCGTTTAATGTATTTCTAACTAAATTCCCATATTCTTGGTTTAGTAGTAAAGAGTTGTTAAATTTCCAATATCCTTTTCCTCTATCTTGATTTAAGCTATTTGAAAAGGTTAATAATATTGTTGAATGATCACTTTTATATCCTGGTAAAATATCAGAGTCCAAGGTTATATCAAATATGTCATCAGATACAATAAAGAAGTCAAGTCTAGCTTGTTGTCTTGGATTCTTTTTCCACCAGGTATATTTTCTTGATTTATCATTTAAATTTCTCCATATGTCAATAAGATTATAAGTTTCAATAAATTCTAAAACAGTCTCTCTTGCTTTGGGATTGTTTACATGTTTGTAATTCTCTAGATCAATAGTGGGGTCAAGTACAAGGTTCCAGTCACCGACAATAACTAATGATTCATTATCAAATTTTAAGATATTATTAAAAAGTTCAACATAAAATTGGGAATCATCATTATTAGGACCATAAAGATTTGTCAGTGTCATTCTTTTATCCTCTATTGTTATGTCCACAATAATATAGTTTCCCTTTTCATCAATTATGGTTCTATGTATTATTGTGTCAATGTTGTTGTTAAAGAGTATAGCTACTCCTCTAGAATTAGATTTAAAAGGAGCAATTATAGACTGCAAGCCCCATTCATTTCTCATAGTGTTACAGGCAGATTCATCTATGTGGATATCTTGTAAGCACATTATTGAGTATGATTTTTTTTTATATAAATTCATCAGTTCTTTTCTTTTGGATTTGTTTGCAAGTCCTCTACAGTTGGCTGAGATAAGTTTTACTTTTTTTATATTATTCATTGTAAAAATAAATTTTCATTTTTGGCAGAATAAATATCAATATGCTTGTGAGGTCTTGGTCTGGTGTTGTAGCAGGAATGTCAATTTCATATGAGTAGAAAGTAATACATGGGAACTTATTTTCAACAAAAATAGAAAAGTAAAAGAGAGGAGAAAAACAAAGAAAAGAAAAAAAAACAAAAGAGGGGGGGGAGGGGGGAGTTTTAAAAAAAACAACAGAAATTGGTGGTGTTTTTTTATACACCCCCCGAAACCAGTCGTTTCTAAGAAAATGTAGGCCGAGATAAGTATTTGTACATTTCTAAACAAAACATATTCTCTCATGTAAAAGACAGTGCTGCAGTGCTGGTAGATATTGACAGAGAGCGGTAGAGTGTGTAAGGCTAATTGCCATTTGGCAACTGAGAAATCCGTCAAAATTGTATATATCCACAATAATGGACCTTAAAGGCATGTACAAAGATATATTAGTGTATAAAATGATCAGCTTTCAAGGATACTCACTGTCCGTCACTTTTAACTCTCATTACATCCGGTTTAGTAGCATAGTTGAGCAGCGAAAGTCCAGATCTATATTTAGTACAGTACTTTAACAGTCTAAATTGATAAAAAAAAGATAAACACCATGTTCATAATTGTCGAAGAAACTAATAAATGCTTGAACAGATTTTAAAGTATAACAGAGATGAGCGGGAAGGATTATATCCACGTTCTACATATCTGGGCAACAGTTGCGCAGTAAATAGCTATATTTAGCTCAGCACGTGGTAGTGTTTATAAACATAAGCACGTTGTGTTGATCGTGTCGCCTTCAGCAAAGCTTTGCTGATTTTTATATGGTAATCATAGTCGGTATTAATCCACCGACCTGTCAAGTAGAAACAAATAAACAGAAGATATTTTCACCGTTTTGGTTGCTCAAAAGTTCATTCAAAAGGGATATTAAAACACTCTTGTTTCACGTTCTCGAAATGGAGCACAAAAGAGAAAAACATCATCCCACGATAGTTTCTTCATCCAGATCAACGGTCTTCCAGTTATCTTGGGGGTTCTTCCTCATTTGAAGAGTTAGGTTGACACCTCTCTCCAAGATCCGCGTTTGTACCTTCTGCGTTTGTCTGAGCTGAAAAGCTCGATTTGCAAGTTTACCCCTGTATTTCTTCAGGGGCACAGGGAGATCCGATCGTATGCTTATTTTGTTCTTCGTCAGGTAAGACCACCCTTTAAATGAAGCATTAAAGACGGTTTGTCTGTCTGCCGCCTTAACAAACTTTATAACTATGGGCTTTGGCATATCTGCCCTAAAGTTAGCTGGGTCGGTGCTGTTGCGGGGGAGACGATGAATGTTGTCAATTAAAATCTGGTCCACCTTATTCACACCGAGAGAGCAGAATACCTCCCTTGCGGCTGTCTCCGGGTCCCTAGTATCGGGGATACCATAGAGTAACAGATTGTTACGCCGGGAATATAGTTCGACTGTCAGAAGCTTCATATCATAATTCTTTTTCATTTCCGACATATCATGCTTCAGTTTTTCAATGTCACAAGAATGAGTCTGAATTTGCTGAGAGTTGTCAGACACGGAGGACAAAATATCATTAGTTGTAGTTTGAAGCTGCTTCAACTCGGCATTGGATTCATTTATTTTACTTACAATTGTGAGCGTATGTTCCGAGAGAACCTCGAGTATAAACGACCTGAGTTGAGTCGTGTCCGTGTCGGCCGGGTCCAAAATGGCGAGCGGCGTGGTCTGGCCTTTTGTTGAGTCGGACGTCTTTACGCGAGCTCTTGTCTGGATGAATTCGTCCATTTTAGTCGTTGAAGGGTTTTGTGGGGCTTCTGTTGTGTTTTTAGCTGTACCACTTTTCTTAGACGACATATTAATATGTTTTTGACGTGGTTTGGGGGGAGAGCGATGTTACTACCGTCCGCTCATGAAGACAGCGCCACCGGAAATGCATGTAAGTCGAAATTAGTATGCATTTCAGTTTCCGGGTCTATGGCTTTTTTGAATGTCGATAAAGATGGGGAGTTTCTGTGTTCTATCGGTAATGAATTCCATAGTTTAACTGTGTCAGGAAGGAAGGATTTTGCATAATTTACTGTTTTACAGTTTATGGTCTGAAGTTTTGAGTCATCACGAAGATTGTAATCAACAACATCTGATATCTTTTGAGGCACAAGGTTGCTAAGATAACTTGGTGTATTATTATTAACCATACTATAAAACAAACTTAATTTGTTTACATATCGTCTATGGATTAATGGTTTACAATTTGTTTCTTTATATATTTTATCATGACTCGTACCACGGACGGCACCACACACAGTTCTCAGAGCATCAAGATTAAGTTTTTCTAACATATCTGCTTGTTGTTTTGTACAATTATCCCATATATGACTACAGTAGTCAAATACAGGAAGAATGAACTGTTTGTACATTATCTCTAATGTTTTTCGGTTCAATCTATATTTGAGACTCCTAAGACAATTAACCATTGGGGCAACCTTTTTAACAGTTTCATTTATATGGTCATTCCAAGAACAGTCATGTTGTAAAGTAAGGCCCAAATGTTTGTGACTTTGAACCGAGTCAATAGTATTATCATTCATGGTCAAATCTGGCATTTGAACTGGTTGCAATTTTCTAGTAAACCGAATAGAAACAGTTTTATTTGGATTAAATGATACCTGCCATTTGTCCGCCCATTCAGAAATTCGCTTCAAGTCATCATTTATATCAGCAGAAGTTTCAACGGGATCCCCAATAATCGCGTATAAGGATGTATCGTCCGCGAAGAGCCGTATGTTGCAATTGATGCCTTCGACTATATCGTTGATATATAAGATAAACAAAAGCGGCCCCAAGACGGAACCTTGTGGCACGCCAGCGAAGACTTGCCTGTTGTCAGATCGGAAACCATTAATAACAACACTTTGTTCTCTGTTCTCAAGGTAGCTCTCGAACCATGTTAACAAACTTCCATTTATTCCAAATTTTTTAAGTTTGTAAATTATGCCCTTATGCCAAACTCTATCGAAAGCTTTACTAACATCACAAAAGACCGCTTTTACTTCCTTACCTTTATCTACTGCTTCAGCTATGAAGTCATAAAGATATGTAAGTTGATTGACAGTAGAGTCCCCTGGTGTAAAACCGGATTGTAGGTTAGACAATATGTTATTATCTCTGAGAAAATTATAGACATGTTTAAATACACATTTTTCAAAAACTTTGGCCACACAGCTTGTCAGTGCAACAGGTCTGTAATTCGTGCAATCATTAATACTTCCCTTTTTATGAATAGGAACAACGGAGGCATCTTTCCAAATTTGCGGGAATATCTTTTTAGAAAGCGATAAGTTAAAAACTTCTGTAAGAGGACCCGCTAACAGTTCAGAGTTCATTCTTAAGAACTTATTACTAATGCCGTCTGGCCCCGTCGCTTTTGTTGTATCTAATGAAGACAGAATATCATGAACTTCATTTGTATAAAGATACAGATCACATAGAGGATTGTTAATGGTAGGAATAACGTCTTCAATTTGCCTGTCAGGATAATTGACTTTAGTTTGATTAGTGAAATATTGGTTCATTATATTTGCAATATCCAAACTATTATCATATAGTTTATCATCGTAAAGTACGGGAGGAAACGTTCCTAAGGAAATTTTGTTTTTAGTGAAATTTTTAATGAGACGCCACCAAAGTTTTGTGCCATGACTTTCATTAACCATTTTATCAATTTTGTCTAAGTATTGTTGTTTTGCATTTCTTACTGATGATATCACTTTGTTTCTGTATTGTCTGAACTTTGCCCAATTAGAAGGTGAATTACGCCGTTTTGCCAGCTTATGTATACGATTACGCTTACGAATAAGACTGCGAGTTTCACTATTCATCCATGGGGCATCGTTTGGTCTGATTGTGACAATCTTGTTTGGAATATGTTTATTGCACAAATTCATCATGGTAGTGGTTATCTGGTCTGTTACTAGATTAACATCATGAGAGGAAAGTATTTCATTCCAGTCAACAAGACTAAGTTCTTCAGCGAGGGCATCAATGTCAGCTAGCTTATAGTCAAAAATCTTTCTTTTATAGGTGGATGATTTTGTTAGGTTTTCATTCAGGGAAACATAAACCGGACAGTGATCACTAAATATGGGATCAAGTACACCAGAGTCGGTTATAAGGGAAGCATGCGATATAAAGATAAGATCAATCAAAGTGCTAGAAGTAGGCGTGATTCTTGTAGGATCAGTAATGATTTGAGATAATCCATTCAATACTTTGATTTCATCAATTCTGTTTGAACACTTTGAGAGAATATCTTCATTAAAGTCACCAGTTACTATTGTGACTAAACCAAGATCAACAGCGTTACTGATAGATACCTCTATTAAGTCCCAATAAGTATCACTTTTGTCTGCTCTGTAGAAAGTTCCAATAAGGTAGTTATGTTTTTTACATTTGATCTTAACCCATAGTGCCTCGAGAGCAGGCAGGTCTAAAAGGTCCATACACTCAAAGGTCAAGCATTTTCTTATATACACAGCCACCCCTCCACCCCTGGTCTGTCTATCTTTTCTAAGTGGTAAATGATAACCTGGTATTTCTAAATTTTTACTTTCTATATCATTATGTAACCATGATTCAGTTATACAAATCACGTCATATGGTTCTAGTTCAGCTTGGAGTATATCTAATTTATCTCTTAAACTACGTACATTCAAATGTACAATTTTAAGATCGGATGTATGCAAGGGTCCTGGATTTGGGTGTACATCACCACAGATCAGTAGTAGTAAGGTGATAAGCAGGGAAACTCGGTTGTGATAGAGACAAAGTATTGAAAAAAGATAGCATTGATTTCTAAATTTAAAGGCAGATTTGCTTTGAATGTGACAAACAAAAGAACCCACCGATTGTCTATATTGCATGATATCAATCATTGTCAAACAAGAATATATAAGCATCAAGGTTGGTGGGTTCGTACAAGACGATTGATTGGCAAATAAAACAAGTAGATATTAACATTAGAAACTCACGTGACGTTTTTGCAAGTAATGCACTGCATTTTGTATTGTTCAAACATAAATTGTAATTGCATGACAAAGGTTTCTTGAGACTTGTATACTTGTTCGATACCACCATCTCGGATACTTACTTGTGATTCCAGTTACCTGCTACTCCTTCACTTGGATCTAGGATTATAACACCTTATCCGAATATATAATCTAGTTTTTCTTACGTGGATTACTTACCCATTTGGATTTACCACTTGGATACAAATCTGTGATTCACACTAGGATTACTCACTTTCCATTTGGATCTACCACTTGGATACTTATATATCACTGATTCATATTAGGAGTAGTTAATTCCATTTGGATTACCACTTGGATACTTAACATCAAAGACTTCACGTGAGTTCTCTAAGATTCTCCCTTGAAGCACATAACATCTACATACCACTTAGCGCACCGCTAACCACTTGAGTACGAGGAGTACTCACCACACACCCTAACTAACCCTACACCCCCACAGCGCATACACGCACCACAGCGCATACACCTAGGGTTAATTACTATAATAATTTAGCTCTAACTAAGAAGTGTGAACTATACCCACCACCCGCAGCGGAGGACTAGTGTACTTAGATTAGGTCCCTTCTTGGGCTACTAAACCGGGACACCGGATATCTTTGTTCACTCATCCAGTTCCCTAGCGCGAACAGGTCAGCTAGTCTATCAGGTCTCGGGCTGGTAGATTTGTCGAGTTCTTAGTATACCAAACTAGGAGGTCTCGCTTAGTTTCTGCCTTAGCTGTAGGAACCCTCGCATACATACATAGATCACACTTCGCTGATAGGGTTAGTTATAAATCATCTTAACTATGGACGTACCGTCCTATCTACTAAAAAGAAAGGCAAATATAAAAGACAGAGAACCAATAACCTCTCAGACACCTCGGACAGTTCTAAGACAACACCAGAAAAACCCAAAGAACCCAAAATAAACTCAGTCCCATTACCAACCACTAAAGACAAACACCAACTTGTCATGGTAACACTAGACAACACAGACATTAACCAACTAATGAGCTGTGAAGACATGGCCTTTCAACTAAGTAAATTAGGAGCCCATCCGGCTAAAATCACTAAATGCGGCAAAGGTTTCTTGCTAACCACCCAATACAAACACTATCTGGACAATATAAGCTCCTTCACAATCATAAACGGACTCTGGGTCAAATACGATACCCCTAACTGGGAAAAACAAACAAAGGGTGTCATCAAAGTAAATCCCAAACTCACTGATGCAGAACTAGAACAATGCATAACACAGGCAAACAATTACAACCATATCAATATTCTCACCATTAGGAGAATTAAGAAGAATAAGATAAACACCCCCTCAGTAGTTGCCACATTCCACGGCACAACCCTCCCAGACCACATAACCTTTGCCGGTGTACCAGGCCTTAAAGTAGAACCTTACCTGAAACAACCAACTTTCTGCACAAAGTGTTTCAGATATGACCATTCTACTGCAGAATGTACACATGCCACTAACTGTTCCAGATGTCACCGCAGTGGACATAGTTATGACACTTGCCGCAACAAAATGTACTGCGGCAACTGCAAACAACACGGACATAGTGCTCTGTCCAGAAAATGCCCCTACAAGATAAAACAGGTCGAAAATCTAAACAGACATCAGTTCAAAACCCAACCACTAAACAAAACTAAAAAGGTGCAAAACAATGTAACAGAGCATTCAATCACGTTCAACCCCTCCAACCACTCCTCACCCAGACATACCCCTGTTAATCATGAGGCTCATTACTCAAGGAAGGTATTTCCCACCGACCTAAGCACAACCCCCCAAACAGAAGAACAGAGACTTGAACAGACACTAAAGAAAGTAGAAGAAAGACTACTAGAAGACATTAGGTCTGAAAGAAAAACTAAACCTAACAAACAAACCAAAAGGAAAACACAAAACCAATCTGACAAATACGTACCCCCCATGATGAGGAAGAAACTTAACTACACCCATAATAACAGAGACAATAGCAACAGGGAAACACACGACCTCAGGGAAAACATCAATCACAGACAGAGTTAACCACACCCAAGTAATGACACTAAGGGAGGGATTGTTGACACACTAGTAGTTTTTATAACTCAGGCACTAGTCAACTTCTTGCCTACCATATCAGCAAAACAGCACCGCAGGGACGTCAAACGACTTCACACAAACGCCTGCAGAGTAGGTCTAACAAGTCTCAAATTTGAAGACTTCCTTGTCAGAATACACCCCAACACTCCAACACCCTCAAACATCTCCTACTACCCTGGCAAAAGCACCACTGAATAAAATATCAAAACCAAAATCCCCACTGTAATAATATAAACCCCCTCTTTAATAATGGCTGATTTCACTGTATTGCAGCAGAACATAAATGGGCTAGGCAGTAACGGTGCCGAACTCAAAGTTCTATTACAAAATAAACTTATACAACCCCAAATAATCCTACTACAGGAAACTAAACTCTCAAAAAAAGAGACTATAAACTACCAGGCTACAATATCATTAGAAAGGATAATACCCCAGCAATCAAAGGAACCCCCCATGGAGGACTAATCATTGGCGTTAAACACGGCATTGATTACAAACCTCTTGATATAAACATAGAAGGCATAGAAACTCAAGGTATAACAGTTAGTATATCAAACAGTAAACCCACCAACATAATCAACACCTATCTACCCCACAAAACTAATATAACCAAAGATATACTCAATCAATTACTACCACATCTTAATAATTCAGCATACTTAGGAGGCGATTT
This sequence comes from Phorcus lineatus, assembly GCA_921293015.1. NCBI lineage: Eukaryota > Metazoa > Mollusca > Gastropoda > Trochida > Trochidae > Phorcus > Phorcus lineatus. The sequence continues at coordinate 34,269,828 of OV121097.1, read as the reverse complement.
CAACGCACACAATAATCTCTGGGAAAATAGTAACAGAATAAATCCCAGAGGTAGAGTCATTCAAGAATGGCTAGAAGAAAATAATCTACTTGTATTAAATAATGGCGAACCCACCTTTCATAAACTAACACAAGGAATATACACAACAATAGACCTTAGTATCATAACACAGGACTTGGCAAATGATGCTAGTTTATATGTTCATGACGACAGCTGGGGAAGTGACCACTTCCCATTATTCACCACCTTAAAGAATCACAATACTCAACAGGATCAAAATAACAATCATAAAAGTTGGAATTTTGACAAAGCCAACTGGGCTACATTCCAAAACGTAATTGCACAATCTATAAATGAAAACACCAAAAACGAAGATACAAATACTAAGATATAAATAAACGAAAACATCACTGACGCAATAATAAAAGCAGCTAATGCAGCAATTCCAATTAAAAAACCTTATAAGCAAATACCAGTTCCATGGTGGAACGAAGAAATAATGCAAGCAAGAAAAGAAAGAAAACTACTAAGGAAAAAAGCAAAAAAAGACAAAAAGCTAATACCTCTAGCAATACAAGCTAGGAACAAAGTTAAAAAACTAATAAGCAAAGCCAAAAGTCAATCATGGAAAAAAATATGCAGTACAATGAACATTAAAACAAACTCAAGAGAAGTTTGGAAGAAAATAAATGCATTCAGAGGCAAAAGTTCTAAGACGCATATACCATGTATTAACAACAGCCAAAATAAACAAGAAAAAGTTAAAAACTTATGCACACAATTCGCACAGGCAAGCTCAACAAGTAACTATACACCCAAATTTCAAGAAAAGGTTAAAAACACAGCACCATATGCAATGGATGATAACAAACCAAACTTATGGTACAACAAACCATTCACCCTATCAGAACTCAATAACGTTATAAATAATAAAAAAGGAACAGCCACCGGCTTAGATCAAACAAGTTACATTATGCTTAAAAACTTACCAAAAAGATGCAAAGTCACACTACTAGACCTATATAATAAAATATGGAAAGAAGGAAAAATACCAAAAAAATGGAAAGAAAGCCTTATCATACCACTACACAAACAAGGCAAAGACCCAACCAAATCAAACTCATATAGACCAGTATCACTTACTTCAAATCTGTGCAAAACTTTAGAAGGTATGGTTACCAAACGCTTACAACACTACCTAGAAACCAATAAGCTTATTACACCCAACCAATCAGGGTACAGAAAGTCTTATAACACAACTGATAACTTAGTAAGACTACAACACTCAATAAGAGAAGCACAGCGTAGCAAAAAACACACAGTCGCGGTCTTCCTAGACTTTAGCAAAGCCTTCGACATGGTATGGAAAACAGGCTTGATACAAAAAGTCAAAAAAAAAGGTATAAAAGGTCAAATGCTCAATTTTATCAACGACTTTATGTCAGATAGAAACTTCCGCCTTAAAACAGAAGATATAATATCAGACAACTATGACTTAGAAAATGGAACCCCACAGGGCAGTATAATCTCACCAACCCTCTTTAATATCATGATAGATGATCTCTTTAGCAAAATACCAAAAGTGGTAAACACATCACAATTTGCTGATGACGGAGCCCTATGGGTCAGTCATAAACATCAACATGTAGCAGCGGAACAACTACAAAAGGCACTAGATAAAGTAAATCAATGGACCCAAGACTGGGGATTTCAATTATCAACCAGTAAAACAATATCAATCCTCTTCAAACCAACACCTAAAGCAGACTGCCGGCCAGTTAAATTATATATTAATGAGGAAAAATTAGACCAAGTAACACATGTAAAGTTCCTAGGTATCATATTTGATGAATGTCTAACATGGAACCAACACATACATGAATTAGTACAAAAATGTAAGAAAGACCTTAACACTCTTAAACTACTATCACATACTAGATGGGGTAGCAGTAAAGAAATGCTACTTGTTTTATACAAATCACTTATAAAATCCAAACTACACTATGGAGCTGAAGCCTGGTGCGACACCAGCAAAACCAATATACAAAAGCTAATAAGCATACAAAACCAATCATATAAACTTATAACGGGATGCCTTAACGGCACACCCTCTGACCTAATAAGACATGAACTAGGGGAACTCCCCCTAGAACAAGAATGGGAAAATAACATGTAAGATCCCAACACAAACCATGTCTTCAAGGAATACTAAGTAACAAAAAACTAGCACTTTACAAAAACGCCAAGAAAATACCGCCTCCTTTCGGGGAAACTGCTAAAAAACACATAGATCAACTCTATGATGATGAATGTGATGTAGCAACGGACCCGTATACTTGTCATATTCTAAAACCACCCTATATACCAGACATCAAAGTAGATGTAGAACTAACACAACATATTGATAAAAGCAATCCTAAACCAACTGACCTCATTAACACCCAAGCTCATATAGACCTTAACTATAACCAGAGCGATCATATTCAAATATTCACAGACGGCTCCAAAGATGACCAAGGTCAAGTGGGGTCAGGAATAGCCTTTACACACATGGGGGACCAAGTAATAGCCTCCAAACTCCCAAACAATGTATCAATTTTCACTGCCGAATTAACAGCTATTAGTCCAGTGGCAGGACCCCACATTTTTAATAAACCTTGTTTTGTCTAATAACAATGGTTTTTTTGCATTTTTCAATAGTCCCTAGTATATACTTGAAATTTAGCCTGGGTGGCCACTCGCCACCCTTGTGGGATTTTCAAAATCCAAGATGGCCGCCATGGTGGCGAAAATAGTGAGCAAAAATCCATCAATGATAATGATTTGATTACAAACGTAGTAGAATCGTGATTTTAAGGTCAATATATATGTTGCCAAGGACAAGGAATCTTATTATCCTATTATTAAGCTGTTTTGTGATTCTCTTGACAATAAAAATCCAAGATGGAAGCAATTGAGGTCAAAATAGTGATAAAAAAATCTATCGATGATAACTCTTATGGATATAACCCTGGTAGATTCATAATTATGGGTGTTAAGATATATGTTTTCAAGGGCAAGGATTCTCTTTGTCCTATTTTAAGACAATTTGTTTACTCTTGATAATAATAATCCAAGATGGCCGCCATAACATGCATTCGAGAACACCATCAAAATACCACAAAATACCACAAATCATACATTTTACACATTGTCATCCACATCACTGATTTCGTCTTCAAAGTCATCAGGTTCGTCATGATTAATTGCAGTTTCTTCTTCTTCTTGATTGACTGCTTCATCAGTGTCCGGTGTGTTTAAAGGATTCAAACAGCCGTGACCACCACCACAAGCACAGAACATCGTGCAAGGAAGTTGACTCCCCCTGCACCCACAGTTTGTCCCTTTACAAGGTAGCTGTGAAGTACAACCACATTTGACCAACTTCAAGATTTGTTCAGGAGCATAGGGTACTCCTTCTGCCATATTTCTTGGGATGAGACACTTGTTTGTTTCATCTGCTTCCCAGCCATAATCCATCGCATTGAGAGAAGGTGGATCTCCACTTAGGGCTGTGTACCACTGAGCAACCTGGAAGTGTGCTCTGTAAACATTTTGCTCAAATGCTTGAGTTGTTGGTGGTAAGCCACACAGTTTTGGTGCTGCAGTTGATTTTCCTGTTTTCTGTGCCCACAGCTGCTGTCTGCATTCCGTCATGGAAGAACATGGTGCTTTGCAACCATAGCATGCAGCCATGAACTCAGTTGATTGGTTGACCACTTCGGTGAGAGTTGCCGTAGACTTACCAAGTTGATCAAGTGTGTGTCCTTGTCTTATCACCTTAACTGCTTTTGTTTTCCCAATTCCATATGTTGCTGCAACTGAGTCACATCCAGTAATGGCATGGAGTGCTAGGATTGAGGACATGATGTCAGAATGTTTGCGAACAGTTTCCTTTATGTCAATACAAGATCGTCCTCTGACTGGGGACTGCATAGTCATTGGTGACTCAAGCTTCTCACTCCAGTAGAAGTACAGTAGCAACGCAAACACGTCTGTATCATCAGAAACAACAGCGAGTCTTGATTCTGGATCTTCCTTAGCAATGTGGATGGCTTGTTGGGTGAGGAAGATGTCCGCTTCTTCATGAGATGAAGAGAGATCTTCACGAAGAGTTTTTTGTCCTTTAAACACTTGTGTGGGCTCGGACTCATCTGCTGTAAGAACTATCTTGTGATACTGAGTTGATTGAAGCAAGAAGTCAATATCACTTAGTAATTGCTCACAAATAAGTTTGTTAAACCGTGCCTTGTTAGTGTAGTTCTTGAGCACTGTATCTCGAGCAGGCAATGGCGTTGTCAGTGTCAGTTGATGAATACGGCTACTTGTTGCTCTGGCAGATCGGGTATTACTTTTGGTTGAGTAGTCATGATATCTGTCAAAACACAAGTAGACATCAGCTCCAGACAAAAGCAGAGAGACCCATGTCTTGAATCCAGATATGAAAGTGGCAACAGTTCCCTGAGCAGGCCAATCAAGTGTCCAAATAACAGCTGACACATCCAGCACATATCCCGTCCACCCTGGTCCGAGTACACTGCTTCAACATCGAGAGAATTCCAGACTTTTGAGGGATCAGCTTTCAAAACCATTAACGTTTCATTGAATGCTTGATTGTCAGTAGCAGTTCTGCTGTCATCATTAGGCTTTTGATTACTACCATGAAAAATAGCACTGCATTTGCGATGGTACCTGGCGTCTGCAGCATGTAAATCAGCCTGTGCTCCAACAACACGACCACGCACTATTCTACCAAGCTCATCTCCACGTTTGTCACATATGTCTAAAAGATGCTGTTTGTAGAATGTTTTACCATCAGCCATTAATACAGTTCTTATCATTGAGGCAGGTGTTCTGCGTTGTTGTGGTACCCTATCATCATACTCATTGGGTAGTGTACAAGGAGAAACATCATAACAAAACAAGCAGTGTTTGCGAAAGTCAAATACAGTACTTCCAATACTTGAGCGCAATCGTTTTGGTGGAACTGGTTCAATGTCAGAAGTATCACCTCTAGGTACACGCTTGTTCAATTTCTGTAGTGCAGATGGAGAAACATATTTGTTTATACAGTTTTTGTGACATTTTACTGTTTCCGAGCTTTTAGAAAGTTCTGGTCTTAGTCCAAAATTATCTTGACGGATTTTACTTGCTGAAAGTATTGTGTCAATTCGTTTGGAGTCCATCAATCTTCCATCGCGCTCACTACAATTGTAAAGTTTCTTAAAGAGACACTCCTCTTCTTCATCTGCTTCTGCCATGTCATATGAATTTCAGAATCTGCAATAAGAGAAAGAGTAATAACCACCTTTTCCATTTAGGATGTCAAGAACTGATATATACAAATATACCAGAAGTTAGAGATAAAACTGAGCATTTTCCGTTTAAAGGTTTCAACATTCTTGTTGATGATAATAGTTGTATTGAAAATAGTATCTCGGAAGATTTGATTATAAAAAATATGCTTGATTAGCCATATTTCAAAAGTACGAATTGTTATACTTATGGTTCGTTTGAGGGTTTCAACAACCATTTAGAATCAATAGTAGTTGTTAGGAAAATAGTTTCTTGCTGAGAAGTTTGTCAAGGCTCATTTTCAAAATGTACACTAATTTTTTCATTTTGACAGATTTTCTGGTAGTGTTTTATATTGTAGTGGCTGTTAATCAGCATGAGTAGAATAGCTTTTACACAGGAATATATATTTTGCCCCTAAGGTTCATTTTTACCCCATTGAACATTTGTAAATGACCAAAGTTTTAGACAACATATGGGCTTTATTAGATGTCATATTCCTTAAAAATGATTATATGTCACTATCTTAAGTTAACTTTGACAACCATGTAATGATACAAGGAAAATATACTCACCAAAGAAGTAGAAAAACAGCAAACATCAGTAGTGAAAATTAGCGTCTGCTTGCAGGAAGACATGTTGAATGACATGAAGGGAGACAACTCCCTAAGGGTTTCCTTACAACTTATTGGAAATGTGTGACTCAATTCCAGTCCTGAGGTGGATTTTTAAAAAATTAATAGCTGATGAATTGTTGTACATTGTTAGTGATAAATTACTTGCATTATGTAGTGAAAAAGACATTAGATATAATATAGAGGGAGTGTATGTGTCTTTTATCACATGAAAATGATATAAACAAATATGATTAAAAACATATGTAATTCATATATCAATTTCAGACTAATCACGAATATGAATAGATAAGGTATGTGTAATATGAGTATTAGACGTAATAGTTAAGTCAAAAAATTATTAATCTTATTAATTGCAACCACGGTTGAGATCGAGTAAATTTTAGGAAAACATGACTCAGCATAAATATACATAACTTAACCAAAGTTATTTCACCTGCATGTTGTTTTCATTAGAAATTGACAGTCAGTCTTGTGATGTTTTAAACATGACTGTTACATATATTTATTATAGTTTATAGCTATTGGAACAGGTAATCATTGTAATATCAGCAATCACGATTCAAAATGATTTCTTTTCTTTGCGTTTTCTAGTGTATTTAGCGGCCATCTTGGATTTTTTTCGCAAACAAAGATCCCCAAATACTATATTAACATTGTTTGACAATGAAAATATAAAATTCATCAACAATTATGCTGCTCTACTCAATCTAGAACAAACGTTGTGAAGAATTATAGATTTAAACGTTAATTGCCGCCATCTTGGCGGCCATCTTGGATTTTGAAAAAGCCACCAGGGTGGCGAGCGGCCACCCGGGCTAAATATCATCAAGACACTTGGTGCTATATAAAAAAACAAAGAAACACTTGTTAATAATCACAACAAGGTAATTTGGCCTGCCTCTGGACTATATCCTACAAGCCCTAAAACTCTGCACTGGGTATGAAAACAGGAAAATAGCACTATTTACTGATTCACTCAGCTCACTACAAGCAATACAAAACAAAACAGATAAAAATCGACATGAAATACTAAACCAAATCTATTATCTGTATAATTATCTACTAAGAGATAACAACCAAATCAGCTTTACCTGGGTACCATCCCACATAGGACTACTCGGTAATGAACGTGCTGACCAAGCGGCCAAGGCCGGTCTCACACACAGCCATGAGGTAGATATACCTTATACAGTAAAAGAAATCAAAAGCATCAATAGAAATAAAACCATAAAAGAATACATGCAATCATATAAGGAAAACTGGGGACATACCAAATACTACCAAATACAACCTAAGAAAATCAACAAAGTAAAAAACTTTCATGATTTTAGAAGAGTTGACGTTGCCATAACTAGATTAAGACTTAATAACGTCATTAATCAAATTTATCTACACAAAATAGGCAGAGCAGCGGACAACCAATGCAATAAATGCAATGCTGCAGATACAATACAACACATCATAATAGAATGTGCCAAGTATCAACAGCACAGGAGACAACTGTTAAACAATGCTAAGGCCACCAATCTACAGGAACTGTTAGCTCATACAAACAATTACCAACACCTAGCAACATTCCTGCTTAAAACACAACTGTATAAACAGTTATAAAAGCAATACCACCCTCTGGCAAAATCAATAAAGGCTAACAATACCTCTTTACTATTTTTTATAGGTTTCACCCCCCTTTATTTTTCTCCCCTGCTGATACTCTCAGCTACCCACCCCCAATCCATCCCCACCCATCCCCCCCATGCCCCGACCCCTATCCCTCTACCCCCTACCCTAAATCCGCCAAACTCCATCCTCAACCCCCACCCGCGGCCCCTTAGCTCTCACCCACATCCCCTACCCTCACTCCCTACCCCAACCCACACACCCCACCCCCCTATTTTTCCACCCCACTTGTTAAGCTTTTGTTATCACATTTTTGTTTTCTTTATTTTTTGTTTTTGTTTTTGTTATTCTTTACTATTTTTTATAGTACCTGTTAGCCAAAACAGTTAATAACTCCTAAGTCCGTACAACATACCGCAATGCTCACCTAAACTCTTATATTAGATTAACACTTCTTGCTACGCTGTCCCTTAATAGGGCAAATGCAAGAACTAACATCACACAAGAACTGTTAGATATATCAAATCTAATAAAGAGATAATATAACCTAACAAACCACAAGAACTGTTAGAAATAATCCAAAGGCTGGCAAAACCACAAGAACTGACAGCCTAAAATAATTTATACTTTCTTTATTAATTACTAAATCTCTTGCTACGCAGTCCCCGTTCACAAGCAATCAAAGGCTCGAGGACAGGAGAAACGAACCCACGGGGGGATCTCCTCTCTTCACCCCCCTACAGGAGTGAGGGGGAATGGTAACATCAAGGAGAAAAATAGCACATTGCGAAGATAACAACGTTCTAACAACGGGACAATAGAACATCAACAAAAAAGATGAGTATTAATTCAACAACAATTTATATGCTATAAAACTTACCAAAACCCCTACTATAAAACTATAATATTATAATAATACATTAACTCAACAATAATAATATTAAATATTCTATATACTCAAAAACTTCTACTTAAACATACCACCTCTTACCAAATAAATTATTTACTTTTCATCCATTTACCATCTACTTTAAAAAATATTACTCTACCAAATTTACCTTTTATAAAACATCTCTAAATTCATTTAAACCATCCTATATATTTCATTACAAACCAATTGTTCCCATACGCTTAAAAATGTCTTTGTATCTGTTGCAGGTACGACGCCATATCACAAAGTGAGACCATAAACAATAACTACCCTTATATCCTTTATCAATTTATATATTTATTTTATATTTTATATTATCCTTTTATTTATTACACTTATATTATATCTCCACTTTCTCCCTTATTATCCAAATTCAAAATTATTTATTTATCCTCTGGCATCCATTCAAAATTTTTATCATTTCGGAATTTCCTATAAATACCATTTTTTTGGGTAACCCATAACTTATTCCAAATTTTATTCCTTATATTGGGCTATAACTAAGTATGGGCCCCAACGTCGGCGACATCACCTAAAGGTGGAAGCAGACGCTTAAACCCCAACCCACCACCACCACAGAAAGCCTAAGGTGCATTATTTGAAATAGGGGATATGTAAGATTCAATAATATATTTATGTGGATCTGTTTTATAAGATTTTTCTCTTTTGCTTGTTATTATCAAACGAAAACATTAGATTGTATGTTTCTAAAATCTATTTCTAATATGTTGTTTATCATGTTAAGCTCATGGACAATGAATATTAGATCAACCCTTTGTTGTTGATGTCATAAGTTTTGCCATAATTATACATTACATTGTAAGTTGCAATTTACATAACATATCTTAATGTTTCATTAATTTGGACAGTGAACAGATCGGCAAACTAGCTGTTGCCTTAGAATTTACTTTCCTGAAATGATAGTTTATGAGACATAGATATCTCTTCGAAATAATCATCGAACGATCATAAACATGCATGAATGTAGTCATACATTTAAATACAAATATTCGTTATATGATCCTATATTTAGTTGTTTTATATAAAAGGGATATTGCCATCTTCACAATGCTCTTATTACATCAACATTCGATATTCTTTTTAAAAACTCATTCATACATTGTTGTATGCTTAATAGTTTTTACCTAATCCAATTGATTTTTTAACTTATGAAGCTTGGAATTTAAAAAAATCATATAAAAGATTAAATTACCCCAAGGCACGCACCACAGGTCTGGGGCTGCACATGCGGCAGCCCGAGCAACACACCTACTTCCACCGGCTACCAAATGACCAATCTGTCTTTACGGCAGAGCTCATGGCCATCTTGCTAGCCCTACAACAAAACTTCACCAAGCACCACAGTAAAATACTTATACTCACAGACTCACTCAGTGGGCTGCAAGCACTCCAAAATAAATCCACCAAAAACCGTGCAGGCATCATCTCTTAAATACTACATACCATACATACACTCAACACCCAGGGCAATGCCATCAAACTCCTTTGGATACCCGCCCACGTCGGAATAATCGGAAACGAAAAAGCCGACCAAGCGGCCAAGGAGGGGCTCACCCTACCAACACCCACACTACCACTATATCACTCCAAGCAGGAGGCTAAAAGCATCACCAAACAACACGCTAAAGCCAAATGGCAACACCAATACCAACAATACACTGTAGCCACCCACACTAAAACACTTCTCCCTAAACCACTCCGCAAGCAAATAATATACTCTAAAAACACCAACATAGATAGGGCTATCATTAAATTACAAACGGGGCATACCCGCCTCAACACACATAAACATAAACAAAAACATATTGCATCCCCCAACTGCCCACATTGCCAACATCCAGAAACAATACACAACATTCTCACCCAATGCACACACTACTCAACACATCGCACAACACTCAACGCAACACTAGCAACAAATGGCCTAAACCCCACCAACATACATCAAATACTAAACCCTCTAAATAAAACACACATACACCACGCCTTAGGCACATACCTAAAAGAAACGGGCCTCCTGGCTCGTATCTAAAATTAAAATACTCTACAACCCACAACACACCACACCTCTCCCCCCCTCCCAACCCCGCCCTTCTTCTCTCCCTTAACCTAGGCTCTACTACCATTCCAAATTTCTAAATTTAAGAAATACTCCCTCCCACCTTTTTAGACCAGGCGCTCGTTAAACTCTTAACTTAAGTAAGTAAGTAAGAATATACGTTCAACCAATGAGAAGAAAATGTTCTGCAATGCTATCGATGCTTACAGTCACTTGAAAAAGGTAGATCATTTGGAAAGGTACCCAAATATAATAGGATTATTCAGGAAGTCGATCAAGTTGCAAACAATTCATGGATTACTTTTTCTGACGATTGAAACGGGTATGTACCTTGTCATTGATAATCTTTCAAAGTTTAGTTTAAAAAAGATCGCCATTAACCTTTGAAATCAAACAAAATTTTTGCGAACAAATGATAATCATTGTCAAAAACTGTCCTTTATATTTTCCATGATGAAAATGCATAAAATTTTCTAAATATCTTTTCATTTTAAATGATGCAATTTCCAAACTGTATATCTCTTATTCATTTCATGTGTTTACGTCACTCCTTAAAAAGTAAAATAATTTATTTAATTTCTGCAATAAAATAATAATATGCAGGATTTGATTCATCATTTTACAATCAAAGTCTTCATTTGTTAAAAAATTGCGATGAAAAACGTTTTTAATTCTTTTTCAAAAATAAATTAAATTTCATGACTTAAAAAATCAATCTTTCAAACAAAATAAAGGTGAAAATAACTATAGGTTAACTTAATCAAAAACTTCTAAAGATATTCATAACATGACGAATTTGACAGACAGGTAAGGTGCTAATTAGTTTGAAAGGCTGTAGAAAGGTCACCTTGCCTTGCGTTCTTTCCAACGAGGCTTTGGAAAGGGCGTTCTTTAAGCCTTAGGAAAGGTGTGGAAGGGTGCCTCTTTCCTTCTATGGAAAGTTTGGAATGGTGCCTCTTTCCTCTTGGAATGAACGCGTGTTACTCCAGTGGTAGAAACTAGACAGCAGAGGAAGTGTAGGGAGGAAGGTATGAAACCAATAAAAGTGTTACAGTCTGTTGGTATTTCACTTAGTCGTAAGGAGTTCATAGAGAAGCAGTTGTCAGACCCAGGGCTAGACAAGGTGAGGAAATGCGTTCAGGAGAACAGGAAGAGGACTACGGCAAGGGGGACATCAAAGTATTTCATTGAGGATGATATGTTGTATAGGGAATACAGTGGTAGTGAGGGCGTATTGTTCCTACCGGATTGAGGTCAGAGGTCATGAAAGTTGGTCATGAGTCGGTGATGGGAGGACATATGGACGTGAAGAAAACGTTAGATAGGATTACATCTCAGTTTTATTGGCCTGGTATTCAAGGTGATGTTAGGAGGCATTGTCTGTCTTGCGATGTATGTCAACGTACTATTCCAAAAGGTAAGGTTGGAAGGGTCCCTCTAGGTCAGATGTCATTGATATCTACACCATTTGAACGAATAGCGGTAGGCTTGATTGGTCCTTTGTATCCTGTGACTGATAGGAGTAATCGCAATTTATTAACTGTGGTAGATTATGCTACAAGATACCCAGGGGCAGTTGCTCTTCCAAGGATTGAAACAGAGTATGTTGCTGAGGCTTTGCTAGAAATATTCAGTCGTGTGGGCGTTCCCAAGGAGATGTTGTCTGATTTAGGTGCTCAGTTTACTTCGGCAGGCATGAAGGAGATCAGTCGGTTATTATCTCTGAAGTAGTTAACCACCACACCATACCATCCTATGTGTAATGGGCTAGTTGAGAGGTTCAACGGGACATTGAAGCTTATGCTTAAAAGGTTGAGTGCAGAAAGGCCTAGAGATTGGGATCGTTATTTACCAGCTTTGCTATTTGCTTACCGGGAAGTCCTTCAGGAAAGTCTAGGGTTTGCTCCTTTTGATTTACTTTATGGCCGGAAAGTTAGAGGTCCTGTACAGGTCTTGAGAGAGTTATGGACTAAGGACATTCCAGATCAGGAGACTAGGACAACATATCAGTATGTGTTAGACCTGCAGAGTAGGCTAGAGCAGACAATCGAGGTAGCGCACAGGTTGTTAGCAAAGGAATCCATTAGGTACAAGAAGTATTTCAATAGCAAGGCAAGGGCTCGTCATATGAAACCAGGGGATAAAGTTCTCGTGTTGCTTCCTACCAATCATAACAAGTTGCTGTTGCAGTGGAGAGGACCTTTTGTGAATGAGGAGAGTTTTGGTGTTGGGAATTATAGGGTCAGAGTAGGAGATAAGTTGAAGACTTACCATGCTAACTTGCTCAAGAAGTATGTTGAGAGGGACTGCTGTTTGTGATGTGAGTGCTAATCTCCATCAGTATGTATGTACAGGTCTAGTTGAGGTAGGTGATGTAGATGTTGAAGGGAATTTACCAGAGATTGTGTCACCAAATTTGAAGGCTAAGGAGACTTATCGTGATGTCAATATTTCTCCAGAGTTGATGGATGAGCAGAAAGCTGAGGTAAAGGCGTTATTAGAAGAGTTTTCAGATGTTCTGACAGATTTACCGGGAAGGACAAATTGTGTGGAATACAAGATCAGGTTAACTTCATCAGATACAGTTAGTTCTCGTCCTTATCCTTTACCCCATCATATGAGAAAGACAGTCGCAGAGGATGTACAGTCGATGTTGGACTTGGGTGTGATTGAACCATCTGATTCACCGTATGCATCACCAATAGTGTTGGTAAAGTAGCCTGATGGTACGTATCGGTTCTGTGCAGATTATCGCCGTATTAATCGTATTACCATTTTTGATGCGGAACCAGTGACTTTGGCAGAGAGTTTGTTTGCAAGGCTGAGTAAGTGCAACTTCTTGTCTAAATTTGATATCAGTAAAGCTTACTGGCAGATTCCAATGGAGGAGGTAAGTAAGCCGTATACAGCTTTTGTTACTCCGGATGGGTTGTACCAGTGGACTGTTATGCCTTTTGGTGTCGTCAATGCATCAGCAATGTTCACCAGACTGATGAGGAAGGTGTTAAGAGATGTAGATCATGTGGATAGTTACATTGATGACGTGTTGGAGGGAACTGTGCATTGGTCTGAACACATGGTGAGTTTGAGGGCGGTTTTCACTAGATTACGCCAGTTCAATATCACAGCGAGACCATCGAAGGTGATGATAGGATATCATAGCATACCATTTTTGGGGCATGTCGTCGGTAAAGGTAACATTACTCCCGACAGTAAGAAGTTGTCTACTATCTTGGAGTTATCCAAACCTACTACCAAGAAACAGGTGAGATCATTTATCGGATTAACAAGTTATTACAGGAAGTTTATTCCTAATTTTGCGGCAATTGCAGCACCTTTGACAGATTTGACAAAAAAGGTAAGCCTAATACTGTAGTTTGGGATGAAGCTCAGGAACAGGCGTTCCAGACGCTGAAGCAACTCATGGCAAGTGCACCGATTCTCAAGTTACCAGACTTGGATAAATCGTTTCTGTTGAGGACGGATGCCTCAGATGTTGGTATTGGAGCCGTACTCCTTCAAGAACACGAAGGTGAGAAATTTCCAATTATGTATGTGAGCAGGAAATTGTTGGATCGAGAGAAGGCGTACTCTACAATAGAGAAGGAGTGTTTGGCCATTGTGTGGAGTGTACAGAAATTGTGATTTTTGTATGGGAGAGAGGTTGCGCTGGAGACAGATCATGAGCCTTTGGTGTGGATGACCAAAGCTAAGTTGGCAAACGGGCGAGTTATGAGATGGGCCTTAGCTCTGCAATCGTACAGATTCTGTATCCGGGCGGTGAAGGGTGTGGAGAATGTTGGGGCCGATCTTCTGAGCCGATGCCCAACATGAGTGGGGTTTTGCTGTCCAGTATTCTGTGTATTCTGTGTGATCTTAGTATAATGTATAATTGTTTTGTAAACAATTTCCTAGGATGGGGGGTAGTGTCAAGATCACCATAATTGGGGTTAACTGTAGGTAATATCACTTAATGCGGTTGGACTGTAGTTGTTATCAGTATGGTTAGGTGAGGTGTGAAAAGCATGCAAGGTGTGTGGGAAGTGTGCAAGGTGTGTGGAAAGTATTCAGAAAAGTTATAAAATGTGTTTGGAAAGGTTGTTGGGTACAGTCATGAAAGGAGGCTTGAGAGAACAGGTCAACGGGTGTATTTTCATGACGTGAGTATTATTTGATTTGTCCACAATTATATTGTTGTAACATCAATGTTCATATAGGAAAAGTATCACGGCTAAAGTAATATTGGTGAAACCATGTCTCACATGTATGTCATGCATTTAATGCAGTCAGTATTTTACATTGTTAAAACAATGTTGTATTCAGCGAGTGAAAGCATTTGTTGTGTTGTGAATAACGTATGTTGTTCTGATATGATGCTATAATTGCTGAAGTGTATAAATCATTCTGAGCAGTTTCGCTCGTTTTATGTCGAATGATTGAGTATGTATTTTAATCATTCTGAGCTGTTACGCTCGTAGTATGTTGAATGATTATGTAATGGTGCTAATCATTCTGAGCTGTTATGCTCGTGTGTGTTGTATGATTATGTAATGGTGTTAATCATTTTGAGCTGTTATGCTCGTGTGTGTTGAATATTCAGATTATGTAATGGTGTTAATCATTCTGAGTTGTAATACTCGTGCGTGTTGAATGATAAATATCTTAGTATTTTGTATAGTGTCCGGGTCTAGTGCAGCCCGAGAATTGTGCCTGGGCGACACACCCGTGGTGAAACACCAGACCAGTGGACGAGGTCAGACCCCAGGATGTGTATGCCTTTCTGGACCGCTGATGTGTAGGCGTCCAGCGTGTAACTGACACAGGACTGTTTACTGAGACGTATGGACAATAAGCTCTGCAAAGCATTGGAGCCATGTTTATTATTGGACATTGTTACAAATATTAGAGGATATATTTTGTAGAAGTATAAAACATATGTAATGTGTAATCAATTGTTATAGGTTAATGTTGTATTGACTGGAAGTATTGTGTGTGTGTGGGTAGGGTTCCGTGAGTATGTTTGGGTAACAGTAAGTATGTGGGTGTGTTTGAATGCGAGATAGATTTGGGGGAGAGGGATTTTATATTAATATTTATTGCATTGATTTGAATAAATTTCATTTATTCAAGCTTTGAATCTTGTTGTCATTCCATATTGTGACAATGATAAACAATAAAGGTCCAAGAACCGATCCTTGAGGTATCCCGTATGCAAGATCTTTGGGACTGGAGATACGGCCGTCAATGATCACGGATTGATGCCTACCAGATATGTAGGACTTAAACCACTGTAGAATAATTCCTGTGATAGCCATCCTGGTCTCAAGTGTGGACAACAGAAGGTCATGATCAATTGTATCGAAGGCACTGCTCATATTAAGTAGCACCAGTACTGCAGCACCATCGTTGTCTACTGCTTTCAGTATGTCGTTATGTACTTTCACAAGTGCAGTTTCCGTTGAATGAAAGTTCCGGTGTGCCGATTGCATCACTTCGAAGCATCCATTTAGGGACATGTGTTCCTTGAGTCTGCCTGTAACCACACGCTCTATCAGTTTTGAGGTGAATGGTAAGTTTGTAATGGGTCTTTAATTTTTCAAAAGTTCATGATCTAAACTTTTGTTCTTCAGGAGTGGAGTAACAACTCCATCTTTCAGAGCCTCTGGCATCACGCCCTCTTGTAGACACGTCGATATAGGTGCAAAAGTATCCAAGGACATCTTCATAAGCCATGTTGGTAGAAAAAAGCTTTTTCGCAGCAGCAACATTTCATTGGATAGAGATTACTCTTCTTCCTGCATTGTGATTACAAGACATGACTTTAAACGCAATAGTGCACACCAAAATTTCGTAAACACAACAAATAACAGATTCTGCATCTCTTTCGATAAAACTCACGATCCTCATTTCAGTAATCTACCTCGCAAGTTATTTAACAAATAAATACGTATTCAGGTAGTAGAGTTGATTTTTAAAGGTCGAAAGTTTTTAATTCAACGTTGCATTAAAACGATATCGGAAATATCAAAAGTTTGCTTGTAACCAGAAAAGCAGGAACGGCAGCCGCTTTGGTCAGTCTACGAGGGTTGTCCCAAATGTTCCCGGCCTGACTATGAAAACATGCCTGAAACGCAACCATACTGTGCGTGCATGAAGAACCTTCATTGATGTGTAAATGGCATGAAAATTATGAGATCCATACTCTCCAATTGCACTCTCCAAGCCTGTCATACAAAAGTATCCTTTTATCTTTATCCGAAATGGAGAAAAGTGAATGTAGGACTGTTATCAAATATAGGAGTTTTAAAATTACACTCCAAAGGAAATACATGGGGATATGTTACAAACATTAGGTGACTCTGCTCCTTCATATAGCACCATTAAACATTAGTGTGCTGAATTTAAACGGGGTAGAGTAAGTACTTAAGACGGGTCCCGTCCTGGTCGTCCATCTGATGTCACCACAGGTGAAAACATTGAGGCTGTTCTTGACACAATAATGCAAAGCAGACGAGTGACTATCAGATACTCACCACATCAGTAAAACATCAGTTGAACATTTACATATGAATCAGGTATCAGCACGCTGGCTCCCCAGAATGTTATCTGAGGACCAAAAGCGAAAACGTGTCATGGTCAGTCAGCAACTGCTTGACGAGTATCGCTCAGACCCAGAATCATTTTTCACTCATGTCGTTACTCAAGATTAAACCTGGGTTCATCATTTTGATCCTGAGACAAAAAGCCAAAGCATGCAACGGAAACACAGCACATCACCTACCTCTAAAAGTTTAAATCTTGTTCCTCCAGTCGGAAGGTCATGACATCCGTTTACTGGGACTCTCAGGGTGTAAAAAAGATTGATTATTTAAAGAAAGGTTCTACAATCTATGGCACTGATTACGCAAATGAACTTCGACAATTATGAGAAAGTATCAAAGAGAAACAAAGGGGTACACTGCACAAAGGTGTGTAACTGTTGCAGGACAATGCTCCCGTTCACACTGCCCAAATTGCAGTCAGTGCAGCACAGGATTGTGGGTTCAGGATTCTTCCCCGCCCTGCCTATTCTTAGGACCTTACCCCCTCAGACTTCTTCCTCTACCTTTGACTGAAAACAGAGGTTCGTGGCCAAAGGTTTGAGACTGACGATGACGTCATTGCTGCAGTAGGGGAGTTTTTGGGGTCTCGTGATAAAATCTGGATTTCAGATGAGTTACGGATGAAAAAAAACGCTGGAGCAAATGCAATGAGGTCAAGGGGGGTTATGTCGAAAAACAAGTCATAAAATGTTAATGTTTCTTTGCTTTTGATGGTGCGGCCGGACATTTTTGGGACACCCCTCATAATAACAATACTAATGCTGTTTTATAAAAACGTTTAATTTACAACATTGTTTTCATAATACATATTTCATTCTTTGTTTTCTGTTCAGAGTTCATATAAATTCAATAGCTGCACACAATACTAGTTCAGCCGTGTTCAACTGTCCATAATTTATCCGTTTTGTGCACAGCTTACCATTTATTTTTATATGTCCAAGCCGACAGCGGCTGCCTTAACGTTTTAGCTCATCAGGTCTGAAAGACCCGATGGGCTTATGGCATAGCAAGGCGTCCGGCGTCCGTCCATCCGTCCGTCCGTCCGTAAACTTTTCACTTTTTCGACTTCTTCTCCAGAACCAATGACTCTAGAGAGCTGAAATTTTATGTGCATACTCCTTGGCAAATGGGGATTCTAAATTGCAGGTTTCGTGACCCCATGACCCCAAATGGGGTCACAAGGGTCAATACCTTAAAGATCTATTTTAATCTTCTTCTCCAGTTCCAAAAGGTCCAGAGAGCTGAAAAGTTGTGTGTAGACTCCTTGGGCACTGGAGATTCTAAATTGTAGGTTTGGTGACCCCATGACCCCAAATTGGGTCACAGGGGTCAAAACCTGAAAAACCTTAATTTCATCTTCTTCTCCAGTTCCAAAAGGTCTAGAGAGCTGAATAGTTGTGTGTAGACTCCTTGGGCACTGGAGATTCTAAATTGTAGGTTTGGTGACCCCATGACCCCAAATGGGGTCACAGGGGTCCAAACCTAAAAAACCTAATTAAGTCTTTTTCCCTAGTTCAAAAAGGTCTAGAGAGCTGAAAAGGTGTGTGTAGACTCCTTGGCCAACGGGGATTCTAAATTGTAGGTTTGGTGACCCCATGACGCCAAATGGGGTGTCAGGGGTCAAAACTTAAAAAACCTAATTTCATCTTTTTCCCTAATTCCAAAAGGTCTAGAGAGCTGAAAAATTGTGTGAAGACTCCTTGGACACTGGGGATTCTAAATTGTAGGTTTGGTGACCCCATGACCCCGAATGGGGTCAAAGGGGTCAAGACCTTAAAATCCTACTTTCATCTTCTTCTCCAGTTCCAAAAGGTCTTGATAGCTTAATAGTTGTGTGTAGACTCCTTGGACAATGGGGATTCTGAATTGTAGGTTCGGTGACCCCTTGACCCCAAATGGGCAATGGGCCTTTTTTTTCGATTGTGAATAACTCGGACGTTGGGACAGGCTATCTTTCCTACACTGCCCATGACCCCATGGTCTAAACCACAACACCTATTTCTATCAAAAGTCTAATGAGCTACAGAGCCCATGGCTCTATTTTTCATTGTTTAGTGCAGGTCAATTGTAAAGAATGTTAAGTATTTCATTGCATCGATAGAAAGCTTAAATGAATACATAAATCCTCGTAAACCTTAAAATAGCCAATGTAAACCGTAAAAGGGTGCAATAGTGCCTTTGATAAATTGTGAAATACACTTAGCGTGTAAAGTTAGGGCTCAACAAACCAGCGTGCCGTAGCCTTTGATTACATAACAGTGGGACAAGGGAGATAACTCTTGACAGTATGTCGTCTATCGTTACTAGGGTTGCGCGTGACCCAGTTTGAAATAGAAAAATATACCTACTGCATGCGCCCGCTTTTGGCCAATCAGTAGCCGACATTGCTATGCAAGTCAAGATAATAGTATTTTACGAGGACTGTCAAAGCATGTGAAAATAGTTTAGTATTTTGTAGTTTTTCTACAATATGGCGGACAACAAAATTAAGAAGAAGAGAAGAAGAAGATTATTTTATTAAAGTGTCCGGCCAAAAGTGACATAAGAGACACTAAAATCATCATAAAACATGTTATAAATAAGAATAATATATGTTAAAATCCGACATCATAAAACATAACTTATAATACATGGAGTTAATACCCATTGTTAAATTACATATACGCAAAATACAATATTAAATGGCTGATTGATACCTTTTTTTATACATACAATACACTGTTACGGCGATGGATTATGTGGTGTTTATGGGACAGCAAGTAAATAGCCTTATCAAGAGAAGATAAACTGTGAAAATACTGGTCACATATATTAAGTTTATAAAAGCTCAGATCTTATTTCTTTATAAAAACTGCACTCGACAAGAAAATTAACATCGTCCTCTATAGAGTTATTGTTGCAGTATTTGCATATTCGATTTGCTAGTGGGGTTACAGGCCGTGTATAGCGTCCAACTTCAACTTCAAGAGGTAGTGATCCGCAGCGTAGTTTGCTGAAAATACTTCTGTGAGATCGATTAAGAATAGATTTAACATAATGTCCAGGTGATAAAGTATCCTTGAAAAGGCGGTTAGTGCGGAGTTTCTTTCCATTTCGGAGATTACGGTCGTGTATGTATTACAAAATGTATGCAGAAGGACCAATCTTAAAATGACATAGAGTATGTTTCATAAATTTGGTATGTGGCTTTAATAGTCAATATATCATATGACATGAGTAAAGTTTCTAAAATCTCCTTTCTAAAGCATATTTATCTCTTTAATACCAACATTATTATATTTCCTTCTTTTCGATTGTGAATTGAAGTCGAAATTCTGAATCCAATTTACATGTAAATTAATTAAAAGACCTACTTATCAATACCAACCAATATTTTTGTTGTGTCTGCTATAAATTAGTTTCCAAAATAACGTTTGAATCATAGTCCGGTTTTCAATCATATATCTGGACATTTTCCCTGTTAATTTGTTTTGAGCATAATATTTGGACAAAGTAAAAACACGAATTAAGAGGCATTTAAAATGAAAATATCAGTCTAAATATATGGATTGGTGTACTCTATTCCGTGAAAAAAGGTATCAGTGATTTCCATTTGTGGTTTGTGTTTCTTTTGAAAATGTATTTTCAACAAGAAATATTTTGTCCGATCTGAAAAACAACCAATCTGCCCGTGAGAAGTTCCATTCATCTTTACGTGTATAGTCTTGATCAGACAGTGGTAATTAAGGTACCTAGGTAAGTGATCACTTCCCCTAGAGTCATCATGAACCTGCCATATGCAATCACCGACGAGGTTACTGGTGGCAAACGCCAGGTCTTAAGCAGACCACGAGCCGGTTTCAGGGCAATGTCTAGTAGTAGAGCCATCATTCAGAATTACTAGTCCTTTTGACTCCACCCTTCCACCATGCGGGCGAAGCCGTCAGGCGGGTGGTTCTTTCATCCCACAGGCTTCTGTAAGAACTGAAATCGCCGATGATTTGGCCTGAACTACCCACCAAGTCGCTGAGTTTTTTAAGTTCAGCAATTGTGGTTGGGTGGCAACCCTATGATAGACATTTGCGATGCGGATTGGTTTGCCGTTTGCCATACTGACCGAGATGACTTGGGTTTCTAGGTGGTGCATTTGGGTTCAATAGAGCTAGTCCACCTTCCGCATTAAGTCTATCCTTTCTGATACATTTGTAACCAGGTATCTGAAATTTCGATCTTTTGCTAAACTCGGTTTCTTAGGCCAATGTTATGTGTGGTGCCCGTGAGCCCCTAGGCCATAAGTGTTCCATTGCAAAATGTGTAAGTCAATGATGACAGTTATGACTTATTGTTTGACAGCAGGTAAATGTTTATTTAAGTCTGAGTTTCGTTATCATTTTTTTAACTGAAAAAGGGTACGATAGCGCAGCAGCGACAGCGTGTACTAGTTGCACAGTCTGTGGCCCCGACTCATCTTTCTCTGGCAGTACTTTGAGTAGGGCTGCACAGAGTTCAACAGTCAACTCGGGTTTTAATGTTTGACTGTCCCCTATAAGCTCGACACTGTCATTAACAGTACACTTTTGTCCTTCCCTATTTTTGTTGATGGCTTTACCCTTGCCCTGGGGTCTGCCCGCGTTGCCTTTGCTAGTAGGCACCCTGGTACTATTCGCCTTAGTACCCTTGTTCGAGTGATTCTCTGCCCTTGGAGTTTCACTCATGCGTTTGTTGGTGTTTTTCGCCTTACCACCCCTGTGAGAGCCCTAGGTGTTTTGCTCTCTGACGTTTTAGTGCTGGTCGCCTTAGCACTACCCAGCTAACACACGACGTACATACGACGTTGTGAGAAGGTCGTATTTTGGTAACGTAATTTCCCGACGTACCTGCGACGTACTAAGTACGAAAAACATAACGTAATTTCTCAACGTTGTTACGACGTTGTGTTATACGTATTTTTTTACGTTAATGTAACGTAGTTATGTCACGTCCAGTGGTACGTCCTCACAACGTCCTGATTACGTGCCTTTTACGGGATATGATAGTAGAAAAGTTATCCAGTAACATGAAAGAAAAATGTAAATTTAATCTGGGAAAACACAAACGAAGCAGCAAAAACAATATCTGATGTTCAAATATTCAAAGAGAGCTTTTTACTGGTAATGTTATTTCCTGACGTATCTGCGACGTACTAAGTACGAAAAAAATAACGTAATTTCTCAACGTTGTTACGACGTTGTGTTATACGTATTTTTTACGTAAATGTAACGTAGTTATGTCACGTCCAGTGGTACGTTCTCACAACGTCCTGATTACGTGCCTTTTACAGGATATAATAGTAGAAAAGTTATCCAGTAACATGAAAGAAAAATGTACATTTAATCTTGGAATACACAAACGAAGCAGTAAAAACAATATACGATGGTCAAATATTCAACGAGAGCCTTTTACTGGTAATGTTATTTCCTGACGTATCTGCGACGTATTAAATACGAAACATATAACGTTATATCTCTAGTTGTAAGTATTACGTATTTAACGTAGTTATGTGATGCCCAGTCTTACATCGTCACAAAGTCTTCATCACGCATCTTTCACCAAACATATAGGCCTAAACAAAAGAAAGTTATTCTGTGATATCAAAAATATATCCACATTAATTCATCAGTTCTATGAATTGAAAAAAGAAACAGTAGTAACAGTAAGTTAAAACCATAATGGGATATCTTGGCGTCGCTGCGATGTACTTGTTATTTATCATACATCATAATTTCTCAACTTTGATACGAAATTGTACAAGGCGTACGTTTCGCGCCATTACAAATGCTCATGACGTCATATAAAACATGACGTCGTAACGATTACGTCACAAACGAGTACTTGGCCGCCATGTTTGACGTCGCCGTGGGGAATCAATGTTTATTTTGCAAGTTTATTGGCACTGGCGTCTCTTCGATCCTTCCCAAAGCTCTGAGGTAAGTTGTTTTAGAACTGTTATGCATACTTTGTATCATTGGAGTTTAACACAATTAACGCACTTTTGATTTATGATCATCGTTACGATAAATAATTTAGGCCTAGGCCTAGATCTCCTCTCATAGAGGATGATGTGATACAAAATTAGAAGTAAATAGACTACTGCTGTATGTCCTATAGCATTATATAACAGCCAATTTACTATCTTAGTTTTCTTTTTAGACATTTTTAGTTATTTCATATCCATTTGACCAACATTATGATTGCTAGGCAGTTTTGTTGTCCGCCGGCTCGGCTCCGAAAACACGGTCAAACTCCTTACAGTGTTACGGCATAGCATTTCGTGCTTGATGACGCATAGTCTGTCACAAGTGCTGCACGGAGTTTGAAAAGTATTTCAATCAGCAGTTTGCGAGTTCACCGAGTGCACACTTTGTGTTTGACATTCAGTTCCATTGATTATTAGATGGATGCAGTACGTCTTTTAAACCTAACTATTTATAATATTTGAATAAATGATTCTTTATCTCGCGGGTAAGTAGCTTTACCCGCGATCACTGTGTTAACATTACACACTATATTTATTTGTGTTTCATATAAACAATGCAAACATGTTGGTGAAGTAAAAATCATTTAGTAGGTAACCAGCAGAAAGTGAAGGTGAATAATAAATCTAAATCAATAAACGTGAGGAAACGTCGATGAATGTCAAGATATTTCAAATATATGTACAGCCGTGACGGGTAAAGACACGCGGAGGGTAAAGATACGCACTCGCACAAAACTAGGCCTAAACCTAGTAAATTAGATGAGTTTTAGCTTGTAATTGATTTATGTCTATGAATCTTTAGGCAATTAAGATGATATCATGAAGTTTTTGAAAAGGTAAAAAAGATTTTATGTTGATTATTGGCACAAAACTGGGAAAAACTGACAAAATTCCTAGCTAACATGTAGTCATCAAACAGTTTGCCTTCCCACATAACAACTGTCATTGGAAACCAAAATATTGTTCTGATTATCGGTTTATCCTTACCTAGACCTAAGGAAACAGTTTTAAAATCTAACGACGTCATTAAATTGGAAATGTTAGGTGTAGTCAAACCTTGCGTGCGTATCTTTAGCCGACACATGTCGACTTACGGGAATAGGGGAGTAGTCGTTGGCAAACTTTCACTGTCACTGACAAACACATTTCAACATGTATATTTTACATTAATGTTATCAGTGAAGCTCTAAACTTTAACAGTGACATGGTTTTTATCTCATATACTGTCTTTTTTCTGAAGCATGAACATGTATCTCTTAGGTGCGTAGCTTTACCCGACAACACTGTATGGTTAGTGTACAGTGATAGATTGTAGGCCGAATGTACAGCCGTGTCGGGTAAAGTTACGCACTTGCACAAACTTATTAACCTTGTAAATCAGGATGAGTGTGAGCTTGTAATACATTGACGTCTTTGCATCTTTAGGCAATTTGAAAGGTTAAATGGTGATAAGACCGAAAGTTCTGTCGCCGAATGCTCTATTCTCGCAATGGAACCGCATGCTAACTATCTAATGGGGTTGCAGGTAGAGCCTCTCTAACTAAATAGTGGTAAGAGGCAAAAAAGACCTAGAAATTGGTAAGAACTGACTGAAATTCATGATTGCCCCGTCAAGTGCTGAATATTCCGAACATCTGAAATTATGCAATTATTTGAGTAGCGTAAAATGAGCATAAATCTATTTCCAAAGGATTAGGACCATTCTGATTCATATCAATTATTAGTTAAATGTCAGGCATTCATATAAAATTTAACTTCTATGTTTATGAAACATATTTGAAGTCAACGGGAATCGCTACCTTAACACGACTTTTTCATGAAGTCACCAATCTTTCGTAAGTATGCACACTATAGTGCCCATCAGTCAGTTGTATCTTTACGAACAACTATCAAATTGTGTTGTCAGTATTATGAAATACTCAATTTTCTTTTTCTTTTCTTGGGCTGCTCGAGGTAGACGAAGCGGAGGACCGGAGAGACAGGGAAGAGTAAGAAAGCCAACATGAATCTTAATGTTCTAGCTGGCTCCATCTACACAGGGGAACTCATCTTACTCTCAGGTACCCACTAATGATAAATATTATGATGAACGCTTAAAGCTTTATATGTATATATAAGCAGAACTAAAACTAATTGAAATACTTGAAAGGATACAGCATGATATATTTAGATAATAAAAAATAGGCTCCATAAATAAAACCATCGATTTACAGTGTTTTATTTATTATATGGAACGGTTTATTCTGTTTATCATTTTTATTTTACAGAACGTTCCTGGGTTCCTGAACAGTGCTGTGAAGAAACATGTACAATGAAGCGAGAAAAATGAAGAAACGCGTTTTCCCTTATATATTCTAAGGCTGAATAAACAATTTTGTATAGTTTATCCCTGTCTGATTTTTACCTTGTAATAGTATCGCTTATCCGAATATTGCAATACCATATTTGTTTTAATAGAAACTCGACGCCTTTAATTCGCAATCTTGACTCCATGTTCAATAATTAGAAAAAATCTGAGTGCGAAGAGAATGTGCATATTTCACTACCCACCATTCGTTTTTATTAGTGACCACCGTCTACTAAAACAAATATGGTACGTGCAGCCTAACAAAGTATTCCTTTAAACTTCAAGTGTTATTTGGAAGTCGTGTGCGTTGTAGGAACGTTATTGTTAGGTCGCGTTAAAGTCCAAAATTTCGTTGTTGGGACTTATCGACTCCACAAGAGGGACGTTCCGAGGATGTTTCATGCTGATGTCCCTGGGACGTAAACGTAACGTTGTAACAATGTTCTCACAACGTAATTTTGTTATCTAGGGAAATACCACGTTGTGACAACGTGTTTGGGAGTCTACAAAATAAAGTTGTGACAACGTTTGGAATTTACCTTAGGACAACGTAAATAAGAACGTCGTTACAACGTCGCCACGACGTCTTATTTAGGTAAAAATACCACGTTGTGACAACGTGAACGGGAGTCTACAAAATCACGTTGTGACAACGTCAGGACTCAACCTTAGGACAACGTAAATAAGAACGTCGTTGCAACGTCGCCACAACGTCTTATTTAGGTAGAAATACCACGTTGTCACAACGTGAACGGGAGTCTACAAAATCACGTTGTGACAACGTCATGAATCTACGTTATGACAACGTAAAGTGGACGTTGTGACAACGTCATTACAACGTAGATTTGTTAGCTGGGTAGGGTTAGGATTACTTACTTTCGTAGGTTTTCCTTTCCCTTGTTTAGCGCGCGCGTTGCCCGACGCGTTTGCCTGTGCATCTCCAGTATGGGGATTAACTTTTAGCTTTGTGTTTCTTGTCTTTCTGAATGCCCTTGTTAAGTACCCTCCACCTGCTCTGTAGAGCACCGCAACTAATGGACAGAGACGAATGACCTCGCCTCCTCCAGCTAACACATTAACATTTCAGAAATGTTTCAAAATAATTTCTGTAGGGTTTTGAAAACGTTTCATTATAATTTCTGTAAAGTTTCGAAAACGTTTCAAAATAATTTCTTTGAAGTTTCGTAGACAAAACCATTTTGTAGACAAGGGGATTTCGTAGACAAAACAATTTCGTAGACAGTGATTTTGTAGAAAGTATTAAATTTGTATTTCTTAGTCACTATTGACGATTATTTTTAATTAAGTAATTAAGCTTCGCAAGTTAGGTGCTGCCAAAGGTCACATTTGTCACACTGGATTGCATGTTTTTTTGGTCTAACTTCGTTTGAACATACCACGCAGAGAGCCATGTTTGTCATGAATGAATTAAGATATCAAACTTGTGGTTTATATACTATATATGTGACAGGTAAGTTGGAGTCGCTACTCATGCAAGTGGATTAAAATTAATGTTTTGACTCAATATATTTGTAAACAATTTGTAAAAACATGATTCGCTATAATTATGTTGTCGGATGATTAGCCACGATATTTGTATGATTGTTAGTGACTTATCGTCTTTCATCTTCACGGATGTCTTCTCAGCAGGTTTTGATAGTTTTTTTGTTGTTCTTTTAAATTCCATTTCATTTCATGTTTACAGTTCATTTTATACAATAGGCAATGTGCATGTTATAAAGCCAACATATCTGGAAATAATACAATCATCAGTGAGGGTAGCCATTCAAAA
Source organism: Phorcus lineatus (assembly GCA_921293015.1). Lineage (NCBI taxonomy): Eukaryota > Metazoa > Mollusca > Gastropoda > Trochida > Trochidae > Phorcus > Phorcus lineatus. The sequence goes on along the minus strand of OV121097.1, from coordinate 34,242,492 downwards.
AAAACATTGTTGTAAAGTACGCTGGACAATGAATTTTTGTGGATTTTATGAGCGCTTCAATTAGAGTAAAGAATGGCAGGTAATTGTTTCCACTTCATAAAGAGAGACCTAATCTGATATTTTTCTTAGCAATAAATTTTTCAATTGTGCATATTTCTTTTAGAGTTTTAAGAAATACCTCATTAGAAAGAGCATGTTGTTTGATACTTAAAATATAAATGAATCTTCTGGCAAGCAGAATTATGTGATTTAATATTTTATTCTGCATATTTGACCCGAATATGATATCCACCTTTGTAAGTGTAAAATTACATTGGAGTAGGGTATTCAGGAACATTTCTACATTATATATATTTGTACAAAATCCCACTCAAAGTAAACATGCAAAATATCTTCTGAGGTATCTTTACAATAAATGCATTTATTATCATCAACTAATTTAATCTTCAAAAGTTCCTTTTTTGTATATATTATTCTATAGATGAATTTGTACTGGAAATCTAAAAGCTTGCAATCATAAGTAGATTTCCTATAATGTCTAAAGATATCATTCCAAATTAATTCCTGTTCAAAAACCGCATTCGAATAATCAAGTACCTTATGGGTTGTGCTGTTTTTTATCAGTTTGTCATAAAAAAAATCTGGAACCCTTATTGTTAGAGATTATGTTTTGGATCGCAGGGTTGATTGATAGACAACTTAAGAAAATAAGTGTTGATAGTTGTTGATAAATATAATTATACTTACCTTGATATAGTTTATCAAAAGATCAAACAAGAACTAAAATAATTGAAAACAACACTTACATATTGGAATACTATAATCGTGTCAAAACACAACAAAATTGACTATTTATAGTTTTTATTCACTTTATTTCTTTAATCGAACCTATTAGTGTTCTAATCCTTGAGTTTGATAAATAAAAGTTTGTTATTATTACATATAATCTTAATTTAAAACCTGTCTACGAAATCACTGCCCGATTTGTGTACGAATTCAACGGATTTCGTGTCTACGAAATGGTTCTGTCTACGAAATCACCGCATCCCGAATACATACATACATACATACATACATACATACATACATACATACATACATACATACATACATACATACATACATACATACACACATGCACACACACGCACACCCCCACACACATACATAAATACAGACATACATATTTAGGTTTATATTTTGCTGTCAGAGAGACATTATAAAAGCGTTTTTACAAATCATTTTACAAATCATCATGGTAGAATGGAGATAAACCATAAATCAGGCACATGTCATATTGATTGATAGTGAGTAAACTTTACGTTGTAGCGTGAGGTTTCAATTTAAAATTTACTCACTATCAATCCAGTATAACATGTCTCTGATTTTTAAACACACTAGGTTTATTTCCTTATTCACTAACTATCAATCCAGTATAACATGTCTCTGATTTGTAATCACACTAGCTTTATCTCTTATTCACTAACTATCAATCCAGTATAACATGTCTCTGATTTGTAATCACACTAGCTTTATTTCTTATTTACTAACTATCAATTCAGTATAACATGTCTCTGATTTGTAAACACACTAGCATTTCCTCATTGATAGCGAGCTAAATTCTAAGTAGGCGCAATGATTGTAAATAATACATTTTCACATGTTTCATATGCAACATATTCGTAGTAAATGAACTGAACCTTATACTCTGCTTACTTAACCCTCAAAGTGCCCTTGGACCATAAATGTATACGGTCCCCAGCTATGACGGAGACCGCAACGCAAGAATTAAAAAATATATCTTTACTAATTCAAGTTCATTTTTTTCAAGAACCATGGAACATAGCTTCAATGTTACAGAACTTTTGTACCATCTATCACGATTTTAACAGAGAAATCTAGGTTTTCACAAAAAACCTTGATTAGGACACAAATGGTCCCCGGCCATGGCCACTGGGGTTCATTCTCTACAATGCATGTGGAGAGATATCTCTACGAACTCCATTTAACATCCATACTTAAAAAATCCCTCTGTACATAGGTTTTATTATATAAAATAGTAATCAAAATGAAGCTTTTATTAAGAGATGCATGTGAAAAGATATCTCTACCGATTCTACTTGATAACCATATTCTCAGAAACTTTGTAAACATAGCTTCATTTCGATTACTTTCTGTACTATAAAACTAGTATTAACATGGAAATCAAAAACCAAGGACACACCTAGGTCGTCGCAACTGGGATGTTGCATATGTACAATGTACATAATCACATGCATATCGAGGGGAAAACAATATAACACGAAAACTTCACCAACAAAATCTACAGTGTGTTTTGAAATCACATTATGATGATGAACAAAATGAGAAACCCAGAACGGAGACAAACAAGTATTATTTTATGTGAATAACGGCCAAATGTCTTTGACTATTTATAGGATATCAAACGATCTTCCCCTTTCATATCAAGTTTATGTCCCAAGTGAAATAATTTTGCTTTTTTTGTGACAAAACAAAATTATTTCACGAGGGACATAAACTTGATATGAAAGGGGAACCAGTTTTGTATCCCATTTATTACTCACGTTTTTTAAAATGAAAATATCGTCAAATCAAAGTAAAATTTAGCCTTCCTATAGAGAAACTCAAAACACGGTTTAGTACGTTACACTGGTACATTGGAATGTCGGCCCCTTCACTTCGGAAAACGCACGCTGCTTTGGTGTAATGTAGTTCATTACATTTGATAAAGAAACACATGAAAATAAACTACAACTGAACGCAAAAATCATTAATTCATTTCATTTAAAGACTTGGGTTCAGCTACAAATCTGTAATTCAGCATAAACACGCGAAAACTGTCAAAATTTTGAACTCATAAATGTGACCTAAATCTCGGCTCAACGTCAGTCGGCCGTCACTTCAGGCAGGTCGTGACGTGGATAACTGTTCGAAAACAACGGATCATCAAGACACCTTTTGAATGGCACGGGTAACATTTGGCCTCAAAAGGGAATAACATTGAAATTTTTGTCTCAAAAACTGTCAACTGATAAAGAAGCTTTTCATTCAATTGCATATTCTTCATCAGAGGACAAGTCAATGTAAACAATAAGGCGACGCTTGGCCATCTTTGTTTACATGAGTCCCGATAGACCAAGCAGACGAATATTGTTACTTATTTAGATTGTATCGTTTTTCTATTTATTTCAGTGATATAAGGAAAGAAAAGCCGTGCTCGTAATCACAAATAAAAATACATTTTATTCGATTATATAATGAAAATTCTCGTTTTTCGTGTGCTTAGGAACGAAAACTCATGAATAGAAATCATGAATGAAATAGCTGATGAAAGTAGTACCGGTAACGTTAAAACTCATGTATCAGCCAATCAAATCACTCGAAGGTGATATGTGTCATAACAGATTGTTATGAAACCCCTTTACGAAGTCCCACGTGGATAATAAACAACAGTAGGAAATTGAATATGATTCATAACTCTCGCTAAGCTATTCACTTAAATTTCATTTCCAAATAAAAAATGAACTAAATATTCAGAAATGAAATGCCATAGTAATAACATGGATTACACCTTTCCAAAAAAGCACGGGAAACACATTATGAGAACTAAACAAAATGGCTTTGTTCACCTCATTTGGAAATTTCGATTCATTCTCATGTTTGTTCGCCTAAAAAATTACTGACTTATTTTCTGTAGTTGATTTGGAATCTACTGGTCCTGCGGTAATTCAAAGGAATGCAGCCTATGATTTGATTTGACACTAGCATTGGTTACTGTCAAATATGACCGGAGCAAAAAACAATTTAACACGATTCGTGATTTCAACTTTGAATATCTGACGGTTATTGTGTAATGAGAGAGCAAACCCAATTCAAATTTAACATTTGAATTTCTTCGATATGTACCAATTACATGATAATACTCAATGTTTTGAATATGTCTTGTGCATTATTTTACTGACTCTTTGTAATATTTTAAGAATGTATTATACATATTTTACTTATAAAAATCAATTCAAGATTATGACAAAAAGTTGTCAAGCATATGTTATTGTAGAAGAAAGAATAATTTATTATGGATAGTCAATTTCTTTATTGCATGGATAGTCAACTTCTTTATTGCATGAAATGCCCCTTAAGGAAGATATGTTATTGTGTTACCTATTTAACCAAAACTTGATCGAGGTTATTAAGCTGTTTTATTTGAGGGATATATAAGACTAAGATTATGAGGGTTTGTTTTAACTTCCAATTGAACGTTTTATTTGGGCGCGGAACAATGATCTGTGGTCTGGCAAACAGCACGAGCCACGCGAGGCGAGACGTAACGCGTATTCTATCGTCATTTCCGGAGCCCCTCCCGACATTTACCGCTAGCCTAGCTAGTTCGGGAAATCCATTTGAGAAATCAAACAAATTAATCTATCGCCTCCTATCAATCAAATACATTTTCCGACCAATTGCCGCCATTTTGTCCGACAAACACCCTAACGTGCTTGACTTCCTTGTTTTATTACCGCTGCATAGGCAGTTATGATATGTAATTTAAACACGAAAAGTGTTCGAGAGTTTTATCAAATACTGTCCTAATACCACGGTTAACATTCTAACGTGTGTCATCTAAGGATAGGAATGTGTCACTCAGTGCAAATGGACGTTAAAACGGTCAAATTCGAAGCGATGACGGTGAAGGATAAATTTTCTAAATTTCTCCCCGATTTACTAGTGAATTAAAGAGAACTAAACCTATGGTAGGTAACTAAATCTGTTTCTGATATTTACTTTTTTTTCGCATTTATAAAGATATAGTTGACTTATTATGTCGTGATTGGAATGAAACAAAGGCGTAAGCATACTCATTTATTAGTGCAGTTTAAAAGATTCAAACTTTCGCTACCGATAACAAATTGAATATAACGATTGAATATCAAATGTCACCAGATATTAGTAACGTATTAAACAAAAATGTAAACGCTAAATGATCATCTAAAATGATTATTAAAAATAACTATGCCCATGTTCGACACAGATTTGCAAAATAATATTTCTTTGGAAATATAGTGTGACTAACCACTTTTGGATCTCTGGATATTATCTATTCCTACATTTTAAATCTCTGTTTCTAGGAATACTGACCAATGATACTTTGTAATTACAAATAACAGTCTTTTTAAAAATATCAGTTTGCATTCTATATTAACATAGTTTTTAATATAAATGTTTCTTTTTACAGTGTGAAGCAAATAATTACCCTTAGATCCATTGAAGTGTGTTCAATTTGATGTCTGAGTTTACTAATGCTTCACAATGTAGAATTGCTAATTAACCTTGTGCCTTTATTCTTATTCTAAATCAAAATATTATGTATCTATCATTTCTAAACAAAGGCTTTTGATGTGCACTTTGTTGTCTGGCCGCGTATTAATTGATTGAGCTGTAAGATCCAGCGTTGAATATTGCTATTTGGTCCATTCAGAATATTGGCAAATAAATGACAATCGTTGTCACGAGTATTTTCTAATTTCTGTTATTAAACGCAACAGTTCATAGGTCGATTTCGAGCATCTTGAGTGTTGAAATATAAACACACAGGCCTTCGTTTAACGTCGCCAACCGATAAAATTATGAAAACACAGATAAGAGACAATTCAAAGTTTATGCTATGAACTAGTCTAATTGAGTAGTTGTAGCCTTAGCAGATATGTTCACGATACAAAGTGCTTATTGTTGTGCATCAGAGTTGCAACGAACCATAATAGAGTAGTTACAGGTTCTGAACAGCTACTGTGCGAATATCAGAGGTATATATCAAGATATTTATCACTATTACTAGTATTCTATAGATAAAAACATTTTTTGAAAGTCGCCAGTAGCCTCCTAGCACAGATGTGGAGAAGGTATAGCAACTAAACTATGAAGTAATAACACTCAAAATACTTTGTATATTTAATGAAACCGTAGTAAGTGTGATGATACAGAAAAATTACATGATGCAAACTCTCGCGTAGATATAAAAATACGGGTAACTTTCACAGTTACGTCACAAAAATCTAAATTCCTATACATTGTAATAACACTAGTGGTAAAAAAACATTAAATTGATACAGTGAGCACTGAAAACTACTACATATCTAATCTTATCAGAGCAACACTAATTATAATAGATTTGTAAGTTCAACTTTCCCCAAAAACCCACGTGGCTGAGATAACCAAATCCGTCCGTTAGAGATGCGTCCCTTTCAAAGGCCAACACTCAATTGCCTTATCCTGTGCCACAAGTTTGGCGTCGCATGACCCAGCCAATCAGAAGCCTAAACGGCTATTTACGAGATACACAACCTGGCCTAGACTGTAACCAGTCTCCACAAGTTGACTGTAAGTGTCTGCAGAGCTACAGATCGTTGAACTGCGTTCCCTTATCAACAAAAAAGAATTTAATCTTGAAAAGTGTCTCCTGTCCTGTAACACAACCAACAAAAAATACTATTTAAAAGAGGATGCACTAGTTCGGTCCTGGCAAATTTTCAATTAAAACACCAATACAAGTATGTCCATATCCCTTTCAACCAAATCGTTATACATTCATTTCAAAAGCCAAGTCTAAGAAGAGTCCTCAAAGGTACTGATCAAAGTCCTCATAGAGTCTTCTCCTACACTCCTTTGCATCAGCTCGCGCCTGCTCTTACATCTTTCTAATTTCAGGTGTTTCCTCTGCCTCTGGTGGTAGATAAGCCCTCAAATCTCTTTGAATCTGATCAAGTCTTCCTTCAAGCCTGCTGTCAAAATCTTCTTTCCTCTGAAGAATAAAATCACCAACTTCTCTGGTTGCGGCTTCACACACTCTTGTCAACTCTTCTTGTTTCACCTTGATATTGTCGGCATCTTTCTTCGGATCAAGTGCCAGCAGTTGTCCAAGTTTCGTCAAAGGAGTTGTGAGATGTTTCTGAGAAATAGACAGGTACATTCCAGAAATATCACTTGTCATGAAAGCAATCTTATTTGCTTCTTCTGTTTGTGTGTAAATAATATCAAGCAATACATCAGAGAATCCATTAGGAAGAGAAGGATTTCCTTCAGTTTCAAGGGTTTGTATAAATATAGTTAAGTTGTTGTTAAGGGTGGTATTCGTTAAGTTTGACATTCGGGTGAAGAAACTCGCAAGCCTTTCCCACTGTTCCTTAACGTCCGCTAGGGCCTTCAGACAGTTTTGCATCCGCTCTTTTATGTCATCAAATTCTATTTTAGCCACTTGAACATTTAACTTTTCTGTCATGAGATTCAGATTATGTTCCTGTTCCCTCTCCAGTTTTTCAGTCATTGCATGATACCTACTGTGTGCTGCCCTGAGAGCATCCTCGGTTACTTCCACTCTGTAGTAGGCTTGCTTAACGTAGGCATCCAGTGGTCCTGTTGACTCAACTTTGCTCATTATCGGCCCAGAGCCAGCCATTGGCATTCCACCATGAAGAGTGCTTGCAAAGATTTCAGTTGCTTCAGTCATACCTTGAAGGTTTTTCGACTCGTCATTTATTTTTTCCCGATCACCTCCTCCTTTTTGGTTCATTACATGCGAGGTCGCTTTATTGAAGAGATCTTGTATTCTTTCATTTGCCTGTCCACCTTTCAAACCAGGAAGATCAATCTCCTCTCCTTTTTCAACAGCGCTCATCATTGTGGCATTAGTTAACAAGCCTATAGCTGATTCCAGACCACCAGTTTGAGGTAGAGGGTGTGATCCTAAAGATGAAGTTTCACCTCCAGAACTCCTACTTCTACCATTGAAGAGATTCCAGATTTCCTTGAGGAGATTGCAAGGAGCAGAAAAAAGCTTACAGAGACCATCTGCAAGTCCCACACCAACAAGTTTGACAGCACCAGGCATTTTCTTCATTTGTTCCTCGTTCTTTTCCTTTGCTTCTTCTATTTGTTTTTTCATCAGCTCTCTCTCACTTTTTATGCATGCCTCCTTCTCTTTAGACGCTTTCAACTCATTTTTCTTGGTTTTAATCGTCCTTTTTGCCTGGTCTATCTTCTCTTCATGGGTGCCTTGCAACAACGAGCAGGCTTCCTGTAACTCATTTGTAAGGTTTTCAACAAAAATGAACTTATGTTCTACTTCTTTTGCTTTGTCCGCACACTGTGAAGCTGTTTTTTTCAATAACGCAAGATACTTCGGCAAGACCTTTGCGATCTCACCTTTGGTACCCTTGAGCAAGATCTGAAACGAAATGATTTAGAAGTAGAAAAAATTTAGCAATTTCTGAAAAAATACCATCCTATTGCCCTGCACATGAATTGTTTATCCTTTGGACACTCTAACCTTATATTAAAAGTAGAGTTGTTGCATCCCTTAATTACTTTTTAATAATAAAGGACACTTTGTACAAAAGTTAATATTGATACCATGAGACAATAAAGCCTACTTTTGTTATCAAATAATTCAGTAGTTCAATTCCATTTATCATTCGTATTAAGGACCTCTTTGTAACAGATGTTATGGATTTGAATTATCAGACAATACAAGGGATGTTAGTTTATTGATGTATTGATGATATGGAAAGTAATGACCCCTAATTTAATGACAACGACTAATGCTCATGGACGACTGATTTGTGTTAATCATTGTGGCTCGTTTTGTCAACCAATCAATTTTATTTTACTCAAAAGACAACCAACGTTGGTACAAGAGCAAAATAACACTACAATATATATCATACAATGTACATTTGTCTTATGCACTATTTCTTTTCAGTTCTGTTGTACTGTTAGGGGTCAAGAGTTTACAAAGGGCATAAAAAGTTGCAAGGGATGCAGAGCCTTCTACGACATATTGCAAGAAAAACCAAGTACTGATAAAGACTGTAAATAAAAACGGAAATGGGAACAAGTTCTGAAATGCTCGATCCATGAAGAAGAATGGAAAATAATACACAGAGTACCTTTTACATCTAACCTTAGCATGAAATTAACATGGTTTCAATATTCCGTTCTACATAGAATTTTACCTACAAATGATCTCTTACATAAGATGAACATTAAATATACAAATACATGTAATTTATGTAAAAAAAGAAAGCCAAACTATAATCCACCTGTTTTACGATAATCAATATGTAGTTGATATTTGGAATAAACTCAAAGAATGGTTAGAAGATGTTACAAGTGCTAAGATAGAGCTATCAAAAAGAATTATATGTTTCGGATATCCGGAAAAAAGAAATAGAACACTAAATATGATCATAACTATCGTGAAATATAACATATTTAAATCTAAGTATATCGAGATGAAACCAACTTTCAGTAGCAATAAACAAGACATCAAAAACGCATATAACATCGAGAAATACAACACATACTAAACTTGTAATTATTGAAATTTATGAAATTCTGGTCTTTTTGTCATCTACTCTTCCAAAATGATTAAAGATTTGCTTGTTCTATTCTGTAATGACATCATTTTTCCACTGCAGCTGAGGATTTGTTAACGTTTAGTTTCATTTGTAACCAACAAAGGCAATGCTGATACCTCTTTTATCATTTATATCATGTATCTATTTCTGTCAAAATGCACCATCCACAACCATGTATTTCTTACCCAAGACTGTGTAAAAATATATTGTGAAAATAATTCAATATTATTTGATGTTTAACGTAACGATCATTTCTCTTAAGCCCTTGTTGGTTTAAGGGAGATAACTCCACTTGTCGTAATGCAAATTTATTTTCCATAACACATGGGGGGGGGGGGGGGGGGGGGGGCGTAAGTGACGTCATTTGTTATGTTCTAAGCGGCAGCGCCAAGTCCGCCATATTGCTGCATTCAACGGTTACGTTTGGCAGTTTTGCAGGTTTTACTGATAATGTTTAAAGTCTTAAAAGGAGAATTTATTGTTTACAATCATGTCTACCACAAGCCAAGATGGGGAATTCAAAATCGAAAACTGGGTGGCAGCTTATGAATTATCAAGTACCACACTACAAATCCTTCAAAGTGAAGAAATCGCGACAGCAAGGTCATTGAAATTATTGACTGTTGATGACATTCAGCAACTGAAATTGCCAATGGGACAGAGAAATATCACTCGCAATATCACTAATAAAGATTTAGCAAAGGACAACGATTTGAATGATTTGCTCAAATCAATGTCCAAAGTGCATCTAGAAGATTATCTAAAAGATGAAGGTCATCGGGAAGACACAGCTTTCAGACCCAGAGGTGAGAAACCCCATTTAATCCCTGATTTTGTCACAAAACGGAAATCTTCTAGCAATAATGAAGACAGGCATATTTTTGGCGAAGGGGACACGCAAGTATTCATGAGATCACGATCTAAACCATCGCCTGAGAATGTCACATTAGCTCAGTGGATTTCTTGCAATGCGCAAATCTTATCAAAATTGATAGATGAAGGAAAAGTAGGCATGTCTGGCGTTTAAACGTACTTGAACTACACGGCCCAGATAGGTGACTTAGCACAGGCATATACAACACCGTCAGTAATGCTTCTCGATGATGCACATCGACGAAAACAGTGTTTTGAAGGAATTGCCTGGAACGACGCCTCCTTTCATGGTATGTTCTATTACTTAGAAAAGCGGCAACTCACTACACCTATTCGTAGGAACCAGAGATCTGCTTCACACAATCAGGCCAAACACCTGGATGAAGATGGTAAACCCATTTGCACAAATAACCAACACCCTACATGTACAGGTTGCAAATTTCCCAACTGCAAGTTTTCCCATGTTTGCATTGTGCCTGGATGCAAAGGTAAACATCCTCAATTTGAGCACAGAGATGTACCCCCTCTTTTTCGCAGCACTTTGCAATAAAACGGCAAGTAATCCATTGAAAAATAATATTCAGGTTTGGTACAGTGAACAAGCAACAGACTCTGACAAAGATTTTATCCTAAATGGAATCGATAATGGTTTTGACATTTTAGATAAAGACAAATACATTTGTGAAGTTAACGAAAGAAATTATAGATCGGCAACTAATGAGGACGTTCAACACCTAGTGGAAGCCCAGATTCTGGAGGAAATTAGGAACGGAAATTACATTGTAACTGACACAAAGCCAACCATTATCACCATATATCAAAACCCAACGGTAAAGTGAGACTTATCCATGATTGTAGTAGACCGGTAGGCTATGGTGTTAATTCGTATGCTACAACAGACCATTTTGCATATCAGACAGTAGATGATGCACTTTTACCAAAAAATGGTTATATGGCGAAAGTGGATCTGAAAAATGCTTACCGAGTGGTCGGGATACATCCTAGATGTTATGATGCTACATGTCTCAAGTGATTCTTTGAAGAATTAAATACTACTGTGTTTATATATGATACAAAACTACCCTTCGGAGCTTCAAAAAGTCCTCAGATCTTCAATAGACTTTCATATGCTGTGACTCGGACGATGAAGAGAGGGGGTTTACGGTAATTTCTTATATGGATGACTTTTTAGTTATTTCCCCTTCCAAACAAGAATGTTCTGATGGTTACAATTCACTTTTGATGTTGTTGATAGAGCTTGGGTTTGAGATCAACTACGACAAAATCGTACAGCCATGTCAGAAGTTGACCTTTTTAGGAATTGAAATTGACAGTAATAAACGCACCTTGTCTCTCCCACATGACAAACTCAGTGACTTGAAAATGTTACTGGAAGAGCTTAAAATGGAACTTAAAAAATTGATAGGAAAATTAAACTGGGCAAGAGTGGTCTATCGAGGGCGGACGTTTTTAAGAAGACTAATAGATTTAACAAATTCACTCAAGCGCAGTTCACACCATGTACGGTTAAACAGAATGGCAAGAGCAGATATCAAGTGGTGGATTTCATTTTGTGCAAACTTCAATGGTACAACCAGGTTTGTGAGTACAGACCCTGTGCCCGCGCGGGAATTTTCCACTGATGCATGTTCAAAAGGGGGCGCAGCATTCTACAAAATTGACTGGGTGTATTACTCATGGACCTATGACTTACCTGAGATATCAGACTCTCATATAAATCTAAAAGAGGTTTTCACTATTTACATAGCAGCAAAGCGCTGGTGTAAAGACTGGCGAGATAAGTACATTGTGGTGTATACAGACAATGTTTGTGCTATGTTATATATTAACAAAGGTTCATCCAAAAACCCATTGGTAATGGAATGGCTGCGAGATATTTTCTGGTTATCAGCCAAATTCAATTTTCGTCTCTCCTCTCGTTTCATCCAAGGTAAAGACAATATTGTAGCGGATTCCCTCAGTTGAATTAATGACTTAACATTTTTCCACAAAGCACTTTCATACATCCCATCAGTAAGAGTGACATGTAGGAAATGTAGACTGATATATCACACAGTTGTCTGCTGTCATCACATGTCTGTCAATACCTTAATTGTTTCCTACCCTACTCCCTCAAAGTGACACAAAGAGGGACAAGTGTTTGTGTATGTGTGACGTAAACTTGTCACACAACTCCGCTGTAGTGGTTGTGCGGCACTCCAAAACAATTCAGTTTGGACAAAGACTGTTAAAGTTACCTCTCTCATCCATTGATAACTCAGTACTATGTGATGTTGCAGCTATTCGTGAGATGATAGGACAGTTTCCCAGGACAGTTCAGGATAGTATGTTTCCACTGTTTTCATACATCGATGACAGTGGGGTCATGAGGTGCATCACTTATGACATTTTCGTTAGGACACTTAAGATGTACCTGCGGAGATGTGGCTAGAATGACAATGAGTACAGAGGTCACTCTTTCCGACGTGGCGGCTGTTCTTTCGCCTTTGAGACAGGGAGGCCCACCCTGCACTGATCAAGCTCAGGGGTGATTGGCGATCAAATGCCTATGAGCGCTATATTACAATTAATGACACCATACATTTGTACATGTTAAACTTGCCAAGGTCTTGAGCATTGCAGTTTCCCGTTTTCATTGAAATGTTTACTGGCTTTATTCATTTTCTATATTTAGTAGGCTGGTGTTAGTTTTCTTTGGGGGTTTTGGAGGTATTTTTATTGTCTTGACTGTTCAAGTTTGAGATTTATGTCAATAAACTTGACCTTTTACCCCCAAAGGAAACGTGTCGGTTATGCCTTTATACGTTATCGTTAGATTTTATAGTGTACATAGTTTAAGTATGATTTCTTGTATATGTACCACAAATAGAAATAGATAAAAAAATATTTTTGGGGATTATGCAGAGCTTTAATTGTTTGAAGAGATTCAAATCTGAAGATGTAGTGAAACTCATCTGCCATTATTTGGCATTTTGGTTGCATAACTTATCTAATAAAATAGGCGTTCTTCCCTTGCAATACCCTGCCACCTGCAAGTCTCCATGGGTAGGTTGTAAGGTTTTGTAGAGCGAAATTTAAGGATTGGGATAGAAATAGACTTTTGTAAAATTAGATATTGTTTAAATTATCAAGTTTTCTTGAAATCCTTAGAATTACATTCAATGTTTTCTCTCGATGTTTGGTAAAACTGTTTGGAAAGAATCTCTCCGACTCTGGAGACTAGCATAGGTGTAGGGAACAACGAAGGGTTAACAAATACTTCATGTTATCAGTCTGGATTTGGATACTGTTTTTGTTTTGATCAAAAGGCGTAAAAATGATACCTGAGAATTTAGTTTTTCGTACAGGTGAATGTAAGTGTATGCCAAAATGATTACATGAGCTGAAATATCTTTATATCAATTTATATTAAGTGGGGTTCTACCGTGTTCACCAAAGACCATAAAATTCGGTTCAGTCGCCTTATTCATAAAAGATTTTAACTGAATTTTTCGTATCTTCTTTTGAATCGGCAGAATCTTTGTAACGCGTAGACTGCCTAATGGTTAGCCAATATTGCCAACTTTGTTTCGATGAAGTTTGATTCCAAGATAATTATATGAATCAGCTATTTCAATATCATTCACGCCAAAATATAGTTTTACTTGAGGGCCCCTTCCCCCCCAAAGATCCGAACATTTGTCTTAGTGACATTAACTTGAAAGTGATAATCCCCTCCCCCCCTTTATCTTTATAAATAGGTTAAATGATTCCGATCAGCCAAGTCTCTTCGATATTAGCTGATGAAAATATAAGGTCAAATAACTCGTAATAACGGAGCTAGTCCACGCTGTCAGTGATAAATTCATTTACAACAGAGTCAATTCCAGCCACTTTATGTCGCTTTAATGGGTTTGCTGCTTTTATGTGTTAATCAATTTTGAGATATTTATTCAGATTTTCACAATCATTATGACTGTCCGCATCATCGAAGTCACTAGCTATAACAATCATCATCTTCCATATTATATTTGGTAAAAATGTAAAATGGTATCAAGATTTGGCATGTTTTGTCTTTCAGAATATTCCACAACTCTATCGGATTCCTTTTAATCTTATCACAGAACTCATGTTGTAATATTTTTCTATATCTTTTTATATATTCATCAATACACTTTTTGTAGGCCTACTTCTAGATTAAGATCAAATATTTGTCAAAATCGTTAGGTAAACTAAGGATTCTTTAAAACATCTGAGCTCTTCTAATTTACTTAGAAGCGGAAATATGCGGCCTAATTCGGAAATAAGGAAATATGACGGTTTGTAAGATAAATTAAGTACCTTCATAGCAGACTTGACATGGCCGGGCACCTGTCCTGTGTATAACCTGATTTGGTCCATGTTCTTCTCTGCCAAGGCAAAGGCAGCACATACTTCGTTAGTTAGATGGACTATGGACGCTCTTAGTGATTCCGGGTACTTGATTTTCTTATAAATTCCACCCACCCGTCTCAGATCCACGTCCTTGTGAAGACTGACAAGGATCAGATGTCCAAGCACGGCCACGGTCATAGGAGCTGTACTCAACATTGACTGACAGTTCAGATACGATGCGCTCATCAGCTGCATGTCCTCCTGCAGATACACAAGTGTTCATGACAAGATTTATAGTTTAGTATCAGAGGTAGACATTTTCGCGTTGATGTTCACCTGTTGGAAATTGTCCACGAATACAGACACAACTAAATGAAGATGTAAGCTAAGTTTGCACAGCAGTTTATACCTGCATGAACCAAACAAGTAAGAATTCTATTCTTATAAATGAATAAATAAAACTGTTTTTAAAAGGTTTTATTGATCCGAATATACAATTCGCATCAAACAGAGCTGCACTATATACGCAAATGAATTTTAACGCTCATGAAAGAGACAAAATCTCACTCAAAACGTCATTGGATCCTCTGCCCCGCCTCCAACTCGTTCATCAGTCAATATAAATTAACAACGCAAGTGGCCATGAACGTATCAGACGTCTGTCACGCTTGACCTTGACATAGCTAGTTGCCACAATTGTAAAAAAAAACGAATGTGGAACTCGAGAGAAACCAGCCGAATTTGCTCTCGTAGATGCGATATACAGGTTGTGTTAGAATCTTGATCTATCGGAATCTGATTCTATCAGCTAATCACGTGACAGTTAGACTTCCATGAGCTAGCTACTGTGCAATCACGAATCAGTGCAAATCTCGGCTCTTGTACAGATCAGATGTGATTATTTGTCTCTGGAAAATATGATTTCCCTCCGAATATATTTGTTACATGATTTAAACACTGCTTCTATTTATCACTATAATTAGTGAACGAACACTTGTCATGATAAATATCTCTAAAACTACTGTTATCTAAAATAGCAAAACCACGTTGGGACAAGTTAACGATAATGGCGGAAGATTGCCTGACAAGTCCATCACCAGTTAGGCCTAGTGACCACTAAAACCGATACCGGTTCTATTAGCTTGGCAAACCAGTTATGCCGCCTGCGCATAATCAGGATTCGAGCGTGCTCAGAAGGAATCTCCTAGCCGATCCCTATGCAACGGCCGTGTGACCTCACGAAATTACGTTAATGCAGGTATGAACTGAATTTCTATAACAGGGTTTAGCGAATCCGATTAACGCAAAGCAATTGCTATTTAAATAAGTAAACATGTCATTGTGACATCGTCTGACTGTATATATATATAAACGATATAAAATGTGATCGTTTGTAAGCCTACTTATAATTTGTTGCTACAAATGATAATCAAAAACTTTATGAAAGTTCAAACTGTTTGAAAATATGTTACACATTATATACGGCTTGATTTAGATTATATATGCTTTATTTCCGACGTTTAAACACGATCTATCAATATATGAAAATAATCTCCAAAATGTAATAATCGTCGCATTTTTAGTACAGAGTGCAAACTTATGAACATGTTATACATTTGAAAAAGAGGACCTACATTAACAGGGAGGCTCATCCGCGGAGAATATTGATAGAAAATTATTTTAATTTGAGCATTGTTAAAATCATCCGACAAACCTTCGAGTTTTTAACCTTCAAATAATTGAAGTCGACATTCACGTTGCTTGTGTGCTTGCTCTCTACTAAATTGTAGAATTGATAATTATATGAATTCCATAAGTTTTTTATTTCAATCATATTATGAAAGACAGTTTTCTTTATGTCCTTGCGTTAGGGATTTGAAAACTTCATAAAACAATATAGCAGGATTGCATTTTGCCCTCATGTAATTCCTCAATAACATTTTGGATTTCACAGGAAAACAAGACATTGACATAATCCAAGACAAGACAAAAAATATAAACAATTTACTTTGGAAATCGGATTAAAAGACATGGATCCGGGTTGCTTTGGGTTTTTTTAAATCTATAGGAATCCTAAATTCGAAATTTTCTCCCAACAGAGGTATCTCCGTCATTAATTTATATACAAACTCTTTCTTAATACGAAGATTTCTTGGGCTTCCGGCAGTTTCCCCTACCGGCACTATAGTGCAACTAAAACTACCTGGCAATATTTCAGCCAATGAAAACACCAAATGCATGAATAACATTTGTTGTCACACATGCCTATGCAATGATGCAGTCGCAAAATGAGGCGTATGCGTTCTGTAATGTTGACTCAGAGTAAAAGGTGCATATTCGAACAAAGTCTAGCTTTATGTAAAGCTTACGTAAATAACTTTTGAAACGGCGTCGCTGATTGCACAACTAACTTTGATTGCATCCAATCAAACTTCTACATTTCGTGTCCAAGAAACCTTCGTATTAAGACAGAGGTTGTATAGAAATATTTGACGGAGCTACCTCTGTTTGGAGAGAATGAAATTCGCAGGAACTTTAAAAAATACGGGTATTGAAGGTTTCTATCACTCTTTTTCTTTCTTCTAACAAATACCCCCGACCATGCATGCCTGATTATACATATTAGCTAATGTCTCTTTTTGTTGAAATCAAAATGAATGATTATAGATCTGTGAATATATCTAAAATTCCCAAACAGAAACTATGACCAAACTGAATTAGAACTGCACAACTTCACACTTTTCATTCCACTGCATCTTTCCTGTGAAGAAAAAAGGGAAGAACGAATGATATTAATAGTTTTTCTGACAATAGGTTTCACAAATTTGTAAATATTGCACACAAAAATGCACGTTTATATTATAAGTTACCATGTGTCTGCGAGTTTGATATATAGAGTGAGTGAGTTAGTGTTTAACGCCGCTTGGGCAATATTTCAGCCATTAGTGGCGTGAGATTTAATGAAATGAAATTGAATGCAAAAGCAAAGAAAAGAAAAAGCACGAAGGCTGTACAAGCATCAGCAAAATGTCACAGAGTTGGTTAAAAGCTGCCATATAGATTGTGTAAAATTCTGCAACTTATCAAATAGACTGATTGCCTTTAGATATTCTAAAATACTGTGTTCACCGAATTGATTAAAATGTTGTGAAATTGAAACATTTTGGTATGATGTTTCCCTTAGTTGTGCAGTGTCCCAGCACTCGCACAGGATGTGCTTACCTGTGAGGGGACACTGACAGGGAAGACACTCAGGGGGGTCTTTAAAAGATATGAATGGATGAGATAGGTGTGTCCAATGCGACATCGTCGCGAGACACAGGCTTCCTGAAGGGTAAAAGAAGATAGAGATATATAACCTAAATTAGGTTGTATTACATGAAGTTTATTGTGTTGGTGTTGGTCCCATTAAGACCGCCAACGCTGTTTCATATGAGATCTTTATTGTTGCCTCATATAACCATATGAGTTTCTTGATTATTTTCAGGGTCTCAATATGTGTTAGCATCAATAAGAGGACGACGATACTTCCATTCACACTTTTATATTGTTCTAAAGCCACTTTTACAATATATCTTGTGTACACAGATGTGCATCGAATGAAGCGAGTGATGAGATGAACAAGAAGATTGACTGCAATTACAAAACAGAAAAATACGATAAATGATTGCAGAAATGTACATTCAAATAGCAGGAAATTAACATAAGATTACTTAGGAAGCAGTTAACCTATCATATATTAACTGTCGCATTCATAATAGGAAATAATTACCGTTTTATAACCTCTGTATCGTGCGGTAAACTTCTTAGGCGAGCATGCTTTTCTACGCTACTGTACTAAGAGTTACTTCCCCTTGTTTTAGGAAAATATAAACATAAACTGCTCAGAACAAACATAATTTCTGATTCCAAAATATAACACTACGACCCCCTAATTATGAAACTAAGGGTAATAATTAAAATCAACTTTCAAGTCCTGTATTCTTATCTTGGCATAAAGAGTTCATGAATATCTTCCAGTCCTGAACAAGGAGTATGTGCATACAGCATCATGCAAAATCATTAGAGTCATTGTTCGAGAAGTCGACACAGTTTGGTGATAGGTCGCATCACAGTCGATGTGGATGTCTTGACCTTCACAACTCGAGCAAGTCCTTTCCTATCAGGGAATACTTCCATGACTCGTCCAAGGCTTTAGGCATTCCGAGGCAGATTGTCCATGATCAGAAAAATATCATTCACTGCTATGTTCTCTCGTACTTTGGTCCATTTCACTCTCTCTTGGAGAGATGACAAGTACTCTTTGGACCATCTTTTCCAGAACTCATCTGCCAAGTACTGGATTTGTCTCCAACGCCTCCTGACATAGCAATCGTCAGAACTGAACACGCCCGGGGGCAACGTCTCAGGACATCTTAGCATTAACAGGTCATTTGGTGTAAGAGGCATCAGATCATGTATGTCATTGGTCACTGTTGTGAAAGGACGACTGTTTATGATTACTTCTACTTCACAGAACAGGGTCTGTAGGCCATCATCGTCCTGGTGTATCACTTGACCGTGCATTAGGGAGTACAAGATCTTCCGTATGGTACGGATCATTCTTTCCCAAACGCCACCGTGGTGGGAAGCGGATGGTGGGTTGAACTGCCAGGATATATTCCGCTGGAGAAAGGTCTCATGTAGTTGGTGATGGTTCCATCTTTCTATTTCCTCCCGAAGTTTCAAAGCCCAATAAGTTAGTCCCATTATCTGTCCAGACCTTCTTCGAATGACCTCGTCTGACGAAGAATCTCTTAAACGCATTGATGCAGGAACTTGTGTCCATGGAAGCAGCGACTTCAAGGTGGATGGCTCTTATGGACAGGCAGGTGAAGACCACTCCATAACGTTTCACATTCGCCCGACCCCTTTTTACCACAAAGGGACCAAAGAAGTCAATTCCTACACGAGAGAAGGGTGGTTCGTCGGCAGTGACCCTATCGATCGGCAAGTCGGCCATCTTTTGCTCCATCTGTTTGGCAGTGTACTTTACACATGGAACACACCTCGAAGTGATGCTTTTGATGAGATGTCCAACTCTTGGTATCCAGTAGGTTGGTGGAAGGTGAGCCATTATGGCAGCTTTACCCATGTGTCCAACCGATTCATGAGAATCCTGTACTATCAGTCTGGATACGTGACAGTCCTTGGGTAGCAACAGTTGATGCTTAGCTTCATATGGGATGGAAGCTTCCCTTAGTCGACCGCCAACTCGGACAAGTCCATCTTTAATGAATGGGTCAAGTTTTCTCACAGCCTTGTCTAGTGCGTGTTCCTTTGATGGGTTCTTGAGTGCACAGATAATGCCCTTTAAGTATCTGTGCTGTACATAGCGTAGAATGGCTGTCTCAGCTTTCTTGATTATTTCAACAGTAAGTTTGACAGTTGTCTTTCCATTCTTGGAGCAGTTTCCTACTTTAACTTGCTTCCTCAGTTTGGTCATGTAGAGAATGAACCAGCCAACAATTCTTTTGAGCTTCATCCACGACGAACTGCAGTTCATTATTCTGTCCATTACGTCTACAGTATCATCAGCTATTGTTGAAACCACCACTTTTATTTCTTTCTGCTTCAGTTCTGGGTCATCTCCGAGGTCGTTATCATTGGCCATCATAGTTTTGAACCATTCATGTTCAGGCTTTTGAAGGAATGGAGGTCCGTGAAACCAATGATCAAGTTTGAGGAAGGCTGCTATTCTAAGACCTCTTGAAGCAGCATCGGCTGGATTGTGTGCGGATCTCCACTGGGTAGGGTCTGAACCATCTTGGATAATGGTGATTCTGTTTGACACAAAAGTTTTGAATCTTGAAGTCTTTTTGTTGATATAGCGAATGACAGACATACTGTCAGTCCAGAAGTGAGTACTGTCGATTTTCATTTGAAGTTCCCTTTGGAGAAATCGAGCTAACTTCACGGCAGTACAAGCTGCTGTAAGTTCAAGTCTAGGTATTGTCACTTTCTTAGCAGGAGTCACATGAGCCTTGGCCATCACTAAAGATCAGGAGATGTTTCCTGTTGCATCACTTAGTCGGAGGTAGGCTGTAACACCGTAACCTTCATTGCTTGCGTCAGAGAAGAGATGAAGCTGGGTTAGAGTCACAGTTTCCAAGTTTGAAGATTTGTAACATCTTGGGATGGAGACTTCTTCGAGGTGAGGTAGGTCTTCAACCCAGTCTTGCCATTCTGAGAGTCTTGCGCCTGTTATTTCTTAATCCCAACCTAGGCCTTCTAAACACATATTTTGAAGCAGTATCCTGGCCTTGAGTACAAATAGTGAAATGAATCCCAAGGGATCGAAGATCGAACTCACAATAGAGAGCACATGTCGTCTTGTACAGGATACATTGGCTGCATGCACTCTAAATCCAAATGTGTCTACATGTATTTTCCAAACAACTCTTTCTGCTTGGTCAGATTCCAGGGGATCTAGGTATAGAGTCTTCACATTACCATCTCCGTCTTCCTCTGGAATGCTATTCAGGACATCTGCACTGTTGCTCACCCACTTAATGAGTCTGAAGCCCCCGAGTCGACACATGGAGGTAACCTGCTGGACACTGCTTACAGCATCATCCGAGTTCATCTCGGAGAACAGGCAGTGGTCCACATAAAAATTGTTCCTTACAATTTCACCAATTTTAGGCTCAAAGTTCTTTTCGTTGTCTCTTGCTGTCTTCAAGAGTGCTGCATTTGCACAGCTTGGAGACGAGGTTGTACCAAACATAAGGACTTTCATCCTGTACTTGACAGCATCTCTTGTGTAATCTCCCTCCGGCCACCAAAGGTAACGCTGATAGTTTCAATGTGTCTGTGCCACACGCACTTGGTAGAACATGCTCTCGATGTCTCCTTTGATAATGATCCTTTCTCTCCTGAATCTCAACAGGACAGCGACAAGGTTATTTGTGAGGTCAGGTCCTGACAACAACTTTTGATTAAGTGAGGTACCATTAAAGGTAGCTGCGCAGTTGAACACAACTCTCAACTTCATCTTCTTTGGGTGATATACCCCGTGATGAGGGATAAACCAGACGAGTCCACCTTTCGGTTCTGGTTCATCGTCAGGAATTTTCTCTGCAAAATTCTTGTCCAGCATTTTGTTCATAAAGCTTGTCTACTCAAGCCTAAATTTGTTGTCTCGTTCCATCTGTCTTCTGAGTCTCATCAGATTTTTGAGTGTTAGTGAATAGTTGAAAGGAAACTTTACATTGTGGTCGCGTAATGGAAGCAATCTCATAGCGTCCTGAAACTGTCCTGTACTGATAGTTCTAGGTGCTCCCATACTGTCAATGTCTATCTTCATTTGTTTCCCATTAGCTCCTAACTGCTCCAGCAATGACTCGGTGCAGAATGATGCACTGCTCCCGGGGTCCAGGAAAGCATATGTATCAATAGCTTGCAAACCTTCCTTCATGCGTACCTTCACTTGTATTATAACCATGGTACAGACTGCTTCTGTATCTTCTCCGACCCCCATATTGGAACTAAACATGAACTGGCTTGAACTCTTTGAGTATCTTGTTGCTGCATCTTGGTCCAGTCTTGGTGAAGAACTACATTATGCCGACCATTGCACTTCGAACAAATAATCTGGCTTCTACATTCCTTGCTCAAGTGTCCCTTTTTGAAGCAGCCAAAGCAAAGTCCATTTTTCATGATGAAGCTGACAATGTCGCCATAAGGCAGTATAGAAAACTGTTCACATTCACTGACTCTATGCTCATTGGATCCACAGTATCGACATTGGCGGTAGGTTTCTTGTGGGTTTTCTGGTGGTTTCACTGGGTTTGGCTTAGGAGGGGGAGGTACTGAACTTGTGGAAGGAGGATGTGCTGGATTTTGCTTTGAAGGAGGTGATGCTTTGCTTGTCTTTGAAGGAGGAGACACTGAACTTGCCTTTTGTTGAGGAGCCGAATGTGTCTGTCGTGGTGGTAAAGAACTAGTCCTTTTAGAAGAACAGACATCCGTGGCTAAAGTAAGCTTTGTTCTCAGACTGGTGTTGCTAGATGACCTGGGGTTAACCTTGTTAAGTGAAGCTTGTGCTTTACCTTGCAATGCTTCCTTCCCAAACATGGGATCATTAGCCTTCCATGATTCCTTTCTCAAGAAGTTTACTAGATCCAAGAATTTCACTTGTCTACCAGCTTCACGAATGCTCTTAACCTGGCTTCTAAACTTGTCCTGATATTGGTAGGGTCTTTGAATGTTCTCTGTGTTATCAAGGATATCTCCCTTCACAGCATTTGCACATTCGGATAAGAATACTGCAAATTCATACAGTGATCTTGGGTTTTCTGCTTTGATGTATGGCCAGTTTAGTGCTTTGCGAACAAATGCATTCACAATAACTTCTTCATTTCCATATCTTTGTTCAAGCTCTCTCATAGCTGCTGGGTAACCAAGCTGAGCATCCAAGTATCCATAGCTGCTGACAATGTTGCGCACCTCACCAGATGTGAATTGCTTCAAGTAGTTGAGAATCTCATCATAATCATCTATGTTTGCAAGAATTCATGTCTTAAACTGACGCATGAACTTCCTGTACTGAAGAGGGTCACCACTGAATACCATGAGATCTGTTGCTGGTTTCCGCATCTGTCGTATCACAGTAGAGATAACATTGTCAGATGTTCCTTCTGTATTCGTCTGGTTTGGAGCAGCCTGTCTAGCGGCTAGCCTGTGGGGTTTTGACTTTGGTAGTTCAGCTGTGAAATTTGCTTCTAATGGTTCAGTGTCATGATGGTATACTTCATCACACCTTGGACTGTAAGTGTACTTGAACAAGTCTTGTTGGTTAGTTGACTCTGGATCTAAACTGTGGCGTCTTATCCTCGAACTGTGCCTGCTGCTGTGGCCTTCTTCATATTCATCCAATACTTTCCACCTAGCATCAGAAATAGCCATTTCTGTCTCCAGGTCAAACTTTTCTTCTTCAAGTTCAGTCTAGCCTTTTCAAGTTCTAATTCATGCTTTCTATCCAAAGCAGCATCTTTAACCAATAATTCGGCTCGTTTCTGTTCTTCCTGCAGTCGTGTTGAAGATACATTTGATCTATATGAGCTAACATGTGACTTTTGGTCACCTTTGGACATCTTAGATGCACTATCTTCAGTTTTGGCCTTTTGCCTTCTCTCTGGTTCCTTTTCTTGCAACCATGCAGAAATGTCATGTTGGAAATGTTTAAAACATTCAATGTCACTATCTAGTTTGATCAGAAAATCAATATATTCTTCAGGAACACTGTTTTTATACACAAGAGAAGCATAATTTCCCCTATCATTCAAAATATATTCACATACAGTTAACCAGTCCAAATAGGCCTTTCGAACATCCTTGGATTCGACTGTATCTGATCGTAGGATATTGTCAATAGTATTCTCAATTTTCAGTAATTTCTTACATAGTGACGTAAGTGCCTTAATCTTGATGTCTAGAGTGTAAAATAATCCTTTAGAAGTCGTTGTAACTGTCCTTTTACTAGTGGTGCCTACCTCCTCACTATAAACTGAGTATGAATCGAGTTTCAAGTCTTCCATTATTGGTTGGAGGTTTAAGAATGAAAAAGACAGTAAAATTATTCATGACCGCACGTGTACTAAATAAGACGCGTGAATGTCGCATGAAAGGTAGAAAACTCAATTCCATGTTAGTAAAAACCCCTCCTCTCAAACGGCACACGCGAGAAACAAGCAGCTACAAGTCGATAAGTAGAGAAAGTCATAAAGGCGAGTCAATTTTTGGGATATCGCTTCGTGACAGACAAAGATAGAGGTAGTGAACTATATGCTTTAGACTTTGTTTTAATATATTTGTACTGGCAATCTTTGAGAGTTGAGAAACAATAAGTGATACATATATGGATTTATGAATTTGCAAAAGAGTCGAGCGGTGCTGAATCCGGACGCTATCAATTGTGACCTATATTCTAAAAATAGATCTATTTCCAAGGGATGAATCGGTGACTGTTGTTTAAAACAGAACTGTATGGATCTATTTATAACTGCAAGTTAGCCTGACTATTCTATTATTTGATGCTATGAATAAATAATTGTATAACTTTTTCTAAATAAAAGATAAAATGAAGGTCTTTTTTTCTATTAATGGCCTTAATCTACTTATTTGCTGTAATGAAAATCCTATCCTATTTGTACCCTATATATATGATTTCGCAGTATTTCCTAGCCTAACAAGTGTGCCTCCAACTTAGCCTTTTTAAAGGCTTTTCTTGTTTCACAGCGAGCTAGCGAGTGAGAGGTTCATTATAATCTGGTCGGACTACAAGCCCGTCGAGCGTGAGACCGTGCCGCGGTTTCATGTGTTCTAAATATAGCTCCTGAATCTAGGTTGAACTGTAGCTTCCCGCATGTTTTCCAAATAGCGGTAAAACGTCAATGATATCAGTTTCTTGATTATTTTCAGGGTCTCAATATGTGTCAGCATCAATAAGAGGACGACAATTCTTCCATTCAAACTTTTATATTGTTCTAAAGCCACTTTTACAATATATCTTGTGTACACAGATGTGCATCGAATGAAGCGAGTGATGAGATGAACAAGAAGATTGACTGCAATTACAAAACAGAAAAAAATGTGATAAATGATTGCAGAAATGTACATTCAAATAGCAGGAAATTAACATTAAATTACTTAGGAAGCAGTTAACCTATCATTTATTAACTGTCGCATTCATAATATGAAATAATTACGGTTTTATAACCTCTGTATCGTGCGGTAAACATAATTTCTGATTCCAAAATATAACAACCCACATGGCTAGGAAGCCAGCAAAAGACTATGTCGCATTTGAGAAAGGTATTGTGAATGGTCAAAATATGCCTTATAATGGGGTGATCACTTTTGCAGTTTTTGATAGCCTTAATGCAATATAGGGAGTCAGAAAAGATAATATAATTATTAGCAGTAGAGTTTTTGATATGCTGAATGGCCTTGAGGATGGCCTCAGCTTCAGCTGTGAACATGCTGTCATCATGCAGCCTTGAATCATAAGTTGTTGAAGGTGTAACAGTTGCTGCTGCAACTGTCTCAGCAGCAACTGTCTCACCATCCTTAGAACCATCAGTGTAAATTGGTTTGTAATCAGAATAAATATCAGGGAGTTCATTGAAAGCCTGTAGGAATATAAACTGATTTGTTTCTGAATTTTTATTTGTGGTTAAGCTAAGATCAACATGGGGCTTGACCAACTGCCAAGGTGGAGTAAACCATGTTCTGCTACAGTTGTGAGGTCAATATCCGAATGTCCAACATGTTGTTGAATACGGATACTGAATTGCTTTTGGTTTTAAGTATACAGCTGCTGGTATTCAGGATTAAATATGCAGTTGTAAGCTGGATTAGGATTTGAAGGATAGGATTTGAGTTTAGATATATATTGAAGTGCTAACTTGATGCGCCGATCTGCAAGAGATGGCTCATCATGAAGGCCCGAAGACAAAGTCTGATACCCTGGTTGTGGATTGTATCTAGCATTTTGATGTATGAGGGGCGGGTGGATACATAAATAATGGAAATTAGGAGAAACAATAACATTAAGGGCATCACAATTAAAGGCAAAATGCAAGGAATATCTTATGTTTCAATACGCAGATAGATGATACCAATTTTACTCTTGATGGATCAGAAAAGGGATTATCAGAACTCATCTATGTAATTAATTCAAAAGTTCGCTACTGTCTCTGGTTAGAATCTGAACTGTGATAAAACCATAGCTGTATGGTTTGGCTCCAAGAAAAAGTCTAATGAGCAACTTTGTCCCCATATACCACTTCGTTGGTCCAAAGAACCGTTCAAAATTCTCGGAATAACATTCTCTACAGACCTAAACAAAATTATTTCTTTGAACTTTGAGCAACAATTCTCCAAAAGCAGGAAAATATTATTCTCATGGTCGAATAGATCCTGAAGTCTCAGATTATCCCCCTTTTTACACATCTTTTCATAGCGCTTCCCAACCCATCCAAACACTTTTTCAAACGTTTAAACTCTATTCTCTTTAAGTTTGTTTGGGGAGGGAAACGTGATAAAATCAAACGAAATATGTTGATCAACGATTATGCAAAAGGAATGCTGAAAATGATCGATATAATTTTCTTTTGTAATTATATGAAGATAAAATGGTTAAAGAGACTATTCAAAGGAAATGGACTATGGCAGTACCTAGCATTTGAATCATTGTCACAATATGGAAACATTGACTTGTTTAATTTTCAAAGAGAAAGACTGCAATTATATGCCAAAAACATTACAAACTGCTTTTGGAAAGATGTTGTAACGTGTTATACTTGTGTAATGAAAAATGAGATTACAACTTTTGACGAGTTTGAATCCCTTCCAATTCTCATTTTACTCCATTTACTGATATGACCTTATTTAACTCATGGTATAGAGATGGATTGCGACGGATTAGGGATATCATATGTCTAAATGGTGATGTAAAGACTTTTGGAACACTCAAAGAGGAATTTAATCTTTAACACACATATCTGCATTATTTCAGATTTCTGAAATACATACCAAAAAATTACTTTAATCTGAATAAAGCAACAGCTCATTTTGACAGTGGAGTGAATACGCACTGCACTATACTTAAACAAATATGTATTTCTAATGATGATAAATTTGTCTACTCCCAGCTGTGTGCAAAAATGCACACAAGATGTTTTAGCTTTTGAAAATTTAAAGCCGTTTTCTAACGACCATTTATGAATTTTGTTTAAACAAAGCTGCAATTGCAGCTCAATTGATGGCATATTCTTGCCTCGGCAACAGATTCCAAAGTCATCTACAGAAAGCGATCCATCAGTATGACCATTTAAAACTTTAGCCAAGCTATTTATTTAAATGCTAAATAGGGTGACTGATAAAATGCTTCCTTGTGGGACACCCATTTCTTGGTCAAAGAAAATCATAAACGGGTAGAACCCACACGGACCTTAAATTGTCGTTCATATAAAAAGTTGGATATAAATTCGGGCATACGACCTCACATGCCAAATTCATATAAATCTTTTAGTATGCCATACTTCCATGTTATATCATAAGCTTTTTCCAAATCGAAAAATATTGACACTGCAAGTTGTTTGTTAATAAATGCATCCCGAACAAAAGTTTCTAAACATACGAGATGATCAATGGTACTTCCTTGTTTACGGAAACCGCATTGAATGTCAGTGAGTAATTGTTGGTTTCCAAGTACCAAAAAAGACGATCGTTGATCATCCGTTCCATAGTTTTGCATACGCAACTTGTTAAGGGTATAGGGCAATAATTTGAAGGGTCTGTATGATCAGGCAACCCTTGAATAGCTATGGAGGTTGGACATTAGTTGAAAACTATTGGAAGATATCTTCACTTCCTTATGTCTATTGGAGACAATGCAGGGGCAAGATGGAACTAATGTTTACACAACTTAGTTTTAATAGTACTTATTTAATGTTTTGAGCATTACAAGTAAAAGATAATGCATAGCATACTTACCTGCTATACTTGATAAATACCTATTTAGGTTATGATAAATAGATACATTTTAATGATAAATATATTGCAAAACTTAAATGCAATATCACTTATATATATATACTAACCTCAATTGCTACATACTCTGTCTGTTGTTAATTCTGTCTTGTCAGTCGAAAGAAGCAGTGCAAAATGATTTCAAAAGTGCAGGCGGTTAGTAAGACCAATTAGCTGAGAAGCGTCATGGCTTGGGCAGTTACATAAGAGTATTTCACTATGGTCAAACTCTAAAAGCTTAACCCTTGATGTGCTTGATAATAATATAGCTAAAAAGAGAGAATTGTAATGATACTAACATATTATATATACAATAAAATACATCTGCCACATGTGTATGTACAGAAAAATGCAATTCTAATTGTATGTATCATGATTTATTTTATGAATTTTAACACCGTGTGCATCGGTGTCTTTTCGGTGTCTTTTTGGCCAAAATAGGCCCGGGGTGTAAAACCCAAGACACATGAATAAACTACTTGAATATTATTATTATTATTATTATTATTATTATTATTATTATTATTATTATTATTATCATTATTATCATTATCATTATCATTATTATTATTATTATTATTATTATTATTAATGTATGTAATGCATGTCAATAATCTAGAAAACTTACACCCCTATTCCATGTCGCGCAGGCGCGAACATCAGCCAGTCAAAAGAGAGCTGGACCAGCTCTTCGAATCTCGGGTACCTCGGTTATGATATCCGAATGTTACCAATGTATCGTAGTGAATTTTATTGAAAAATATGACAGCATCGATTCCGTGCAGATTGTGTTAGCGGTTATTTGTGTGTTGTTTATTTGTAAATCAAGAAATTAGATCAATCAATCACAAATTAAGATTGATAGATTAATTTTAGACAAACGTAGGGGAAACGTCAGCATGTGACATTAACCAGGATGCAAAAGAAACTCGTCATTGATTGGTTGAAAGCTGACTTCCTGCCATCATTTTATTGGTCGGTTCAAAATTAGTCAAATGTCTGCTGAACATGACCTCAATCAGTAATTCTCTACATGTATTCCCGGATCAATACATCTAGTTTTAACCAAGGGTGTCTTCCCAATTTGCCACCACCTACTGTACTCCATATGAAAATTGGTCATGCGTACGAATTGGTCAGACAATATAGACTGCAGGGGTCATCTCAAATACATTTATTCATCACATTAATACATTTCATGTTTATTACAAAAGCACTTCAATATCTATATACTCATATTTTCACATTTTATAAAGTCCAATAAGGTGAGTTATTCAGTGGATCATATCGGCTTCATCTCTTTGCATTTCTGATAGCAGAGATTATTTCTGCTCATAATTTGATAAAGTATGACTTGCACATGATAAATGATATAAAGATAAATAACTGTCAAAAGCAATCTTGGTTTGATTTGGACCATGGTTGTGGATGTTGTTAACTGTCATGATGGAGCGGTTGGATGTGTTTATTGTAGCTGGGCATGTAGATAAGCAGCATTTCCAGTGGATGCTGGTACCTTTGGTTCTTTTTTTTTTTATCACTTTATTTCTTTTCTGAGGGTACCGTACATAGTCGTTTCACATACATTGTCAGTATCTACAATGGATATTTTCAGATAGGCATGACTGGATTTATATAGTATATATATTCATCAATATATTATAAAAGTTATATGGCATATATCCACAAATGTGGACGGTGTCGGATTTACATACTTGATCTTACATGTTATACATTTTCTTTCTAACCACAAAAAAAGCAAACGAATAGGAATAATTCTATGTAAAAAGACTGTGGCAAGAAGACCAAAATGACATGAATTTGTCATACCTACATTCAGTATAGAGTATCTGCTTACTGACGTTATAAGTTTCTTGAAGAGCTGTTTTCAAACCGTTGATATGAGGAGTTTTATTTTTGCATTTACAGCTGTATATGAAGTGTTTGGTTACAATAAAGATCAGATTTAAAACGTCATTTCTTTATATCCAAACAATATGTGAGTTATATTTGGTTCCAATGTTTTGTCATTTTACATCTGATCCATTCACACAGGTGATGCCACAGACTTCTTACATGTTCACAATAAAAAAAAAATGTTTTATAGTTTCATTTGAGCTATTACAGAATGTACATCTCGGAGAATTCTGTAGTTTACTAGTATATATAAATGCACTTTTATTCGTTGTAAGTATTCTATGAATTATTCTTGTAATGCCTCCTACGGGCCTTCCTTTCACCTTTTACGTCCGCTTCTTTTAATTTATTGGATTTCTCAATCCCTTCCGCCTTAACCTCATTCTAAGAGTTATCTCCCTTCTATGTTCAGTTTTCCGTTTCCGCTCAAAAACACGTTTTCTGTCAGCCATTACTACTCGGCTTCACATTCTCTCACCGGCGCAAACTAATGGTTGCAAAGGTTTTTTACCGTTTCTATAATACTGCATACTGCATGGAAATGAAAGCTGGGAAGTAAAAACGTTTTAAGTGGACAAACATCGTTTTTATTGTGTCAGCATAGTAAAAAACCTGCATCCTATCGTATGTGTTGGCGAAATACAACGTGATTTTTTCAAACATAACAATGACAATTATTGCCAATCTGTGAAATTTTATGAATTGTGAATCTACCTACAATGTCTTCTCGTACAACGAAGTTAACGGACAAAGGTTATGAACTTTTTGAAGATGAAGTTAGGGATTATCTCTACAAATTTAACAGGCAAGCCGCCTTACTTGACAGTGTACAAGTTGACTCTATTCCTCAAGGAGATAATGCTGAACACCTCCAGGATTTTCGTAGAGATATTGAAAGACATTATAAATCATTCAAGGAAGTTTGCTCAGAGTTTGTCACCTACCTACAACGCGTGGGAACCGAGGAAAGTATTAAATTGGAAGTTTCATGCAATAACAGAGCAGATTCTATGCTAAACAAAGTTCAAGTTGTTCTCAAGGAAATTAACGACAGACGGCGGTATGTTCCCTCAGATCCCGGCAATTGGGACGCTGTTTCAGTTGATCGAAACACTGCATGTACAACTTCAAGTTCAACGAGCAAAGGCAGAGGCAGCTAGGGTTAGACTAAAGTTTGCGGAGAAAGAGACTTAGCTATTGAAGAAACGCGCAGATATAGAGAGCTCAATCAAGTTACTTATGTCACAACGAGAACTCGACGAAGCAGAGGCAGAGCTCATCGTCATTGAAGAGGTCATCTGTACAGATCACATCACAAGTACACCTTGTAGAAACCAGGTGACCAGCACCAATGAAAAACAGACGTATGAGAGACCACCCAAGTGGATTGATACAGAGCACAGAACGATAAGTGATCCTACTGTACCTATTGAAACAGGTAATCAAGAAACCGAGCCATTAAATGCTTCAGCTCCACCCTACAATCTGGCTTTCTGATTGGTTGAATAATGCTAGTTGACCATACATCTAGACAATTACTGTTTTCAAAACAATGTGTAAAAAAAGAATACATCAGCTTAATGCAAGTTCTGTTCTTCAGACACTCGGCAGATAACAAGTCCTGGCCTGTTGCCTTCCCACACTTAGCACGTGCTATTGCTCTCTCGACCTCACTGAGCGTGATGGGCGAATCTAGGTCAGTAGTATCAACCACGGTGTCTGACGTCACACTGTTGATAAGTTCACTTGTGACCCGGTCAAGGTGACCTGCGTCAAACCTTGGTGAAACATCGTCGACGAAGAGTGAAGAGTAATCTTGTTCCCAACGCTTTAGCACAGCAGAATGGTCAGTGATTATTGAACCATCTTGTTCCACCTCCCATGGGATATTACATTCACGGTCCCGAGAAATACCAATTTTGCCTATTGTCTTCCAAAAAGATCTATAATCTCTATTGTTATGTTTCTCTAATAAACGCCGTTGTTCATCAAGTTGGTATCGTCGTTTGCATTTTCTAAGCATCTTATCAAACGCCTTCCTTTCTTGAGTATAAGGAAACCTCAATGATTTACGGGAAGAAGATTTACATTTTAGGCATGACGTTTCAGCAGAGCATACAATAATATTCCATTTCTGTTGTAATTCATCATTCCAGTAAGGTTTATAGAAAGATTTAGACTTTATTTTAACAGAATGTTTTATAGTCGATCTTTTTGAGACTTTATCTAATTCTTGGTTTAAGAAGTTCAAAAATTCACCATAAGCTGCATTGACATCTTTATTCACAACCAGTTTATGCTCAATGCGTTGTATTGTTGCAAGATTTGGGCAAGATTGTCACTCTATAACAGGCGTAAAAGATCTCAAGCTCGGTAAAGCTGCAGATCCAGACGGTGTTTTAGCGGAGATGATTTAGAGTTGTGAAATCTTTTATGGTTTTCAGTTATGAAGAAAGGTGTTTATGGGAAGTTGTTGTCAGTTAAAAAAAATATGAATTCTAAAATTAAAGCTTCTGATAGACTATCTGGCACTTCATTAACAGAGTATTTTGAAATCTTAAGCATTGTTAGGCAAGGATGTGTTCTCAGTCCGTTTTTATTTTCAATGTTTTTCTCAGAATTCAATCTATGTTGGAGGCTTCTAAGGTCAGAGGTATATTTATCGGTGAGGAATATTTATAGTTGTTATTACTCTTGTACGCTGATGACTAATGTATTTTTGAAGATAGTGTAGTTTGCCTACAGCGGAAAATCGACATTTTATGTAAATTTTGTAAGTAATGGGGGTTACAAGTTAATATGGATAAGACCGAGATCTAAGTGTGGTTACCTTCGTTTTTATGAAAAATGGTATTTTGATGGTGTAATATTAAAGACATCACCATATTACAATTATCTTGGAATCATGTTTTCTACAAGGTTGTCTTGTTGTGTTTGTACTAAGACGTTAGTTGCAAAAGCAAGCAAAGCGTTATTAGTTATTAAACAATTACAGTATAGATTTAAGAATATTCCTGTCAATGCATTATTCAAACTTTTTTATTGTAAAATTAAACCAATTTTGCTGTACGGAGCAGAAGTATGGGGATCTAAAAAAAGAAATGTAATTGATAAATTTCATAATGATTTTTGTAAATTTGTTCTAGGTGTTGGTAAGCATGTGTCAACTTATGCAGCCTTAGTTGAATGTGACAGATATAGTATGGAAGTCGATTATTATCACATTTTGGTGAAAATTGCTGAGAATGTCTGATGATCGTTACCCTAAACAAAGTTATAATTACATGCTCAAATTAGATTCTGTTGGTAGGATTACCTTGGCTTCAGGCATACGTGCACTTCTAAAATGAATATGGATTTGGTTATGTATGGCTTGTCCAAGACACTGGCAATGTACCATTATTGTTGTCATCATTTAAACAGAGGTTCAAAACAAATAATAAGAAACAATATTATGAATTCTTCAAGTCTCACACTTTTCAAAATAGTTGTATTATCTTTTCCCATTGATGATTGCATTCTGAGAATTAATGTTAAGGACCTAAGGAGATATTTATGCCTTCTAAGATTCAATGCATTACCGTTAAGATGTAACATTGGATGGAAAGAAACTGTTAAGTCGGATACTATAAATAGATCGACTTTATCATTTCATTGCGCAAAGCATTGTGGTCGTTTTTGGCGCCAATCCTTTAAACAAAGATAACCACGTGGGGACGGAAAAGAGAAGCAGAGTCTTCGACGGAACAAGGATCTTTTTAATTTGCCGTGAATATGTTGTACATTAAATTAACAACAACAACATCCATTTTTGTTTTGCAAGTTTTGTTCACCTCTTTGCGTAATAAAATTATGGTTATTTCTTTTCCAGAATTTCAAGTGTTTATAATATTTTAAGAAAAGAAATTATATTTGTTTATTTGTTATCACTTAAACCCGAGCTTACGAAGTACACGGGAAAGGAAAATCCGCGTAATGACATCATAATTCAGTAGCGCGCTACTCGTACGGGTGAAATATGGTGGTATATGTACTCTTTCTCACATATCATGTTTTAGCTGAAACAATTATCTACCAATTGATATAATTTTAGGCGTTTTTGAAAAAATGTTGTATAAGAAACACTAACATATTCAGTTGCCCTTTAAAGAGCCACTCCGTGAGTTGTAGGAGTCATATATTCCAAACTTAATCAATGGTGTCATTTGATCGCGAAGTATCGACTGTTACCAAAAAGACAAAATTCAAAGCTTATTGGTTTTACACAGTGACAATATAAAGGTAGAACTTCGCAATTGTGATCGAAAACCGGACAGTGACGCGCGTCAAATAGTCAAACGTAATTTCGGAGACTTATCTAAAAAAGCCAGGAGAGCAGTTAGGCATTGATAGCGTTTGTTAGGTTATATAACTAGTATTCATGTATAATCAACGTGATATCTAAACCTCTGTGCATTTATAAGGCTGTTTTTAGATTTTCGTGGAAAACCAGTATTTGTCATATTATATATGTGTTTTGGACATGAAAAGTTAAGATGTTTTGATTTTATATCACCACATATGATATTTAGGTGCGTATCAAAGGTAAATAATATGTTATGAAAATCACGGAGTGGCTCTTTAAGGACATACCCTACGCATCAAAACATGTCTAGCAGTTCGTGACGATACTACGTTTGCGACAATAATCTAATTAGTAAGATCTTATGTCATGATACTTGAAATCATCAAATATAGTTAGTCTTTGTAAGCCCATTTAAGTGCCTCTAAATTAATAAAAACTGGACCGGTTAAATAAGAACTGTCACTGAAAATAGCTTTTTACATAAAAAAGTTGGCTAAATCGAATTACCGGTAGCGAAAATTGAGGATAAACTCTCTGCTTGATTGAACAAATAGTGGTATTACAACGAAATATTTACAGCATGCCAATCGGCGCGACAAACACCTGATCATGTAATGACCCCGTGTTACTGAACTAATTATCATCGACATGAAATTCCTATTCCCTTCCCATGACCATCTACATGATATTTCAGTCTCGAGGATATGACTCAATACGGATATCAGGCGACGACACTTTAAATTCATTGAACTTATTTCAAGCATGCGGCCAACGAAAACAAGACGACCCCACAGCTCAACCCTTTCATTTGAGGTAGGCAGCCTCCGAATCGTCAGTAAAGATCAAATTATTGCTTACATATTTTGAGAAAGCGAGACGTGAAATGCACACCTAGGTGTATTGTCTTCAATTATCATTTAATCAATTCCACATAATAACCGCTGTCATTCTATACTCACTGCGGCTGCAGTGGGCGTTTTCTCAATGTCGATTCATTTTCAAAAACAAAAAATTCGTGATTTTCCCCCGGTGATCACATGACCTCCATTTTCTTCTTCGAATTTCTGATTCAAATAATGTCAGGTTCATATCATCAAAGTTTTTAGAAATTCCAAATTCTAATTTTTTCTTGAAAATGCAAAAAAAACTTAATGATTGAAATAAAATTTTGATTGACAAAAAAAGCTCCAAAATAGTAATTTTAATTTTCAAATATATTTGGGACCAAGATATTATGTTATTACTGACTTAATCGATTAAAGTTGTTCATAAATTTCATTTATTTAAGAAATTATGAGGGAAAATAGGGAATACATATTTTGGGGGCTTTTTCACAAAAAATATCATTTTATCACAAAATTTTACTCGAAAACGAGCATGGTGACCCCCATTTTTTGTTTGATTTTTTAATTCAGCACTCCCAGGTCTACAGACATGCTAAGTTTCATCAAAATCTAAATATTTTTATTTCTGGGTAGGGTACGATAATGATAATTGATCAATTTCTTACAGTACGTCCACTTCTCCCCACAACTTGAACAAAACATTAAACATTAAATGGTGAAACAAACACTGTTACATAAACTCGAATAAGAGCAATGTCGCTATCTTCGTACTAAATAACCTAGATTTTACAGTTGCCTTTGAACATAGAGATGACAGTGACAATGTAATTGCGTAAGCGCTTTCCATTAATTATTTCAGATGGTATCTTCCACAAAGACAGAAGTTTAAAACAACACTTTTCATGGTTGACTAATGATGTGTTACGTGGGCTCTACCCTTTGAATATAATGGAGAGGCTATATAGAGTTCGAATCTCGGTAGAGTCAATATTTTGAAAGTTTTATTCTTCGGAACACGGTCGTTTTTAATCAGACTGTAATATCATGCTTATAACAAGGGATCATTTATGTAAACAGTGCAGTTGATTTTAAACTTTGAAAAACAAAAAATCTACAATATGTCACATGTCTGTTCGTAAATGTTGTGTCCTGACCATTACAGAATACAGAATTAATGAAAATAATTTCCCCACTGAGCTTGATTGTATCTATACTTGCTGTTTCGGAATGATCTAAATCCTGTAGTAGTGATAGAGTAGGAGATAGGAGAGTAAGTATGAATTTAATTTGTCAACTTTAATTGTCCAAACTGTTACTAATGTATTTTGTATAAAACTAATCTCCCTTTAAATCAAAACAAGGTACATGTAGTTTGTTGCCTAGAGATGGTAAAGGTTGATGGTGGTTCACTTGATATCGTTTTGGATTCATTCATTCAGATTTAGTCCTGCTTCATGACAGTGTGTAATTTGAAGCCTTTAATACAGTCTAGGTCCTCATTCAGCAAGTCTAGATTTGACTGCATACACAATTTAGGGACCCGGAAAACAATATTGTGGATGAAGGGACAGTAAATTATTGAAATATTTCATAGACTAAATGTTAGTCTAATTCAGATTGTGATGTTACTAGAACATAAAGCGAGTCGGGTCAGAGCACTTCTCAGCAAAATAGTGCTGTGATGGATTCTGTCTTTTGGGAATTCTGTCTTATGGCACTAAATCGTTCAGATTAGCCTCAGAAAGAATTCATGGGCAATCCATATTATCCGATATAAGTACGGACATTCCAGATTTTTACGATTATATTGATGAACTTATAAGATCACTTCAAACAGACAATATATCTCTTTACGGGGAATGAAATATTATTCAAAGCTTATCTTAAAGACTCAAGAATGTCAATAACCCAAAAGCAAGGGAAAGGCTATTAAAGATCGACCAAAATGACCCATGGCAACTTTCGTCATTCATAATATATGTATTCCAATTTGCTAGTAACTTGAGTTTAAATTTTCGAAATCGGCCGATAAACAACTTTAATACGGCTTTTTCGAATCACCAGCTAATTAGCATCAGTGAACAGAACTGAACTGGCCCGTGGTTATTGTGGCATGTCCTGTCGCGTGTACTGCAGCGTGACGTGCTAGTCGGCGGAAGCATAATCTCCTTAATGAAAAAACAACAGGAAATCTCACAGTCTTAACAACTGTTTAAACATATCTAAAGTCATCCAAGCAACTCAAACCTCCGGTAAATTGATGTTGAATATCTCTTTGATTGTTTGTATTGTTCCTAGCGAAAGACAGTGTTTTAATATGATGCTATGCGCACTATCCCATGCCATGTGTTTATCAATTACGACGTCTGCCAAATGTTGTGAGAACAATCAGATTGGTTTAACAAGTCTTTTTTTTTATAACATACAGGTGGTCGTTATGTAATCCTGTCGCATTCAATTTCAATTCTTGATACCTTTTGAATTTTAACGCCTTGGACCCGCCAAGCGGAATGTATGTCCTGTCATAATGGCGTAACTCTTGGCATTCGACTGGTACTTAGTTTATTGTCACGGCGGCCAGTCATTTTGAACCGATGAACGTGTAGAATATATATTCTACCAATAAATTAAGAGAAGGAGATTTGGCTCATGCACTTCTACGGACGATGACACACATTTAAAAAAGTACATCGTGAATAACGGGTACCAACATTCTTTAGGATTACATAGGATGTTTCTAACGCTTGCGCCAGGTATGTTCTCATGTCATTCATTGTTAAATTCAAAGACAGAGATATTGCAACACGGTGTGAGATGTTATACTAGATAAGAATATGATATGTCTTAGTTAAATACAAACGAATCATCCAATAAATACTAAGTTGTTATGAAAGTGAAGTGTAACAAAATTATTTTTTTTATAGTCATTAAAAAAAATTCTACATTGTCTCCCGTTT
This sequence comes from Phorcus lineatus, assembly GCA_921293015.1. Taxonomy (NCBI): domain Eukaryota; kingdom Metazoa; phylum Mollusca; class Gastropoda; order Trochida; family Trochidae; genus Phorcus; species Phorcus lineatus. The sequence goes on along the minus strand of OV121097.1, from coordinate 34,204,175 downwards.
ATTACAAAAACCTTCATTTATTTCGAGATAATTTATAACTTCATATCGATAAATACATGTTGTAACACTACGTGATATCCCATAGTAATGGATCTCTCACCGACCAAGTTCTTTACCTTTTTGATATAAACCCACCCAAGAAAACCGCATCCAAGGATTGTCACAGTCCAATTAAGATGGATTTGACGACTGAGAGGGAAAGTTGATATCATGAAGCCGTTATATATCGTATTTTGGAATTCTTTCGGTCATGCTATATGCCTCTATTATGCTGTTGAATTAGCTTAATCAAAGGACTGGACTTTCAGCTGACGCCTAGCACGTCACACATTGGGCGTGGCTTCGGGTCATGCTTCGGTGATTTTGTGTAAGCGTTCGCCAGTCTCATTAGGCGGCTATCCAAAACAGGGGTATAAAAGGTCTCCTAGTGGTCGAATTAAAGCGTATATTTTCTCATTTTTTGGCTCTATTGATTCATATAAGTGAAGCGAATACAGATACTAATTTGTAATAATCAAATTGATGCGTTACTTCTCCTCTTTAAGACTGAAAAAAGAGTTCGATCTAGTCGACCCCTGGAGAAACTTTAACCTTAATGATAAACGTTTTACCTGGCGACAACCTACACGTACATGTACACCGCTATAACGAGTAGACTTAATTACTTCCTTATATCCCATAACCTATTATCCTCTGTTGTCAAATGTGAAATTGAACAAAGTTTCAAATCTGAGGAATTTCCATGCCAAGTCCATATTCCTCACTCTGTTTGTAAGTTACTCATTAAGTAAGTAAACATGCCATCTGGATCACTGTCATTTTATCTTTTGAAAAATAACGATTGATTTACATTTTTAAGAACAATAGTTTAATTAAAATCTACGAAACAACGGAGTAGCACTTCACGTCGATTGAACTTTAGCGTTAAAAAAACGTCACTGTCGTTTATAATCAAAGCATTTTCATTTCAAATTTCACACACAAAAATAAACACATTGACCCAACGATAAACATCTTAGCATTCTACAGTTAATATTTCATTAATTTCAGAACATCGATAGCGCCTCGAGGACCTGTTTTGTACAACGTTCACCTATATGTGTTTGCACAAAATGTTTGCGGCACTCGGCGAGTGCACAGCACCGACTGTCAGGCATTCATAGGGTTAAAGTGGAGCAATTATTAAACCAACATCGTTACCCCACAAACTTTAAGGAATATATAAAATATCAAAGTACTTACGCTTCAGTGAACCTTTGATTGGACAATAGGTTCAAAATCAAATTAAAATCTGTCTACTTTGGAGCTATCGACACAGTCACGAAGCATTTACTCCTTAAATATGTACCTCGTTGATTTCAATAAAACTATAACAATTTTTTCATACAAATTTGCCGAGCGATGATACATATTATTTTCTTACATTTTCGAAAAGATGACTTAGTTTTAACCACTTTGATGGATACAAGAACAGTTTGGAACAAAGGAACTGAATTAAACATATAGAAAGAAAATTACTTGCGTATACCCTATAGCAGTCGAGAACATACATGAAGCTGATTTATGTCGACCGCGTTCTAGGGATATAGCTTTCAAAATATTGACTCTACAATGATACGAATTCGTTCAATCGGGATTATTCTCTCAACACGGTCTGACCACAGCGCCTCTCATCGCATGTTCTGACGGAAAGTTGTAATGCCTCCAGCATTCAGTTTCAGGATCTAGGCACAAGTTACACCCTTGAACAATTCGTTAAACTTGATCGCCGCCTTCCTTCTTTTAATCGCTACTGACTAGGTTTTGTCTGCAGTTTGAATGGAACATGCGACTAAATTGGCTATAGTCAGACCGTTTTGACAGAAACCTCGCCGATGGAACGAGTTCGTAATCCAGTAGAGTCATTTTATAAAAACTTACTCGAACACTGTCGATTTTAATCAGGTTGATGAAGTTTTCGAAAAAGTCAATTTGTGGAAACCAGGTCTTCTTCTATCGTGACTCTCAGACAGTATTTTTGAATAAGTTTCAAGGCACGATTAATACACGTCTTCTGATTCTTACCCTGCCATTTTCAGCACGAGTCACCTTCTTCTCCGCTCTCTTGATCAGTTCAATTTGTTCTTCTTCGCTAGACATCTTCGCTGAACTTGGATATGGCACGTTCCTATCAAAACAAAATAGTGTAAGTGTAAACTGATATGCAACCATTCTAAGTTTTTAAAGTACATACGATTGTCTCTCACTTGGAAACAAGGACCAAATGACGAAAGGGTTGGACTATCGCAAAATATCTTATCTATTTATAGCAGTGTTCGTTTAAATCACGCAGGTCATTTCACTTTGAGTTAATACTTCAGCAAAGGTTAGTAAATCTCAAATATCAAATTTATAGATGAGAAGCAAAAAGCGCTAAACATAGCCTAAATCAGGGGCGTAGCTAGGGTTTTGAAAAAGTTACTAAAGCGAGGTCGCGCAGCGCCTTAGGCACCTGGGGGTACTTTGCATCCACATTGCATTCAAGCCACCAAGTTGTAAAATTGCGTACCTGAAAAACGGTATTACAGAGTGGCAGTCCTGAAATAAACTAATAAACAAAAGCAACGCTGGATATTTATCAACAGACTGACAAACGTTAATTAATATGTTTTAGATATATTTTATCGTGTGTTTAATACAAGTATTTTTTTAAAAACAAGAGTACCTTACTTCAGTCATGATCCAGAGGGAGGGATGCTTCTTGCTTTATGGTCATCCAAACAGTTCTGATGTTTATAAGCCATTAAAATTTAACAACGTCTCTAATTTATACATGTGAAGGTTATTCAAGATGCTGTCTATCCAATTCATCCACTTGGAATTAAATGCCTCTATGCATCTTTAAAATATTAGGCCCAAAATACTTAAAAATGGCAAAAAAATTCTAGCTTAAAGAGATTTCAAAATAACTTTTGAGATAAGCTTTTAAATGGCGTCTTTTTTATACAGTAAAACATCAACTATAAATGATTCAAACAAGGAAAATGTGTTTGAAGTTGTTTCTAAAGAAATTGTGTAACTATATTTCAGTCATATTTATCTTCTATTGATTGAAATACACCTTGACTTCAATGCGTATTAAAATGTATATGGAAATGAAATTGTCAGATCAATATTTTGTAATTAATACTTTGCTATATGAATTTGTTTGAACATGTACACAAGTGTAACAACTCATGAAACAAACATATAGGTTTCAAACTGATATAACTTCAAGTGACTTTTATAATTTATTATTGTTTAAGATTTGCTTAAAACCTGCATGTTTGGATTAATAAACATGGTCTTGCAAACGGAAAGACCATTGGTCTTAATGAAAATGAAATTCAACGTTCATATCATTTCCATGTAAAACATGTTCATATTTATATCAACTTCATCATCTTTATTGTCATCGCACCATGTAGTTGGCAACCTACTTTTGATTTAGAGAAGCGATGAATGAAGAGATACAATTATTCTCAAATTCTTCTTATATCTTTAAATTCCCTGAGTGGCGCAGCCACGAGTGTGAATAGAAATTCATAATCCAAGAAGTGTTATATACACAGAGTTTTAAATCTGAACTAGTAAAAGAAATCTGATCTTTTTCATTCTTTTATCGGCTAAATATGTTGAGATGAGAGTCCAGATTTTTCTTTTGGCTCCTTATGCAAAAGTGCAAAAGTATTTCTTGTGTTTTGTTAAGTCAAATCAGCGATTGGAACCTTTGTTTTTAAACTACCAGACAAAAGAAAGGTTTCACTCGTTTTATAACTCTATGAAATAAAAGAAGTTCGTCGTTTCCTGGTATGCAAAAAAACCATGCATACGTTATTGTTGTGATACATTTAACTAAGACATCCTAATAAAGATAAATGAACTTAAACTCAAACGAATAAAAATAGATAAAGTCAAAACAGAATGAGTAAAGATGAGGGTTAAATCAAGTTGGTGAGAGAAAAAGGAGAAACCACAAAATATTTTCCATCTTTAAAAAAACTTGTTGATAAAGCAGAATAGAAAAATGAAAGCACGCTAGTCAAAGATAAAGAATCTATCAATAAGCATGTCCATTGTGATGGCAAAACTATATACTCTTCTCAAAATGTAAAAGATGTCAAACTTCGAGAACTTTTCAATTAATCAACCAACCCAAAATTATCCACTGAAAATTCCCTTTTGCTTGAAGGAGAACTTGAATATGAGAAAGTTCTCAATGCTCTAAAAATAACAAAAATGATAAAAGCCCTGGATTGTCTGTATATACTACCAAATTTTTCAAGTTCTGTTGGAAAGGTATTGATTTTTTTTAACAACTGACTGAATTATGGTTTATGGAGAATTATAAACTAGTAAAAAACAAGGCCTGATCACACAAAAAAGAAGAATCTTAAGAATATATTTGAGAAATACAGGCACATTTCTGTTTTAAATAATACAAATGTAATTGCCTCAGCAACGATTATATCATTCTCTCACAACAGAGGTAGTTCCGTCATAAATTCCTGTACAACCTCTGTCTTAATAATAAGGTTTCTCGGGCTTCAGGCGAAATATTGCAAATTAAACTACCTGTCAATATTTCAGCCAATGAAAACACCGAATGCATGAATAACATACTTGTTGTCACACAGGCCTATTCAATAATACAATCGCAAAATGAGGCGTATGTGTTCAGTAAAGAAGACTCAAAGTGCAAGGTGCATATTCGAATAAAGTTTAGCTTTTGGAAAGCTTCGGTAAATAACTTAGGCGATTTGAATGATAACTTTTGAAACGTTATCGCTGATTGCACAACTTACTTTGATTGCATCCAATCAGCCTTCTACTTTTCTAGATCAAGAAATCTTCGTATTAAGACAGAGGTTGTATAGGAATTTATGATGGAACAACCTCTGTGGGGAGAGATTGCGATTTTATCTAGAATAGAAAATATTTAAAAAATCAAAGAATAAAGAAATAAAGAAAATAACACAACTGATTTTCAAAAGGGTTTTATGAAAGGCAGGTATATTGGCAATTGTACTAGACTAGCTGCAGACATAATGTAATACTAAGAATAAATTAATATACCAAGGCTTCTTATGCTAATAGACTTTGAAAAGGATTAATGAAAATTTATTGAAACATGCTTGGATTCTAAAGATTTAAGTCCCTCCATTACACATTGGATTAAGATATTCTCTATTGGTATCAAATCAAGCGCCTCCGTGAAATTGTTTACTCGTGGGTGTAGACAAGGTTTTGCCCTCTCACCATACCTTTCCCTTATTTGCAAAGGAATTCTCGCACACACATTAAGAGAAAATAAAAGGATAAAGTGTATTAAACTTTTGGACTTTTTTTATTACTACAGTTTGCAGATGACACAACTCTAATCCTGGATGGAACGGAAGAGAGCTTTCAAGCAACAATAGATATACTTAACAAATATGCTGAATTCATACCATTAATACTTTTTATAATATGTCAGGCTTAAGGATAAATATGGATAAGACTAAGGCAATTTGGATTGGCTCAAAAGCAGGTAATAGAGATATAATATGTCAAGATATAGATATAGAATGGCAAAGAAGTGAATTTGAAGTTTTGGGTATTAAATTCACTCCTGCACTAAAAGACTTATGGGTAATCAACACAAGGAAAAGACTTGAAGAAATTAATAGATTGCTAGCAACGTGGAGAAAAAGACATTTGACATTGATTGAGAAAATTACGGTAATCAAAACATTAGCTCTCTCTAAATTGGTGCATGTTCTCAATAGTTTACCTAACCCACCAGAGGAATTTATTATAGCACTTGAGAAAATATTTTTCAGATTTATTTGGAATGACAAAAATGACAAAATTAAACGGAGTACTTTAAAAAAAGATTATTCAGAAGGGGATTTACGCATGATTGATATTAAAACTTTCATTAACGCATTAACGCTTGGTCTCACTCTGCCACCAGGCCACCAGGGATTAACCGGGATGCAGATAAACAATGTTTATAGGAGCTCCCGGGTCCTATCAAATGCTGAGTTGAGCTCACCACCTTAGTCAATGTCCATGTAATGTGTTCACCACCTCAATGGATGTTAAACATGTTCGCTCATACAATTGGTCAGCGATTGTATGTATTTGTTTAATCACTGATCACTGTAGACACTGATATATAAGAACGTTGATCTTCTAATCAGTCATTGCAATATGGCAAATATAAAGGTAGACGTTCAATTCATTCCCAACAGTCGTGGTGGCAGAAGCCTTGTACAGCAAGGTTATTAGTATCGAGTAAAAAGAACTAGAGGTACCAGCATCCACTGGAAATGCTGCTTATCTACATGCCCAGCTACAATCAACACACCCAACTGTACTTAAAAGTCTTATATTACCAACACTAAACCACCTCTTTACATCAATTCCCAACCCAAAGGTAGATTTGATCAATAAATTACAACAGAAATGTTTCTTATTCATCTGTAGAGGTAAACCCGATCAAGTAAAAAGAAAATGTATCATACAAAACTATGAAAACGGGGAATGAAAGGCACCATTAATATTAGAAACCATACTATCCCAAAAAATCTCATGGATTCGAAGATTGTATACTAAGAATAGTGAGTTGGATCATCTTGCAAAATGAATTTTACCAGCTACTGCTTTGATCCAATAGAGATGGGATCAAATTATCTTAGAAGACATTTTATACCAAATATAAGAAATGCTTTCTGGAAAGATGTGTTCGATGCATGGGCAAAATTAAAAAGTAAAATAACTGTTAACGATGCGCGAAGTGAGTATCTCTGGACTCATGACAGTCTATTGATAGACCAAAAACTGGTTTTGCATAAACACTATCTGACAGCAAATATAAGATTCATAAATTACTTTTTGAAAACAGATAGCACATTTCTCAATTTTCCTGAATTTCAAGAAATATACCACCCAAAACAAACTTCTTGGAATATACAGGTTAAATTCATTGTATAAGGAAATTCATTCAGAACAATGAATGGAGTATCGAAAAAAAACTTGATATGCCTTTTATTCCTGACAATTTGAAAATTCTTTTCAAGTCAACTAAAGGATGTAAAGACTATTATATGAACCTGATAAATTCAGATTCGCAAAACAATCAATTCAGGAGCGAAAGAAAATGGGAAATTGAATTTGGGTCGCAAATAGATGAAATAGAGTGGAAAATATACAACAATATCACTTTGCGATGTACAGTTAGTAATAAGTTAAGATGGTTTCAATACAGAATAATTCATAGAATACTTACAACGAATAAAAGTGCATTTATATATACTAGTAAACTACAGAATTCTCCGAGATGTACATTCTGTAATAGCTAAAATGAAACTATAAAACTTTTTTTTTTATTGTGAACATGTAAGAAGTCTGTGGCATCACCTGTGTGAATGGATCAGATGTAAAATGACAAAACATTGGAACCAAATATAACTCACATATTGTTTGGATACAAAGAAATGACGTTTTAAATCTGATCTTTACTGTAATAAAACACTTCATATACAGCTGTAAATGCAAAAATAAAACTCCTCATATCAACGGTTTGAAAACAGCTCTTCAAGAAACTTATAACGTCAGTAAGCAGATACTCTATACTGAATGTAGGTATGACAAATTCATGTCATTTTGGTCTTCTTGCCACAGTCTTTTTACATAGAATTATTCCTGAAAAGTTCCTCTGTTCGTTTGCTTTTTTGTGGTTAGAAAGAAAATGTATAACATGTTAGATCAAGTATGTAAATCCGACACGGTTCACATTTGTGGATATATGCCATATAACTTTTATAACATATTGATGAATATATATACTATATAAATCCAGTCATGCCTATCTGAAAATATCCATTGTAAATACTGACAATGTATGTGAAACGACTATGTACGGTACCCTCAGAAAAGAAATAAAGTGATAAAAAAGAAAAAAAACACCCAGAGGTACCAGCATCCACTGGAAATGCTGCTTATCTACATGCCCAGCTACAATAAACACATCCAACCGCTCCAGCATGACAGTTAACAACATCCACAACCATGGTCCAAATCAAACCAAGATTGCTTTTGACAGTTATTTATCTTTATATCATTTATCATGTGCAAGTCATACTTTATCAAATTATGAGCAGAAATAATCTCTGCTATCAGAAATGCAAAGAGATGAAGCCGATATGATCCACTGAATAACTCACCTTATTGGACTTTATAAAATGTGAAAGTATGAGTATATAAATATTGAAGTGCTTTTGTAATAAACATGAAATGTATTAATGTGATGAATAAATGTATTTGAGATGACCCCTGCATCCTATATTGTCTGACCAATTCGTACGCATGACCAATTTTCATATGGAGTACAGTAGGTGGTGGCAAAGTGGGAAGACACCGAAATTGTCAACCCTCAGACAGTGTTTGAGTAAAACAAATGTATGTAATCCTTGTAACTTTCCTTTACGAGATATATTTAAATATGGAGCAAATTTTCAGAACATTCTTACAATTGATAATCACTTTTGGAAAGATGTTATATCAGTTTGGAAACTTTATTGTGTTAAAAATAGTATAGAGGAAGACAACATTTACAGAATTTTAGCACAACCCCTGTGGGTGAATAGTAATTTCAAAAATCAAAGCAATTTTATTAGACATTGGGCTAGTAGTGGAATTATGACAGTATTGGATTTTTGTAATGAACATGGTTTTATGTCTTTTGAAGAGCTGAAGCAAAAGTTTGATATAAGAGGTACTTATATGGACCTAAATTATCTATTATATCTTGCCCGAGGCTTGGAAGTAAGACAAAACAGATATATTGATGCTAATAATGTAGATTTAAACTTATTTCATAAGGATTTCATGAAGGTAAAAAAAGGCTCAAGACTTTTTTATGATATCCTCTTAACAAAAAATGATTTACCTCATGTCTGCCAAAAATGGGAAAGTTTGTTTCATGATACTGATTTAAATTGGCAAATGATTTTTAAAACTTTCAGACTGAATTTGAAAGATGTAAAACTTCTAGATTTTCAATATAAATTTCTGCATAGGGTTATTTATACAAAAAGAGAAAAAAATTTAATGAAATTAGTTGACAATGAATTATGTAATTTTTGTAAGGTTCAGAATGAAACTTTATGTCATGTATATTGGGAATGTAAGGAAACCCAGGCTTTTGATCTGGAAAAATGGATAACTGTAAACATACAGACAATACAAATAACAAAATCCCTGATTTGGTTTAGAACATTTGGTTTTTGCCCATTGATTCTACATATATTACTTTTTGCTAAAAGATATATTTATAGTTGCACCTTAAACAAATTAATTCCAAAGTTGAATAATTTTCTCAAAAGTTTTAAAGACATTTACATTGTAGAACAATTTATAGCCAAAAGAAGTGATAATTTTGAATCTTTTTCTGCCAAATGGTTACCTTTATTCCCAATATATAACACTTAATAACATGTTGAATATATTTACCCATAGCTTGGAGAATGTATATCCTTTTTGACTGAACTCTTTGAGAGTACACAGTTTTGTATTTATTATTACATGTAACTGATCATGGGAACAAATAAAATTTTAAATTTTTTTTTTTAAAATATGCTGAATTTTCTGGATTTAAAATGAACATAGATAAAACTAAAAATATTTGGAATGGTTCAATGAGGTTCTCACATTTATAATATTGTAAGACATTGAATTAAGACAGGTCCCAAAAACCCTTTACTTGGCATTCAGTTCCAACTTACCAGGCCGAAATGGTTGAAGGATACTATAAATTTCTACTAAAAACAGTTGATAAAACAATAACGAAGTGGTTAAGAGGAGATCTTACTCCATTTGGCAGAACAACTGTTCTTAAAAGCCTAATATTGCCTTCACGTCACCATTTGTTCAATATGTAGCTAAATCGAAAAATGGATATCATTACAAAAAAGCAGTAATGCTTCAACATTTTTAAGACTGAGATATGGACAAAATACCTGAGGCAGTCTGTTATTCCGCATATCAAAAGTGCTTTTTTGGAGAGATGTTTACGAATTATTGGCAAACAAACAATCTTTACAAAGAAATAGAGGTTCTCATACGCGTATGTGTTAGAATGGTAAATAACCTGCATAAGGAATAAACATTGTATTTTGCGAGCCTTGGCTTATCCTTAATGATCTACTTTATACAGGTGATAGTTTCATCAAATATGAGGAATTTCCATTGTCAATATTGATGTAAACCTTTTAGAATATCAGGGAATCATCAACTCCATTTAAGCATATCTTGTTTTGCAGCATCTTTCTCTCAGTAAAGCAGAAGAACCAAATAACGTACGTATCTTCTTTAAAGAACGAAAAGGCTGCAAGATATTCTCCTTGCTACCCAAACATACTTGAGAATAAAAATTCAACAACCAAGTGAAATTGGAAACTTTATTGGATTGGGAAAATACCTACATAACCTATATCATATTGACAGATTCGCTGCTTTTTCAAACTATAATACCGGAGGTTCTTCTCATTCTAGCCATCAGTTCACATGATGATACTACCACCTTAAAACAAAGCTTATCTGCCTTAGATCAACATAGCCATTGGAGATTAGATTAGATAGAGATAGCCATTAGATTGACACATTGGTTCCCTCACAAAGAGTTTCAGAATTGATATCAACGTACTTCTGTTACAGTGGGAATATCTTTTGATCAGTTTATGCTGCTGCTGGTGTATTTTTGTCAACATTGACGCATTTGTTGGCAAAGAAAATCTCTAGAGGTACGCAGAGTCAAAGTCAAGTCAAAAGAAGTTTATTGTACTTGAGGCCTCTGGCCCATATACAATGATACACACACATATATATATATATATATATACACAATATACATCTTTAGAGAGATGCGTGTGGCTTTAACAATGGAATTAGGATTTACAGATATGTAGGATTAAACAAAGAATAGTTTAAGTTTTTAGAATAAGTTTTTGCAGACAAAGCATAGATCACGAATTTCCATTTAACATGTTCTGTCTAAGATCCATGCCATGTTTTATGAATAGAGATAATTTCAATATAACATCCTCATCATTTGATGACAAAATTGTTGTGTATACTGTTACACTCCTCATTGAGAGGAAACGTTTCGGTATACTATATATTTCATTCTCAGTTCGGTATAATACGGAAAGTCGAATGTAAAATGAATTTCGTCTTCTATAGCAGCATTACATAATTGACCTTCCATAGTTATTCATAAGTTTTAACAAACCAAGTCTGTATTTGATAAATAACTTTCTTAAAAGATTATTCGTCAAGACTGATAGATATTTTTCTGGTTCTAATAAACTCTTAAACTTTCTATACAAGTCATACCGTGAACTGCTCTCCATATTTGATTGCCATCCTTGATAGAACATGTTTATTGCAACGTTACGAAAACCTTTTAAAAACATCTGTTGCCGACAAACATTTTGGTTGAGCCAAATAAAACCATATCCATGGGAAAATAATAATTGTCTAATATATGATACCCATGTAATTTTGCCGATGCTACCAAGGTCAAGTAGTAAATATCTTCCGCATTAACCATAAACCATACAATTTGGAGTAGACATTCAACACATAAAAACTTTTTGCAGGCTAGTAAGTGAATCCTTTCTAAACATTCAAATCTTTGATAACCCCACACTTCAGATCCATACAACAGGATTGGTTGTATCTGAGTATCAAATAACTTAAAAAATACATTTGAAATTGTATTGTGCTATGATGAAAGACTCGTATGCGATGAGAGATAGATATAGCCAATAAGTCATGAAAATCAACATCAAATCAAAATATCTTTCGATGTCATAAAGCACTTATCTAAATGATACATGTTATCATGTTATTACTAAATTCAACATTAGAATAAGAATATTATGAACATGTTAAAGTATCCGCCGTCCCATCTCAAGATGGAATTCCAAGTTGGGATGATACATATTCATTACTTCCCTTCTTTTGTTTTGTTTTTGATATTGATCTTTTTGTTATAACAAGAAGTCATTTTAGGCCGATATAGGTAAGTGTTTAAATATTGGTTTCAAAAATTTGGTATTATAAGGCATTTTTGTTTTTGGATTAGGGAGTATGGATTTGATACACTTAATTGAAATTTGGTAAAACTTAACTTGAATCTTTTTCTTTTTAAAGTAGAATTCATACTAAAAGAGAGTGAACAGTTAGGAACATTAGGTTGTTTAAGTAATCTTTAGTAATTTGCGATTTGTATCAAAAGGGAAAAATTTTTTGTTAAAGGGGAACAACAACCCTAACCTTTCAGAAATAATTGACCAGCAGTTACGTAATTGCCTTAGCCGGGAAAGAGGTCACGTGACACGGCCTGGGCGCCGGCCAAGCGAGGTGCGGTCATTGTGACATGGGAATCCCCTTTATGACATGCGATCGTTGATTGGCCGATTCATTGTCGTTCTTCTGTTCATAAACAATGTCGTGTGACACGATGCCTGTTTTCATTTTATATTAATTTATTCTATTTATCTTATTTACTTTTTTTACATCTTCTATTCTAAATTCTTACCTATTTTTTTTACCTTTTATAACTTTATCTCCCCTGGCAATGTTACTTAATACTAAATGTATCCCTCGCTTACCCTATTTTATTAATAAGTAACATAGCCACGTCGGCGAAATCACCTACAGGTGGAAGCAGACGTTAAACCCCTAAACAACAACCACAACATGATGCCTGCAGTCCAAAATGGCTAGCTTTTCTACTATCACATGTCGCTGTAAGAACACCTGCAGTCGGTCGACTAAAACAGCCTTATATTGCCTTTTGCCGATAATTATTGAAAATAAGTAAATATCATAATTTTGGCATTTAGGTGATGAAAATGCAATTATTTCGACATGTACTGTATGTAATGACCAGAATAGTCTTGAAACAGACTATAGCTAATCCCTCTATAGAAATTCCAATTAACACTTTGGTTACGCTTGCATGCATATTTCACTTTTGAGCTGGCTGAGACTAAACCGTTTCGTCAATGCCAATTGTCATCCACTGCTGTTGGGGGTTCTTCCTCACTTGAAGCGACAGTTCTATCCCCCTCTCGAGGATCCTAGTTTGAACTTGATACTTTTTCCTTAGTTCGAATGCTCGATTAGCGAGCCGGCCTCTTTGTTTCTTGAGAATAACTGGAAGATCTGTTCTAATAGTAATTTTCTTTTCTTTAAGTGGACCATAGTTTTTAAGTGAACAGTTGAAGACTGTCTGTCGATCTTCTATTCTCACAAACTTGACAACACTGTGGGTTTGGGCATCGAGGCCCTGAAATTCAGGGTATCCGAGCTCTTACGAGGGAGCGTATGTACATTAACAAATAGTATATCGGCTGCTCATTTAATCCCTATCAAGCCAAAGTTGTCTCCAGCTGCCGCCTCAAAGTCTTTTACAACCGGCACACCCTAAATCAACAAATTGTTCTTGCGAGAGTACATTTCTATGGTTAGGAGTTTCTTTCAAAATCTTTCTTCATTTCTTCCATGTCACCCTTTATATTACTTATTTCACTTGTGTTTGATTCAATTTGTTCAGCATTAAACTGCACTGAGGCTAGAATTTCGTCAGTTTTTTAGGGAAGCTCTTTAACTTCGTTCACGATAGTGTCAATCCTAATTATAATGTGTGAAGTATGTCCTCTCAAAGCAGTTTCGATGTATTCCTTCAGGTTGCCCTCGGGGTTGGGGTGCGTAATGGCGGTCTGCCTACCTGGCGTGTTTGTCATGTCGGGTGTAATGTTTCTGTCGGATCGGGTCTCCTGTTGAGATTTGGCTCTTGTGGTTCATGTCGCGGGTTTGGAATAAAGTCAGTTAGGTTTTTACCCCTATTACCTCTCCTAGTGTTGGACATTTTAAAAATCTCTGGATAAACTGAGAGCTAGCAAAATTAACGCGCTGTCATGAGCGCAGCGCCACCGGAAGTCCTGTTTATGAAAGTTATTTAGACTAAGACACACGTGACTAAGTTTATTTTCCAACTTCATTGTAATATTGGCCATAAGGCCAAATTTACTGAATACAAGGTGTCTGTCTGAAGCTTGAACGTATAGTTTGGTTTTGAATATTTAAGTTGTCAGTATATATTTAAGGAAAATTTGCATAAATCATGATAAAGTGATATAGTTGTCGAATATCTATTACAGGAAAATTTGCATTTATCATGCTAATCAGGGAAGGATATACCACTTGCATTTTCACACATCAATATGCTGATATCTGTTAAGTTTCTTTATACTCCGAAATAAATATTTTACCTATGTGCGCAACTTGAGAAAAACTGAAAACAAATTGCATAAATAATTCATATCAGGGACAGAAACATACAAAAAACACATCGTAATCATGTTGATTAAATGTATTGTTCTCTTAACACTCGAAAATATGTTTTGTGTAATGAGCGGTAACGTATCTCGAAAGAAAAATCAGTTGTTAAGTAACATCATTGAGTTGTTTAAAAAAGGGCGAAGAACCTGCGATTTCTTTGGTTGTTTTTTAGATTTTATGGACGCAAACAAAGAGCAAACGGATAACTTCAATTGTATTGACATCTGATGACATGTAAGTCAGATAAAAACGACGATTCCAATGAATGTAATCTTTTCGGAGGCGATAACGTACAGGAATAGGGTTTCCAGCACAATCAGAAGTCGTGATCGGGCAGTACAACGGAAAGCACCCCGCAGTTTATGTGGCCGAAAGAGGAAATCACGTTTTCGCTCTCTGATATATTTACAATAAAGTTATAAAGAGATGTTTACGATTATAAAGTGACCAAACGACCAAGCTATATGACCAAAAGAGCAATAAAGCAATAAAACAAACGAGCGATTAAACGCGACTAAGAACAAACAGTAGACCAATAAATCAAAAAGCTGTTAAAGAAAAAGAGCGCTAAATTGAAAGATAATGTAATCATTGAAAAAGAAGCAAAATTTACACTTTCGGAGATTGGTCACTATGGTTCCTGTACTGAGACATTCTATAATTTTTCCTGTTGAGGAGCATTTTAAGAAAAGGAAAGCGACTTGTCTGTGCTTGTCGTCCAATCCTTAGATGTGCAAGTCAAATGCAGTTTCATTTATTCTAGAAATGTCACTTCAAAGTATATTTTACATTAAAATATACTTTTTCATATATATTTTCATATGAGGATTCCGAATTCTTTAATTCTGATGCCCCCCCCCCCCCCCTCCCCAAAAAAGACATCTTATCCAATCAGGAGTAATAATAGCCTGTATAAGTATGTCCTGCTGCATGATTTATACGAGTAATCACCACAAAAGAGTTCTGTGCAACTGAAAAACATTTTATAAAGATATTTCAATTTTCTTTGACTTTTTAAATTTTTTTTTACCCCAGCTATGAGCATATATGACCTTCAAAAGTATGTAATATCGCATGATCTATCATTCTAACCACTTCAAAGTTTTATTATCAAACATAAACATTACAAAATCAAGATAAGACATGTAACAGAGGGTAACATTTAAGTCATCTTCCCACGCCACTGTAATGGGACTCTATCGATTTTCTACCTTCCCCTCATCGGTAACATAACCTGCGAAACGAAGCAGCGACGCCTTACGTCATCACGAGTAACCTTCCTTACTAGCTGCTTACCTGCAGCCAGTGAAACCTACGCCCAGCCTTGAGACCTTATGATAAATAAAATCGAAGTGAAAATTGTATATTATACATATCAAAAATATGCCCCCACTTTTTTTGCTATTAGTATATATGCCCACTGCAAGTTATGGAACGGCTGCATACCAAACTGCCCTTAAAGAACTACAGGATATTCACGACTACTACATCAGTGATGGTGTGGTGATACTTCTGGGAGACTTTAATGCGAGAATTAACTCACCATCATCACCTGATTCAAGTGACACTCTCCTTTCACAATTTGTAGCTGACAACAACCTGGTATCAGCGATCTCAAATGGTAATACTACCCACATTTACACGTTTGTTCCCGCTATGACCCAGATAGACTATATCTTCATCTCCAATGAGAATGCACCCTACATCGCCCATGCCTTTATACAAGAAGAAGATAATATAAACTGTGTATCAGATCACCTGCCCATAGTTGCCAAGCTTAAGCTACAAGAAACCCCTTCTCTTAAAGAATCAAGACCATCAACCACCGCATGGAAACGTTGTGATGAGATCGTTCTTGAAGCTTACTCTGATGCACTATCTTGTACACTGATGGAACTTGGTGAACCAGATCTCACCACTCCATATAACATTGATGACTACTAAACCAACATTAATGATGTCATATCTCATGCTTCCTCACACACGTTGCCTGTATCTAAATTTAACCCTCACACGAAACCATACTGGTCTAAACATCTTAAAGACATCCATGCTTTACAGCGCCATGCCAGAAGATGTTTGATCAATCAAGGACGGCCTCGTGGTTGCACAAACGACTCTTATACCACCTACAAACGTCTTAAGAGAGATTTTAGACGAGCTCAAAGGACTGCCATACAAGACCTTATTGAGAACAGTTTGCAGAGTGCGATTCAAAGCTATTTTTGAAAATGTTGAAAAACAAAAGAAACAGGAAGAGTAACTACTGTGCACATCAGATGATCGATGACCTTGACGTCTGGAATCCGGAGGATGTGTGTACTTCCTTCGCGAAATTCTACCACTCTGTTCATACTCCACAAGCAAAACCTCACTTTAACCACACCTTCTTACAGGAAACAGAACTCATGGTTTATGATCTACACTCCTCATCAAACTGTGATCACATCCAGGAGTTCTCCACGCCAATCATTCTCGATGACACTCGATCTATTATACAATCTCTAAAACATAAGAAGGCTGCAGGAAACGATTGTATACAAAATGAACATCTCATATACGGCGGACTTTAACTCATATTCCATCTCACTCGCCTATTCAATGCCATGATTCAATCTGCACATGTTCCCCAAAGCTGCAAAATTGGTGTCATCATACCCATTCACAAAGGTAACAACAAACCAAAGCATTTACCAAACAACTACAGGCCTATTACTTTATTGCCAGTTCTCTATAAACTGTTTGAAAAACTCCTAAACAACAAGCTTGCAAAATGGCTCAGAAACTCTGGAATTTCACTTCCAAATGCACAACAACAAGGGTATCAAACAGGACTAGGATGTACAACAGCATCGTTTAACTTATCCGAAGCTATCTATCACAACCTAGAACTAGGGAGCAAAGTCTACAGTGCCTTCATTGATAACAAACAGGCATTCGACAGTATTGCACAGTGGATTATTCCTCAAATTAGCAAACCTAGGAATCACTGGACAGACATGGAGGCTGTTTGTGCGCTGTTCCTCTGATCTTAAAAGTATTGTTGCAGTAAATGGATGTCAGTCAGAACAGTTCCCCGTCAATCAAGGAGTGAGACAGGGAGGGGTACTCTTAACTTTTATGTACCTGGTATTCATTGATGACCTGTTAAACCAACTACAAACCTCTGGACACGGCATTACAGTTGGTGACCTCAGTCTCGGGAATCCAACGCTGGCAGATGACCTCACAGTTCTCTCCCTCAATCCCTCAGGACTTCAATCTCTACTAAATATAATCTCTACCTATGCATCCAGCTGGAGATACGAAGTTAATCCTACCAAGTGTCAAGTTATTGTATTCAGTATGCACTCAAGCACTAGATTATGACTTCCTTCTTGCTGGCAACTCGCTTCCCGGCAGTAACTGCGTCTCCCATCTCGGAAATAAAGTCTCAAACAACCTGACACACTCAAAGTCAATAAAAGAAGCTTGTCGAAAAGCAAGAGGATCTTACCATTCTCTGATTGGTATTGGCATCAGACCGCACGGACTAAACCCACTCACTGCGGCATCCACAGTGCACAAAGTCGTTCTACCATCTCTACTGTACGGATGCGAACTCTGGACATCAATATCCCAACATGATCAACACTTACTACAAACAACATGGCGTTACATGGCAAAGCATGTACAAAGCTTCCCATCCCGTACGCGAACAGATATGAGCCTGAGCATGATAGGATGGCTTCCGGTAAAGGAGGAGATAATTCGTCGCCAGCTTATGTTCTTCCACAGACTGATCACTCTTCCCCCTTCAGCTCTATCCAGAAGCCTGTTCACAACAAGACTTCTCCTCTACCTCCTGGCCAAAGATCACACTCAACCACTCAACTTGGATATTGCCCCGCAATTGTCTCCCTTCTCCAAGTCTACAATCTCGGACATTACCTCGTTGCTTTCACACTATTTGACATAAAGAACAAATTCTGGAGCAACACATTGGACTACCTGCCCCTGAAGCTGCACATTCTTCTCTTCAGCCGCGATGGAGAAACATTCCTGCAGCTGTTAATGGGTCGTCCCAAGAGTGTGTGTACTGATGCAGAAGTGCTACAATAATTTCGTACTAACGTTATTTTATAACTTTACAAAGTCCACAGTAAGTATCAATCGACCACAAACGTGATGTCAATCTAAATATGTGCCTGAAATTACACTTGAAATTAGTAATTTCAATAGTTTCCTCTTCAAACGCGACAGGTCACATCGTTATCGATGAAGTTCATTTTGCGAGCCGTCTTCTGATTGGCCTATCAGAAGGGCCTGCAGTAGGCTTAAATCTTAGTACAGAAAATATGGGCCGTGATGTCAAGGGCAAAGAGGGAAGAGTTGGAAATGTTTTCGTTTCGGCCGTGACGTTGTGAAGATGCATTTCAGTGGATGTAGATTGGACAACAAAATAAGAGTGCACACTCGGTAGATTAAAACAAGAATGAGAAGTGACGCCATTTATCAGCCCTACGAGTATGATGCTACGGCATTACAAGGCATTATTGATAAATCTTATCACATACCATGTGCAGATATACATATGTGCAAATTCTATACATACTTACAGTTAATTTTGTATAACGTTTTAATGTAAGTAAGAGTAGATCAGAAACAGATACATAAACAATAAGGCAAACAGGTTTTACTTATTTTTTCAACTCTATAGAATAAAAACAAACGCAAATATGAGAATTCTGACGATTGGTTTATAAATAAAAATCATTTTCTAATATTCTCTTTAAAAATGCGTTCGTGTTTAGGAAACGATGCAGTAATACGATCATTTCTGTTTAGATTGATTCATTATGTTGTTGGTGGCGATGTATACATAACATGATAAGAGTCTTGCGATTTAAACAAGAGAGTACTGGTTGGCTTTTATCTGTCGACTTATCATGTATCTGTTACACAAAGTGACATGAAGTTAATAGATCCAAAACAATCCCCTTCGATATAAACTCCCAGGCAAAAGAAAGATTTTACTTTATTTATTTTAGGAAAACATTAGGAGGTCTTGTACGGTTTTGATAAAACAAAAAATTGACAAGATCAGCCGACATTTTGACCCATCTAATCTTTCAAGCCATGATTAAAACCATAAAATAAGCGTCCTCGTCGAGATAAATACTTTGCCATGTGTCCGCGAGTTTGAAATGGAGAAATATCATTCTCGTTGGATATTTAACTCGAACACATGATATACCTCCATATCAAACTCGTTCGATTTCATATTTGTAGGCAGAGTGGGATGTAGGCATATTTGGACTGTAGGCACAGTGGTCTGTATCAGAATCTGCGAAAAAGTGATAAGCACTATGATTACTAATGCCACTAATTACCGTATGTAAAATCAAACTCACGTTATCCCGGTACCGTTATCTCTTGAATCAAAGTGGAGAACTGTCAACTTTCTTATGGCCACCACTTTCCAGGCTTGGACAGTCTAAAATGATTTGTTAGTGGTATAAGTGAACAACAAACTTATGTCGTCAAGGGACACCCTCACGTGGTTAGCATATTAGCAAATCACTGCACCAGGTTTATAAAATGTCCTTATTTGACATGCTCTTCCCGGTAGGGTATTGTGTTTTTAAAAACTAAAAAAATTTTCGAAGGGCATAATGAGGAATTATTGTAACACAATATAACCCTCTCACGTGATATGTGGGTTGAAGTCCCTAACGACCGCCAGGGTTAGATATTAGCAAATCATCATTTCAGCAGACATAAAATGTCCTTATTTGGAGGGACCTCGCGTTTCAAATTTACTTAGAAGGGCAAACTGAGGATTTTTCCAACACATTATTTATATATCAATCCTCCTATGCGATTGGATTGGTCGTTTGGAGTCCCTAACAACAGGAGTTGTACATGTATTCTCGATTGAATTGATTAGACGTAATGCTTCCTTTGTAAAGGTCACATGCCATAGGTTCTACAACCCATAGGTTTGGTGATCTTGTCCGATCAAATTGTAACCCAATAATGGTAGGTATAATGGTATAAAGTACAAGTGACAACGCTTTACGTGTAACGCTTCGATGCATGACACATCGAGAGATACATCCAATATTGTTCTAACAAAGTATACAGGTTCGTTATATGATACTAGTTTTTATAACTTTTATTGGATTTTGAAATTGAAAAATTGTCAGCTTTATTTCAGTAAATAACATCTAATGACAATCAAACTTTATATTTGATAAAAATATTCGAAATCATAAATCGACTAGCTAGTAATAACATTATATGCTTAAAGTGACAGGTACACAATCAAGCATTTAAACATTGTGTAAAGTTATCGTTTATTTGATTCAAACATTCAGAACATGGTTTATGCACATAAGGAAAACGACACAATCAGATAATGATTTGTGATTTGGTAATATCAATTTCCTATTCTGTATTGTTGTCTTAAAATGCGTTGACTTAAATGACACTGCAGATCTCCAATAATAATCTAACACAGTCACTTTGCAAGCCGTTTGCGTGCATATTGGAGAAGAACATACACTCTACACGCACAGATTTATATCGACTTTGTATTTTAGTTCATCAGAGAATGTCACCACGACCTTTGAACGAAGATAAGTATAACTTCCGTCTTTCTGAGCACTTGAGCTGCACCTTAGATGGGGTTTTTTTGAGAGTATATATGTAGAAATAATGGAGTAATCTTGTTTCTTATAGAATTTTATCTCAGTATTGTAAGTGATATTTGGCTTGCGAAAATTATTATGGTCTTAGCAGAAATGGAACTGCCTCCCTATTAAATCAGAAATAACCGGACCTTGCTGGCGACCGGAAACTATCGTTTCGTATATGTAACAGCGGTACTCTATAGTCTTTGGGAAAAGACGACAGGACGAGCACTTGTGGGGGTTCAGTGGATGTATTTATTGACTGACTGAACAAACAAATGCCCCTACATGGTGTGCTGTGTTGAACGTTTGTGCTGGCCAGAAAGAATATGCCAAGTCGCAGGAGAGAGCAGAGTATATAAGGGCACCTGACTATCAGAACCCAAGCTTACCTTAACAATTAATAGACACTGGTCACAGGACAAGCCTCTGACCACCCAAATAAACCCAATCATAAAAAGACTAACTTAATTACCTAAGCTAAAGTGAATAACTAGCTTGCATTAAAATCAGTAATGGTGCAAGTGTTAGTAGTAACACAGGACAAGGGATATTCAAATATTTAAAGGGAAACATTATGATTGTAAGCTAAATAAGTTATCTAACTTATTTAGTATGACTGATGATAAAATGTGAAAAAGAGGTAAATATGATAGATTAAAATGCAATATTTACACCCGGTTACATTCTCCCTCGTCCACATTCTGCCATGCTCTTGAGGAAAGAGGCCCTGGACTTTCAGTCTGTAGAAGCAGATGTAGATGGGACTTGGCTCATGCAGAACTCTCCACCTGTCATCCAAGCTGGTCTCTGTCGTGGTCTCGTGGATCTTCTCGGTGGCACAGGTGGTAACATCTGGTTCATCTGGTTCCTGTTCTTCATCCTCAGCAGGCTGTTGAGGATCTGTTTCAGCTGTTGTCTCGCCTCCTTCTTCCCCCTCTTGAACCATGGCATCAGTGGGATCCTCTGAATCTCCTGGTCCATGGGTCACTCCAGCTTCTGCTTCAGCTTTGGGCTCAGCATCAGTCGAGACACTGGGCACTGAAGGTCCATCGGCGGGTTCCACAGGCAGTGACACAATCAGGGTTATGGGATCATCTTCGGACTCTGTGTCGACTCGTCCTTCTGAACTGGTGTCTCTGGTCCTGTATGCCCTCTCCTTGGTTCAGGAACAGGAACTCTCCTTTTAGTCTCTGGTTTATGCTTCCCAGTTTATGCTTTCCATCAAATGCTAGCTGTTTAACTAGGACTCTGTCACCGGGGCTTAGTGTTGCTCCTCTGGTTCTGATGTTGTACCGCTCAGCTTGATGTCCTCGTGCTTGATCTGCTGATGACGTGGCCAGTTTGTAAGATTCTTCTAGACGTTTTCTGAGATCCTTGATATACGCTGAGGTTGACTGCTTGCCTTGAGGTGGTCCAATTCCAAAGGCTATGTAAATCGGCAGTCTTGGTTGTCTCCCAAACATCAAGAAGAAGGGACTCTCTACAGTGGAATCATGTCTTGTACTATTGTAAGCGTGGACCAAAGGCCGCAACGTAGGACTACCAGTTGGTCTTCTGAGATTGCTGTAAAGATCCAAGCATCTTTATCAAAGTCCTGTTGAATCTTTCGGTCATTCAATTCCCTTGAGGATGGTACGGAGTGGTCATGCTCTTGTCAATCCCGGCTAACTTGCACAACTCCTTAATAAGATGGCTCTCAAAATTGGCTCCTTGATCAGAGTGTAGTCGTTGGGGGAAACCATAATGCAAAAAGAAATTGTTAAACAGGACTTCCGCAGTGGTCTTGGCAGTCTGGTTTCTTGTAGGGTAGGCTTGTGCATATCTCGTGAAATGATCTGTCAGGACAAGTTTATGCTGATATCCTCCCTTGGACATCTCTAGAGTTAGGGTTGAAATAACGACCGCAGACCGAGTCAATATCTCTACTAACCGTCGAGCGGTACGCGAGACGGTTAGTAGAGATATGACGAGGTCCAGGTTGTTATTTCATATACACCCTAAGGCACGCGCTGTTGAGAGCTCGCACAGATTTACACCCAGTGAAGGCACCGGTAACCGGCTCAACTTAGAACAGTAAGGCGTATGGGTTTACATATTACAGGACAACAGATTCATTCATTGGTATTCTCATTGGTATATAAGTTGAAATTCATTTACATACTCCTAATCACACGCACTATATGAAAAAAATAAACGAATAACAATAAAGAACAAAATAGATATGAAAGATCCAACGTCATCTTTACATTCCTGTCAAACTATTTCGTGTATCCAACTAAATAGTTAAGTAGGAAAATAATTATTATTCACCAGTTTTCTGATACCAAAAACTAAATTTTAGATCAAGGAAAAAGTAGATGTGTGTTTTGTGTAAATTTAAGCTCTCTTCCTTGTTTATCCCATGTAGAATGTATCGTTAGCCAACAATCATGGTAAAAGAAAAATATGTCAACTTCAGCAATGCAAAGTTTAAGTGTGTGTTAGGAGACGTAATCGCTAGATGACAGCAATCATGTGAAAACATATTTTCTAACAATCGAAATATATCTTGTATGTTTCTGATGCAGAATTATAATATGTAATTCAATATGATTGCTAAAATTAAATATTTAGTTAACCTTTGTCTTTGAAAATAATTTGGTGTATCCGATGTGATATGAAGAATATAAACGACATACGTGATAAATTTGCGATTATTTCATTTGGTTTTTAGTCCTAAGCCAGTGTTACTATTCTTACGAGTTCATTCATGGTTTTGGTTGTCAATTGCACCGTTGCTATGTCAACGCACGTGAAAATAGTGCTTCGCTTCCCACAGACAGCCACGCAACGTCGCAATAACACGCCCCATTTTATTTAAAGCGCTTCGTTTATTGTCCTTAATTTCATGCATAATGTTCCATTTTTGGAGGAGTTTGTAACAATAGTTTGCTAGATGTACAAAGAATACGTTAAAAATACTTTTTAAAATATCTAAATTGTTCACACTCTGATTGAGGGTCTTTAAACACAAAAATTAGAGTTGGTCTTCTGTTCCTGGACAATAGACACGTCGCGCGCACACTACAATGTCCATGAAAAGCACGTGCATTTTCTGGTTATAAGGAGAGCAAACTTGTTTTTCTCACATATCGACAGCCATGTCTTGTGACGAGGATTATTCTGTTTCACCATCGAAAATTCAGGAGGGATTCGTTATAAGTACGGATGAAGAAGAAGATGTTTTAATTGAAGCTTCACAACGATGTGACACTCCATTGAGCTGTGGACAAGACACAATTCCCTCGATTCTGAAAGAAACTGTGGAAAATGACCTTACCGAGGTATGTCTCCCATTATTTCTATGAATTGTGATTTTAATACTTAGAACTAAGTATATTGACATATATTATGTTTGATAAAATGACATTCAATAACCATTCCAAGTCTCTTATTACTTAAAATGTTACATTTAATCAGACGGCATTTTCTGGCGATTTTCAGCGTTACAAAAATACAAAAGAAAAATTAAAAACAAAGGAGAATGTAAAGAAATTATTAAATTAATTTTACGTTACATAATTAATATTCTGTGCGTTAACGAGGAATTTACCCAAGTTACACATTTGAGTATTTTGAATTGTGAATAAGTTTATAAAGGTAAGGGTATTTCCAAAAATAGTCCCCATTTACAGTGAATTGCACTCGTATCTTTATCCTTTATTTTTTTATCTCGCAGGCGTCCGATCCTACAAACGAAGCAATGACACAATGAAGATGGAAGTCTCGGACTTACTCAATCTGAAACGTCCTAAAGATGACCCGACGATCAACGCCACATCTGCTGCCGCCACGGCCACCACTGTCGCTGCGGCCGTCATGTCGCCCCTCACTAACATGGACCAAGATGACCAAGTTGCCAAATACAATTTCGTAAACTGTACGTTTAACATGGCCAAATAAACTGCTGATCCATTTTTTTGTTTTTTATTTGGACAAACCTGTCACGTCGAGGTGTAGGTTATGTTTGTAACCGCTTCAGCGAGGGGAAAATTACCGAGGGACGATATGGCTAAAGATACGAGGCGAAGCCGAGCATCTTTTGCCATATCGGCCCGAGGCCTCCATTCAGGGAGAAAGCGACTCGCTTGATAACCAACCCATGGTCGGTTATCAGATAACCGACCATGGGTTGGTTATCCGAAATAATGACCTAGATATCGAACCTGATAACCGCTCCATGGGGTGTATGAAATCTATGCAGACCAATTCCAGGGGCTTGCTTGTAGTGATGGAGGCGAGTGGAGCTTTGTTCTCTGTGGGTGTTCTTCTTATGCACCTGTCACACGTCTTTATCCAGTCGTCAGCATCCTTAGCCATGCCTGGCCAGTAGAATCGGTCTCTGCACAGTGCTAATGTCCTGTCTCTTCCCATATGTCCAATCTCATCATGTAAACCACGGAGTGCTCTTTTGACGAACTCTGCTGGAAGGACAAGGTGCTTCTTCTCTTCGACATCAAGTGTAGTGATCATATAAAGAACTCCTTGCTGTAGCTGTAGATGGTTAAATGATCTGGTCAGGCTGATGGGAATACCGTCTGGGATGAAGCCCCTGTGCAACCCTATAATGACTTGTCTGAGCACTTGTTCCTTGTCTTGAGCTTTCCTCCAGTCTCTGAGAAACAAGCTTGAAATTGAGTTAGCCAAATGTAAAAGATAATTATAACTTGGTTATTGAATATTGAAAATAATTGTTGGCTATGAAAAGCATGAGTGTTATCACATATTTGAAAAGAGCAAACATCATGATTTCTGTCAACTAAACGATATTGGCCTGCTTTCAAAGTTCGTCACTATCTCCTTTGAGCAATTACAAATCTTTGATTCTACCTGCTTTTTTGATGCATGAGAACATTCATATATTCAGATAGTGTAAGGTCAATCAATGTCGTCACTTAGAGACCCGTTGGCGTTTGACTAGCGAGTAGCAACCTTCGTGCGGCGAAGCGACCGATGTGTTTTTTGTTCTGTGATTCTTCAGTATCCCAATACATGACTGTATTGTCAACCCTTTTTCAGTACATAGGCAATTCTTGTTACGAGGATAATCTTTGCCGAGGTTCTGCCATTTCTGCTCACATTACTCAGATTTGAGTTGAAGAACGGTCTTAACATTGAGATTTGCACAAGTAGCGATGTAAAACTATTTTCACAGGAAAAACATTCCAAAGGCTGAAATGCATCCTTTCCAAAAGGCAAGAAGCACCTTTCCAAAGAAAAATGAGAGAACCTTCTACATCTTTCAATATATTGAAGGACGTCCTTACCGAAGCCACGCTGAAAAATACGTGCGGAAAGGGGACCTTTTCTACAGCCTTCCGTCTTATTAGCTCCCGGCCATTCTGATCCAGGATTATGTCCCTTTGATATTTAACTTAAATTTGATCATCAAATTTATTTAGAAAATAAAGATTATAAAGGTGTCTGTGTTGAAATGTTTGAATAATCAACTTAGACTTTGATTTTTATATTGCCGTGGGTTGTTTTTCATTTTAAACTTTGGTTTTGATACAGAATCATTTGAAAAAATGAGTGAACTGATTTTTGGTTTAACTTAACAACGCTCTCAAGAGTATTTCTCTTATATCACGATTGCTAGTAAGATTGCAAGGGAAATTATTATGGCAACATTTTGGCTTGCATTTCAGTGGAACCTACGTGCATAGGCTCGAAATCGAACTAGCGAACCATTGTTTTTTCTGTGTTGAAATTCACTGTGGCCTTGCGCCCAAACCTTACTGCATGTAGAACAGTTGTCAACTGCAGACAAAGTTGTCGAGCCTATGGCTGGATTCAAAGCCCGGACGTCTTGATCTTGATAAATGTTGAAATCAAATGTGTGAAATATTATTGTTTATAAATGTTTTTGATTCCATGAATGTAATGACACGTCATATGAATGTAACACCAAACTATTGTTGTAAATGATTCTTATTTAACAAAGTTTGACAACAAATACTTCGCGATTACTTTCTTTGGGACCGGATACATTTCTATGAGCAATATAATTCAAAATTTAGGATAATGATAATATATGTCGAAACATTTCATATTCACGTTACTTACTTAACAAACTGTACAATAGCATTCGACCACACATGTGATAGATCTACCATGGCTGAAGCTATATTATTGAAATAACTCTTTGAAATATTATTTCAACAGTTTGTCTCCGTTTAGTATTACACTTGGAAATATTATTTTGATAATCAAAATAGATGTGTAATTACAACTATTTTAGTCGTTGACAACAGAAGTTCATTTGGCAACCTGTCTTCTGATTAGCTTATCAGAAGGGCCTGCATTACATTAAAATCCTAGCACAGGATATGTTGGTCGTGATGTCAAGGAAGGAGCGGGGGGATTTTAAAATATTTTGGTTTCGGCAATGAGGTTGTGAAATTGACTGTCACCGAATTCGAAAGTTTTGAGCGAAGCGGTTTATGAGAAAGTTGACCATAATTGACCTGTGTCTTCAGAAACATCCAGGTAGGTTGCCACAAAAATTAAAGGTAGTGAGTTTACGAGCATTTCATTTGATATCAGATAAAAATAATTTGAAGACAGTCAAAGTGCAATTGATGTCATTAATGCTGGATAATCACATCCTTCACAACAATACTGACGTTGAAATCCTCGAAATAGACAATACGATTTAGAAGGGATGAGACTTTAGACACCAAAAGGTAAATCCATACTTAGGCCTATGGAATAAATGACGTGGTGGGGATATTCCCAAGACACAATGTGGACTTTATAATCAGTGTGTTACCCAGAAGCTCTTTCAGGCATTAGGCGCATTTGCCTTTATCTACAACACGAGAATACCTTCGCATCTACGAATGTAAATTCTCTATTGTAGTGTTAATCAAGACCTGTATAGATGAAAGTCAGTACCATACTATTTATGATCTTCAAACAAAAATATTAACTCAAGACGAAATGAATCTTAACTTTTGATACTTCAATCTAAACTATTAAAATCTTTCAATTTTACTAGACGCCAGGCAAAGATTATCAGTAAACATTATCTAGACGAGGATATGTTGCAGCTAAATGAATGATTTATGTCATTATGGGAAGAATCTCACGAAAGTGTCTTCTTATATAAATTGATAAAAGTTCTAAACATCCAAGGCTTGTCGAGTGCTGATATATTTAATATAAGTATACACGAGGGGAGATTTAAATTATCATCCAAAATCCTTTTCATTCCGTTTCCGTGAAAAATGTACATCCTTGAAAACTCAATCTAGTTAGAGCTAGCGTTTGTCTACATTCATTCTCAAAAACTTAGTTATCATCTGACTTTATCTGTTAATTTCCTTTTGCAGAAACGAATAATCAACAAAAAATATTTCTTCAACGATATATACATAGAGTTTATATAGCCATCATATTTTGCAGCTTAATTTACCGCAAAACACCAATTACAATGGGATTTTATAATTGAGGTTCATAAGAACTGCGAAAATATTGCATTGACCTGCAGCCAGTCTTCTTAGGACTGATTAATTGTTTTAGTTGCTCGAGAGTAAATATGTATGTAATTCCTTGATATTAATTCCTGTAATAACAGACCTTGGGACGCGTAATGTTAGAGTAAGTTATAACAGGTTCTTGAACACTGCACTACCCTTAAGACTCCCAATGCGGTTATTCATGTAGTCATCATATATGACGTCATAGCATTGTGCTGGATTAACTGGTGGCGGTAAACAATATTGAGGTTATGTACTTCCCTTATTTACTGGAATAAAGCTTGGTCAAATGATTTCCCTAATCATTTCATTTACCATGTGTATAGAGTTAATAATAGTCTTTTCCATGATCGTTGATGAATCTGTTATGAAGTGTTCTATTCTAATTAATGTGTTGGCAAAGGTTAATGACATAATTTCAAGACATTGTTACTTTTTATGACAGAACGTCATTTTAATTTGCTTAAAATCAAACATTGTTAAATGAAATACAAGATAAATTCATAATTTCATTTTTCATTTTGAAACATTATTGATTTATTAATTACTAAATTAATCTCTTTACAAAGATATACTGATCTGTTTACAAATCTTCCTCTCAGTTCATTTACCGGATAGACAATTTCATAAGTAAAGAAACTCATCTGTGCCGAAAACAGGGCTTAACTAATGTGTAATCAAGCAGAACGGATGGCGTTTTATTTTATCCATGTACCCTTGTCTAAATTTAGCGTCCATATTATCCGTCTATGACAATCAAAACTTCTCCAAAATATATACCAATTCATCAACAGGACATATATTAAAAAAAGGCACAGAAAGATTTGATTCAACATTTCAGAACCACCAGTTAATCTTTTAAAACTACATAATATTACTGTTAAATGTAATGGTTCAAAGTGTTGGTTATTATAACCCAAAAATAACTGTTTTCCCTAAATGAATAACATTCAATAGTGATTTTTCGAAAAAAAAACTATATTCAGGTGTACAATTATCATCCTAAACATCTCAAACTTGTTCTAAATCAAAGCTTATGCAATAGTCATTGTTGTAAGAGAGCGTATATAAAATGATTATTCAACAATGTTTACATATGAAAACGAATTAGTTATTATTGTTATGTATTGCTCTTTCCATGACAAACATTCATATGCAATTGTCGTGATTATTTCAATCGAAAAACAATAAATGTTTTACCCACTCAACATACTACTCAAAAGAAGTTAATGGTCTAACCTTTACTCTACTACCAGGTAATTGTCTATGCATATATCAGATATATATATATATATATATATATAATATATATATAATTGGCAAAAATCGTTTCAAAATTGGATCACGATATCCTGACGACAAAACCTGTGTACAAGGAATATGTCAAGACAACAAGGCTCAACAAAATTGTTCGCATCTTTTTGGAGTTGGTTATGTACTTGCACGTGCACTTAGCATTTTCCATGTTTGGGCATTAAAAAAACGTCCATGACCGTACTGCTCTCAGTTGAAATATCAACATGGTCAGACATCAGCTGAGTGAACTTGACAGAGGAAGAGCCATTGCGTGGCTTCAAAGGGGTATAACAAAGAGGATTGTGGCACAGAGAATCGGTTGTAGCCAGAGTGTGATTCCAGGCAACGAATTCAATTCAGAATCGCACACGGTCTGGTAGGCCAAGATCAACGTCGCAACGTGAAGACCGGCATGTCATTCAAATGGCCTTACCTCATCACGTTACAGCGAGATGTCTGAGAGATGAAGTGTGAAATGCAAGTGGTGTTCAGGTATCGGACCAGACCATAAGAAATCGTCTGCGAGCCCGTAACATTCGATCTCGACGACAAAGGGTTGCACCACCTCTTCATCAATGGCATAGGGCAGCACGTCGTGACTGGTGCACACATCAATGAGACTGGAGAGGGCGACATTGGGGGTGGGTACTCTTCACTGACGGGTCCCGATTTGTATTAAATTTCAATAATAGCAGACTTCGCGTCTATAGGCGGCAAGGAGAAAGATTTGCTGATGTTAAAGTCAGACAAGGCCATCGCTTTGGAGGTAGTACAGTAATTGTGTGGGCTTGCATTTCGCTACATTACAGAACTCCTCTTTTCATCGTTCAAGGAAATTTGAAGGTTATCAGGTAGTCAAAGTGCTTTGATGATTCATTATTTTCACCAGCGATGGCAAATGAGTGGTTTTCAATAAGTTTTGCAAGCTGTGCATTCGTATTAACATAAACAGTGTCAGCTTATAACAGGTGCTACTTTAGTCAAAAGATAATATTGACACATGTCAAAACAAATTGTACACGACAGGCATTTAGATATAAAAGCTGCACTGACCTAGGGGTTGCCTTAATCATGGATTCCCTCAAACATGAACAATTTCATGCCATCAATTTGCTTACCAAGGAGGGATGCAAAGCTTTTGATATGATTGGTAAGAATGCTCCTAACTATTCAAATGTTTGTCGCTGGTTTAGAACTCCCGAATCTTTATAATGCTGATGAAACCGGGCCTCTGTCTCGTCTGGTAACAGGTGACAAAACTTGGATCCTAGCAAGGTTATGAAAGATTTATAGTTATAAGGTGACATGGACCAAGTCATAGGTGAAACCGTGATACTAATAATGTGACATGGTCCAAGTCTTATATAATAGTTGGATAGTTGAAAGGCAGCATGTGCCAAGTCCCTTGTAAAAGCTGGCTGGTTGTTCAGTGACATTGTCCAAGTCCTAGGTGAAAGCTTGACAATTGAAAGGATTCGCGGATTTATATATTTTTAGTTAGACCCAGTCACTGAATTGCTGCTCTTCTTTCCTAACCTTCTGAAAGTTTCTTTGCATTTCAACCTCCACCTCAGGAGCTGTAGGTTTTGGAGGAGGAAGTACAGATCGCATCTCCGTTTCAATGGTTTTGATCCACTTCTGTATCTTGGTATCAAACTCTTTCTGCTTCCGACGAACTATATCAGCTATGGAGGAAGTTGCATCTTGAGCCTGTCTTCTGAGGTCAAGTTGTTTCTTGACAATAAAATGTTTCTCAGTTTCGGGAGCCAGAGAGAGAAGATGACCAAGTCTGGATACCTGATCCATGATATGTTTCTCGGAGACTTCTACGTACATCGCTGACAGGTTGTTGACCATGAATGCAATCTTGTAAACTTCTGAGGCTTGTGTGATTATCATATCTCTTAGCATATTTGAAAAGCTGTAATCGAGACGAAATCGTTTGTATTTTTCTGCACCTTGAACAAAGTTCTTAACGTTCTCATCCATACTACATTTGATCAAGTTGGACATTGTTTGGAAGAACCGAACCAATGTTTCCCATTGGACTTTTATATTCTCAAAGTCAACTTGGTCAAGCCTGATCTCCGCTAATTCAGCAATGATATTGTCAACCTTTTCACTTGCATCCTCAGCTCTCCTGCTTGTTTCCTGTAAATCCTGTCTTGCAGCTTCTAAAGTGGATGATGCTTGGCTGACTTTGAATTGGTAATTTTCTTTACATGTGACTGTAACAGAGTTTTGTAGCCCTTTTGTTTTACTATCAAGTTGCGTTAATAAGGTAATGATCCTTTTTTTCTCCTTTTCACACGGATTCGCTCGTTTGCTGTACATTCCCAGCAACTCACAAAGCTCAGATCCAAGACTAATGATTTTTACAATCGAAGATTTAACTTTTCCAGTGTAGGCGAGAAGTGCCCCTGTAACATCTCTAAAAGATGCCTCAGCACTATAAAGCAACAGGTCTTCAACAGGGGTGCCATTTAACCACTCGGAAGCAATCTCAATCAGTTGTTGCACAGTTATGGCCAATTTTTCAACTTCAAACACCAGTGAATCATCTTCTTTCGTTTTAGCTTTTGGTTGTCTTCTAAGTGGCCGCAGCATACCACCATTTAAAACAGCAGCTACACGTCCAGTAGCAGCTCTGCCAAAACCTTCAAGGAATTTCAATCTCAAAGTTTTACCTTCAGAAGGTTTGAAGTCCAATGTCTTTCCATGCTCTCTCGATTTCCTCAGATGATCTCTCATCTCCTTATACTCGTCATCAATCCGTTTCTTGCTGGCTTCTGTCTCCTCTTTTCTTTTCATTTTCACCTCCTGGTCTGCTCTTGCTGTCCTTAACTTTTCCTCAAATTCTCCTGTAGCCAGATTACGGGATTCCTGCAATTCACCTATAAGCTCCATGACATTTGTAAACTGCGTCTCAACTTCCTGTGCTTTTTCGGTGCATGTTTCCAAAATTTTAGCAATGTTCCTCAAAATATCAGGGACTAATTCTTCAATTTCCATATAACTGCCTCCAATGACGAACTGCAAACAAATTTGAACTTTATGAATACTTTTGATTCTCTTCAAAATCTTTAGATAAGGAATAAAATTTTAATTTCATAATGAACTTAGTACCTTAACAGCATTCTTGACATGTTTTGGAACTTGAAGGGTCAGGAGACGAATTTGGTCCATGTTCTTGTTAGCAGCATGGAATGCTAAACACCCCTCAATGGCAACTTGTTCTATACTGGTGCGAAGAGGTTCTTGGTGTTTTACTAAGGACACGTCCTTCTCCAAAGTTCCCAGTACAAGGAGTCCTAGGAGACATAGCGATAGAGGTGCCGGGTTCAGCATTTCATGCCAGTTCATGTGGGGTCCAAGTATTAACTTCATGTCTTCCTGGAGACAGAAAAGCGGGAAAACCTGCATCGAATGCTTTCAACTTGACATAAAGCATAGTAATTCAAACTATACTCCTGTGAGAAAAGGCATTTACATTTGATTTAAATTGATTGATTTAACAAAACTAAACTGAAATTTCATATCTATCGTACTGTGACAGTCATCAATACTCAGAAAACCAGTTTATTAGATAGAAACTTTCTAACAAATGAGTTTCTTGCATGGATAGAATTGATATAGAATAAAGTTACAAAAGCTCAATGTACCATGACTATCTCCTCCTCGACATCCGCCTGTGAACAGAATAAAACCATATTACTATTGAAAAAATATATCACTAAAGCTCAAAATAGCATGGAAAGTGGCTTGAAAAATGACTCACCAAATCACAATCCTCATAGCTGTAAGCAACGTCCTCACTGACCTCTCGTTATTCCGACAACCAACACTCCATTTTTTATGTAAGTCCATGTGCTGGCTCTTGGCTTATTTAACGCATACGGTAGGCTTTAAGTTAGCGTATCAGAAGCCAGTCATTATTGGTCTCATAGGCATGAAATAAGGCTGATTGGATTGTTCATGATATTTTTCAGTGAATGAGTTGTTTTTAGCCCCGCTTTGTTTCAAAGGAGAACAATGAAATGTAAACTGGAAAATAAATAGAATTAGTTAAAAATGAGTCACATGGAATTATCTTATAACCCAAAACTTTTTGGGGATGCATGTACTTACTGTGGAAGTTATTTTCCCCTCATTGTACACCTTTGAGATCCAATATTTCAACTCTCCAGGTGAGAAATTCCACGTTGGCTGTTGAACATCTTGAGTTAGATCCACAGCAGCTGAGGCCTCAAGAGATTTGACCAGGACAGGTCCTGCAAGAAGAACTTCACAGTCATCAGACTTGCTTTCCATTTGTTTGAAGTATTCCAGGGAAGACTCCATCTGAGCAAGACTGTCTTCTGTAGCCTCTCTCTGCTTCTTCAAACCACTTACAGTACTTTCCGTTCTTTGCTGTAGTTCAGTGATAAGCTTGTTTTCTCTGATTTTCAGCATTCCATTCAAATCGTTAAATGTATGTTGAATGGAAAGAGTATTTTCCTTCAGATTTAATTCATGCTTTTTGGATTCCTTCTCAAGTGAAGTTTTCTTTTTCATTAGCAGAAAAGTTGACTTATCAACATCTGTCATTTTGGTTTTCAAGGACGACAACATGGAGTTTGCAGCCTCATCAATAGGGTCAAGGTCATGACCTTTGTGTATGACAATGGGACAAGATACACAACAAAGACTGGAACACTTTTTGCAGTAAAACTCAATCTTATGATCTGGGTGTTCTTTGCAATAATGACTCCGGAAATTCTTGATTGGTTCACGCAAAGCATCTTTCAAAGATTGGCACGTATGTCTTCTTGTAGATAGGGTTCGTTGATGAGCATCCTTACAAGGTGTGCACATGTAACTTTGACATTCTTGACAGCGGGCAACTGCATGACCCTTGTCAGGACAATCAGTGCAAGGTATTTTCTTGTCTTCCTTAAAATGAACAAAATCCACCAGCTTGTTTCTGACTGGATCGATAGGACAAGAGTGGGCGTTTCCTTTGACCTTCTGAACCTGTCGGCAGTTTGGACAAGTGACTTGTCCCCTTCCCTCTTTTTTCAGAAGCTGCTCCAGGCACTGTGTACAAAAAGCATGAAGGCAGTTGACAAGGAGTCGAGGACGTCGTTCTGCTTGATCGAAGTGTTCAAGACAAACTGAACATTCCAAAAAGTTTTCCTTCAAATCGCTCACATCAAATTTGTCCGTAGCTGTCGCCATTGCTGCGCTTTTTGTTTCATCTGAAATACTTTCAACATAAATAATAATTATGATATCTGTAATCAAATCTGTAATTTATTATCATGATTATTTTTAAGCTTCCTTCTTTCATAAACACTGATACAGAAAAAATTGCTAATGTTATATAAACACTACGCCACGATGTTTCCAAATGTTGAAGGTCTAACGGCAACTACATTAGATCTTAATATAGCCTCAGAGTGGTCTAGTGTAAAGTTAGAGTACGCAATTTGCATTCCTTTACAGTTACATCGTGGACTTGAGCTTTTTACATGACCCAGAATCAGCAGCTTACTTTTCGTCACATTTGATCCTACTTGCTGGTACCTGATGTATGATATACAAACTCTTGAGTGCATCTCAGACACAAACAAATCATAATCAATGTTGTTAGAATTAATTCAAGTTATGGATAATGACTTATAATTCGAAAACGTGACCAGCAATCAAGTGTAGCAGTTTCAGAAGCAAATTTAAATGTTCCCGTGATAAACACCACTAAAACACAATTGAATACAAACCATATTATGCAAAGCATTTTATATTCCTACTTCACTCCTATTCAGAAGGGCACATTCAAAAGAAATCCTGTAGATTTCAATTCTGTTCATTCGAACCCAGATGATTCGGTTTGATTCCTAACAATGGTTGATGGTTTCTGTACACACATTTTCAGCTTTCTAGGCCTCTAGCTTCTGAGAAGAAGGTGAAAATAGGTTCAAAGGGTGTGACCCCTGCGGCCCAAATTAAGGGTCATAGAGTCACCAAATCTAAAACTGAAAAACTTCAAAAGTCAAGATGTTTGTACACAAGAATTCGATTTTTCTGAGTCAGGAGAAGATAAAATAGTAAAAAAGTCACAGACAGAAGTACCGACAGATGTAGGGCGAACTACATGGGGCTACATATTTGTTAAAAACATAGGATGAATTATGATTTCAGATGTTGTACTCAATGGAGGTCGCATTCCCCATTGCATTCAGTCCCCCCAAAGCTGTAAAAAAATGAGTACCTGAAACACGGTATTACGGTGTGGCAGTTTCAATATTAAATAATGAGCAAAAGGATATATTTTGTTTTAAAACAAGAATACGTAATTTCAGTCGTGAGCCAGAGGGTAGAATGATTCCTGCTTCATGGTACCAATCAGTTCTGGTGTTTTGAAGCCATTAAAATTATATTACATCTCTAATTAATACATGAGAAGGTAACTGAAGACGTTGTCTATCTAATAAACTCACTTGGACTTAAATGCATTTTTGATATATGGTGTCTCGCTTGAATAAATTCCAAATGACTTTTTAGATGAGCTTCTAAAAGGCGTGTTTTGTAGAAAAACATCAACTTAAAGGAATTCAAACAAGGGAAATGTATATGAGTTTGCTTATAAAGAAATGGTGTAACTATGTTTCAGTCATCTTTATCTTCCATTGATTGAATTACACCTTCTGTTCAATGCCAATTAAAATGCCTATTAAAATTTACAAAAATATGAAATTGTCTGATTGATATTTTGAAATTATTTGAGGAAATAAATTGTTTTGGCATTTTTGTAAATAACATATTATCAAACAATAAATAATAAAAATCACTAGAAGTTTAAAACCTTTATGTTTGTTTCATGTGTTGCTTAACTCTGTGTTCTTTGTACATGTTCAAGCAAATTCATATAGCAAACTATTAATGTCTTGATTTATTGTATCGCTTGTCTTCCGTTCTAGGTTATCTTGATTTGGCTTCAGATCGGCTCACAAATCAAAAGGCACGTCAATCCTTAAAATCAGGGACCCACAGGTCCATTAGATGTATTATCGTCTCACATTTATGAACAAGGTGCAAATTGTATGTATGTATCTATCCCCGTTATTTTGACTGTGTTCAGGAGCATACACGTACGACTCCTTCATATTCTGTGCCATATGCCCTGACTTTGATACAAATCTAAATACCATATATAGTGATATAAAATTGAAATTATCAAATATTCTTCCCCTTATAATTTAATCATCAATTTTGAAATAAAATAATTTTAAAAACTTGTGTTTGTGCAGATGCAAAAATTATCACTTCTATTTTACATTAATTATTCTTATTCGACCCGTAAAAACAATAATTTCTACTGTCTGATTAAGATGAGTTTCCAAAATTATGTTTGACTATTTGGCATTTGGCGCACGTACTTGTCCATTTTAAAAAATCGCAACTATTTCTTCATTTTGTTAAGATGATCCAATCAACAACACTCGGTTATTCACTTTAAATTACACATTACTAAAAGTTTGACACATGTGACTCCAGCCACACAGACAGCGCCTTTTTAAGACGACTATTAGCATTCTCTCCCAAGAGAGGTAGCTCCGTCATAAATTCCTATATAACCTCTGTTTTATTACGAAGCTTTCTCGGCCTTCAGGCAGTTTCCCATAGCGGGACAATTTTGCAACTTAAACTACCTGGCAATATTTTAGCCAATGAAAACACGGAATGCATGAATAACATCATTGTTGTCCCATAAGCCTATGCTATGATGAAGTCGCAATATGAGGCGTATGTGTTCTGTAGGGACGATTTAAAGTGCAAGGTGCATATTCGAAAAAAGTTTAGCTTTTGTTAAGCTTCCGGAAAAAACTTTGGCGATTTAAATGATAACTTATGAAACGGCGTCGCTGATTGCACAGCTAATTTTGATTGCATTTCATGTCCGAAAAACCTTCGTATCGTATTATTCGTTGTATAGGAATTTATGACGGAGCTACCTCTGTTAGAGACATTTGCAAAAGGACGGAACCCAATTGCCAATCGTGTGAAAAGGCTGTGAAGACTGTGTGTACATTTCGTTTGCATTTCTTTATCATCTTTCCTCAGGAAAAGAAACTAAACTTTTAGAAAATGTCTCTTTTTGTATCCATGTTCATCTTTAGATGTTTCATGTTAGCTTTCATGGGGTTTTTTCCTTTATCTAATTTGGAGAAAAAAAGTGTACTCAATTGAGTACATTGCGTATAGGTATCTACGCCCATGTAAACTTCTTGAACATGTATTAGCAGAGACGCTCACTTGTAGTCAAAAGGGTCAGTAACTAGAACGCTGAATACCTTTAACAAATTACTCCTAGTAAGTTTTTCAAACAAAATTTCCACTAGCTAAAATGTATACAATTGTCCTGAATTGCAAAGACACGCTGAAATTAGAATGGAACCTTAAATTGTTCTTATTTCTGTTTATAAGCAAAGCTACTTACAGATTGATCAACACTTGTACATTCCTTATCAATGATCGACGAAGCCGGACTGCGCACTTCAAACCACTTCCTTCTGTCCGTACAATTTTTTTTTACTTGATATTGCAAGCTCGATTTGTTTTGTTTTTTATTACTGGCGGTCATAAGTTAGTACTATTACAGTCGATACAGCGGTATTTCCCTACGTCTACAATATAGTTCGTCTTAGAATTCAATTTCAGATAACGTTTCTTTCAGAGGGGCGTGTATCGCTTTGAAATAGCCTTAGAAAGACATACATTCATAATAGACCCTACCCAACTACTATCCTTCTATATCCAAGCGGTACGCGGCTAATGATTGAAATATTGCCCAACCGGCGCTACAAACAATGACTTTATAGTAGTAGGGTAGGTTTTATAGGCATGAATGTGGCTTCTTGCTAGACAAGTCGCTACGAAAAATAAAATCCCTGTTATTTATATTTGTATAAAGTGAAATGATGTGTTAATATAAGACGAACAAAATTATGAATGGAAAATTGTTGCCTAATATTAAGAAGCCTTTCATATATTTATTCGAATTTTGAAATAATGAAATACCGGTCACAATTAATTGGTCACGTTAAAACTCAATTTATTGTAGTTACCCACTCTCGACTGTCCTTTGATTCAAAAGATTGGCAAATATAGTTCATATACTGTTACACGTCTTTCTACAATGATTTACCACTTGTAATCTCAAAAACAAACCGATATCGCTAGGAGACACTCTCACGTGGTTCACGTGTTATCTAATCAAGGAAGTTAGATAACAAAACTCTCCTGGTTTGGAAGGCATGTTTTTGTCAATGAACCCATTTGATGGATTTTTTATAACTGCTATTCAACGCGTACAATTTGTTTAACAATATCGCAAAAGCTGTAACTAGTTCAACTGTGTTGTATCTTTGAGTGACACTTTCCTTTGACCTAATGACGTCACGAAGGGAATCGTCCCCCATTTGTTTACATAGAGACGAATGGAAGTCGGGAACAGAGGAGTCGGAAATACCTCGTATATGTGTGTTAGGTGGCTGTAAACTGTAGTAACATCACACAAGTAAATTTAATGCTTCATATTTTGCCATGGGATATCGCAAAAACATGGACGAAAATTGTGCAAAGAACCCGAACCGACTGGAAATCAGGACCCAGTAGCCTAAGTGGATACATAATGATACAGCTACATTTGTTCAGCACATTTAAACGGCGATTCCTACATCAAACCTAATTTTGTGGCTACAACGTTAGAATCGAAACCCAAAAATGAAGCCGGATGCATGTCTCACGGTCTTGCCAACACATGTATGCCATAATTTAAGAAACTGTTGGCGCAATATTGCGAGTGAAAGAACAAAAAATGGCCGAGCAGGCGTTTGGCGTTCACGTCGAAGTGACCTAGCGCTCATCGTTTCGGAAGAGGGAGTTTTCAAGGGTGAGTGTTGATCATGTTAAATACAGTAAATATGTATATGTTATTCTGTAAGTATTATGTAACTAAATATCAGTTATAATGATTACGAAAAGCAAAATCTAAAAAAACGTCAGCTAATATGACAATTTAACGTGCTCTTGATTATGTGTCGTCCTGTTTTCGATCACTTGAAATTCAGCGTTAGATTAGGACCCAGGCGAATTCTTTCACACGTGGTCAAGAATTGATCACTAAAAATTATTCCTATATTTTTTCAAGAAGCTACAGACAGAGGAACTCATGATCATGATGCCGAAGGTACTGCCAAACACCCCCCAAAAAAGTTTGTGATTGATGAGGGCAACACAGCAGACACCAGTATGTTATGGAAGGTGCTTTTTACATCAATCAGGCAGATGGAAGCCAGGAAAAGGACAAAAATATTCAACTTAATTTGAAATCAAAGAGGAGTAAATTTAGGTTTGTAAAATACAACAGTGAAAGCAAAATGACTCCAAGTGTATTTTTAATCTAGTAAATAGTGTCATTGAGATATTACATACAAGTTTTACTGTTTTACTTTAGACAAATGTATAAATTAGATGAAAGATAAAACTGAATACATTTTATTTAACATTTTTTAATTGTTAAATATTTTGTATTGTGTGAAAATCACTAAAAAAATTATTTACATTGTCAGTTCCTCATATTTCAATGTCAAATGAAAATTGATGAATTTCATTTTGTATTGCAGGTGTTTCTACTCCAAGGATTGATTCCTAATGAGATACAGAGCCAATGGGTTTTGGAAAAAAACTGTAACAGTACAGTAACAATGTTGCCTACTTTTTTCTAGCATTAAGCAAAATAAAATTATGTATTTGTTATACAGAATCTCATTACAAGATTTTTATATATTTGGAGGGGGAAATGTTGCCATAGTTTTTTTTTCGAAAAAAAGGAATAACAAAATTCATCACCTTGTCATAGACTTTTGTTACTGTTTGCTAGAACATTGAACTCATGGTACTGGATTGTTTATCTGTCATATAAATGCTTGGTATGTAATTTATATACACCATGAGAATAAACAGAGGCTCTCTTTGGCTGTGGACATCATATTACAATGGTTACACTCCCACCTGAAGAAAAGAATTTGATTATGTGAAGTGATATTATACTTTATAATCCATCCATAAATGATGAGTAGAGACTTGAGAAAAGTTAAACGTTTGTTTACTCTCCTTCT
The DNA here is from genome assembly GCA_921293015.1 of Phorcus lineatus. Classification (NCBI taxonomy): domain Eukaryota; kingdom Metazoa; phylum Mollusca; class Gastropoda; order Trochida; family Trochidae; genus Phorcus; species Phorcus lineatus. The sequence continues at coordinate 34,163,105 of OV121097.1, read as the reverse complement.
CGTGTCACCTATTTCCGTTGTATTAAGAAATCAACTACTGTGCACTTCATAGATAGATTGTACATATTTCAAACATTTTAAACTGAACAAACATTTATTCTGGTGTTAATTATATTTAAACATCATTCAAAAAGATGCCAAGTTTTACTAATAATTTTGGCGTCACTTTTTTAATTGTATTTGTCTTGGGTCAAATAATAGCAACATAACCCATGCGACAAGTAATATTTTACTGAATTTCAAACACAAATTGTGACTTTAAAAAAACACCATTCAAACTAAACTTGTTACATGTTTAAAAAGTTCACATGCTCATTGAATTACTACATTGTCCTTGATATAAATATTTCAGGTGAAGGAAATATAATTTAAGCCTAGTAAGTGTTCATGTAGATATACAATTCTTCTTAACAGCCTATATCTTGTATATGATATAACATCAATTTCTACAGATGCGATCCCAGCAAAGTTTGATGTTAAAATGATGCATCATTTATTTTTCACTATAAAATTCTACAAATGCCAAAATGTATATAGGCAATAACCCTTCTGCATTAGCACAGATTTAAAAATTGATCAGGGACTCTTCTCTGGTTATATATTTGACAATAAGAATCATGTCAGCCTGGGGAAGCAACCATTAATATACTTTGGTGACATATATTTTGAACAAATGATTGATAAAAAAAAATGTTCTTGAAGTTGTATTAAGTGAACAGCATGCAATAGCACTTGATTTTCATTAGTGAAGTCTACAGTTGGGTAGATGTATTGAATATTGATCGTGTCTATGCAAAACAACTGATCAAAAAAGTAAGTGCTGTCTAGCCGGGACCTGTTTATGTCAAGCGAGCAAGGATGTCATATGTAAATAGTACTAAATACTACTACTACGAAAACAGGTGACACATGAATAAAGGTTACTCGTTTGCTATTTTAGATAACTTTGAATGAGTGTATTTTATAACGAAACGGTCACATATAAAGATGAAAACAAGAGCAATTATAATAGAAATCGCGGATATTGTATTATCCTACAATTGATAGAATAATTCAGAAAAGAATATGGTCAATCTTCATACGATCGATGGCCAAGGGAAGTAACTCTTAACAATATTATTTTATTTCAAGCAACTTGTTAAATAATCTACTTAACAGATATTGTTATTAATTAAGTCCCATTTCAAATTGAATTTGAATATAGCTTAGACATAAAATGACAAGGCTTTCATTTCTATGAAATAACTTGAAAATTACCATGCAAGCAGTGTTCAGTCGGTCATGGTCGTCAGAGCCGTTGCCGTCAGAACTCGAGGAGGAATCTCTCACTGGCTCGAATCTATACGGATTCTGCGGTTCGGTCGAACTTGCCGGCAATAAATATTAGTCCTATCCGACTCATCTCCATTGTCAGATGATTCGGAAGGCCACGGGGAGCCATCACTGTGGTCACTCAGTTGGTATTCTTTACGTGTTGACGTCATGTTCATGTTCCCTTCATGACGTCACATTATCACGTGACATAAAACTTGTCCTTTTCTAGGTCAGTCGATTTCAGCTACTTTACGTAGCCTGTAACTTTTAAATGCATGGTCCCAAAAATTTTGTTTCCAATGGAATTTAATATCATAACGTTTATGAGTAAGGTATTACATGTGGAAAGTGTAATTTTAACATTATTTCCTATTCCCTTTAAATATAAAGTCTAGTCAATTTAAGTTTTAAGCTAGACAAAATTGCAAAAGAAATAACTTCAACTGTTTTGAAAAGATTAACGTCTGTTTAATAACATACTAAAATTCGAAATATATCGAATGGGTGCAACATTGTTAATTTTCATGTTTAATTATCATATCCAAATGCGAAAAGTAGATGTCGCTTATAGGTGAATCCCAATTCTAGCATACAAACCATTACTTTATCTTATCAATTCAAAACAAAGACTAACGCCTTTCAAAAGTATTCCCCGTTCGCATAATTGCTGCATTTCAATAGTGTTTGCTGCTGTGTATTTACTTTTTCTATCAACTATAACTTGTACAGTTAAATCAAGGTAATGCAATGTCAGATATAAATATGGATATAATTCTAATACACTCAACAACATGAAAGGGAATTCATCCATGAAAATTATAGGTAACATGTGTTGTTTAAACAGTCATTGCAAATTCAGTAGGGGCCTTGAAATAGAATTGCAATGATCTGTACCTCTTGTTGCAAAAAAGAAACATCACTCTGTTGAAAGTATTCGTCCCCGAAAATTGTTAATTTCAAGTTATGGGCAAAGGACGGTGAATAATTTGAAATAAAATTCACAAGCGCTTTGCTACAATATACTGAACTTACAGGATACGCTCCCTTATATTCTGCTGGAAAGGGCACTCTTACAAAGTGAAAAATAGAGCATTTAGCGCTGTACCTCATCAGTCTGTATAATAAAAGGAGGATACTAAACTGTTCAATCTAATACCATGTAAATCGAGTTTGATACTTAATTATTAATGATTTTAATAATGTTTATTGTAACTATATTAGCAATTACAGCAAGAACGAAATGGGCATTTTTATACTAACACAACACTAGACAATTGCCCTAGACAATTGCCCTAGACACTTGCCCTAGACACTTGGCAATTGTCTTTACGAAAGATACAGGCAAGTCGCATACAGACTATAGAAAATAGATAGAAAATGCATTACAAAAGATGTGCATTCAAATGGATATATTTGAACAATTCCTATGTCGAATACTCACGATGGCTTGGCTAATTAGATCATTGGCACTCACTCAGGTTGGTACACAAAGAGTCTCACATAACTTTTGATACAAAATAAATGAACACCAGTCGATGCAAACTCATCGCTGCCACAAGACTGCCAGTGTGATGATGTCAAAGCTTATTGCCACATCATGTTTGATTATCATAACATTGCGGTTTATTACTCGATGATGTAAATGTTCGGTGATATCATGAAGATGACTTTGAAGGAGAATTGTTTAAATTCTACTTCCACAACATTATATTCGGCGATACAATTCTGTTTTTTTGCCTCCCAATCGAATTCGACGGGTGTTATTACTATTAATTAAGTCCTGCTTCCATGGTGAAGGGTGATTCAAGGGTCGATGGTTACCATTGGTTTTTCCTGCCGACGTCGCCTACTGCTGGATGAACGTGAAGGGTTCTGCTCTCCTATATCAACTATATATATGTGTTATAAAATTAGTATGAATATCTCGGAGTAAACATATCGATTATCGATGCAAGTCAAATCAGAGAATAGTAAAGATAGATCTCGTGAAGATGTGGCGTTCTCTTGCACAGTTTATGGTTATCCGGGGATACTGTAACAACGGTACATCAGCCGAGGAAAGGTGTTGAGGGAGTCTGTTTACAAATATAACTATCACCCGGACAATCATTCTTGCGCAGCCTCGTGCATTCACTATGCAAATCTTTTGATTTTCAAATCGGAAGCAAACAAAATTCTTAGTTATAAAATTTCTTTGCATAGGGACAATGTTTGAAGATGATGTCGATTTCATTCAATGTGATATAGATGGCTGCTCACAGGTAAGATTCTGAATACACTGTTATTCTGATTTAAAAAAACAAAAAACAATCTTCGATCTTAAACTTAAAAGGCCGCCAACCTTCCAAACACTAATCATGATTATTATAATGTTACTAAATCTGCAGCTGAAATTGATTGATTTAAATTCATGAACATTCGGTTAGTAAAACAACAGTAACGCACAATTTTGTCAAATATCAATGCATGTTCTATAAGTGTTTGTATATACAGTGTCTTGAACTGAACAAAGTATAATCTTTTGAAAATGCAACGAAAGATCAATCCGCAATCAAAACATGAATTTTGACCTGTGGGAAACAATGTTTGAATTAGCCAGTGATAAAACCCTAGCAATTTAAAGCGATTCCGCATGGGGAAGATGCTAGTAAAAGTCATAACTATTAAAGAAGTAAATGTGAATAGTTACTTGGGCTTCTGTACATGTACATGACTGTTCATCAATTTGGCATTACTTGAGGATGAATTTGCAAGTCAGTTAAAGCGCCAGTGCCTAAACTAAATTGTAATCAACCAGAACGACTGGTGATTCATTTAATCCATTTACGCTTGACTAAATTTCGGGTCCTTATTATCCGTCTATGACAATCAAAACTTCTCCGAAATATATACCAATTCATTAACAGGATATATACAGGTGTCCCCCCCCTCCCCCCCAGGATATCAATGGTACAAAAGAATGTTGCACTGGGTCTCATTTTTTGAAGTGATGTTCCCAAAAGCCTTGCCTTTAATGCATGTTTCAATGGTAAACGGTCATGTGGGAGTAATTCTTCAAGAAAATAGCTTTTAGTCAATAACTCTTTAATTTTTATCCTAATCATCTCAAACTTGTTCTAAATCAAAGCTTATGCAATAGTCATTGTTGTAAGAGAGTGATATAGAAAATGATTATTCAACAATGTTTACATGTAAAAACGAATATTATTGTTATTTATTGCTCTTGCCATGACAAACATTCATATGCAATATTGGTCATTATTACAATGTGTTATGCAAATTACCTCATTTGCATACTCATGCATTATAATCAAAACATACAGTTTTGAATATTTTCAATAGAAAAACAATACATGTTTTACCTACTCAACATACTACTCAAAAGAAGTGAAGGGTCAACCCTTTTTTTCTACTACCAAGAAATCGTCCAAAAAAGGCTCCACAAAACTTTTCGCATCGCCCAAACGCAGTAGGGTACGACGTTTTAGAGTTGATTATGTACTTGCAGGTGCGCTATGCATTTTCCATGAACAGTTTGGGCATAAAAAAACCTTCCCTGACCGTGCTGCTCTCAGTTGAAATTTCAACATGGTCATACATCAGCTGAGTGAACTTGACAGAGGAAGAGTCATTGCGTGGCATCAACAGGGTTTTACACAGAGGAATGGGGCACAGAGAATCGGTAGAAACCAGAGTGTGATTCAAGGCAATCAATTCAATTCAGAATCGCCCATGGTCTGGAAGACCAAGATCAACGTCGCAACGTCAAGACCTACATGTCATTCAAATGGCCTTACGTCAGCGCGTTGTTACAGCGAGATGTCAGACAGACAGACAGACAGACATATTTATTCAGTAAAAGGCCTTTGGCCCAAAATACAGACAATTCAGGGTTAACAGAAGTCTTTGCACATGATTATTGTTAATGTATATACATATATATATTTATATAAATATATATTGATTCACAATTGTATCATGTATGTAATTGCCTTATCTTTTGCGCTTTAAGTAAAAATATTGAAATGCTGTGTATAATATCATAGTTTTGAGAAGATATTATTGAAATAAAGTTGTGATGCAAGTTCGAATTTATGTATTTACCAATAAGCATACTGCGAAAAGAACTATAAGCTTCACAGATTAACAGTACATGACATTCATTTTCAATGAAATGCTTATTTTTCGATAAACAGAGAGGACAGAGTCTTTCTTCATATGGTATTGCTTGGTGTCTTCCTGTGTTGACAGCTATTCTAAAGTTATTGCATCTAAAGCGCGATAAAATCATTTTAAGGTGAAATGGAAGTGATGTATTTAGATAATATTCAACAGTCAGAAGAGATTTATACTGTTTATATGAATAAGAGTCAGATAAGTGGTTTAAATTCACAATCCAGGTTTGCTGTAGGTTATCAAAAAGTCTCTGTTTAAACATTGATATGAAAATATTTTTATCTCCAACATCTTGGGATATCTATGCATATCCAAATCCTAATCTGAATAAAATGTTTTTGATGTGAGTAGCCCAGGAGGTGCGTCCGATATCATCAAGAGAAGTGAGCATCCTGTAACACTGGTGGGGTAGTCTCTCAGGGTCCATTTGTAGCAGTCTGCACCAGAATTTGACAGCTCTTGTCATATAAGTGTACTGTAATGGAGTTCTACCAAACTCTCCAAGTACCATTGCATTACAGGTATTCTTTGAAACTTTGAGGAATGTTTTACACATTTTAACATGAACATCTTCAATTATTTTGCTGTATTTAATGCCCCATATTTCTGAACCATAACATAAGATAGGGTTAACAATACTGTCAGATATCTTAAATAAATCTTTACAAGGGATATCACCAAGTGTTCTTTGACATCTGTTGATAGCCATTATGGCTTTATGACTCTGTGATGCTAGACATGTTTGAGCTTGTGTCCAGATAATTTTGGGTGTAAATGTTATTCCTAAATATCGGTAGAATGGCACAACATCTATTTTTTCACCTTGATATGTCCAATGTTCATAACTTCTGAGGGGGCCAGCATTTCTAAATACCATTATTTTGGTCTTTTTTTAAGTTTACTTTCATACCTGTTTCAGTGCAAAATAAGTGGAGGGCATCTAGTTTTTTTTTAAGTTGAATAGCTGAATAGGCTACTGATGCCACATCATCTGCAAACATTATGGCAAATACATTTTTAAAATCTTGTGAGATAAAAACTCCTTCTCCTCCCAAATCTTCCAGTTTCTTCAAGAGCTTATTAATGAATATTATAAATAGCTGTGGACTCAATATACATCCCTGCCGAGTCCCAATATTACACTGGAAGTAGTCAGTTAATCCGCTTGAACCCCTTACACATGCACACAATCCTGAAAACATAGATGAGAGAATATTATAAAATTTTCCTTTTATCCCAACATCATTTAGGCTTTGTAGTAGAATATCATGTCTTATAGTGTCAAATACCTTTGAAAAGTCAACAAAGAGGCAGTAAAATCTCCCCTTTTTTGTTCCTGTATATTTCTGTATCATTGCCTGTAAGCTGAAAATATTGTCAATGGTCGAGTAGTTTGATCTGAAACCTGCTTGTAATTCATCAATAACTTTATTCTCTTCGCAGAAAACTTTAAGTCTACAGTTAAGGATAGAAGTAAATATCTTGCACATGGCATCAATTAATGAAATCCCCCTGTAGGTATTAACATCATTGCTATCTCCAGATTTGAAAAGAGGACAAATAATACTTCTATTCCATGCAGTTGGAAAAACGCCACTGTCAAATATTTGATTAAACAGTGCACTCATTGTTGGTAAAATAATACTTGTTGTATTCTTAAAATATTCAGTGGCAACTCCATCAGGTCCAGGTAACTTATTATTTCCTAATTTCCTAATTTACAGCGAGATGTCTGAGAGATGAACTGCGAAATGCAAGTGATGTTTAGGTATCAGACAAGACCATGAGAAATAGTCGATCTCGACAACAAGGGGTTCGACCACCTCTTCTTCAATGGCATAGGGCAGCACGTCGTGACTGGTGCACACATCATAGAGACTGGAGACGGCGACAATGGGGGCAGGTTCTCTTCACTGATGAGTCCCGACTGGTATTACATTTCAATTATGGCAGACTTCGCGTCTATAGGCGGCAAGGAGAAAGATTTCCTGATGTTAATGTCAGACAACGCCATCGCTTTGGAGGTGGTACGGTAATGGTGTGGGCTGGAATGTGGTACATCACAGGAGTCCTTTTTTCGTCCACCGAGGACATTTGCAGGTACAGAGACGAAATTTTACAGCATTTTGTCATCCGAAGTCTTCGTCAAATTGGAGCAGATTCTGTTCTTCAATATGACAATGCTACGCCGAATAGAGCACGAGCTGTTAATGATTTTTAAATGGATTGGCCGGCATACTCTCCTGACATGGCACCAATTGAGCATGCATGAGATGAGTTGGGCAGACGTGTGAGAGACAATCATTGGCAACCTGATGACCTCAAGAATTGGTGCAATTCATTCAGGCAGAGTGGCAGGCCATTCCCCAGATGTTTTTTTCGACGTCCAATTGACAGCATGCCTCGTCGTTGTGTCGACTGCTTACGAGCACGTGGTGGTTTCACTCGTTGTTAACAAAGTTAACGAATTTGAGACAGTTTCGTTGGACCTCATTTTGCTCAAAACGGCGAATTTTCATCAGATCCTCAGAATAGATGTGTATAAAACTTTGCATACCAGACTCAACATTGAGACATATTGAACTCATTATGGTCAAAAGTGTGCTTAAATGTCAATGTCAAACACAAATAATTGGTTGACCCTTAACTTATTTTGAGTAGTATAAAATCATGTTAAGCAACATCATTAAATTATTAATTAATTCTATCTCCACTTTTAAAGTGATCATTTAACAATCTTTACATGTAAGAATGATCTATTAATTATGATTATTTATGGCTGATGACAACCATTATCAGATCAAAAGAACTGAGATTATATTATAGTCTTACAGAGCCACTCCGTGATTTTCATAATATATTATTTACCTTTGATACCAACCTAAATATCATTTGTGGTGATATAAAATCAGAACATCTTAACTTTCAATGTCCAAAAGACATATATATGACAAATACTGGTTTTCCATGAAAATCTAAAATCAGCCTTATAAATGAACAGAGGTGTAGATATCACGTTCAATATACATGAATACTAGTTATATAACCTAACCAACTATTAATTCCTAACTGCCCTCCAATTAATATCCACAAGTGTGACAATGGCTTCTGACATTTTTTCATTTAATATTCATACATAAATGATAAAATAGTGGTATCTATATTAAACACTGGCAAAATAAAATTAAGAAAATAATATTTATCTTCTCCTCAAAATAGATTAAATAAAAAGAAATAAAATAAAAAATGTGGCACAGCTTCCGCGCTTCCGGCTACCTGCCGTGACTAGGGGCAATAACTGCCAGAGTAAGAAATATCATAAAAATAATTTCATACAAGTTATGTTACTTCCATAATCAACAGACATTAATGTGAGTAACAGTTTAGAATTTGCAAATGAACTAAACAACTTCTATTCTCGGTTTGATGTGAACGACTTTACGGAAGAGAGAACTAATCTTTTGGAAAACCTCCCTCTTTGTCAGATTCCAGATATCACCACTGATGACGTCAGAGAAACTTTCCGAAAAGTTAACCGTCGTAAGAGTTCAGGCCCAGACAATTTATCTTGTGCTGTTCTTAAGGAGTGTTGTGACCAGTTATGTGACGTCTTTAAGCGACTATTTCAAAAAACTCTACAACTCCATCAAATACCTACTATCTGGAAAACATCAAACATCATACCACTCCCGAAGATGCATAATCCCAAAGTGTTAAATGACTATCGCCCAGTAGCTCTTACATCAGTAGCCATGAAGTGCCTGGAATGTGTTGTGAAAAAGCTACTCATGCAAGAGGTTGAGGACCATCTAGAACCCCTCCAATTTGCTTACCGACAGAGAAGAGGCACTGATGACGCTACACTTACCCTTCTTAATATAATTTATAAGCATTTAGAAGAAAATGGATCCTATGTAAGAATTCTATTTGCGGACTTTTCATCAGCATTTAATACCATTCAACCACATTTACTAGTATCAAAACTTTCAAACATGTGTGTAAATAGCAGTCTCATCAGATGGATAGACTCTTTTATGATTGATAGACCCCAGTGTGTTACCGTTAACAGCATCAGTTCCTCTTTTACCACCCTGTCCACAGGAGTTCCACAAGGTTGTGTACTTTCACCCATATTGTTCATTATTTATACCAATGATTGCATTAGTAAGGCAGCTAACTGTTTCATTATTAAATTTGCAGATGATGCAGCTATTGTTTCACTTTTAAAGTCTTCTGACCTTGCTTACCGGAATGAGATTGCACATTTTACTAATTGGTGCGAACAAAACTTTTTGATTTTAAATTGCAAGAAAACGAAAGAAATGGTTATAGATTTTCGAAAATCAACTACATTAATTTCTCCTGGACATATTTTGATTAACAATGAAGAAATTGAAATTGTGAACAAATACAAATACTTAGGCACTATCATTGACTGTAAGCTTAACTGGAATGACAATATTGATTACGTATTCAAAAAAGGCCAGCAAAGATTGTATTTCGTACGTCGTTTAAGCTCTTTTGGAATAGATTGTTCTCTTTTGGAATTGTTTTACAAAACTTTTATACAAAGTATTTTAACTTTTAACCTCCTTTGTTGGTTTGGTAACCTGTCTGTTCAAAACAAATCTAAACTGAACAAAATTATTAACACAGCACGCAAAATCATTGGCATAAACTCATTATCACCTATCGGCCAACTTTACGAGCAGCAAATTGTCAAAAATGTAAAAATGATCATAGATGACAGCTCTCATGTTCTCCATAACGATTTTGAATTTCTCCCGCCAGGACGTCGTCTGCGTACGCCGATAGCTAGAACAAACAGGTTCCGTCATTCTTTTGTCCCAGCCGGTGTCAAATTTTTTAACAACAGTTAATTATTGTTTATCTTCTTACCTTAAAAATGGAAACCTTTCCACACTTCCAACACCTAGTATTTTATCACTACATTGAGCCTAAATTACTTTATTGTCTCTTCTTACATGTATTCATTTATCTATTTATTTATCTATTTATTTTAGATTCCTAGCACTCGTTACATTGTGTTGTATTGTGATCAAATGTCTTGTTTGCTTGTTTGTATTTACGATGTAACCAAAATTTCCTTCGGGATAATAAAGTCTTATCTTATCTTATCTTATCTAATCATGACTTTTCTGAGTTCTATCAATTTGCATTTACATACATCTTGAAATATTATATCATCATTTAGAAAATGTCACTATGTTCTACCTTTTATAGTATTAATACATACCAACTGCAATTTTATCTATCTTTGTGTCATTGTAATTATTCATAGAATAAAAGTGATTGAAAACTGAACAATACCTGTGAAATTAAAATATATAAGTGCAAATCAAAAGGAGGACTTACATTATAATGTTTTAAATTTTAGTTCAGTTTGATACCAACTAAAATACATACGGTGTAACAGTAGGTGCTACTTAAAATGAAAAGCAACAGTGGGTGAATTAGGAATGAACTTAATGAATTAATACTTTCATGGCTGTCTAAAATTGAATAGCATCTATAAAAAGCAACCGAGGAAAAACATTTTTTATTAAGTTAGAATACATGTTCAGATTATAGAGATCTCTAGTTGCTTGTTTCATTCAAATTCAAGTGATCGAAAACTGGACACAAACGAACATTGCATGAATTTAAACATAGATAATGTAACCTCAGATATCTAAAATAAAGAAGGGGGAATATCACTGACCTCACTAATGTCAGGAAGCGCGCTAAGGGGTCGGAGTCGCCCTTTCTCTTTCCGGATAATGCCCTGTCTTCTCTTCAGGTCTGTAAACCTTTGATAGCATCGTCAATGTCTGGCACAACAACTTCACTGTTATCAAGTATCTTGACTGAAACACGCTTCTCCAAGCCATCTATGGATGCCCAGTCTCTAGCACTGTCATACAGCTTTCTCCAAGAAACTTGAGTACACGTTATTATAGGATCCTTGTCAATTTCCAGCAAGTGACAGACACACTCCTGCAAGGGCGCGGCCATGTTTCTGCTACGGACAAACTGCCTAAGCTGCTTTCTGATAATGACCACATGATTTTAGGCGAACATTGTCAAAAATACTTAAATACATCTAGAATGTAATTACTATGCTGAAATATCTTATTCACCCTCTAGCCTGAAGCACTTTGTCACAATATGCCAGTACGGCCCATGGCCTATCCTAGCTGTTTTAGATTAGTCTCCAAAATTACGTTTGACTATTTGACGTGCGCCACTGTCCAGTTTTCGATCATAATTGCGACTTTCTAGCTTCATATTGTCACTTTAAAAAACCCAAAAAGCTTTAAAATGTGCCTTTTTGGTAACAGTCGATACTTCGCGATCAAATGACACCATTGATTAAGTTTGGCAATTGGAATATATGACTACAACATCTAACGGAGTTGCTCTTTAAAGAGTAACATGTGAGTATCTCTTGAGCTCTCCTCTATAAGCATAAGTTGTTACTGTGTGTAAGCACTCTCTTGTTATTGCCGACTCTAATAACAAACAGAACTTCTACTACTTCGAGATGGTGTATATGGTGGAGAAGTATGAAGAAGCAGCAAGAAATAATTCAGGACATCTTTCATATCCAAATGAAGGTCCTCATTTTGTGACTTCACAGAAGATGGAACGCTATGTTACCTTGTCAAATTATCAATGATTTTGTTCTGTGCTGTCTTCAGTTTAAGTTTTACTTGAATCTTCCATTGTGTATAGGTTCTGTTTGTTTATTAGTTCATAGAAATGGTAATTGTTTTCAAACTGTCATTGATGAATACATCCTTGCATAACTTTCATGATTCATCAGCCAGATGTTATACGGTCACCTGATGACAGACAATAAACATAATCCTTCTCCTGTTCAAGTTGGACCGTGGACCTTGGACAAGTCAAAGTGGTAAATATGCTGGTTTCATATCAATCAGCAAAAAATTATTCAATCCAATGACGTTCAAGAGCAGTGTTTCATGGCAATGAATTGCTCTTTTGTAGTGCTTTCCTAAGAAAATGGAACCAGTTTCAATCAATCCTGCTTCTTACATAATATTAGGGAATGCAGATCAAGAAAGGGATTGTACATTTTGACAACACACACAGTACCTAACAACATAATGCAAACATTCCTGTACATTTATGTAATCAATACTTGGACGGTTAATCATAGGATCATTGTCAAGCAAATGGTAAACAATGTTAAGTTTTGACCGTGAGTGGAATGAAACAGGCCCATCCAGGCATAACATTTTCACCAAAATTGTTGTCCATTATATGAATAGACCAAATAAGTTTTCATCCTTAATGTGTTTCACAAAGCCTTTACATCGCAGACAAATATTGTTGGAAGACAGGATCCTTCGGACTTCTTCTTTGTGATACATTAGCATGTGCAAAGATCGATCTTTGCTTCAAGTGATAGTCAAGGACTCATGAACTTATTGCATCATTATTCCGTGTGCATTGTGAACTGAGCCAATTCAAGTCAACGTGTTGAGAAGTTGGTCAAAATTGTCATATTCTGAATGAAATATTGAGGGAATAGTCGGATTTCTTAAAATCTATGTAGATAGTATATTTGATGTTTGTTCAATTGCCTTTGCTATAGCTGTTTCCAAAAAATGAAGTCTGTTCATCAGTGTTGTCAACTGTTTGCTTTGGAAAAGGTGCAGCAATGTCATGCAAATGTGAGAGTGCGTTGGTATGCTTTGCGTTGATGATTCAGCATTCTCACCAGTGATGGTAAATGAGTGGTTTTCAATAAGTTTTGCAAGCTGTGCATTCGTATTAACATAAACAGTGTCAGCTTAAAGCAGGTGCTACTTTAGTCAAAAGATAATATTGACACATGTCAAAACAAATTGTATACACGACAGGCATTTAGATATAATATCTGCACTGACCTAGGGGACTTTCCCCATTGAATTTTAACCTCTCCTGAAGCCTATATTCCTGCCTTGAGAACCATTTTTATTCCCTTTCTCCTTTTGTTGTTCATCTGTTTTTCCACTTCCTGTGCTTTTTCAGTGCACGTTTCCGAAATTCTTGTAATGTTGCTTAAAATATCTTTAACCAATTCTTCAATTTCCTCATCACTGCCTCCAATGATTAACTAGAAAGATAATAAAAAAAACATCATAATTAATTTATTACTTATTGTCTTAAAATATCAGATAGATAATATAACTCTAAGACTGATACTAAAACTATTTAACAAATATGTATGAAAACCTGGTACCTTAACAGATTTATTGACATGTTGGGGAAGGGCCAGGAGACGGATTTGGTCATTGTTTTCCCTTGCAGTGTTGAATGCTGACCATACCTCATTTACAACTTGTATCATACTGCCGGGAAGAGATCCTTGGTGTCTGACATGTCTGAATTCTTTTCTCTCCATGTTGTTGGAGACTAAGGACACGTCCTTCTCCAAAGTTACCAGTACAAGCTGTCCTAGGAGACAAACTGATAGAGGTGCCGAGTTTAGCATTTCCTGCCATATCATGTGTGGTCCAAGTAAAAACATCATGTCATCCTGGAGACAGGAAAGTGGAGAAACATGCATTGAAAGCTTTCCATTTGCAAGAAACACGTTATACAAAATATACTCTTGTGAGAGGGTCTTAACATTCAATTTACATTCATCTATTTAACAAAATTAAATTGAAATTTCATCTCTATCGTAATGTGACTGTCATCACTTTTCAGAAAACTAGTTTAATACATAGTAACTTGCCAACAAATAATTTTCTTTCTTTGATAGAAATGTACATAATATAGAGATGGTGAGGTGATTTCAATATTTTACTTAAACCTTCCGAACACAGAGTATATTTCGATTTGCCCTGTGTTTAGTTCAAATATCTTTCCTATACTTGCATCTTCATCTCTAAACTGTCACAATTAGGATATTTTCTTGTTCTCAATGATAACACGTACATAAACGGCCAGATAGATATATAGTAATAAGTCGCACCCGTACATTCATTTAACATGAATATCAGTTACATGATTTACAATCAATGTTTGCCTTTGTGTATGCTTGCAATATTTAAGATTCCAAACTTAAGTTTGATTCGATGGCGCGCGTCATTGTCCGGTTTTCGATCATAAATTACAACTTAAACCTGTTAGTTATATCTATGATGATCTGATAAGCATTAAGATATGTTGACTTTCATAGACATGCAACCACTACTTCTGGATCAAATAACACCATTTACAAAGTTTGAAATACATACTCTGTGCCCCTTAAAATAGCATTTATGTATTTAGTATCATTATTCGATATATGTATTCATTTATACATTTTTACATAACATTTTTATTTTTTTCACGATTAAGAGTGAGATACTCTGTTATATCAGTGAAATAAACCCTATATCTGGCTTCATTGACCATGACATTTCACAGCTTTAGATAATTAAGGGTTATCGATCATCACTGCATCACTTATTTATTTTGCTCATTTTATTCCGAAAATAACGCATTTAAAAATGTGTCGAAAAAACGTAATAAGAGCGAATTGATAGATATAATTTCAATGGGATCGACAGCGGTTATATGTCACTTCTCAATCAACACATTTTTGGAAAATCACCATATTTTCGGCTAAAGAAGCTTATGATATACAGTATATTCATGTTTTCAATGTGATACCACTTATCCCTCATCTCGTGACGGGTTAAAGCTTATATTTTCACTCTTTCGCCACCCGTGAAAATATTGCCCAGTCTACAATATCGAGAAAACCTGTGCAATGTCTTCCTGCAAATTTGTTTGATTCTGGTCTGATTGTCACCATCTGTTAAATTGTAAATATACCTTTTTTATTACAATGTTATGCTGTTACATTTAGTCGTATTTTAATAATTATTGTTTGATGTAATGTGGAGGGCACCACGTTGTTATTTCATGTGACGTTGAATTAAAAAATGTTTACCTCATCTCGTGAGGCAGAAAAATTAAAACCTACTTTTCTACCTAACGACTATTTTTCTATTTTTAAATGTTCACATTTTAAAATAAATATATGTTTTATAATTCAAATTGATCATTTCTATAGAGCAGTTTAATGGTGTCTATCCTTTACAATAAGCGACAGTTTATCGTTTGTATATTTTACTCAAGCTTCTACATTGTATAAGCAGATGTTAAAATATGTTATTGTTCAACACCATTTCATATAAATAATTTGACACTGAGGTATCTTATTTTGTATTTAAGTAATGGAGGTTATTTCATGGCACGGATATTATGACATGGTAACCATTTTGCTACTGTTTAAGCGCGTCTAAGCTTCCTTTCTGAGCCCCTAAATAAGTCGTTTCCTCCTGCATGCTGTTAATTGGAGAGCCCGCGTATGGAACATAGAACATAGAAAATTTTGCCATTTGGGGGATCCGTAATATTTTCGGGAGGTTTCTCTCACGACTGCATTCAGTCGAACCAATTAAGTTACAGCAACTACATGGTGACAAGTCATTGCTAAAACACAGGCCCCAGGTCAGTATAAATATCCCCCTTCTCCAAAAAAAGGTTTTATAAGATTTCACTTGTTTTAGAAGGGCGAGATTTGTAATGACCCGGGGGCCTTTTGGCTAAAGTACTTTCATAAATATGTCAATGAGGACCCAGAATACATCATAGGGAGGAAGTTTATTAAAAAGCCATTGCAAACATAAAACTTCTAATAGCAAACACAACAAACAAGAGGTTATAAGAAAAATTAACTGATAAGGATACCTAAAACAAAAAATAATTTTGACATTGCTAAATATATTAAATATGTTTAATACCATTTGATTCAGTTTAATGTTGAATTTTAAAAAAAATTGTAATTCACTTTAAACCTTAACTCAATTCAAAATCAATAAGATAATTAGAATATAATTTAACTTTATCAATTACTCATTTCTTGATAGAGATAATTGCCTTTTAAACCAATCTGATTGCATCTGAAAATATATAATTAAATTCCAATTTTCATTATCCTCATCATTGAACCTGAAAGCCATATCTGTTACAAATAAGTAATTTTTTTTTTAAATTGCGTTTAAATTACATATCTACATGATGTATGAGAAATTATAAGTATGGTGTACTCACGAGCATTACATACAACTATGATTTTGGTATGAAATTTTTTATTTTTTAATGGAATGCATTAAATAGAAGTAATTTATCTGTGTATCTATCATTGATTTAAATGACATCCTTTGTTAGAAAAAAATATTCAATCACAAAACAAGAAAGCAGTGATACTCTGTTGATTTTCAACCAGGCTGTCGGGTAAGTTTTTTATGAGCAAATGCAAAAAATAATTACTAACAAGGTTGGAAATGATATATATACCGTATTTCCTCGAATAGACGCCGGGCCTTGAATAGATGCGGGGTCTTGAATAGAGGCCGGGGGTATGGCTGTTTTAAGTAAATAGACGCCGGGTCTCGAATGCACGCCGGGTCATAAGTTGATTCATTAATGCTCCCGTAGTTGAAAGCAAATAATGTATGCTCCCTCTGGAAGAAAGTTCCTACAATAAAATGAATAGGCGCCGGCCTCGATTAGATGCCGGGTCTCGAATACACGCCGGGGGTAAAAGGGGCCCGGCGTCTATTCGAGGAAATACGGTACCTGCATTTGAACCGGCTCGTTAACGCGTTATCATTATTACTGATGCATGGCGTATTGAATAACAAAAGTTAAGGTCAGCAAGGTTTGGTCAAATTTACTTGCGTTCGCAGGTTTAAGTCTGATTAAAACCGCCCGCGTTTCGAGTAATAAAAGTTTTTAAGAATTGACTCGTGCGGGATTCGAACTCAAACTATGAGGGGCTGTGTTCTCATCAACGGTCTGATGGCAGCCTAAATGCTCAAATGCTAGTCCTTAGTGGACCAATCACATCATCGCGTCCAACAGATGGAAAACGGCGATCAATTTGATTAAAAGTGAACGGGGTTGACTTGCCTCTATATAATGACAGCAAAGGATTCTTTGCGATTGGCTTGTTTGGTTTACGTCAGAACATGCTAGCAATGAGGCTGCTTCCAGACCGTTGTTGAAAGGAAAGCACCTGAGAAAATAGGAACAAATAAGAATATGGAGGTCAAATATCTACATGTATATAAGTTACAGAAGAAGTCTTGAAATACTGT
The DNA here is from genome assembly GCA_921293015.1 of Phorcus lineatus. Classification (NCBI taxonomy): domain Eukaryota; kingdom Metazoa; phylum Mollusca; class Gastropoda; order Trochida; family Trochidae; genus Phorcus; species Phorcus lineatus. Next base: position 34,145,445 of record OV121097.1, on the reverse strand, counting down.
CGCAATAGTTCTAGTTTAACAACATTATGGCCCCGTCCTACATGACAACTGTAAACAGGTTACTGAGGCCGGTTGTATTATGTTATTTTCATCACTAAAAATAATAGCATTAGTCATATAAGCAATTAATGTTTAGCTGATTTTTCTCATAAATTGCAAAAACACTAATTTAAAACTTGATGTCTTCTTTTGTCAGTTAGATCCAGTCTTCGATGTTCTGCTCCTCTTCCTGGGCATCCTCAAAGGCTCTTTCAATCTCAGCATCCATCCGTGGGGCCGCAGGTTTTGGAGGAGGACCTACAGCTCGCATTTCCGTTTCAATGGTTTGAATCCTCTTCTGTACCTTGGTTTCAAACTCGTTCTGCTTCCCACGAACTATATCAGCTATGGATGAAGTTGCTTCTTGAGCCTTACTTCTGAGGTCAAGTTGTTTCTGGACAATAAGATGTTTCTCAGTTTCCGGATCCAGAGCAAGAAGCTGACCAAGACTGGCCACCTGATCCATGATATGTTTCTCGGAGACTTCTACGTACATGGCTGACAGGTTGTTGACCATGAACGCAATCTTGTTAGCTTCTGAGGCATGTGTGATTATGATATCTCTAAGCATATCTGGAAAGCTGTATTTGAGACGAAATTTTTTGCCCTTTTCTGCGCTGTGAACAAATTGCTTAGCGTTCTCATCCATACAACATTTGATCAAGCTGGTCATTGTTAGGAAGAATCGAACCAATTTTCCCCATTGGGTTTTCACCTCTCCTAAAGCCTTTATTCCTGCCTTGAGAACCATTTTTATCCCCTCTTCTGCCTTTTGTTGTGTGAACTTTTTTTCATATTCGCCTTCGACAATTGTACAGGCTTCCTGTATGTCACCTATAAGCTCCATGACATTGGTCATCGGTGTTTCCACTTCCTGTGCTTTTTCAGTGCACGTTTCCGAAATTCTTGTAATGTTGATTAAAATATCTTTAACCAATTCTTCAATTTCCTCATCACTGCCTCCAATGATTAACTAGAAAGATAATTAAAAAAAACATCATAATTAATTTATTACTTATTGTCTTAAAATATCAGATAGATAATATAACTCTAAAACTGATACTAAAACTATTTAACAAATATGTATGAAAACCTGGTACCTTAACAGATTTCTTGACATGTTGGGGAACTTGAAGGGCCAAGAGACGGATTTGGTCATTGTTTTCCCTTGCAGTGTTGAATGCTGACCATACCTCATTTACAACTTGTATCATACTGCTGGGAAGAGATCCCGGGTGCCTGACATGTCTGAAATCATTTCTCTCCATGTTGTTGGAGACTAAGGACACGTCCTTCTCCAAAGTTTCCAGTACAAGCTGTCCCAGGAGACAAACTGATAGAGGTGCCGGGTTCAGCATTTCCTGCCAGTTCATGTGTGGTCCAAGTAAAAACATCATGTCATCCTGGAGACAGAAAGTGGAGAAACGTGCATTGAACGCTTTCCATTTGCAAGAAACACATTATATAAAACATACTCTTGTGAGAGGGTCTTAACATCCAATTTACATTCATCTATTTAACAAAATTAAATTGAAATTTCATCTCTATCGTAATGTGACTGTCATCACTTTTCAGAAAACTAGTTTAATACATAGTAACTTGCCAACAAATAATTTTCTTTCTTTGATAGAAATGTACATAATATAGAGATGGTGAGGTGATTTCAATATTTTACTTAAACCTTCCGAACACAGAGTATTTTTCAATATGCCCTGTGTTTAGTTCAAATATCTTTCCTATACTTGCATCTTTATCTCTAAACTGTCACAATTAGGATATTTTCTTGTTCTCAGTGATAACACGTACATAAACGGCCAGATAGATATATAGTGATAAGTCAATTTTATTTAACAAAATTAAATTGAAATTTCATATCTATGGAAATGTGACTGTCAACACTTTTCAGAAAACCAGTTTATTATATAGTAACTTAACAACAAGCGATTATCTTTTGTTGATAGAAATGTTCATAATATATAGAGATGGTGAAGTGAGGTGATTTGGATTTCAAAGCCGCTTTCACTTATATCGCAGCTGCTAGTATTAGCGCAGGCAGAAAGCCCGCAATACCATTGTAGCTATGCATTGCGGTGAAACCTGCGAGCATCGGCTGGACCTAGCGAACCATGGAAGGTACTGCGTGTAGAACAGTTCTCTACTGCAGCCAAAGTTGCCAAACCACAGACCTCTTGATCTGAAGCCGAAGGCGGTAACCACTGCGCTATCCGCCAATATGAAGATGAGACAAAAGCTTAATTTACCTTGAAAACCTCCTTCTCAACGTCCGCCTGTGGATATAATAAAATCATGTTATCATAACAAACAAATCACTGAAGCTAAATAGCATTGAAAGCGGTTTGAAAAAGCCTCACTAAATCACAATCCTATTAGCCCTGATGAACTTCCTCACTGACCCTCGTTAGTCCGACGACCAACACTCCATTTTTTATATAATTCCATATACTATCTCTTTGTTCAATCATTGCACGTGGTAAGCATGAAGTAAGTGTTTCAGAATTAGAATTATAACGTCTTTATTGGTCTCACAGGCACGATATTGGGCATGGAATGTTTATGTTGTTTTTCAATGAGTGAATTGTTGTTCAGCGCCGCTTTGGAATCTGTTTAAAGGAGATCAGTGACATGTGGAATGAAATAAATAGAATTACTCAAACATGAGTCACGTGGATTATTATCATTATAACAAACAACCTTTTTCGGATGCATGTACTTACTGTGGAAGTTATTTTCCCCTCACTGTGCACCTTTGAGATCCAATTTATCAACTCTCCAGGTGAGAAATGCCACGTTGGCTGTTGAACATCTTGAGTTAGATCCACAGCAGCTAACGCCTCCAGAGATTTGACCAGGACAGGTCCTGCAAGTAGAACTTCACAGTCATCAGACTTGCTCTCCATTTGCTTGAAGTATTCAATGGCAGACTCTACCTGAGCAAGACTGTCTTCTGTAGCCTCGCGCTGCTTCTTCCAACCATTTACAGTACTTTCAGATTTTTGCTGTAGGTCAGTGATAAGCTTGTTTTCTCTGATTTTCAGCTTTCCATTCAAATCGTTAAATATTTGCTGAATTGAAAGAGTTGTTTCTTTCAGGTTTAATTCATGTTTTGAGGATTCCTTCTCAAGTGAAGTTTTCTCTTTCCTCAACAAATCAGTTGACTTCTCAACATCTTCCATTTTGGTTTTCAGGGCTGACAACATGGACTTGGCAGCCTCATCGATGGGGTCAAGGTCATGACCTTTGTGTTTCACAATGGTACAAGATACACAACAAAGACTGGAACACTTGTTGCAGTAGAACTCTATCTTGTGGTCTGGGTGATCTTTGCAGTAATGACTCAGGAAATTCTTGATCGGTTCACTCAAAGCATCTTTCAAAGATTGGCATGTATGCCTTCTTGTAGATCGGTTTCGTTGATGAGCATCCTTACAAGGTGTGCACATGTAACTTTGACATTCTTGACAGCGGGCAACTGCATGGCCTTTGTCAGGACAATCAGTGCAAGGTATTTTCTTGTCTTCCTTAACATGAACGAAATCCACCAGCTTGTTTCTGACTGGATCAATGGGTAAAGAGTGGGCCTTTCCTTTGACCTTCTGGACCTGTCTGCAGTTGGGACACGTGACTTGTCCCCTTCCCTCATTTTTCAGAAGCTGCTCCAGGCATTGTGTACAAAAAGCATGAAGGCAGTTGACAAGGAGTCGCGGACGTCGTTCTGCTTGATCAAAGTGTTCAAGACAAACTGAACATTCCAAAAAGTTTTCCTTCAAGTCACTGACATCAAATGTGTCCGTAGCTGTCGCCATAGCTGCGCTTTTTGTTTCATCTGAATTAATTTCAACCTGTAAAAAAATTATTATATCAGTTATTATGTCTGTAATTTAATCATGATTATTTTCAAGCTTCCTTCTTTCATAAACATTGAAAGAAAACAAGTTGCTAATGCTATGTTAACACCAAACCAAACTGTTGAAGGTCTAACATAAACTACATTACATAATAACATCGCCTCAAAGTGGCCTAGTTTAAGGTAAGAGTTTGCATTACAACAATTGCATCCAGATCCTTTTTCATTTTATTTTGGACCTGTATGAGCTCTGAACATAACTCATAATCAGCAGCTTACTTTGCACCAAATTTAATCCAGGTTCCTTGTTTATATTACACGCTCTTGAGTGCATCTCAAACACAAACAAATCATAGCTAATGCTGTTATAATGAAATCAAGCATCGATAATGGCTGATATTTCTAAAACGTGAGCATCACTCAAGTGTAGCCACACCACAATAACACAACTGAAAAGAGAGTTGGTCATGCAAAGCAACTTATATGTTACTCCTACTTTCCTTCCCCTAATCATAAGGTAACATGCAAGAAAATCCCATTGATTTCAAATTAAGGGTGTAGTCCCTGTGGCCCAAATTAGGGGACAAGGGGTCAGCAAATTTAGAATTCAGTCTGTACACAAGAATTCAGATTTTCTGAGTCAATGGTTCTGGACACGATGATAAAATAGGACAAACGGACTGACTGATGTACGGCGAACAATATAGGTCAGATGTTCTAGAATATGTGATGCATAATGATTTAAGATAGTTTTTGTACTTATATTTATCATTATCCTATCAAATCAAAGATTACTCAAGCAAGTCTAGTCAAGCAAAATGTTTTTACTTTCACTTTCGTTTTCGAACAACACTAACATGACAGGTACAATTATTGCAACTATATATCTATAACCGAAAATGGTGTGTTTAATTATGTTATCAAAATATCAACATGAAGAAACGGAATGATGTTTTAAGTAGTTCAAACTCCACTCGAACTTCTTGATCATGTATTAGCCGAGACGCTCACTTGTTGTCAAGAGGGTCAGTAACTAGAACGCTGAATATCAAAACAAATTACTCGTAGTAAGTTTTCAAACAAAATTTCCACTTGCTTAAATATACCATTATCCTTATTTGCAAATAGACACTGAAATTAGAAAGGTACCCTAAATTGTTCTATTTTCTAGTAGCAAATTAAGTTACTTACGGATTGATCAACTCTTGTACATTCCTTATCAAAGATCGACGCAGCGGGACTGCGCACATCCAACTACTTCCTTCTGTCCGTACAAAACTTTGATATTGCAAGCTCGATTTGTCTTTTTGATTACTTGCGGTCATAAATAAGCACTATTACAGTCGATACCACGGCATTTTCCTGCGTCAACACGATATTTCGTCTTAGAATTCAATTTCAGATAAACTGTCTTGCAGAGGGGCGTGTATCGCTTAGAAATAGCCTTAGAAAGACATACATGCATAATAGACCCTACCTAACTACTATGCTTTTATATATAGCAGTACGCCGCTAATGGTTAAAATATTGCGCAACGAACGCTCGACATGTATAATGACTCATTCACTTTATAGTAGTAAGGTAGGTTCTATAGGCATAAGTGTGACTCCTTGGTATACCAGTTACTACGAAAATTAAAATCCCTGTTATTTATATGTGTATAATGTGAAATACGATCAACAAAATTCTGTATGGAAAATTGTTGCCTAATGTTAAAAAGCCTACCATTATTTTTCATATATTTATTCGAATTTTTAAATACTGAAACACCGGTCACAATTAATTGGTTAAAACTTTAAAACGTTAAAACTCAATTTATTGTAGTTACCCACTCTCGACTGTCCTTTGATTCAAAAGATTGGCAAATATAGTTTATATACTGTTACACGTCTTTCTCCAATGATTTACCACTTGTAATCTAACAAACAAACAGATATCGCTAGGAGACACTCTCACGTGGTTCACATGTTATCTAATCAAGGAAGTTAGATAACAAAACTCTCCTTGTTTGGAAGGCATGTTTTTGTCTCTAAAGAACTTCAATGAACCCATTTGATTGATTTTTTATCAACTATAACTTGTACAGTTAAATCAAGGTAATGCAATGTCAGATATAAATATGGATATAATTCTAATACACTCAACAAAATGAAAGGGAATTCATTCAGGAAAAGTATAGGTAACATATGTTGTTTAAACAGTCATTGCAAATTCAGTAGGGGCCTTGAAATAGAATTGCAATGATCTGTACCTCTTGTTGCAAAAAAGAAACATCACTCTGTTGAAAGTATTCGTCCCCGAAAATTGATAATTTCAAGTTATGGGCAAAGGACGGTGAATAATTTGAAATAAAATTCACAAGCGCTTTGCTACAATATACTGAACTTACAGGATACGCTCCCTTGTATTCTGCTGGAAAGGGCACTCTTACAAAGTGAAAAATAGAGCATTTAGCGCTGTACCTCATCAGTCTGTATGATAAAAGGAGGATACTAAACTGTTCAATCTAATACCATGTAAATCGAGTTTGATACTTAATTATTAATGATTTTAATAATGTTTATTGTAACTATATTAGCAATTACAGCAAGAACGAAATGGGCATTTTTATACTAACACAACACTAGACAATTGCCCTAGACAATTGCCCTAGACACTTGGCAATTGTCTTTACGAAAGATACAGGCAAGTCGCATACAGACTACAGAAAATAGATAGAAAATGCATTACAAAAGATGTGCATTCAAATGGATATATTTGAACAATTCCTATGTCGAATACTCACGATGGCTTGGCTAATTAGATCATTGGCACTCACTCAGGTTGGTACACAAGGAGTCTCACATAACGTTTGATACAAAATAAATGAACACCAGTCGATGCAAATTCCGTCTTGCAAAAGATGCAAACTCATCGCTGCCACAAGACTGCCAGTGTGATGATGTCAAAGCTTATTGCCACATCATGTTTGATTATCATAACATTGCGGTTTATTACATGATGATGTAAATTTTCGGTGATATCATGAAGATGACTTTGAAGGAGAATTGTTTAAATTCTACTGTCACAACATTATGTACGGCGATATAATTCTTTTTCTCTTTTTCTGCCTCCCAATCGAATTCAACGGGTGTTGTTACTATTAATTAAGACCTGCTTCCATGGTGACGGGTGATTCAAGGGTCGCTGGTTACCATTGCATTTTCCTGCAAACGTGGCCACTACTGGATGAACGTGAAGGATTCTGCTCTCCTATATCAACTATATATGTGTTAGAAAATTAGCATGAATATCTCGGAGTAAACATATCGATTATCGATGCAAGTAAACTTAGGGTATAGTAAAGATAGTTCTCGTGAAGATGTGGCGTTCTCGCCTTATCTTTTGGGATACTGTAACAACGGTACCATCAGCCGAGAAAAGGTGTTGAGGGAGTCTGTTTACAAATATAACTCTCACCCGGACATTTATTCTTGCGCAGCCTCGTGTTTAATGCATTCACTATACACATCTTTTGATTTTCAAATCGGAAGCAAAAAAAATTCTTAATTATAAAATTTCTTTGGATAGGGACAATGTTTAAAGATGATGTCGATTTCATTCAATGTGATATAGATGGCTGGTCACAGGTAAGATTCTGAATACATTGTTATTCTGATCTTCAAAAAAAAAAATTCGATCTAAAACTCAAAAGGCCGCCAACCTTCCAAACACTTATCACGATTATTATAATGTTACTAAACCTGCAGCTGAAATGTCTAACAAAATCGATATGTTCTATAAATTCTGGACATTCTGTCATTTTTATTCATAGAAATGTAATGTTTAATTGATACGTGCATGTATATATTTTTGAAATAAAAGTTAAAATCAAACAACCAAAAAAATGCTGAATACATGAAAGCTTTTTCGAGTAGATGAAAGGCACTCAACTCGATCGTCTTACTTTATATGTACGTGTATATTTATAATATACTTTCATTTTACCTTTCATATGTTGATCTGACTGAATTAAATACATGAACATTGGGTTAAAAAAACAACAGTTACCTTTTTTTTAATGCTCCAAAGTGTTTTATAACAGATAACTATTAAATTTGTTTGTCAACGCACAATATTGTCAAATATCATTGCATGTTCTATAAGTGGTTGTACATACAGTGTCTTGAACTGAACAAAGAATGATCTTTTGAAAATCCAGCCAAAGATCAATCAGCAATCAAAACATGAATTTTGACTGGTGGGAAACAATGTTTGAATTAGCCTGTGATAAAAACCCTTGCAATTTAAAGCCATTCCGAATGGGGAAGATGCTAATATAGGTCATAACTATTAAACAAGTAAATGTGAATAATAATTTCGGCTTCTCTACTTACATGTACATGACTGTTCATCAATTTGGCATAACTTGAGGATGAGTTTGCAAGTCAGTTAAAGAGCCACTCCGTGATTTTCATAACATATTATTTACCTTTGATGCGAACCTAAATGTCACCTGTGGAAATATAAAATCAAAACATCTTCACTTTTCATGTCCAAAAAGCATATAAAAGAAAGAGTCCATCCGACGTTTACTCTTTCTTATATATAACTTTACTTCACGTGAGAAACCTATTCTCCTTTTTTTAAATATATATGATATATATATATGTCATGTAACCATGTCAGAGTACTCTCAAAGCGTACAAGTTGTTTTTTCTTACCCTAGCGGACACAGATAAGCCGTTCATTGTGGTCACAGAAATTACAGGTTTTTTTTCTAAAAGTAACTTGAGATTTGATGGCTGACAGAACTTCTTTCTATTCATGCCTTCAGTGAGTCTGCATTACACCAGACCAGACTTCAAAATAAACATTATTTTTCATTTATTACGGAATATAACGAACCGTTAAGTGTTAATATGTGTTTTTCTTTTACTATTTCGTTCATACAATCTAAGACTGTCTCACTTACGATACGATCAATAAACACGGTAGGAAATACATAATCGTCCTTCGTCGTTCATGAATACAATGACCGAGTTAACTTGCAACTTGTCTTCACGAAGGTATTTTCCAAAAGTACCGAAAATATTCTGAGATATCACTTGGGTAAGAAAAAGAATTACCAACTCGAAGCTCGGACTTACGGTTTAACTGTCCCTCGTGAATTATTAAGATAAATTCGCTTCACAATAATCCATTCAGGACGTTATTCTTATAATTACCCTGACGGAATAGTTATTCCATGCATCTAAGCGCTTTGCGAGGCAATATACAGGTCCCTTATTTCAAATATTCAGGTTCAGCCTTTGCAGACATATAAACTGTATTCTGTTTAATGTTTTCAGTTTGTTTATGTTTGCAATGTTAATACTTTTGCACAGTTCAAGGTTAATTATTTTAGAAATGTGAGTATGATACCAACTTTGACATCCCGAAATTTAAAATGTTATTCATACCTTGGATACCCACTTTATTTTACAGGATTCGGTATCAAATCTAAAACATTGTTCATCTTACTTGATCTGTGAAAAGAATCTGTTTCACTATGCACTAGTCCGTGTATATAATGTGCAGTATATTCTGCGGACATGGTCAAAAGTCAGCATAGTAGGCTCCTGATATTGTAGGTTTAGGTGGTTTATAGTCTTTAAGTAACACGCCCATTAAATCCAAGAAAATGGTCGCCATGTTCTGGCCAGCAGAAGGATGACTTCTGAACAGGAGAGTGCTAATGCTTAATTTGCATGGTTTCTCGCTTGGTGTCAGGATCCCAGTGATGAATCTATGTTTACCTGTAACCAGACGGGTTATCGGGAGCTGCGACCTCGCTTAAGCTCAGCTGACCATTTTGCAACAGTAGAATATTGAAGGTTTTCTTTGCCATATACATGTTTGGTCATACTTTTATGTATTTCGGTCGCATTCGATCCTTCTCTCATGAGAAACTTGAAACCTAACGATGCTCAGTTTTAGAAAGTTCCATGATTACAGGAAGGTGCCTGTGTACAACAGGATATAAAGATAAGAAAATCATCTGGAAGCGTGCTAACCATTCTTCTTTCTGTTGAGTATCGGGATACGTATTGTATTGCAATCATGTCTGTCAGCCAGCTACAAAGCATTCCAAGCATGTTGAAAAATTTGAACGATAATGGAGACAAAAACTGGTTATCTTCAGTGAGAACGTTGTTATCCCAATATGGTTTCGCGTATGTATGGATCCAACAAAATGTAGGAGATTGTGTTATGTTCTTAAAGCTCTTTAAACAGCATTGTGAAGATATATATTTTCAAGAATGGTCAGCTGAAGTAGCCTGCTCTAAATATTTGTATACCTATTCGTTATTTAAAAGTGATATTGTCCATGTAAAATATTTAAATGTATTAACCTCAAAAAGTGTAACCCAATAATATACTTTTAAGAAACCTTTAAAAGGGCCAGTGGCTTGTTTTTGGAAGATTTATATTCCCAAGTTTCTCAAAATAAATTAGTTCATGTCAAATGAACAATCTTCAGAATTTCAAAACATCTCATTGCACAAACCGATCGCCCATTGTCGTATCGATAATGTAGTATAAAGCAAACGCAACTGGCGGAAATTTTTCAATGAGGTAAGGAAATGCATTATCATTGCTTACCAGATCATGGTATGTAGTTTTAAAAGTGCTCCAATTGATTAAAATACATTGTCTTGCAATTGTCTTAATATGGTTTAAATGAAAGTTTCAAAGTTGAACTCATCTGGCTCATCTAAGTATTCATTTTGGTGATAGTGTGACCCCTAATAGGACTACATGTAGGGGCCACAATCTAAAGGATTTTTATACACATGCAGGAAGATCTTATGTAGTTCTAACCATTAAAGTCATTTGTTGAGGTTATGAAAAAAAATTATAAAAAACGAGAATGAGGTAATGAAACTTGTATTAAATATTTTCCCTGAGCATTTCGTCAAGAGAGATTGAAAGAAAGACTTTATGAACGCTTCACTGACGTTTCAGTTGAGTGGCAGAAAGAGGTCGTGACTTGATAAAGGAAGTAATTTAAGGTATTTGTTTACCTTACAGACACCCTGGGCCTAAAGAAATCGAATAGACCGAAATCGTTTTCCATCTTTCAATACATTAGATAAAAAAACGATGTAAGTATCACTAGGCTTTAAGTGCAACGCTTCAATTCGGTGAAAACTGGCGCCTGTAAAAATGATGCGTCCATAAAATACCTTTTGTCTGTTCAGCCTATTCTTTCATTTACAAGCTCCAGTATCTTCACGTCCTTATGTTCTCATCCACACCAACACGCGCAACTACAAATGTAGCGATATTAAAATTCATCGTTTCCACTTGCATTTGGTTGCAGCTGATAGGCCTAATTTTTCTGATTTTGTGCATGCAGGAGTGCCTGCTATTCCTTTCTCGTCAGTGTTGTGTATTTATAACGCTGCATAAGATAGTGTAACAATTTGTACAAGTCGTGGAATGAATGAATAGTGGAAGGGTGCAAATTTCATATTTATCCCTAAAATAATCAGATCAAAAGTTACTCCCGCACCACCCTGCGCTGAAGACAAATAATGAGGGCTTCGTTCGAATTTGTTTCAATGACATCGCAAATATGTTGACGTTTTCGCTTTATTCACTTTCTTTTTACGGCATCTTGAATACCAACTTACCAAGTTGTTCAATTAAAAGATAGTCGTCGACGTAACCCTTGTTGAAAAAAAATATATATACATATGTACACATGTACATTTCGCTGTTGAATAAAACTGTCATACTGTACTGCTATGGCCGCTTTTTCATTTATTAAAATTTGCGTTTCTTTCAGATTAAATGACGTCTTGAGATTAATAAAAACAACACAACTTTACCAACTTACTAGGTCTTTTATTTTAGAGATAGTCATCGACGTTGACCTTGTAAACGTAAAAATTTAAAATGCAAAATGTTTTAGTTAAACAGCATTTTTTTAATCAGAAGAGGTGGTTTCTGACTTCAACTTTTTACTGAAGACATTGAAACAAGAAAGAAAGTCAATGTTACATGTAACCCAATGTGCACAAATACTGAACACGACGCAGAGCCGTGTGTGAGATCCATTCGTCAGAAGAGTTCTGAATATAACCGTAAATCCCTAACATGTGTAGGTCGCCTACATTACATTGAAAGAATTAAAGAAAGAGTCGATGTTGCAAAACTTTCTTTCAGATGTATATATATTTCCGCGTCCAAATTTCAGCATGGGGCTAAAGAATTATTTTTGTATCTTTCAAAAAAAAACATTTTCCTTTCGTCATTATGACATCTAAAAAGTCTTTTAAAAAGAATAAATTAAGACAATTAGGACACTTACTCTTTCTAAACAAAATTAGGAAGGTATATTTTAAAAAGATTTAACCTCAAAATATTAAAAAAATGACTTATGTCGTTATAGGAACTAGCGCACACCAATATTTCGTGAACACAACGAATATCTGTCTATCTATCGATAATTCTCACCGGAAGTATTTAATGCAACGTTGCTTTAGATCCGCATGAACTATGATGTCGGATATATTTAAATTTTGCTTACAACCAGGAAAGGTTAAAACGGCGGCCACTTTTGTTAATCTAATAACAATGCTAATACTATGTTATAAACTAACTATGTGATGAAATCGATTAATTATCTAGATTATTTCATTTAACTATATTTCATCCTCACGTAAGGTAAATTCAAAATCTGCACACATTACTAGATTAGCCGTTTTCAACTGTCCATAGCCTTTTTATATCTCTTAGCCGACAGAGGCCGTCAAGGACAGTCCTATCGGGATAATGTTTATGTGGAAACGAAATTCAAGGGGTCATTCTCGTTTATACAAGTAAAATATCAATACATGATTGTAACATGACATAGTTGGAAGTTTTTAACAATTTGGTGAATTAAATTTCACTCGGTAAAATAAAATTAAGTGAAGCCAATCGTCTGCGCTACGAGCGTGGAAATCCTTGCCAGGGCATTATAAGACGTTGTCAATTAGTCTTATCTTAAATCATTACATACATCACATTACATATAGTTTATATTTATAATATTGTACAAATAGTAAAAATATACGGCCTTTTTCATGTTATTCCCCCCGAAAACAAGGCTAGCAAAACTAACATTTTGTTGTACGATGTGACGTCATATCATTGTTCTGATGACGTCACATGAGTGGCAATAAACTTCAATAACACTCAATAGAGCTACTCTAGAGGTTATAGAGTCACTAGAATAGAGTATCATACTCTCATAGTAAACAGGTTCTTCTGATTTATCCATAATACAACTTTGCGGTTGTTTTAGATCGCTTTCGGTCCAGATGGATATAAAAAATCATATATGATTAAAATTTTAAACGAAATATTAAAGAAAATTATTTTAAATATCTTCTCTTTTTTCTTTCTCTAATAATATGAATGCTTCCTTTAGTCTTTTAATTAAAAATACCCTGCTTATAAAATCTTGTAATTGATTAACTTAAATGTTATCTATCGAATTCATTTTGAAAAGTAAGACATGGCAACACACAGTTGATGTGCTGAACCTGTACATACTCCAATTCAAAAAGCACACGACAGCTAAGTCTTCTTTGGTTTCGCACTTCAAAAGAAAACCCCAAAACGATTTAATAACTATGATTCTCCCGTTTCTCTTGTGTCGCATCAATAAACCATAGAAGCAAATTGAAACTTGTACAAACGACTCATATCGGCAAGAAAAAATGTTTTCTCGAAGAAGCAAATAGGGTATAATTATTGTATTTGAATTTTTCCAAAAGTACCTTTTTGTCATAAAACCTAAGAACACTATTGAAGTATAAAAATATCATCATGGATTATCGTTCAGTACATTCGTTGGTTTACTGATGTTGGAATTTTGTTTGTTTTATGTTGTTTCAACGTTATGAGAACAACTTAAAAAAAGACAAGTGATTACTTTTATAACATTTTTATGATTATCATTAACCTAAAATAAGTTATGAATTGTTTTAAGAACGACACGAAAAATGCAAAAATGAACACCTATCATTTACATTGAAATGACAAAAGAGATATCAATATTGCATATAGATAAATAAACGTCAGTACCTTTCAATTTCACAATAGAGGGAGATAACTCTGCCCCTTAGATCTAATTAGAGTTAACATGGTATATTGTGTTTTTCAATAGTTTTTAATTTTTTTCAGTTACCTTCAAAACTGACAACATACATTTTCGATTTTGAATAAAGTTAGTAGTTCTTACAAAACTTTTTTTTCACATTTGTAGCACACAAGTTTTGGGTGGCCATATGCTCTAAATTGTTGCAGTGCCAATAAACATAATTACCCTCACAATTGTTGTAATTTCCATTTATTGGATATCTAGCTAATCTCCCAACAGAGGTAACGAAATTTTACATTGAAACTTGTGTAAGAGCTGAAATTCAGAATATAAATTCTTTGACGAAGTTTAGGATAGAATATATCAATAACAACATTGTTAAAACAACCTGAATGATCCTCACGTCCCGACGCCGAACTCACGTCTTTTCAACGTTGAAAACACGTCGTGGCTTCAACGTTGAAACGACGTCGCAATGACTTCAGATTTCGACGTCGCCGCAATTTTCAAATCCAGTCATAATTCAACATTATTTCAACGTTGATAAACGACGTCATTTCAACGTTGATACAACGTCAGATTACCTGCTGAGTTATAACTAATGATACTAGAATAAACTATATCTGTCTGTTTGTCCGTCATCTTTCAGATGAATTTTGGGAGTTGGTATGACGATAATGAAATTAACTATGTGGATAGCAACTTCTTTATTCATGTTAAAGAGTCACTCTGTGAGTTGTTGGAGTCATATATGCTAAACTTAATAAATGGTGTCATTTGATCGCGAAGTATCCACTGTTACCGAAAAGACACATTTTAAAGCTTATCTGTTTTCACAGTGACAATATGAAGGTAGAACGTCGCAATTATGATCGAAAACCGGACAGTGGCGCGCGTCAAATAGTCAAACGTAATTTTGGAGACTTATCTAAAACAACCGGGAGGGCAGTTAGGAGTTGATAGTCTTTGTTATGTTATATAACTAGTATCCATGTATATTGGACGTCATAAGTACACCTCTATGCATCTATAAGTCTGTTTTTAGATTTTCATGAAAACCAGTATTTGTCACATATGTGACTTTTGGACACGAAAAGTTCAGATGATTTTATATA
This sequence comes from Phorcus lineatus, assembly GCA_921293015.1. Lineage (NCBI taxonomy): Eukaryota > Metazoa > Mollusca > Gastropoda > Trochida > Trochidae > Phorcus > Phorcus lineatus. The sequence continues at coordinate 34,130,309 of OV121097.1, read as the reverse complement.
AACACATATATATGACATTTAGGTTCTTATCAAAGGAAAATAATATGTTATGAAAATCACGGAGTGGCTCTTTAAGTAACGTTTGGACACATATTCTTGTGTTGTTGTCAACCAGAGACAACTAAATGAGATCTATAAGTAACTATGGGCAGTAAAAACAAGTTTTAAAAGAGAGTGAATGCTATTACAAAATTGATATAGGATAAGTAGCCAATGAAGCCATCTCTGCTTTCACAATTCGTTGCATACCACAAATTTATTATTGCAATTGGTAAATTTTCACACTTTTTCTTGAGATCCCCTTATTTCTCTGAGAGTAATATACATATAGGATAAACCTACTAAACACTTTTGCAATTGGTAAATTTTGTGTCCATTTTTCTTGAGATCCCCTTATTTCTCTGGGTGAACATGCTACATTACCATTGAAGGACTTGTCAATAAAATAAAGATTATATATAATAGGTATATTCAAAGTAAACATTTACTTCTAAAACTTCTGAACACTTTATATTGAAATATTTTCATAAATTATACTTCTCATTATTCGTGTTAATAATTTAAATGTTTAAGTCGTTTTTAAGTTAGCTTTTTACCGCTAATTAGATAATTGAAATAATACCTCACAAACCACTGTTAATAGCAGTTTCGGAGCCGCAATCTCTGTGGTTGACCAAAAATCACGATAAGCGTATTTAGCTGAATATAGATACTATTGTCATCGTAGAGAAACGTCAAAGTGTCAAAGCAAAACAAGTAAAGAGCCATGAGTCATATTTGTAAATATAGACATTTCGTGTACTAAGAGTATCACACTCTAGGATTATATTATTAATAAAGGTATTTCCCAACATTGTGACGTTTAGCTGTGGCAAGGAGGTCAAAGTTCACGCAGTGCCTGGCCTCGCTTTCGTATTCTAATTCGTCAAGATGGCGGCGGCCGAATAAGGGAGGAAGTAGAGAAATATTCACTGTAATTGTAGCGCTATTACACTGAGCCATGTGCATTGGAGTCTACTGTATATGCTGATTACAATTCTAAGATATGGATACAGTGTTGAATGTGGATTAATGCCTACTTGTGAGCCTCGAAGGCGAATTTTTGGAGCCTGGTACGGTCTCTCGAATAATGGGAGCTCAGCAGGCGAAAGAACCTCGAGCGAGTTCTGGGAAAGGTAAAGGAAAGACAAAAGAGCCAAGAGTCTCGTCGGGGAATATTTTTGCTGAACATAATGGTAAGATATTTCTTGTGTCTATCTTGTCATAGTTCTTGCTGCGGTGCGCAATAAAACGCAATGATTTGATATTTTGCAACGTAAACATGCTCGCACGTTGTCTCGTCTGCACATCGCATTTAGAGTAATGTGACAGCGATGTGTTCGCTCAGATATTTCTCACCAGGAGGGGGCATTTAAGTAATAATTGATGAATTTCTTTCAGATAAACAGTGCTAAACGTGATAGTGTTGCTATTTGATCTAATCTAGGTATAATTATCAAACAAGATGTCGTCGGAGATGTTCCTGTTTTTATTGAGATTGTCATGTTATGCTGGCATTGTCTGCTTCGAACTTCCGCTTAGGAGGCCAGACATTGGCTAGTCTAATTATTCCAGTAAAATCTGGAGGTAATATTCCTTGTTTGATGCTGGTGATCATATTGCCTAATATTTCACATTGCTGGCTTGAAATGATCAAGGAGCAAGATAACTAGAGATGATAAGGGATTTAAATATTTAAAAAACAATAGAAATAATAAAATACTGTTAGAGATGAATTTAGTAAACAAGAAATAGATCTATAAGTTTCAATTGAGTTATTATTAGGATATTGAAACCCGTGATATTGATGATTTTCATCTGAAGAAAATACTTATAAAAAATTAAATATAAACATGATGTAAGAAATTGATTTGTTATCACTTAGCAGTTTACTTATGCAGTAGTCTATCATTATTGTTTTCTCATTAAAACATACTTATGTCTTTGTTGACCTAGTTTGTTTCTTATGTTCTATATTCTTCTTTCCATTGAAAGAAACGAATAATAGATAAACATGAAATATTCACAAATACTTGTAAAATGGGAAAGATAGCAGCATGATTTTGCCCATCCCACATGTGGAAAATTGGCATCATTTCACAAGTTATGACTAATTCTATGGATTATGTCTTTGAAATGCAAGCTCGGACCGGAAAACACGAGAGAGCTGCAAGCAAATGTGTTTATCATAAAAAAAAGTTAGATTTTAACAGATCATCTTATTTTCTAAAGACTTGAAAAATTATTAATGTTTTGGATGTGTAACATAATAACTACACAATTTTGGATGTAAAATTCATTTAAATTGTTATGAAATTTTAAACATTTATTGAAAATGGAGCTTATTTGGAGACACTCTGATATTTCTCTTGTGATTTTAAACGTCAACTTCTGTCAAGTATTCTTTAGTCAATTCTTTATTGTATTGCATTATACATTCCCATTCAACCAAAGGATATTTCACAATTATAACAATATGAAACCTGAAGATTATATTTCAATAATGGAATCTTATTGTAAAAAGCAAATATGATCAATAAATAATTAAATCGTCTTTGATGGTTGTTTAATTTTGCTCTTAAGTTGCATAATTAGTTTCATTTATGATTGTTATCGTCCAAAAAGATTAGTTTCTGAAGAATAACTCCTTTCACAGATTTGTTAAACTTAATAAAATTTCTTGTTTTTTTGAATTTGTTTTTAAGAATAAGATGCTATTTTTGAGATTTGTATTGACCCTTGGATTTGAATTGAAATTTCAGTTGGTATTGGATTTGTCATAATTGGTTGACTTTTGATTGGTGTTTGATTAGCGAATTTCCAGCATATCACCTGATTCAGCTGTTGGTGGGCTGTTAATGGATGTTATTCATATATTGCTCTCCTTGTGAACTTCCATCCTTGGTCACCAAAGCTTAATGATCTGATCTCCGATACTGTATCACTCCTGGGAATTTTCACCAGATAACTTATTATTCAAATACCTTCCCTTACATTTTGTGCGATAACATCAACCAAATGTAAAATCTTGGAACTGATTGATCTAGTTTTATGTCTCTGTGACTGTGAACAAGACTATCCCACACAGTGCATACCCCAGACATCAGTTTAGCAAGCAAAGGCATACTAGCTACCTGATAGGTTGAACAACTTATTCCTGAGCTTTGAGTTGAATGTCTATAAAAGATTCAGGTGCTATTTGAGGAGCTTGCAGGACCGTTTGGTATTGTATTCTGTCTGTATTACAAATTATCCTGTTGATGAATCTTAATGGTTGTATTATGAATTTTTCAAAAGTTGCTAATCACAAGGAGACCTTCAGACAGTCTAGTCCCTCTGTCAGGGTATAGTGGGACACAGCTGCCAGGCCATGTCTGTTTATTGACACAACTTTTCTTCTCTCCCCTTCATTTGATACTCACATATGTAAACTGCGAGTGGGTCAGGCCTTTGAACTTTGCTGTTATGTCACAGAATGTTGCGTGGTTATTTGTGAATGTCTAGTGTTATCTAACATTAATTAGGTGTGTTCATAGGCCCTCCATTGTCATTGATAGTCTGTCAAGCATGATAATGATCTAATGGCTTTACTTATATATGGTATGTAACAAGCACATGTGGTCACGGTCAAATTCTTTTATGTCATAAATGGATCATCAATGTTATGAATTAAATGTATAGACTAGATCAGCCATTCTGTTACTTTATTATGATATGGATCTTGGAAATAAGAGTTTAATATAGCTTGTCAAAAGAGAATTATGTAATTCTATTCGATGAACATAAAAATTAAAGTTTGTGATTATGTGTTAATTTTTTTAGATAGAGGTTACATGAGGTCAGAGTAACAGGTCATCAATTTTCTATGTACATAATAATTTTACAAATATTTAGAACAAATCAACTCTAGATACATGAATTAAAGAATTGATTTTTCAAATAAGTATAGGATTTCTGACATTTGCTATCAAAATTGGATTGAGTATCAGCTTTGCTAAACTTATTCAGTTATAAATCTTTCATCTTTTTGTTGCATTAGGAATTAAAAAAATTGATATCACACATTAGACAACGATAGTGACAATGGTAATGTACCCTTATATGTGAATGGAAATGTAACCAAGAAATGTGAATAAAAAACCCCAAAAACTGTAAGGTCCTGGAGTCCATGCAGATCAAGTGACTCCCTAGATGAGGAAGCAAGTATTACCACCCAAAAAAAATATTTGCGTCCTGGAAACCCACAGCCTAAATTTTTTATGGGTCCTTTCCAAATTCAAACTCAAAAAGTATTTGTTGCAAGACTCTTTAAAGTGACCAGAACTTGCTGAATGACCGGACACTAGATAATGGGTGGAAACTGGTTGTACAGATACAGTAGAAGACACTTCCTCTTCTGGCCTATCATGTGGATGACTGTTGTGATCTCAAACTGATTAAGTTAAGGACAAATCTGTCGCTGATACAATTGCTGTAGTTGTTGATTAATGATAGGTCAAATTTACTTTGTCATAGTTACAGTGTAAGTTTAAGTGGCAATCAGTTATTGTGTTGTGCAAGGAGCCGAGGAGAAATGGCTGATCAGTCAATAAAATGATTGTCAAATTGTTATGTATGCTGGAACTGCTTTGTCATAGTTATACTGTCAATTTGAGTGATTTGCAGATTTTTATTCTATCTAATGAATATAGACTATTTGCACTATTGTTTATGGACTGTTACGATTTTCAAATATGAATGTTAAAATTTGGGATTTTTTCTGAATCATGATTTATGATATTTCTTGTCATAGAAAGGAAAGGAAAACTATCTTCCAACTTTTTTCCTAGAATTTATGATAAGTATTATGAATTTTCATTGTTTAACAATTTGTAATTATGTGTTTTCATATATAGATTTAGTAAGAATATTGTTCGAGGTTAGGGTGAGTTGGTTTGTAATCAATATATATTGTTAAATGAAGAATGTTTTTTTCATTGTGAAAGTAAATGATTATTGAATAGATAAAAGAGGATAATGACTTAATCTGGACATGCATGAAAAAAATTTCTGTAAGCAAAACAGAGAGAGTTTATTCCTCGAACCAATTTCGTTTACCTGCACTTCCTTATTCAGCTACTATTTTCATATTTTCTAATCTATAATTCATTATTCATATTCAGATTTACTCAGTGGAAAATTCCAGTTGGTAATGGTAAAGGCAGTGACATATCTTTTTTCAAAATAATTGATGACAATTGATGACATAACTGGCAGGACTTCAAGCCCTTGCTCTGTGACAAATTGGAAAAAAGGACAGAGATAAGATATTTTAATCCTGACATTTGTGATTAGATTCAATTGAAAAGGTACCTATTTCATCCTCTGTGTTTAAGTGAACTTAATGCAGATAGATATAAATAATAGATAAGTCAATTGGTAAATATGACAGAATGTACACAAGGGACCAGGAACCAAATCCTGATCTTTTCAATCATGAATATGACAAAGATCAGATCACAGCACAGGCCCTCGGATCATTAAAAAAAATTTAAAAAATTTAAAAAAAATTTTTTTGAGAACACCCCCTGAATAAAATTGTTCCTCTGTTTATAGTATATAGAAAGGCCAGACACTCCGTTCGCCCCCACCCGCTTTCTTGACCGAATGCTACAATAAATACGCACGTCATCAATATAAAATCTATGCAGACATAATGTCAAATGATTTGCCTTTCTACTCCAACTTACTTAAACCAATACATCTTTGGGGTTATTTAATGAGGACGACCGAAAGACGATTTCCACGCCCAACTTAATGTTGATGGGACAAATGGCCGTTCGTCACCTTGACCTTGCGGGGTGTGTGGCCGCAGCGACAGATCTCATTGGTTGCGAGAACGGAGAATTAGAGTTATCTGTTCCTAACTTTGCATCAAACCAATGAAATCTGTCGCTGCGGCCACACACCCCGCAAGGTCAAGGTGACGAACGGCCATTTGTCCCATCAACATTAAGTTGGGCGTGGAAATCGTCTTTCGGTCGTCCTCATTAAATAACCCCAAAGATGTATTGGTTTATGTAAGTTGGAGTAGAAAGGCAAATCATTTGACATTATGTCTGCATAGATTTTATATTGATGACGTGCGTATTTATTGTAGCATTCGGTCAAGAAAGCGGGTGGGGGCGAACGGAGTGTCTGGCCTTTCTATATACTATAAACAGAGGAACAATTTTATTCAGGGGGTGTTCTCAAAATTTTTTTTGTAATTTTTTAATTTTTTTTTAATGATCCGAGGGCCTGTGGATCACAGTAGCTATTAGTAATTTTCATTATATAATTGTATAAACGCTTTCAATGCAACAAGTAGCTATATTTTCCACTGAGTGGATGTGTATAGATAGATAAGTATATTGATAGGTATAGAGATAGATGGATGTACTCACAGGTGTGGCAAAGTGATTAAACGTTGCCTTCAGGCGCTGTAATGTCACTAAAGGTGGTCAGAAACACTTTGCTTTAGCACAGACAACAAGCTTCTTACAAACTGGATGCCTCGGAAAGTTCATATTTTTGCTGTATCAATGGGGAGGAGTAAGTAAAGGTCTTCAATATGTCATTGTTAAGAATAAGAAAGTACTTGTTCTTGAGTGGTATGAGAATGTGTTGAAGTCAAATGACCTTGTGGTATTAGTGGGACTAGAACATCCTTACTTGGTGACATTTGTTTTTACTCTCCAGATGAATCTGATATTCTACAGACCCTGAGACATGGATTTTCTTCAATTGATGTGATTTTAATAACCACTTTTAGTATTTCTGTACATTGTAAAAGATGTGATAGTTCAACTGTAACCATCAATTTTCCTGGGTTTTTTTTCCTCTTACTCCTTTCTTGTTCTCATTAGAGAGTTTGCCTTTTCATAACCAAGTTTATAGCTATTATTGTAAGAAAACTAAGGCAGTCCATATTTTTTATATTCAATATCATAGAATATAAATTTTTCACTGCTATAATGGACCAGACATTCAATAACATGATGTCTTGAATGATGTTCATGTTTTCATGATTGAGGCAGTATATAGAAGTCACAAAAGGTGAGGCTTTCATGTCACATTTAAATAGCGCAAAACATAAACATTCACACCACAATATTATTTAGGTAAACTTTTCACTTTCATTGCATGTAATCTCATAAAATTACTGGGGTATTCTTTTTTGGCCAATATCTAGAATAGGGTCACTCAAATAGTTTGTATTTTCACATGATAAATATCTATTTATGTTTATGCTTCACTTAAACTTCACCTTAGTCAATAGCATGCCCACCTGAATTAAGCAGAGTGACTAGGAGCTGTAATTTTGTGTAAAGTTATGTCTAGTTCCTCACGGGCTGGTACCAAAAGTAACATGAGGTAATGTTACCTGCTTGACTTGAATATTTAATAGTTCATTTGGCAGATCCTTTGGTTTGTTGCTGTTGTGGGGTTAATTTGATTTCTGATTATTTCAACCCCTTCTTAATCTCGGGTAGTGTTATATTATGTAGTATGGTAGTGTCATATAATGGTGAATCATTTTATAAGAACACTAAAATCTATTTTTAACGGGGTGGGTGTTAGATTGAGTTATTTCATGTTTGTATTTATGAAAGTATAGCGCCAATTAACCCCAAAATTTGGTTTATCAATCATTACTGACTTGTAAGTAAGTAATCGATTATCCAGAAAATTATTAAAAGTTTTCTCCTCATGTGCTTTTGGTTTGACCAAAATATCTTTTATACTAATGACTTACAATTCCTGTACTTATGTGGGTCAGATTGTTTTCTTTTTTCTTGTGATTCAAATTAAGAAGACATTGAAAGGAAGTCAACTGTTATTTAACCAATTCTGTTGTTAATTGTTTGCTTCACTAAACTTCACCTTAGTCAATAGCATGCCTACCTGAATTAAGCAGAGTGACTAGGAGCTGTAGTGTTGTGTAAAGTTATGTCTAGTTCCTCACGGGCTGGTACTACAAAATAATATGAGGTAATGTTACCTGCTTGAGTCATACCATACAGTGTCTGGCTTATCTCATACTTGTATTCACTAGCAAGTTACTGTTAACCTCCTGCCGACTGGAATATTTAATAGTTCATTTGGCAGATCCTTTGGTTTGTTGCAGGTGTGGAGTTAATTTGATTTCTGATTATTTCAACCCCTTCTTAATCTCAGGTAGTGTTTATATTATGAAGTACGGTAGTGTCATATATTGGTGATTCATTTTATAAGTACACTAAAATCTATTTTTAACAGGAAGGGGGGTAAAGTTGAGTTATTTCATGTTTGTATTTATGAAAGTAAGGCGCCAATTAACCCAAACAAATTTGGTTTATCAATCATTACTGACTTGTAAGTCAGTAATCGATTATCCAAAATTTGATTAAACGTTTTCTCCTTTTAGACCATATCAATCCAATCTAAATACACACACATCAGTTTCTTAAAAAAATCAGCTAAGGCTGTCTTTTTGGACAGGACACTAAGCCAAAAGGGTCGGCTAATTTCTCTCTTGAAACAAAACTATGTTAATTCTTTGCCATACGCAAGTAATGACACATGACCAGTTTTGTTGAACAATTTCTCATAGTTGGTTAAAATATTTTATCCCAATTTCAAGCAGATTATAACTAGTTATCAAGTCAATGCAAAGTATGGCCCTCTTCAAAGAATAAAGCACCCATTTATATAACTATCATCATTAGTTATAGTCCTTTTCAACCAAGTTATCAAAATGATAGTTTACCAACATGATTCCGAATAGACAAGGAAGCAAATGGTGAGAAGGGTTACAAGATTAAGAGAATGTGGAAGGAGTGTCTGCCATCTTGTGATCCTACACTTGTTGTTCTAATCTTACTGGACAAGTAAGAGAGGAGAGAGAAACTGCCACCTCTACACTAGAAATGGGAGTTAGTGGCGACCAGGATGTAATTGATACCTATGGAAGACAGATGAGAGTTGAAGTCAGTTTGCTGGCCTCTCAGGTTGCCCTGTCACTTCTGCTTCTGATTAAACAACCTTTGTAGGCAAATAAACTGTTATATCACTCCCTCTGTTGTCTGTCTTGACTTCATTATTCCCAACCTGCAGATCATGTGCTTTTGGTTTGACCAAAATATTTCGGATACTAATGACTTAAAATTCCTGTACTTTTGTGGGTCGGAATTGTTTCTTAATTTGTTCTTGTGATTCAAATTAAGAAGACATTGTGAGGAAATCAACTGTTATTAAACCAATTCTGTTGTTAATTCTTAACCCCTTGCATGTCATGGCAGGAATTCTGGTTCTGCAGATGAATAATCTTAGTGGGACAAGAATTTTTCTTATGTTATTGAGTTATGATAAATAATGTGATTAAGCCATTCAGAAAAGCCTTTCATGTTTCACTTTCACTTCTGATTGATTAAGACAAGGATTGTTAAAAAAAAGAGAAACTGTTAAATTGCACCTTCTACTTAATAAAATATTAAAGACACTGTTGCATGTTTATTGAAATTCAACTTCTTTAAATTTTGCCCAATGGATGTTTCATCAGTTTATGCATAATATATCATCTTCAGAGTGTCAAACATCTCCTAACTTAACCTGATCAAGCAAAAACTACATGCTTTCATTTTAGTGTGAATGCCTTTTTATTATTGAGTTTGGAAAATAAATTTGCATAGCTTAACATAACTTGATAAGCTCATGTAAGGTCTCCTTCTTATATTGGTTTAAAAGATTGTCTTGTAGTTGCTTTCATTTGTTTTCCTTTTTGTAAGATCACTTTATTTCTGATGATAACAGGGTACAATGCTTGTGCCCATTTTCCCTCTCATGACACATTTTCATAGCTGCAGGTCAAATACTCCTGGCTAAACGTGATTATCTCCTATGCAAATCGTGAGCTCCGATTCCTGTAATCAAGCCAGTCAGAATGGTCTCTCAGGTTGTGCTGTCTCTTCCGTGACATGATACCTATTCTGGCTCTGCAGATTATTTCATGCAAGCTAAACAAAAAAATTCTAATTCTATAAGTTCTAATCACTTTTATTCAGCCACTCTCAACGGTTTGGCAATTCATCAATTAGGTAAGATGAATATTTGTTTCAACTTTAAAGATGATGGTGAAACTGATAATATTTTCTTAGTGTTTTTAGTTTGAATTAATCTTCAAAATTTGCAACCTAAAATCTCAGCAGTATTTTGTCATGCGGAGACAAATTGAAATATTGCACGGTATGGTTGATGATAACCTTGATGAATTGGTTGGTTTCTTGGCTTAAGTGTTTTTATTGGTTGTTCAGTGCAGTATCATATGCTAAGATCTAGATAATTACATCTTTTTTATTTTGCAATATCCTGAAAACATTGAATCTGCTGATGTGTAGACATGTGTACCCAGTGAAGATCTGAAGATCTTATGGTTTCCTAAGCCCTTGAGTAAATGAGTATTCATACAATTTATAGAAATTGTATAAAAGAATTAAATTATTGCTTATTCAGCTGATCAGATGTAGTAAATATGAAAAGCCTAATCATTGCTGAATCTGATCTGTAGACAGGTATGCCTGATGAGGAAGAATGACAACTGTGAAAGGTAAAAAATCTGTTGTTAGTTGGTCTTTGGTCTCTTAATCCAGTTAGAAATAAAAATCGAATTTTGCTGAATCAGCTGATCTGATGTGCCTGACATGAAAGACTGACAGTTATGTGTAAGATGAGAGGATCTATGCCAAGTTGGTCTGAGTACTAATTAACCCCTCGGAAACGAGGGTTCATGTGTACAGGTATCAGCTGGGAGAGCGAGTGTTAGACCAGCTTTGATCTCGGATTAGCTGACCATCACATGGTCCCAAGGCAAACTCGGAGAAGCTTCTGTAGTAACACAAAATTATACCAGGATTTGATCTTGTCTTAGACTTTGTGCAAGTCACAGTTCGATCAAACTGTAAATTTAAACAGATCAAACAGATCAACAATGTTGTCTGTCTTAAACTTTTATCTAATGTTCATATATTAACTGATATAGTTGTAACTAAAGGGTTCTAATTTGATCTTATCCAAAACTTTCTACTTGATTTTTGTCATCTAATTTTCAAATTGCTCTTTATCATATCATATCTTAAAGGTCCTTGCTTATACCAATAAAACTTTGATAAAATAATTTTAAGTTTAAGATAGGGTGTGTTCAGTTCAGATTGTACTTATTACAGCAAGCATGATTTCATATAATGGCCTCAACCTGCACAATTTTTTTTGCAAAAGTACGAGGTCAAATTGCTGTAGGGCTTACTTGTCAGCATGACTTTTGATGCAAACCCATTAGATATCACACCTGGTGGTCATGTAGTTTAACATACTGAGTGCTGACTGTCCCTGCGTGGGTCACAATAGGCAAGGACAAGGTCACAATAGGGGGTGATGTTATGCACTGCTGGGGGTGGTGTTTCACACCTCAGGGGGCAGGATAGTTTCATTAGTAGTATGCAAGTATTATGTAATATCTGTGTAATATCATCTAAAGAAATAATGGAATGTAGATTGTGGATATGTATGCCGCTGTCATGAACTCTATCATCTATTTTTAACTGAAAAAATCTCGCCATGCAATTTTTTTAAAAGAAAAGTTTCTTATATGCATTTGAAGATTTCACTTTATTAAAGTAAATTTGGTTTAAGAAATCACAAAATGATATCATTAACTTCTTGAAAAATGTAACTTCCTACTATAGAGGACATCTAAGAAATCATTGTGGGTCAGAGAAGGAAGAAAGACCTGTATACCGTAAGCAAGGATGGACCTGTCTCACCTGTCTGATAGGTGAGACTTTTCCCCCCTTCACAACACACCTGTCTATCTGTCTGTCTGTTTGTCATGATTTGACACATCGCGGAGGTCAGCTGTGTTGAAGTGACCTTTGTGGGAGAGGTCATTAGCTCATTTGTCAGAATCAGGAATTTAGATAGGTATGGACCATTTCGCACATTGAATAAAAAATGGCCCATTGAAATAAGAAATGTTACTATTTCTATAAAGGGTAATGGACCTTAATGTCAAAACGACTAATAGCCCTAAAAATTGCCCGTCATCAAAGGTGTTTTTAACAATCCCTGCAAAATTCATTAAAAAATTGATTTGGAATTGTCTGTATATGTCTCCTGAATGTGTATGAAATAGAAGCCCTCAGTACAGGCTAGATCCTCTTTCAGGCTTACCTAGAAAAAGACCAAGAATTTAACATCCAGAAAAGCATTAGATTATTTTAAAAAAAAAGATATTTCATAAGCTAAATTATAGTTTTGGATTGTCCTGTCTTGTTACTTCTATTCCCCTTCAACCATTAATTTAGTAAATGTTTCTTGTGTCACAGGGAAAAGACATCTTATTAGAATTTATATTCTGGCAAAGTTGTTATTTGATAGTTGTTGGAGCTCATTGGATGATCAGGTCAGGTCATGACGTTTTTTTTAATGACAAATAGTTTAATGTTTCCGGAACAAAGTTCAAGTATCTCCTTTGTTTCATGAAGACAAGAAGTGTGATAAGTGACCAGGTCATATGGTTTTAAACCAAATTTGTTGCTAAAATATTCTGTCATTGCGACATTGGTAATATGTTTTATCTTGTCTCTTTAAGTAATAATAATTGTACACATAACATCTGCAATATTAGAGTCACGAAGTCAACATAGTAATTGTCAGTGCACTGAAGTCAGAATTACATAGAAAGTGCCGTCACATAGCCATAATTGCTATTGGAATGGAAGAGCCATGAAATTTTAACACCATTACTTTGTCTGTCTTGTATGGTTAATGTTTAACACATAATTTGAGCAGTATCCTTATGGGTTTCTGGTAGTTTTTTAACCATCATAGCTGGTGTTATTGCAAGGATGAAGTGCTATGGTACCTATGTATCTGGCGGAACCTGTAAGCATGGGCGGGAACCAGAGAGTCAGGTTGTAAATGGTTTCTCTAAAGACTTGCTACTGACTGAGTTACTGTCACTTTGTCACACACCTTATCTATAAACAAGTAATAACTGAAGTCGCTGAATATGGCATTATCACAAATTATACGTGGCTGAAATGGGGTATATTGTAAAGATTTGAGTATTTTTGTAACCAAGTGTCCTTTGACGTCACGTAAATCAAACTATCACTTTTGTTACATTCGCATTGTCAGTGTCACTATGTGTTCCATCGATACAAATAATTATAGTGTATATAAATAGAATCTTGCTGAAATGGTTACTGCCAAGAGTTGATGGCTAGCAGTTCCCTGTTGTCTCATTAAGTAAATGTCAGAGAGGCAGAATTAGGATTGTGTGAATGGTAAATCTTCATCAGCTCCTGTAAGTGGTCAAACATAAGCGTTTCTTGCTGGGCGTGTAATAGCTTCATAATTGTCTCCCTTCTTTATGGGAAGTGATTTTGCTACAATTTAAGCTTGTTATGAGAACATCATATAGTTGTGAAAATGTAATGACTTTATCTGGAGAAAAACATTTCTTCTGATTATCTATAAGGACATTATGAGAATTTAAAATGGAAATCAAATATGAAATCATATTTGAAAAAAATTGCAAGGTCATCATTATTTCCTTACAGTAACATGCAAGTAGTGACATGATTTTGATGGGTTATAAATAGAATTTGTCTGTAGACATAATTAGTTGACCAGATAATAAGTCATCATTATATTAAACTGATTAGCTAGTGTAATTATCCCTCTCTTCATGTCTAGACATCAAATGAAGTTATGTATGTGGTTGAAGTAAGGAACGAATATACTTTTCATTTGTCCTCACGCAAAGAAACTTCATCAGTCATTGCCTCGATTTCTGTATTATTCTAGCCTCTGTGATCTTCCACCATTAGAAATGATTTCTTTTTAACAAGTGCTTATCATGCTCAGCTGGTCAGAGAAAAAAAACAAATTTGAAATTTTTGTTCAATGGTCAGATTTGGAATTTGAATAAGGTTTAATTGTCATTTTAACAAAGCTGAACTAAAAGTTGTGTTGAACCTTGCAGATTTATTTCAAATGTGCTTCAAGTATGTTTCTTTGTTTAAATCATATATTCTTCCTACTAGATGGTAAAATATCAAGGTTCAAAGTTCACACTTGTCTGCTATCCCACGAAGTGAGTTTAGGCTTATGAAATGAAGTTCTTCAAGTTCAAAGGGTTATTAAAGATTCAAAGATGAGGCAATTGTGTACATGTTTTCAGTTAGTTTTAATTTCGTGAGCCAATTCAACGGTTAATTTTAGAGATACTGATACTGCTCCTCAATGTTGTATTTTTTGTGGCAACTGTAGTAGAGAAAAGAATAAATCATGTTGAAATTGTCAAAGTATCATTACTGAACAAATGGAGTCGTCCATTATGATAAAAAATTTGTCATATGTTTTTCACTACACTTCTTATAACCTTAAACGATAACTCAATTATTCTCCTTCCATTGCTATTACCTCCATTATTTATTTCTTTGTCTAAAACTTAGGTCGAAAATCAAATTTCCTAGACTTCCTGTAACTTTAAACATGTGGTGGCCATATTCCAAGATGGCAACATATATACCAAGGCCGCGCTATAAAGAAAATGCCTTATAGCGAGGTTGTTTGTGACAGACTGCATGCAAAAATGTCAACTGTTGAAAGATCAAGGCATGAATTACAAGTATAATATTTTGGTGTGGCTCTTATTATGTTGCATTTATATTCATGACCTAACAAATGTTGATTTTGAGTCTATGACTTCCAACTGTTGGAATAGTGTTGAATTTTAAGACCAAGGAATTTTTCGACATACATTTTGGAATGTACCAGAATCCGAAAGGTAGTTTTATGATATTTTATATTTTTGATATTTTTTTGGATGAGTTTGAAGTTGTTACGTAATTGTGTGTCTTGTAATTGTATGTCAAGTCTGAGATTCTTAAGAATGTTGGATCATCATATTGTAAAATGATTTCACATTATTTGTATTTTGTCTCATTTGAAATGTTTTCTGCTCCAGTGTTAAAAAAATTGCCTTATTTATCACTCATGCCCAGAAAAAAACATTTCAGAAATTTATATTACCAAATGTGAAAGAAATTAACAAATGATGATGAAATATCTTGTTTCAATATTTACTTGATCTTTCACTATAGATGTTCCTTAATAAAATCATGGAATTTTACTCTTATCTTTACTGTCTATAAGTATCTGTAAGTCTGTATGTCATTTTGTCATTGGCATGAATATTAAAAACATTTTCTGCAAATCTTATTTGTGTTCATACATGTATATGACAAAAGCCACTTGATGGAAATCGTAATACTTTTCAGGGTAATCATTCTGATATAATGGATTTATGTATGCATGTTATTTGGACTGTGTGCCAAAGGAAATTAGGTTGTATGGAAATGAGATGCTTAGAATAATGTCTCAGACAATACTGTCTGATATCATCAGTCTACAATGGATTAGTTGGATAAATTAGCTGTCGTGTCATGTCATGTTCCGCAAGTTACATTGACATTCACAGTGAGACTATCAGTGGAGTAACATCAATTTTGACTTGTGTTGCATTTGTTGTTAAGTCCTCTCTCTCTCCCTCCCCCCCCCCCCTCTTTACCAAACCTTTGATGATGATAAGAGTTGTTACACATTTTGAACATCTTTTTCAACAGTGGTTTTGTTTTAGTTGCTTAATGACCTATTCTGTACCTGCACAAAGTTCCTGGTGTAAGTCGAAATTCAGTCAACTTTGTAGTTTCTTGTGAGTTGAATATATTTTACCTATATCTTTGATGATGGAAAGAGTTGATTCACAGTTGGAACATCATTTTCAATAGACGTATGGTCTTTAACCACTCATGGCTTCCTTTGAATATTATCATTTATAGGTTGATAATGTCCTCCTGATTGTAAGTCAAAAGAAGTAAACTTTGTGGAGCCTTGTACAGAGCTACGAAGATATTTACCTATATCTTCGAAGATGTTTGAGTTCATTTTTAATAGAAGTATGGTCTTTAACCAGATATGGTTCCCTTTTGACAATTCTGATACGGGTTAATAATAATGTCTTCCTGGGCATTAGTAAAAAGAGGATATTTTTGCGGAGACCCAGACTTTTCTGAGATATGAATAGGTTTTACCAATGCCTCTAATGATGAAAGTGTTGTTTCAAAGTTGTAATATTTATTTCGTCTACTGGTATTCAGGTATACCTTCAGCAGTTTCCCATACAGGTAGTGTAAGTAGGTTAACACACCTGAGACATCACACACAAGGGGCAGGTGATAAGAGAGAGTCGTCAGTCACCTGTATGGGAAAGTTGCCCCCATGGTATAAGGGATGTCAAGGTGTTCTGGATGACCTGTTTGTATGTTTGTAGACAAACGGCCAGTCAGCAGGCTTATCTTGACTCTTATCAACTCACTCAGGGTTGACATACATTCAGTCTTACACCACTACACAACAATATGGCCTTCATGTTGATTGTTTGAGTGGGATATTTTTTCTGCATATCAAATGTTGGACAGTCAGTTATCACTAATGGTGTAGATCCTTTGGATTTTTTAAAAATGAATTCATGGATTCAACCCCTTGATTTTTTCTCTAATTATTATGCATTTCGATAGATGTGTGTCTTACCTTTTCATAGTACATGATACATATGTGTTATTTGATAGGTAGACTCAAATCTTGTTTCTTGTTATCAACTAATTTTTATAGTCTTACTCTTTTTAACCAAGAGAGAATCATTAGAATAATGTAAAGGAGTTTTGCCCGCCTTTTTTGTTGGCATAGGGCCAGTCAAAACTCTAATCTTTAGGGTCATCAGCACAAACATAAAAATGGTAGACTTAGATCTTGTTCAGAACATCTTTATGACTGTCTTTTTTATGGATTTAAAAAAAGGAAATGACAATGTCAAAGTGTTCTGGCTGGCTTGTCTGTATACAGGGCCAGTTGAAAGTTTATCTTTACTGTTATCTATGTATTTAAAACATGTGTTAATTGTTCAATAAACCTAACCCCCTGTTTCATTGAGTAATAATTTAGAAATAGAAGTTAGAAGAAAAAATGATGAAATTTTCAGTTCATTTTTTAAACATACCTGTATTCACTCTATTTTTAAGGCATTTGAGCATAATTGTTCGTTTAATTTTGTATTAAATCATGGAATTCTGTTTGTGCATAGTTATCATTACAAAGGGTTCTCAATGTTGATATTGAAGTTTTTCAGCTAAGATAAGCAATTGTCAATGGTCAAAACTGTTTCCCTCAACATAGATTATATGTTATAGTTTGAAATTACTTAATGAAAAAATACAAATCGTTTGACATTTTTGAAAATTACCCTGTTTGACCTTTTCTGTGGATTGTTATTTGTTTATTTATGATAGTAATATATTTCATTATCATTATATGACCCATTTTATTATTCTGCAGATAACTTCCCTGTGATTTAGGCACAATATTCAGTGACTATCAGCTTAGCAATGTCATCTGCGTTATCTGTCACATTGTGGTTATTACTCTTCAACAGGCACCAGTTTCACCATTTATAGTTATATTGACTACTAAATATGGTCGATATATATTTAATGAGACAAGATACCAACATTATCTGTGATGTTAGAATTAAATATCCATGATGATTAACACACAAAATCCCAGGATTAAATAAGTGATTTATGATTTATTTTGCTTATAGTACATTTGCCTTGTTTTGCAAAAGTTTGTTATACTATGATGTATATTTATGTAAGTACTATTAGGTTTACCTTGCTTCCATCTTTTGTCAACCTCATCATTGATTGCTTTGATAATGCGTTGCTTCATTCATTAGAAATACTGATTTTTTTATTGACAAAGAAAATCCATATTTCATCATTATAAAATATTGAAATGATAAGTATCAATCAGACATTTGAGTTTGAATTTGATTTTAGATATGGTTTAACATCTCAATATTGCCCTCCTGGATGAGAAAGATACTGCGCTAATGCGTAAATGTGTAATTATGTTTATTTGTTTAAAATTAAAAGTTAGAAAATGATGTTTAACATGAGTTTATTATGACATGTTTTATTATGCTTTCTACCTGTGCATGAATTGACATTGTAGGATCTAATGTAAATAAGATATATTTTTTACTTTTGTGTATTATACATCACATGTTTGCTTACATATCTATGTTGTTTTTAATGATGCAAGTTGTTACAACCTGTTAATGAGTTGTATATCTTGCTATATATGGTGATGCTTAATTCAGATTCTCTCACTAATCAATGTGATTGTGTGAATTGATTATATCTGCATTTCTTCATTGTGTCATTTCACAATGTTGCCCTATGACTAAATACACTCATATTGCTAATTATTTTACACATCATACAGCTGATGATATAAACATTTTATAACTATAAAATTGTCACTATTTTACTATGTTTTATTTTACAATGTCTAACCATGTTACAATCACTCACTGATTGGAAGTATATATTTATTGCCAATGTATCTTTAAAATTTTATGACAATAACAATGCATACCTTGATACCTAAAACTTCTTACTTGTAATCAATCTCATTAAAATCAGCTCAAACATAACAACATAACCTCACTGCATTCCTTATTTGAAAATTGCATTTCTGATCTTAATTTGGCTTCATAGCGTCATGTCAAATGACCCTTCACTCCAGTCATTTACAAACGAGGCTAGGCAACAGTCTTCTCTATATGATAGCTGAGTAAGCTTTGCTTGGTTAAGTTAAATGCAGGCAAAGGCAAAGTAACTCTACAGTCTAACAGTTCTCAGAAACAAGGCCCGGTATGCTTGTTACATTTCTGCTGATTTTAATGAGATTAACTTTTATCATTATGTATACAATATTTCAATGTTACAACATGTTACAATGTTTGTCTTTGTCTACTACACCAGACCCAGCCCCACAGCAGCCGTTGAGTCCAAGCTCTCTGTCATCAGGTGATACATACATACATACGTACCATGTGTACTAAATACATCATACTTGTGTCACGCACTCTGTGTCCTCTCCTCATGTAGTACTTACAGAAATATTTTTGGCACATCAATAATCAGAAACTACCAGTTTGTTTTTTGTTTTTCGTTCAGTTAGTAAATAGAATTTCAAGTGCCCATGAATCAGTCAATAGGTTACGACCCTTAAATAAAAAATATATGCCAATATCTGCAATTATTATTTATACAAACAGAGAACCTCTTAAAATCATATCAGTTCGGTTACATTATACCTTATCACTGTTGGTTGAGTTACTATCATCTAAATGTTCTGCCATTGATACCCTCTTCCCTCTAGAAATCTATATTGCCAGTGTTGAAGTAAACAAAGTAGGTAAATAGTCTTAGCAGTGATTAAATATGCCTTCAGAATTACTAAATTGTCGTTTTCACCTATCTGTAAGTACATGTCATGGTGACCCCACATCTGTCTAGCTCTGTCTCTGTGTTTCTTACCTATTTACCTTCCCAAGGAACTTTATAGAAATACACAGACCACTGCCACTTATACACACCCAGGCACTTCAGTTAACTTATCCAAATTGCAAAAGGTTAACCCTTTCTGTGCTAGATTCAAAATAAGACACCTACTAAGAGGTCTCCCTGCTACAGGCAAATTAACATTTCATCAGAATGCTGTGATAGTTTATCTTAAGACTTAGGCCAGATTGATTGCCACGTGTGTGAATTTTGAATCCTGTTACATAGCCACTCAAATGGTTTAGGAAAGTCAAGAGTTAATTTACAAAATTTGTGCAGTTGTAAAATCCAATCTAACATGCAGAGGGTTAAATGGAGTAGTGCTTTTATTTGATGAATAAAAACATTTCAACTAGTAACCAAATAGCTTGTTTAGGGAATTATTAAGATTATTATTGTTCAATTCATGTTCTTTCGAAATTGTTTAATAGTTAAGAAATATGTTGAATATATCAATGATTGAATCAATAATTGTATAAATTCAATGTTATAGTTCTTGATTGTATAAGTAGGTTCTTGTATCTTTTCCAATGACCCTAAAATATTTTGATTATTTAAGAAGGGAATTGATGGCATTGAATAGATAAATAAATGATAACACTTTTCATCTCTATAATAAAAAAGCATTTGAATACTTGAGCAAGTGTATCTGACTGACACACACGTGGCAATGTTTCATCAACTCAGCATATACTCTGAACAATCACTCAGTGGAATGTAATACCATCCTGTACAGAATCTCATCTGTGTCCATCTGAGGTTGTCTAGACGCTGTCTGGCCCTCAGCTGTAACTTGATGTCTGTCTGGTCATCCATAGACGCAGAAACCTTTGGTTCCTTTAGACCAATAGTCAGTCCCTGAAGAAGAGTTTTCTTAAACAATCCTTTTATCAAATGTAAGAAAAGAACCTTCAAGAAATGGTTCTTTCAGATTTAGATTGCCTACTGAGATGTTATTTCGAGGTCAAAATAGCATTAACTATGGTCTTGGTGTTAGACTATCAGTCTTCAGGTTATGTCAATTTTGAAAAAAACTTGAGGGATGCTGCAACTTTGCATATGAAAATCTTCCTAAATATCTAAGACTTTCGAATTTTAAGACAGAAACCCACAATGAAATGGTTGATGAAATTCTAGTCTTTCAATCATCTAAATTTTCTATTCAATTAAATGGATAATTAATTCAAATATTGCCCCCCCCCCCCTTAGTTCTGGGACATTTCCCAAACCCACAGATTAAGGGTTAAATGAGGAAAGGAGACAGTAGTGTGTGTGTTGAATTGAGCTTCAGCTTTCTTACAGTACCCATATACACGTCCTTGGTTTCAAGTTATTAACAGCTTTTATTTGCAGTTTTACTAATTGGTGGTACCATGGCTTCAGAAATACTCATCAAACAGTATCAACAGTCTTGTGATGTTTATAAATCTCGTTAAATTGTTTTTAAAGATGTGTTAGTACTATTAAGATTCTTTGATTATCAGAATGTCAGTCTTTAATACATGAAAAACTGACTTGCAACTATTCTAGCTATATAGAGAGATCTAGGGGGTCGTTTCACTTAGCATCTTAACACTAAGGTTAGCCTTGGTGCCATTCCTGAACATCGCACTAAGGCTACCTTAGTGTATTGTGCAACGGGACCCTGGAATATAGTACATAAAGATTTCTCAAAATAACTTATTTGTTGTACAGTGATTGCTTTGAATTGCTGGTACAGAGAAGGAGGGTAAAAAGTGAAGAATTTCTTTATTACTTTATTAATGATGACATTGTTTCTGAAGCCATGTATTCCAACAATGACTATTTATTTCATATCATGTATTAATCACAATGGTTGTTTTGCAGTGTTGCTAAACTTGCTTTTCAACATTATTCATCTATCGCAGCGGACTGTTTCTTTCTGTTATATTAATGAAAATGGATGTCTTGACTTGATGATCTGCATATTTTCATTTACCTGATCAACTGAAGGTTGATTTGCATTTATATTGAATTTGGAAAAAAACTGCACATATTTAATAACTGAAATATTATTGAAAACACGTTGAGCCCCAACTCACCTACTGGCTCATAATAAAACTGAAGACCTTTTATCAAATTCAGAGATTTAAAAAATCTCGAACAAAATTCGGTAGCTGTTGTGTTCTGCCCTTTAACTAGGCCACAGATTTATTTTTAATGATTTAATTGTTAACTGTTAACTGCAAATGAAGCTTAACCCTTTAACTGAGAATCCAGGGAAAGCCCTTCTTAGGCCTTTATCTTTCCTCCTAATTACTACCTATAATGAGCTGTAATGTCCTTACTGAATGTAATCAATTTTTTTTAACGTCTTGATCCCGTTGTTGTTTAATCCCAGGATAGGTTTCAAGTTCGAACAATGATGAAAAGTAGGATTTTTTTGGAAAACAACAATTGATGAGTTCATACTTGTTCCTTCATCAAGTGGATATTGAATTTAACCTAAATGCACTAACCTCTAATAACTTATATAAATCGCCAAAATTATCGTTACTGGCAACTGTCCCTTTCCACATCAAATCCACTTGTTTACACTTCTTTGTTCTTTTAGAGCACACCATTATCACAATAATTACCTGTCAATGACTAATTCCCTTCAGCACATAATAAGAAACACCCGACTGATCTATTGATTGTTGTCCGCAGAATAGTTAATTCAGAAGCCTGTTAATAGTGATAAGTGGAATTGATTTCATTGTTATTACATATTGAAGTTGTGCACAGAATCTATTGAATACTGAATATGATATTTTGGAGTAGAATTTAACAAAAATAAGCTTACTGTATCAGAATTGTGAATAAAACATTTAATGCCATTTATTTTTGTATTTTCGTCTTTAGGTTGATTCATACTAGAATAAAAATATCATTAAAAAATTGATAATTTTTTTACATTATTGAAAAATTAGGATATTTATTGAGGAAAATCTAAACAGTTAGTCGTTTTGTTTTCATGTAAACCATTGAAAATGTCATTATCTATATATGTCAATAAATGTAGTGTTAAAAAACCTTACAAAAATCAACCATCAGTTTTCAGAAGCCTGTCATTTGTTGTTAATACCAAGGCATGGACTGTCGTTGCATTGCGCTAATTAGCGCAGGAAATCAGTAATTATATTCTTGTGAAACATGCATGAATTTGAAATGCATGTCAGCTTGAAATTGAAAGATTTATGTTCATGAACCTTGGAATATCATGTTGATAGTTGAATTGAGCTTGACTGATACAAAATTTAACTTTGTGATAATGCAAATGCAATTTGTACATATTTATATAAGTAAGTGTTGAGTTTATCCAAAAAACATCACACAAATCAGGATGAACTGTTTATGTATTTGTCATGTGTGTCTTATCATTTGATGTTAAAGATGTTTATATCATTCCAGCATATATATCATTATTCTTTTTATTTCATATTTTGATTATAAACATAAAACAGGAAGATCATCAAAGGTAGGTTTGAATGTTTTTGTTCCAGCTGAGTCAATTGGATTTACTAGGATTACCATCTACCTTCATGGACCAATACTTCATATGTGAATTTGTTCTGCCTCATTGTGCCATCTCCTTGGGATTCCTTCATAGTGCTACAAGAACTTAATTTAACTGTATGAATGCATTGTTTTGCAGGATCATTGTCTACATGCACTCTAAAATGAGCTAAATTAAGGCCCTTATTGACTGTTATAACACAAAATTATTGAAATTACGCCCATTATTTACTTTAAAATTCACCAAATGACCCCTTTCATAATCTACTTCCCTTCTTTAGGTGTTAACACTACAGTACATGTTAAGTCATTATGAACACTGGATGTGGCAGTTATGCTTCAATAGATTGTGTTTTATCTATTAGTAAAATTTCTTATTTGATATATTTTCAAAAAGGGTATTTTTTTTATTGTTGCCATGGATGGCATAAAAGGTTCAAGATTTTGGTGTATGATTAAGTAATACTAGTGTGCTCTTTCAGGGCTTAGAAAAAAAACAAAAATAAATATATAAAAAAGGTTATTGTTGATGTGGCTGGATGATCCTTAATTCTCTTGTATGGAAAGGAGAACATTTTGTCAACTCTACTTGTCCAAACAGAGGAAATGGGTGGTTGCAATGTTGCAAGTTTAAATATAAGATTTATGAAGAAAAGTGTTAGAGTTAAGAGTGGACTGAGTGACAAAAACAACAACAACAACAACAGCATTGACCAACAATACAACTGTTTAAAGGAAAGTAAACATACTTGTAAATGAACCTGATTCCTGCAGATAGTCTTTGACAAGGAGAAATGTGTGGGCAAAGTAGTGATAAGAAGCTAATGTTGAATATTTCACCAGTTGAAGTGGTACACAAGCATTCTACACAAACACTTGTAACTGATTCCTGATAGGTGAAGCTGGAGTAATTGAAAGTACTTGAAACACGTCTTGGGCAGTATCGGCCAGTGGCAAGGCATTCTGGTTTACAGTCACAAGACCAAAAATTGAAATATGAGCACAATCATATCATAATCGAAATGTTTTCTGTACTGGTTGTGTATTGATGAGTTATTAACCTACGTATTAGATTTAGAAGCTCCATTGTGGGGGCAGGATAGCGCTGTGGTTAGTGTGTTCGGCTTCGGGTCGAAAGATAAAAGGTTTGAATCCCGCCAGGGTTCGACAACTTTGTCTGCGGTAGAGATCTGTTCTTCATGCAAGTACAGTTTGGGTGCTATGCTACACTGAATTTCACTGAGTGCCACCCATAGTTAGCTAGATCAGCAGATGCTCGCAGGTTTCACCCTAATAAATAGTCTCCCTGCAGTAATATTAGCTGAGAGACAAAGCTAAGAATATGGACCTTTGTGTTTTTGTTCAACAGTTGATTTTGAACATACAAAGAACTTGAGCATATAATCTTGTCTTTGCAAAAAAAGGGTTACTTGAATCATGTAAATATGACATTGAAATTCTTCTACCCATCCAATTTGGAGAGCTCATGAGAGTATGGATGATTTATTGATTTGTCTTGATTGGCATGCATATACCTTCATGCGTAAAATTAAGAGTTTCTAGGTAGGATATTTTTTATTTATGTCTTTGAAATGGTGATCTTTGACTTGAGATTGACAATTGAAAACTTAAATCATGTCAAGAAATAGCATAACTAATTTATTATTAGAATTTAACATAACATTAGTTAAAGCTAAGCAAGTGTCCTACATTGAAAATTAATCAATGGGTCTTGTATGGAAGTAAGTGACTATAGCCATTTAACAAGAAAGTTTATCACCAAATCTTGCGGTGTGAATAGAAAGAGTTAAATCAGAAAATTTGACATTTTCCTGAATGAAGCCAACACTGACATAGATGAACTCAAGGATATCCATGTTAGCTCACAAGTACGCAGAGGTGTGTTATTTTCCCCCACTGTACCTCAATTCAGACTAACATTGACCCAATTACCCAAGTGTTGAAAGAAGTCGAGGAAATCAAATCTCTTCCCCATCCAAGTTTATGCAGGGTGTGTGTTAAAGTCGTTGCAACTCAAGTGATTGTTTACCAAACCTGCAAATCTGTTTTTTATTGACTGCCAACTCTCTACTCAGCTCGTGCTGTATGCTGACATTGCATTGATAAACGCAGCTAGGATGTGTTTGTAAACGCTCCTAATGAACGCCTACAAGTCATGCATGGAGAAATATGAACACAAATTAGGTGAATGCTAGTTTGAAGTGAGGAAGTGACTGTAGAAATGATTTATGTGACTGCTAGGTGTGAGACATATGGCAGAGATGGTGCGCCAGTTACTTACCTTCTATGTACATGCTTCTATTTTGAATTCAGGCAGACTAAGGTTTTATTTCATTCGAATTCTGTTTCAAGGTACATGTGTTCATAGTTATATATGCTCGATTATTACATAGCTAGGTGTCAAACGCTTATGACATTTACTTAACCTTGTATATAAACTTTGACAGTTAGATGGTGCTAGGAAATTTGAAGATATTGAGTTAATTTTATTTTGAAATATTTTGTATAAAAGGCAATCTATGTTTCATTGATAAATTCATTAGTAGTAATGAATATACAAAAATAGGGTTATCGGTAAATTTTCTGATTAGTCTTGGAAGACTTTTGCTTGCCTGAATTGATAAGATATGATTTTTAAGGTCAAGTATGTCTTCAGTTCAGGTTTGACAATTGTCTTGCTCATTTGTTGATTTCAGAGAAGATTGATTGACTTTAGTCATGCCATTGTGGGATAGAGTTCAATTGTAATGTTTTGTCATTGTGTGAGATCATGTATTAGTTGCTGTCTGGGACTTGCCACTCTAGGATCAGCCTATGTAACCATCAGAGAATTTAGTTTGTTGAACTCTTAACCCTCGTCCTGTCTAAGACAAATTTACGTGGCCAAATTTATATTTCGCTTTCAAAAACATGAAATTGTGTTGATGATCTAACTTGAGGATCTTTTTGATTAGTTAATTCAGATGAAAAAGGTTAAGATTATGTTGGTATGATAATGATCCAAAACAAATTAAACAAGGGCTTCATTGATGATGTATCATGGTAATTCAGATGAAAGTTAGCATGAATTCAAGATTTGGGCATTTACCATAGATCATTTTGTGATATATTTTAAAATAAAACTGATCATTCCTAGAAACGTATTGTATCGTAAAGAAACTAACTTCTTTTTGGTGATAAAATTCTCTCTGTGCATGCCTCTGTTTCCAAATGTTTATGATAAGATTATCAAGCTCCATGAAAGGTCAGTTTTAGCTGTGTGTCATGGGTGATTCATGCAACAACTGCTTTAGTTGGTTTCATTGCAAATTTCAGAAATAAGGATTTTATGTAATAGGATAGAATGTTAGTGAGATATTTTGAAATTCCTAATTTTGATTGACACAATTTTTACTAGGTTTTAACAATAGATTTAAAGATAGGGCATTGATGGAATTTTGTTATTATTATTCAATAATTGTTTAAAGTTTTTGATAAAAGAATAATTTCAGTACTGATTTTATTTTTATTTAACATAATTCTGAAATAAAATTATGTATAAGTATGCAATAAATAAAGAAAGATCATGAGATTTTCACTATGTATTTATATAAAAAATACAAAGTAATGTAAAATATATAATGTTTTTGAAATATGTTGGTCCAATGGATTAAGGATACAAAAACAAGGCATTAGTTACAACAAAGGACTTTGTTAAATTCTGCATTGAAAAGAGCTCTTGAAAGCAGTGCTTGCACTGAGAGTTTCCTTCCGTCATTAGAAGTGGTTGGGCAAGGTTTCTCATTGAGGCCAGATTGGTAGAACTTGACAATATATAAGAGTCCTTGTCCCTCAAACTCATTCTGTTTCATATCGTGTTTGAGTTGTACATGCTTCTGTTTTCTCTGAAGAGATTCATCAGGATTCCTCTGGATTTCCTTCAGATCTGGAAAGTCAGGACTTTGGTTTCTCATTGAGGCCTTATTGGCATAACTTTGTAACAGAATAGTCTTTCAACTTCACCTTGCTATGTGACATATTTGAACTGTGTTTACATCTATTACATTGTGTGTGCTCCAAATTTTCAAATGTGGACATTGTGTTTTCCTGAAAGTCTCATCGAGGATCAAAGTACATTTTGTAGTTTGAAGAGTTCTGTACCATTCCTATTAGCAATCATATACCCTGTGGTCCATCTCTCCCAGCAGGAAACTTTGAATGGGGAATTCATTTGAAATTGAAAATATTTAGCAATTCACCAAAATATATCATTTCTACCCAGAAATCATTGTGGACACTTCATAGAAGGGAATTATGAACTGATCTTTGTCTACGGAATGTCTTGCTCCTGTTTCCCCTAAAGATCACAAACGCTGCAAATCATAAGTTCAATGGAAAAGTCATGAAATGAAATTTCTTAAATATATCATTTCATTTCATCAGTTCTCACCAGAAACTAGTGTGTACACGCCAACGAAGGATCTAAGGAACTGACATCAGATGGCACCTCAACAACGTACTTGAGTTTGCATATCCTGGTGTACCAGTTAATGAGCATCATTGACTTCATACATTGATGTCCTGTTCTTCTTAACTATGCTCAAGTTGTTCAGGAGTCACAAGAAGGGAACAGGTATTGTTGTACTTTTAACTTCTTTTTTTTTTAGAAAAAAACTTTTTATAATGATGTGCTAGTGTTATTATTGACAATAGTGTAGTTTTGTTATTCTATGCTCAGTTAAACTGATTGTTTGTATTTAGTAAGTATTTAAAAAAATGTATGATTTTGGAATCGCTGGCAAGGTCAGGGAAAGTATCCATTTGAAATATAAAATGTGAAATATTTAGAGTTCTCAAGTCCACAATATAAATATGCCAATGAGTATCTGTGTATGTGTTTGATATCTCTTAAAACTGATGATGAAGCTTCTCAGTTGATATGATCTAATCCATACAAAAATTCTTTGCACAAAATCATGTGACCTTATCATTATGTCACTGTGACATAATAAGGCAATTTATGCCATGTAATTTGAACATTGAATATAATGACATTATCTTTATGTTCTTGTCGAAGATATGTTTTTTTATACAACACTGATTTATGCATTAAAATTCCTGTTTTGAAATTAGTTTTCATTAAAATCTCTTTAACAGTGATAACAACCAAAAAAATACAAATTCTTTCAACATTTAACTGCACTCCTCATCAAGGAAATGTCACAATGCCATTTCACACTTTGATTATTTCTGATAAAGTAGTGTAATTAGATAAATAATCTCGTCAGCCAATAGATGCTTTTAAAACAGGTGCAGATATGTACCAGTTGTCAGGATGATTATATTCCCAAGACAGGCTGACATTTTGAGTGTTCAATGCATTCCTCACTGGCAGCTGATAGATTTAGTCTTCACCAATGGCAGCATAATTCAGTATTAATTCTATCAAGGATCTGAAAAGGAAATATCATCATATGATAAACAAAGATGATTGACAGTCAGCCATGTGGAGTCTAGCGGCATTGGAATAGTGTCCACATTGTCAACAAGTTTTCTTTTGTCTTATCAACATG
The DNA here is from genome assembly GCA_921293015.1 of Phorcus lineatus. Taxonomy (NCBI): domain Eukaryota; kingdom Metazoa; phylum Mollusca; class Gastropoda; order Trochida; family Trochidae; genus Phorcus; species Phorcus lineatus. Next base: position 34,101,646 of record OV121097.1, on the reverse strand, counting down.
ATGATACACAGCATTTATCGTTGCATATAAGTTGTAGTATAGGCATTGTATGACAATTCATCAAGATTCTTGCCATTTCTTCTGCACAACTTATGTGAATATCTGTCTGAAGATTGAGTTGAATACCTTTAAGATAACTTTTCTCTGTTTGGTAACATGAAATCTGTCACTAAAATTTCCATCTGTAATGATTTTGATACCAGGACTCTTCTCTTGTATATGGTCAATTTTTCAGCGCCTTTCTTGAACTAACGTGAAGTTTTCGACTAAATGGTGGCTTGGAATGAATTTGTTACAAAAGTAGTCTTCTGCTCCCAAGATCAAATTTGCAACAGTTTTTTTATTGTCAGATTCTAAGTGTACTATAAAATTGATAAGGATTAAAGAGATATTCACCTGCTATTTGAGGTTGTTCACTCGCGAAGTATTCTTGTAATCTGGCATATAGCTTAATGAATGATTACGTTTGATAGATAGAGCATTGTTTTGAAAGAACTAGTACATCAAGGATTAAGTTTCACAATCACTGTTACAGAAATTCATCAAGTTTCATTCAATCACTGTGCCGAAAATCAAATTTGATCTATAGACCTTGTAAGATCTTATGCTATTTTGCTGAATGAAATTATGTCAAGTGATATAAATAACAATCACATGGTAGTTCATGAGGATGGGTTTACAATTGGTGCAGCGTAGCACCTTGTATATATGCAATTCTGATGCAGACATAGTTACATCATTTGTACATTGTATAAAATCGTTTAAATAATGGTGTCAGATACTGGGTCATTTGACATTGAAAGAACTTTGCTTTGTCAAATGGCAAACTCTTGGAACATTGTTCACAAATACTGTTTCAGAGTAACAGATGAGGCCGAGCTAATGTTATGAGATTTCTGATATTCTTCAGACTCTATTTAAGAAAAGTTTCTGAATTCATAATATTTTTTTCTGCCAAAAACACTTACCAACAATTTAATTTATAATTTTATGGTGAGGTCTGATAAGGGTTAAAAAGTCTTCTAAATGGCCATGTTTTAATCAGAAAATTGCATGGGAATACTGGTAGATTGCCAAAGGTGATGGTAAAAGTTTGACCAACAGAGTTACTGAGAGTAGATTCATTGATTGGACGAGATGGAAGTATTCTCTGCCTCATGTCCATATTGATTGTGTTGTCCTTGCTTCTATGTCTGGCGAGAGTGAATGCAAAGATTATGAGGTCTGGTGGACACTGATTGGCATGATTTCTGCAACATGGGTAAACAAATTCCTGATTAATTACCCATAGACGACACAAAAGAATATATCAGTTGGTTGTTTAGGATTATCATATCAGGACTGTTCTTCATGTTTCTGTTTCTGGTCAGAGAAAATGCCTTCACTTGGATTCCGATCGTCATGTTTTCTGCAGCATGGGTCAACATATTCCTGATTGATTACCCAGAGATTACACAAAAGAATATATCAGTTGGTTGTTTAGGATTATCATATCAGGACTGTTCTTCATGTTTCTGTTTCTGGTCAGAGAAAATGCCTTCATTTGGATTCCGATTGTCATGTTTTCTGCAGCATGGGTCAACATATTCCTGATTAATTACCCAGAGATTACACAAAAGAATATATCAGTTGGTTGTTTAGGATTATCATATCAGGACTGTTCTTCATGTTTCTGTTTCTGGTCAGAGAAAATGCCTTCACTTGTGTTCCAAAGATTGGTACTTGACATTATTTCTGTTGCAGGGCCAGCACATTTCTGATTAATTACTCAGAGACAACACAAAAGAATATATCAATTGAGTGTTTAGGACTATCGTATAATGGCTGTTCTGCATGCATCTAATTGTCTGGTCAGTGAGGAAGCCTTTGCCTTTGGGTTCATAAATCCTGTGGCATTGGTCAACAAATTCCTGATTAATTTCCCAGAGACAACACAATTAATAGCCGATATAGGTTTATTGGTTCGAATTTTATGCAATGGCTTTTCTCTAAGGGGTCAGAGTATGCTGTTAGTTTTGGTTGAGATGGTCACTAATTCACATAAGTTCTGATAAATGACCCATTGACAAAATTAAAAAAATATATTTTGCTTCTGTCTGGTCAAAGTAAATGGCTTCAATTTGTAAATTGTATGATAGTAACAATTTCAAATGATTTTGTTTGGGTTTGGTAATTTAGGATTCTTAAATGATTACAAAGAGACAACATTATCAATAACTTGAGTAAGTCCTTTTGAATTGCTTAGTATTGCTTAGGATGTCATGGTCTTGTCAATTTTCTTTTAGTTAAGCTCTAATTGCTTTAGCATCTCAAGTTGAAGGAAAAGAAAATAAGAGATAACCAATAACCTTACCAAATATGCCACAATTACTCCAAGATGTCTGCATGTTGGTAAATACAGTGTGAGTGTTGCCTTATGTAAAATGTCAATCTGATTGACAGTTAATCTGTATCAAAACTAAATGCATGGGAAAATAATTTTAACCCCAACTGTTCCCTCCTACCAAATGTGTCCTACTTTACCAAAGATGCCTATATAAGGCAAGTACAGTGGTAGTAAGGCTGTAGTTAAGAGGTCTGAATGGCAGTTAATCTGTATCGATGCCTGTGTTAATGTGTGGGTGAGTCAGCAGGTGCTTGTTATAATAGAGGGAGCAATGACTCAGTCGGCTCATACCTCCAGCTTCTATGTGTCATGTTGTGGTCAAAATTTTCTATTTTGAAGATAATAGTCCAGTTCAGTAGATTCAACACAGTAGTCACATCTTAGAGTGTTAAGTGTGTGTCATTTTTTGTGGTCAAAATTTGCTGTTTGAAGGTCATATCTTTGATGGAACCTTTGATACTCGCATGCTTTGATTTGATGTGTAGAAACCCTGCGTCGGTCCACTGGTTCTATGTGCCATGTGCTTGTATTCATTTCTTTTACATAAGATATTTGAAATTTTGATGGTTATAATATTTTGCAAATTTTACGCATCTTGATGTGCTAATTTTTCCATTCACTTGAAGAATTCATTGGTCATGTTGAGGGCTGACTCTTTAAAAGAAAATGGTCATTTTTCACACTGACTCAAGCAGAAAATGTTAGTAACATCTTCAAAGGTGAAGGTTATTGAACATGACTCAATTTATTCATTTTAGAAGAAAAAAATATTTTTAAAAAAACTTTCTTGTTGCTCACTTGTCTGCAGTTTCATTTGGACAATAACTTGAGACTCGTTTTTAACTTGGATTGCTTAGATTTATGTTGGTGACAGGATCTCATTATTACCAGAGGGTTTCAGTTGAGTTCAGTAAGCATCTTTTCTTGTCAACATTTCTCAAGATCAAGATGAACTTAATGCATATCATTCCAACTGAAATGGGATAGTGCTTAAAGGATTTTAAAACCCCACGTAGAAACTAATGTGGTCAGATACGTGATGTTTCAATCATACAACACATCTTACGACATCGCCCAGATAAAAATTTTGTCCCTCGTGGTAATCTTGCAATGTCACGCTTTCCGAGCGAAAGCCGAAAACAACCGAACATTAATGAGCGCACGTACTAGTGACGTAATAGTGGCCCGACGAACCCGGAAGTGTGCAGTTGTTGACATGTAAACGTAGGGAGAGTTTTTCGGCGTGAGTTTATAAAGCCGAATTTTGATGTAACTGTCATTAGAAATAAACATATAATGCTACATATTCTATCACAAACTAATTATGAACTAATTATGAACTTATTCGACAAATTTTTTTATTCTATTCGATACATTATTTTCCCATTTTATAATCAGTATTCCGGGCCATTACCCGACCACGTGCGAGTGAATTCGTATTTGAATCAGCATTTCATTTCATGTAGCCCGAAACTTGGGTTATGGGTTTATATTGACGAAACGTCCGACTTTCTAACTAACAGTTTTTGACGAAATATCTTTATGAATTATAATATCATCAATCAATTCTTATCTTTTTTTGTTGCCCAAGTTTGCAGAATCCGACAGCGAAGCTGAATGAATTTTTTCTCTCCATATTTATAGTATATCTAGTAGCAAAGATAAAACTAGGCAATGGACAGCAAACGGAATATTGATAGAAAAATATTACACATAGGGAAAATATGTTTGACATTTATCATGTAAGTTTGTTTGATTTGTAAATTTGTTTTAAATGATGATTATGTTAGCAGACACATTCAACATGCCTGTCTATTGCTACATCTACAAAATCATCTGCTTTCTGTGATTTAAGTTTAGCAAAGAATCAAATTTTTAAAGATATTTCTGTTTTCAAGTCAGAAGACTAACAATTTAATCAGGCAATAATAATTGCAGGTCCAAAAAGTGGAAGTTATGTCCAGGTAATTTCTATGTTGAATTAAAATATTTTAAAAATATTTTTAAATATTTTACAAAACAAATCACTTCAATAACACCCCCACCTCCCCCCAAAAAAAGAAAGAGATTTTTCCCCCTATTACTCTTTTCCTACAAGAAAGCCAATTCAATGCAAATTTTATTTTTTTAACAACAGAAATGATACTGTTAAGGGCAGATTTTCCTTACACTGATTTTGGTGCTTCTCCTACTTATCATATTTCAATTGAGATAGTGTTTTTATATTAACAAGAGAGTTATTGCATGAGAAGTTATTTTTGAATTGATGTTTTCTGATTAAATAGCACATGCAATATGCCAGAAATGTACATATGTGTAAGTGTTTAGTTAAATATTCTCAGAAATTTTATCATAAATAAATTAAGGTGAGTATCAGAAATTCAGAATAATAAACTTAATTTGAGAAGAATGCCTGCATGAATTTAAGTATGTTGCATACATGTTTTCTGATAACTAAGTATTCCCAAAATCATTGTATCTAATGATACATATTTACTTTAATTGTTATTTTCATTCACCTTCCAACAATCAATTATCATTTGTAAAATTCCCATAAGGGGTATATATCTACATCATGATATTGAAAAAAACAAAAAGGGGATTACTGTCTGTATTCTAAAGAGAATTCAACACTTATACTTGCTAATTATCTCTTTAAATTCATGTGATCAACATTGTTAATGTATTTACATATAAAGCTCCAGTATCTCATTGTCTAATGTAAATTATTGTTTTAAAAAAAAATCTTTTGTGACTATATATCTAGTCTTTGTATTACTTCCGGTACTAGATACAGTATACAGTAAGTATAATTTAGAGCCCTAGACAAATGTCTCATGAAGCTAAAAAATGATGAGACATTTTCAAAAACAATGAGTCAAGCATCAAAAAAAAACAAAAAGTCAAATATTTTGTATTGATATCTGTGACATAAACATTTCCATTTCCATAATTTCATTATTAAAGCCGGTCATAAAAGATATAGCTAGGCCTATATTGTAAAAAATATGGGAACCATGTAGGAGGTGTTTAGACTTTAATTTTAATTCAGTTACTCAAACAATTCTGATTATAGACGTGTAACCGTGCTGTGGTAAAATACTGAAAATACATTACATTAAGTAAACTAAAAACACTCAAGTTCTTTTAAACATTATAAAGTAGAGTTATGATGTGTACAAATTACTTGACACACACCACGTAATGTTTTGACACTGTTAAGAAAGCAGGTCGCTGTTCCTTTGTGCACCCCTTTTAACGCAAGCTCCAAATACCGTTGGCTTGTTATATACCGTGCTCAGTCGATACATGGAGCTTGGTAACCGGAACTTGAAGTTATTGGAGGGAGGGTATAGTAACAGCATGTAAACAATAACGACTTGCGATTCCCCGACAGTTTATTATTGTATCCTCTATGAAGATAAGTTGACAGCTCTTTCAAAATTTATTTGTACAATTAGACAATTAAACGACAGTTAGGCGCATAAAGCTGAAAACACATGCGACATTTTTTTAGAAATCATGCGAGAATGCGGTCGCGCCGGTAATCTGAAACACTGACTAGAATTTTGTAACTAGGCCTATAGGAAATATGTACATTCATTTTATTGAATTTATTGAAGAAAATAGAGATCTACCTTCAACCAAATAAGGAAATAAAAATATATAAACCCAACGACAAAGGCACAACGAATTTTAAACTTCGAAATGACGAACCATAGCCATAGGCCTACAGTAGTGTATAGCTTCGTATCCAAAATAAATTTATTTTTAAATATCGAAAAAAAATAAAAAACGATCTTTTTACTTCGTCCGACATTGATTTAATGTCTTTGACGTATATTTTGGGGAGAAACATATCACAAGTGTCGGAATATACCAACCAAAAGCATGTTTTTGAACTGCTAGACATATCGGCATACTGCATTTCTTCACGCCTGGGCGAGAGTGACGGGCCACTATTACGTCACGTTACGGAAGGTGCCGAAAGCTGCCGATCTTTTTGCATATCGGCCAGCCGGATTCGCAAAGCGGCGCACAAGTGTCAGCGCGGGTTTGCAAAATTTACGTAAAAACATGCGGGCTTGCATTTACCTTTGAAATCTAGCACAATAGTGAAACTGAATAACACAAAATAGGGTTTTAAAATCCTTTAAGTAAGTGTGTCCGGCTACTGATCAACAAGGTAGGGTTTGAATCCTGTTGAATAGTTTTCAGTTAGATAAAGTATTTATCATTAATCGTCAACAAACATAGATTTATCAAGACCGGGAGAAACTATCAATCAATATCACTCACACTGGTGCCATTGTGTGTCTGGTTTTAGATCAAGAAATCTGGGTTCGAATCCCACTGCTGTAGAGAATCTTCTTTATGCAGTAAGTTTTTGGTCAAAGCTACATCAAATTTCATTGCAGTACCACTCAAGGTTGACTAATACCAGCCCATGTGGGAGGTTTCACTGGAATGTATAGCCACAATGGGGCTGCAGGCTTTTACCCCAAAAGAACACCAGTCTCTGTGAAATGTGTTAGATACTTTAGGAAAGTTAAAACCCTAAGTTATCTCTTCTCACCTGTTTATGATTACTTCAGTTTGTATATCAGGCATTAAATTAAAAAAAAGAGAAGTAACCTGCACTATTATTTGATTAATCAAAATATATATAGCCATGTAATGCATGTTACAAATTCTACAGAGATGAGCTTCACCTATACTGCATGCCTCCAATTAAGCTGTAAGAGAATGTTAACAAGAAAGGTTCAGTTGTCAATGATAAAATTCTTCTTGTCAGCTGCCAGACTTGATTACTTTCCTGTTTAACGAGGCTGATTCATTAAGGATTGACCACAGCTTGTGTTTGCAAAAACAGGAAAACATAGCACAGATTCCTCAAGGTAATTGAATACTTGTCCATATCAATGACTTGGTTAGCTCTGTCGTTCAGAAAATATGGAAATAATTGCTTTTCTTATTCTCTTTCACAGAGCCTTGTCAAAAGAATGTATTTTTGTTAGTTTTTTTTATCCAGAGTGGTTTTTGGGGAAATTGTTTTATACTTGTATTATGCTTACCAATTACCATACTTGATAACAGAAATGAGTTTTTTTCCCATAATGAAGTAAAAATAATACACAAATTGAAAAATAAGGCAGATTTTGGAATAGCAACTTCATTTTCTTAAAATGACAAAACATTGTTTCAGAGTCTAATCTCCAGAAATATTCCTTTCATTATGTATTTTGTTTCTAGAATTTAAGGAAAAAAATTTCTGTCTGACTTACTACATTAAGAAACAAAACTAGCTTAAAAGATATTCAAGTAAATGTCATATTCCACGAAATATAAATAAATGGGTCTGAAAGATAACACAGATTCTCTACCGTGCTTGCATACTTGTCCCTATCATTGACCAGGCCTTATATGTCACTCTGAGACATGAAATTAATTGCTTTTGTCACTTCACAGGTTCTTCCTGTCTCATGTAGAGAGCTGCTATTCCTAGTCTAGAGGTGTGATGTGTTTTTGTCTAAGAAGTAATCTTTGTTGTGATTTGTCTTGATCTTGTGGGTTATTATGAGACGTTGAAACAAACGGAATGATCTAAACTAGATATTTAGTAACATAGATGTTTGAAAGTTTGAAGATAGCTTTGAGAGGAAATTTTTCAATTTTTTCAAAGTTTTCACTGGCATTTATGCTGTCAGATTTCTTGAGATAAATGCACTCTGTAATCTGTTTCACATTGTTTGAAGGTTGGCATAGGGGAAATGTTTTCTCGCAAAGGCATAAGATATCACGAAGAGTGCGTTTGGCTTTGGAGCAAGAGGTCCGTGGTTTGAATCCCGCCAGGGGCTCGGCAACGTTGTCTGCAGTAGAGAACTGTTCTACACGCAGTCAGGTTTGGGTGCAATGCTACACTGAATTTCAGTGCAGCACCACCCATGGTTTACTAGTTTCAGCCGATGCTCGCAGGTTTCACCGCAATGCATAACCACAATAGTGTTGTGGGCTTTCTCCCTGCAATAATTCTAGCAGCCGCGATATAAGTGTTATACTCTTGAAAGCGGCGTAAAACCCCATATCACCTCACCTCACCTCAAAATCCTCCATCATTTTTGATTGGTGGAAACTAAAGGACATTTTGTACTAATGTTTCAAGTTATTTGATAAGCGGATCTGTTTTCATGTTCTTATAGATAAATTTATGATATTTTCATTGCAATCATGTCTTGTTATTGAGAGACCTTGATATGAATTGTTTCTTAATAATAGATAGACTTATGCAGATTAGTTTATAATAGATCATTCTCGAATTCTTCTGGAACATAATTTTGGAATTATTTGTATGGGTAAAAAGGTACGGTCGTGATGCATACATGAAAATAATCAAATATTATTCATCAAGATCTGAAGTTCAAGTATCATGACATTTAAGAAGACCTTTGTAAAAAGGAATCAGTCTTGTTTTTTCAGGGGAAAAGGTCACCTTTGAAGTACACTTTCTGAGACATAATGATGGACCGTATATAATATCTTATCTACTACAGAGAAATAAGTAGATTTGTTTGACATGCCTGAAGTCACTCACCAATCCGTTCAGACCACCTGAACACGGATGAAAGAAACTGGAGCACTCTGTGTGATGTCAGAGTGATGAGGCTGGTTAACTCTTAAACTGCCCATTTTAGAACAATATTACCTGACAGAGATCAAATTTAAACTGACTAAGTCTGAGTGATATCAGAGTGTTCTCAACAGTTAATTACCATTAATTAACTAGCCACAGATGAAAAAAATGTTTCACGCAGTGTGATGTCAGAACATTTGGTAAATTACCATTGGCTTTATTGCCAAAAGTCAATTTTTTGCTTCCATTTAAAAACAATCAAGAAAAAGAACTATAAATCTTGCCTTGACTTGGGAAACTTTATCACATTGTAGAAAAAAACTATCAGACCATGACTTATTTACAGTTCATTTCATACATAATTCAACCGCTGTTATGAAATCAGTTCCTAACCCCTTCATTAAAGGAGAAATTTCTTTTTTTATATGTTTCTATGGAGTATGTCAAAAATTCAACTTGAAGGTACTCTCCTAGGATGAAATTGCTGGTCTAAAACATTTTGAAGTACATCAACAATTCTGACAAAATACTGAATTAAGTAATATATACAACCAAAAGGTGCTCTGAAGTGTGAAATAACTGGTCAAACTCATCGACATATGACAAAATCAATAGTTTATATTTAACAACAAGTCCAAAAAACATAATAGGATCCTGTTAGACGTCAAATCACTGGTAAAATTCTTCAAGATGAGACAATATCATTGTTGATGGACTGGAATATGTGGAAAAGATAAGTTAAATGTGAAAAGATGTGAATATGTGTAATTTGCATTTGTGTAAAAGATAAGTAAAATGTGAAATCAGTGGTCAAGCCTCTTCTGTCAGTAATCCCATCAATACCAAGCTGATGAGAGTGTGATTACTGCACAGACCAATCAATATATGCCTCATATGATTGATTGGGACACTTGCTGCCGGTATCATGTTATAAGCCAATAATTCTTGATCCATCACCAACCTTCTTAGTATTGCCAGAATACCAATTCATGCATTAATGTACACAAAGCCAATAAGCTGATGTATAGTCACAGACAGCTCTACCTTGACCAGAACAAAATTACTATGTATGACATTTTTTTGGTTGTAAGATCGAAGTAGTGTATGATGACGGTGCAATTTCAAAAGTTGGATTGTCATTGAGGAAAAGTCTGTAAGTATGGTTCTATTATTAGGTATCCTTTTTGAAATAATTATAAAAGTAATTTGACACTTTCTTCATACTCTTCAGTACTATAAGTATCTGTCAAATATCTGTAAGCCAGTGATTCTTGGTCTGTCACCTCCCCTTTTGATATTTATTGGATATTGATTGGATATTGGTACACGCATCAACCATAAGAGCCTTGTTAATCAGGATGGTTCTATCTTGAATATGCTACTAAGGATCATGATGTTTCCGGCATCAAACACTTTCTGAAGTATTATCTGTCCTTTTGTAGGCAAATAATTCTTAGGTACCCATCGAACACTATCTGATGTATTATCTCTCCTTTTGTAGGCAAATGATTCTTAGGTACCCATCGAGCACTATCTGAAGTATTATCTGTCCTTTTGTAGGCCAATAATTCTTAGGTACCCATTTGTTTTTTCCTGTTAGTAAATATACAGTTTGTGATAATTAATGTCACTGTCTGAACACTAGAGAGCAAATTGAGATTCACAAACATTTGATAAGAACTTATGTAAAATATCTTTTGTAAAATATTTAAAATATCAGAGATATCCAATCTCGAGTGTTAAGGCTGAGTCAACTAAAATCTTTGAGAAAAAAATTGTAAAGGTTAAATGTCAATGTTAAGACTTAATCCGAGGTTTCATATCACTGACTTAATGCAGAATATCCACATCAGGGGTATCAGATGTAGGAACATAGATAGTGGGCTCTTCTGATAGTAAGCATGGTCAGTGTCTGGTTTCAATAGAGCGGAGAAAGTATTTGCAAATTGTTAAGCTATGATTTTCTCATTAGAACTATTAGATTACCCAGCTGTTGCTGCAAGATAATAGGGAAGTGATTATCTGGATAATTAGTGGACTCAGTGACAGGGGCTTGGTTTCACAGCTTGATATCCAGAAATTATTCTCATGTTGTAACTTGATTAATTGTAGATATAGGCACATATGTTCCATCAAATTTGAGACTGTGATGTAGATATCTATTTTGTGTTTCTTTAAGAATAAATAAGTGTATGTTGAATCTTTGTGAAAAGTACAGACATTAACAATTTGAATTCTTAATCTTTTACACTACTGATAAACTTGATTAGAATCTGAAAGTTGCTGGGACTTTAACCTGAATGTTTCCTGGTCAATTGCTCTTTTTATTGTTACATTTTCATATACATTCCATTGGTAGAAAACCAGGTGGTACTTTACTTTTGATGTTGAGTATAAAGAAAACTCTATGAAGTATCTGTGCAAGACTAATCTATTCAGCCATCTATGTCATATTACGCACTGGTAGAAGACCAGGCGGTCCTTCACTTATATTGTTGAGTATATAGAAAACTATCAGCTACCTATGCAAGTGTAAACTAGACAGATATCTTTGTCATATTAAGCACTGGTAGAAGACCAGGCGGTCCTTCACTTATATTGTTGAGTATATAGAAAACTATCAGCTACCTATGCAAGTGTAAGCTAGACAGACATCTATGTCATATTGTGCACTCGTAGAAGACCAGGCGGTCCTTTACTTATATCGTTGAGTATATAGAAAGCTATCAGCTACCTATGCAAGACTAAGCTAGAGAGACATCTATATGCTATATGCACTGGTAGAAGGCCTAGCCAGGAGCTGTAGCAGTAGGTTTATGTGTGCCAATGAGGAGATAAAATCTGTTTAACTGCTCCATTACTTCCAGGACACACTTGCTCCCGAGCCTGTATGACAAGACAGTTGTTTTACTTCTCCATTCACAAACCAACTTGTCAGAGTTTTCTGAGGCTCCACACCACCAGCAATACACTAATGTCAACTGCTTTGATACTCATGATATGTTTATTTATTTAAGATGTTATTTTGTAGACGTCTGTAAGATTAATTGAAATTTTATGTATTGAAACTCTTATGAGCTCTCTCTTATTGTAGCAGATGCTGATCAGGACACAAACATTTTGCTGTCTGCCGATCTTGTTGTTTGGATGCTTTATTCAAGGTGCAAGATCAAATTATCAAAGATCCAGTTCTCTTTCAATGAAAGAATGTTTACCATGTTAACCTTGATCCATATAAATCGGCAGCTTGTTTTCTTGAGTTTAGTGCAAACATATTCATAACAAGCTCTGTAGGCTGACAAAAACTTGAAATTAAGATTTCCTAAATTTTCATGATTTAGAATGAATTCAGCCTGCACTGGACCTCCCTCTGTGGAGCCTCACTGCACTGATTGCTCCATGTACCTTCTGTAGTGTATCAGCGAGCTCAACATGTCTAGGTGAACAACCTTCTTGAGAGTGAAGTTAACTCATTTGAAAATACTTTGAAAAGAAAGTGAGAAAATAAAGTTGGAAGGGGGTTTTTAATTGCCTCAGACACATGATCAATCTAGCATAGATTAGATTCAATGTTTAAAGGCCAAAATTAGAACATGTTTTTATTCATTTTGTCATAAGTTTGCTCTTTAAATGTATGAGTGGATATATTCATATTGTTCAGAGCGTTTCTCACTTGTCATTGGTTAATAAGCATCACAATGGACTCAGTTTGAATAATGCTGACTGTGCAGAATGTTTAACATACTCTGAAGTGGAATAGAATAAAAAGGTGTAGCACAAATCTAAACCTGTGGAAATAAATTATTAATATGTGACTGACAATCTTAAGGTGTTAATTATCAAATACATAATTTTGGAAACCTTAAATAAATCAATCAAAATTCAAGATTTGTCCATGTTTTAGTTTCTGCATGCCGAAGATGGATTACGGAAGGTGAATTCTTTCTGAATATGTGTTGTGTTAGCACCAAAGGACAAAGTTTGAATCAATCATTTGAGAAATAAGTGTTTTCGAAACATTTCACGTTTGAATAATTCAGTGCTGGATGTAACGTAAATGACAAAGTTGAAGTTGACTCTGCTAAATGACATTCTGTAAGACAGGTATCCACTCATGAGACATAATGTTGTAATTTTCCATAATATGTTACAGAATGTCCATTTTAAAACACTTTGACCTTTTCCGTTTAATGCCAAATGGTTGTCAAATTGCCAAAAACACAACTTGGTAAGAAGTGGCGTCAAGTAATGAACATCTTGTTCCTAATAAGCTTAATTTAGTTACAACAAAGTTACAACTTAAGATCTCAAAATTATTCAAAAGTAGCCTAGACATAAATACTTGCCACAAAATGGATTTTTTTTGTACCTGTATATTGTAATGCTTCACAACAATATCTTAAAGAATTATATTTTATGGATATGCAACTTCTTTATTCACATAATGGAAAGGCTTTGGTATAGATCCTTATACTGTTATAAGTATCATGATGGCTGGTTCGAAAGTACCATGTTCTTGTTGCTGGTTTCTCTGCTTGCATTTGTCACTGTTGTAGGTTTTCACCAATGGTGTCTTCCTTCACAGTTCCTATGTGATGCCCACCAAGGGCTCAAAAACTTTGTCTGAAGGAGAGAACTGTTCTACACGCAGTAAGGTTTGGTTGTAATGCTACACTGAATTTCCGTATAAATGGAAGCTGTGTTGAAGTCCAAAACCATCATGCTTTGATTATCTTTGGTACCGGAAATGTTACATTCATCTATCAAGGTTTTTTTGATGGCATTGATAACAATATTGCTTCCAGTGACAATAATTTTAATGTTTCCTTAAAATCAAACTCCTCTTACTGCATTTCAAAGGCCCAACTATTGTAGACATTGGCTAGCTATGCACTGGCAGTTTTGGTAGAAGAACACCTTCTTGAGACATGCAATGCTGTAAGGTATTACACTTACACATGGAATCAGTTCTACTTGTGCTGAGTCTGTAGACAGGTCCGTGTGATATAATTAACAAGGAAGAGCAATCAAATGACCTGTCACTCAAGTGTCCATTTCTCCCATCTTTGAACTAGTCATCACTCAGTTGAGGAGCATCAAATTCACTCTTGTGGTTAAACCGCTAAGCCTTTTCAAATTTAAAATTCGGTTCTAAAGGCATGAAATCTTCTTGTAAGTGAATTGTTAATGGTTAGCTGCTTAGATCAATTTCTGCCGGAAATAGATGCCTGGCAACTGATTTGAAAACATTAGCTTCTCCATGTAGTGCTTTTTTCGCAAACTTGCTTAGCAACCAGACCTCATTTCTTATTAGATTGCAATGTGCTGAAGCATTAATGTATTGTTCAATCATTATTACTCATTCAAAGGGTTTGTGAATATGATGTTCTGTTAAGTGTGTGTTGAAAACCATGTGAGCTTCAGTATTTTCCAAAATTGAAGAAATGTTTTCTCGAAAGTTGAAATAAATAGCTTAAACATTACCTGTTGGATTGATATATGTTTGTATTGAATTTAAAAAATAAATCACTGTTCCTGCAGGATACATTACTAATAATGTAAAATTGTAAATGACAAAAGCCATGTTAGTTATGTTAAGTATAGTTGATTGTAAGAATATGCATATAAACAATAAGAAATTAGATAAATTCCATAATAAAATATCATTTCAATCCCAAACCTACAAATTTCCTAATTCCTGACACTAACCTGCAAGAAATCTTCTTCATAAGTCACCTAAAAGGAGAGGTCAAGGATAAGCTTCAAGAGGCATCATAAGCTCAACAACCCATGCAATCAATATGTTCACAAAGCTTTCAGCTTCAAGCTAACAGTATATTCATTCTTCCTCTGGACTATTTCCGACAGGAAAATGATCAGAAGTATTTGTCGGTATGGGTAAGATTTTCTCATATCTAGAACAACCGCAGTACATACCTCCTTGTGTTCATACTCTTGACTGGAAGATTTCCACTTCAGATTCCATAAAGGCATCCCTGTTATTGCTGCCATCAAGCTAAAGATGAACAGCATTGTTCTGAACAAGACCTCTTTGTGTTGGTTTTAGTCAAACCCATTGACTATATGATATTTTGAACTTAACTTAACCCTAGTCTGACACCTGAAAACCTCATACATTTGATTATGGATTTGGGGTAAGAGTACCTCTGAAAAATAAACACTTATCACCATTCCTGTTTCTAGTTTAATTCATTTCAGGATTTCATCATTCTATTTTAGGACATTAAATATTATTCTCAAATATGATAATTTCAAATAGGATTTCATTGTTTAATCAATGTGTCTCTCAAACATTAAACTTTCAAAATCCTCTAAGCTTGATAAAAGCATACTCTTCTTACCTTTGATACTGTCATTAAGGAAATTTTAAATTCTTTTAAGACCATGTTAAATCTTAAAAGATCTAGAAAAATCCTATTACATTGCTTAATCAACCTGCCTCTCCACTCTTAAAACTTAAACATGTATTGGTAAGGCCGATCCCTAACAAGTCATACTTTCTACATTCATATACCAGAATTTAATAATTATTTGGCCATGTTTCAAACATTAAGCCCCTAGCAAAACACCAATTTGTCCATCCCTCTTCTGAACACTGTAAAAAAGACCCATTATTCTGCAAGGTCCATCACTCACCAAGCATATTAACACCTTTGATGATGAAACAGCGCCTCCGCTTCACTAATTAGATTTTCAGGAACATTAATGTGATACAGTTAATGCAGAACCCATCAAACATATTGTTATACATCTGTATGTAGGTGAGGCGATATGTGTCTAGACTGATGGGACTTGCTCACAAGGCTCGGCCCTTGAGAATACTTGCACAGACATTTGATTAGCATCTCCCTGTAATGTGGAACACCATCAGAATCATTGATGTGTTAATTGCAGATATATCCCTTTGTTCTGATGTCATGAGATAGATGCCTGATCAGTGTTCCTAGATAGCACAGTGGTGTAGTGGTTAGCATGCTGGCCTCTCATGCTGACGACTCGGGTTTGAATCCCGGTGGAGACACCAAAAATTGTGACCTTGGTCCAAAACTGTGTTGTGTCCTTAGGCAAGGCTCTTCATCTACATTGCACTCAGTCCACCCAGCTGTTAAAATGGGTACCTGAATATAGGGATGTATGGACCTATATGGTCGCGCTTAGCACTAAGTAGCTGCTTTGAAAGTACACTTCCCTCAGGGTAATGATGTAGGTAGCGCTTTGAGCATGTCCTTGAACGTGGAAAAGGTGCCATATAGATATCCACATTATTATTATTATGTTAGTGTACTGGAGAAATTTGGACAGCTTTTGGCTTGGTGGCCTTTGAAAAATGTAGAATGCAGATACTTACAGCATTGCAGAGTGTCACAACGGCCACGATATGATAAACTGAAGCCCCAAGCTGGTGATCAAGGGACAACACTGCTTTTATGATGTAAATTGATATTTTTTCAAAATCACCTTGTCCCTGTTATTAGGTATTTGTAAATGGTATAGCTGTAGTGCCATGTCTTACTGATTATAAATCCGCTTATGCCTGGAATATTGCACAAGAAGCACTAAACACCAACAGGCCTTAAAACATTGAATGGTTACAATAAAGAAGACAAAAAAATAAGGGATTTGGCAAATGTTTTTACTCAAACAATTCTATTTTTGAAAGATAATGCAAGTGTTACTGTGTTTAAATCAATCTAAAGTGTCAGTAAGATTTTGAGAGGTATTTTAGGATTTTTAAGAGGATGTAACTAAGCTGTGACTTAAATATCCTTCATATATATATATACTAAGTATGTTTAGCAGCCCCTTCTCTAGAAAGAGCTGACCTTCAAAGAATTCTAATTGTGGAATGGTACAGCGCTGATGGCAACATTTTACCCAGAATTCCAGACCGTAGGCCGCCTCCCCCTATTACTTGTGTTACGTGTGCAAGACTATATTTTCGGAACCCTCATTAATTTACAGTCGCCATTCATCAAAGTGAAATCATAGCGCAGGAGGTTTCTATTTAGATATGTGTGGAGATTGAAGCCATGATGTTCTCACTTTACAGTCTACCACTTTAGTCGTTTTCTGGAAGAATTAAGAATAACACAAATATTTGTTTTCTTCAGTTGGTATAGATAAACATTCTGAAATCACAATCAAGATTTTATATGGTTTTTGAAGTTGCAGTGGCAGATGCTGAACATTTTTACATGAAAGTTATAAAGTACCCTACTTTTGATGAGCTATTTTGACAGTTGAAAACAGTAAAATTTTCAATGGAGATGACAAATAAAATATTCAAAGCTAATTCAGCTTTGTATTATTTTGTACGTGGTTAATAACTGAAATATTGCTCAAGCACGTTAAACCCAAACTCACTCACTATTATTTCGTATGACAAACTCCAAGCTCCCATGAATATATATAATGTTGTAATAATATTGTAAATATTGTAAGTTTTAGTAAGTCTGAAAGAACCTGAGTTTGTATTCCTAAGGATTGATTGTCATTTTCTGCGCATTTAACCACATATACTGGACAAAAATAGTTGATGATACTTTGAAATTTTGAAACATGAATAACAATATATTGTTGATTATTGTTAAATTGACACATTGATGATATACCAATCATAAAAACTAGAATATCCCTAACTTATTTCATATGCAAATAAATACTACACAATTTGTTACCACTTCAAACTGAATAAACACGCAAAAATGGCAATAAACTGTTATTAAAAAATACATCTTAAGTCATAAACGATCGATCAATAAAACCAGTTATAAGAGGGCCTAGAGCCAAGACACTAAACAATAGTCCAGACCTTAGGTCATTGTATAGTCCTAAAGTCCAGCCAGCATCTGTTACAATAACAATTATCATAGTTACAATAATCATCAACACAAAAAGTAGAAAACCTTGAAGTCAATTCAACAAAACATTTACATGTGGAGACTTGGTCATAGTGTATGTGATAGTTCTTACAAGGAAAGTCACCACTGATATTTGACTCGCTAGCAGATTGAATACACACAGTGTGAAGTCACAATTGGTATTTAACACACAGATTGTAGAGAAGATAGCTGCATGTACATTCCTGATGGCTAACAGCTGTTTAAGCAGGAGGGGCACTGACTATAGTCTGTTTCAGAATTAACCAGCTTCATTAGGCTTGAAAGGAGTGAAGTCTTTGTAGTACATCTCTTGTAAGATGAAACTTGTATTAAATTAACTTCTTATTTAGCGTTGCTCCATTTTAACTGTTTTGATTCCCTATAATCATTGGTGAGAATTGTAAGTGACAAACAAATCCTGATTCAAAGGTTATACTTTGGTAGAATATTTAACTTTTTATTATACTAAGATCATTACAGCAATGACAGGTCAAGGGTTGAGATAACTAATAATATATGTTCAGGGATTGGGAAAGGCAGAGGCCATGGGCCATTTTGCACATTGGATGAAAAAAATGGCCCATTTAATTTAGAAATTTTACCATTGTTCAAAGGGGAATGGCCCATTGTCAAAGGTGTCTATCCCAATCCCTGTATGTTATAGAAAAATGTATATATTAGGTTTTTTTTTTTCCCCTTAAAAGGTAGTCTTTCATTTAATGCATTATCAATTCAATAAAACTCCATTTTAGATATGTAGCATAAGGACACTCAAGACCATCTTATTTAAACAAAAATACTCTGAACAGATGATATTCTTCTTCTATTCATCATTACCAGCAACTTTCTGTGAAATAGTTTTCCAAAACCAGATTTGTTTTCCTCCAAACAAAGATCCATTTTCCTCAAAACCTCTGATACCCTGCATCAGTTCCGCGTTCCCATGATCTATCATGGAAGATATCCTGTAAAAATAAGGATTGTTTGCCCGTCCAACTCTGGCTGCACCTCACCTCCGTGGGAGTAAAATACAAACTGATAACAGGATGGGATAAGCTTGTTATCACATACATTTGTTTTGTCTGTAAGGTGCTATTCCATGTTACCGGAGATATCATCATGTCAGGGAGATATGGCCAATATACACCAAGCTTCAGCTGTTGAGTTTTGGGTGTCCAGTGTTTGAGTCGGTTTTGTTGAAAAAGTCAAAACCGCCTCTCAAATCAGTCTTTCTATTCTCTGAGTCTGTATCTGAATCATTAACTGTTACTTTTCTTTGAGTAAATCAAACTTAATTTTGAAAGATTACAAGCAAAAGATTCCATGTCCACTTTGCAAAATTCAAATGAAAATGCGAAAAGAAAGAAATTCAATCGCTACTGCAAAATTGAACACATAAAAAGACAACTTGGCAAACACAACTTCAAATTCAAGAGTGGGTCAAGTTTTCCCTCTATTACCCTATGTGTGCGTCCTAGTAGTGTCATGCCTGGCTTTCTCCCAATCCATATGAAGAAAGTAAACACATATCAACAGAACAACAAAGAAACTTCCCTTGAATGCTTCCTAGATAAACATGATCTTGAAACAAATATTCTTTAGACTTCTTTCAGTCTCTTTATCAACAATTCAATTTTATTTTGCAGTCCTCGCCCAAGGTTTGCGAGTTCCAGGAGATGCTCAGAGGTTTCACCACAATGCTTAGCCACAATGGTGTTGCAGGCTTTTTCCCTGCAATAATTCTAGCAGCCGCTTATTTATTTGAAATACTCTTGAATGCGGCGGTCAACCCAATATCTACTTACCTCAACTCATGTTGCATTCAATTAAGATGTCAAAGTCTGTGCTAAAGATGTTTTTGATTATCAATTCTCTCGAGGGTTAGTGCCTAGATAAACATGATCTTGCTACAAATGTTCTGTAGACTTCTTGCAATCTCTTGATAAACAATTCAACTTTATTGTGTGGTCAGTAGAGTTGACTCATATGCTTGAAACATTTGCCAAAGATGCTTTGAATTGTCAAATATCCCAAGGACTGCTTCCCACTAAACTTCTTATCTTGATGCAGTTATTCTGTATACTTTATGTAGTCAAAAACAATTCAACTACATATTATGGTCAGTAGAAACGTCCCAAAAGGGCACTGTTAATAAGTCATTTTGAGGACTACTTCAAAAATAAACATTATAGTGATACAGTTATAGACTTTCCAATAGTCTCATGATCGACAATTTGAATTATTATTTCGGTTACTTTTTCAAAAATTTAAGTATTAATTATAATGTTCTTAAAAACATTCTTTAGATTTCCTATATTTGTTTTTTCTGATACAGATATTGGTATCAAGAATTTTATGAATTGTTCATCTTTTAAGATTTTTTAAAGGAAATATTGACATCTCAAAAATCCACAGCATGTTACATCATTGCAACTTCTTTTCAACCTTTTTCTGATGATGAGTTTCTGTGCTTTAAGCTTACCAAGTCAAATCAACATCATACTTTTTGCTTTATATCCTTTTAGAAGACATTGAAGTGTTCTAATTTCCTTGTTTTCTTTGGAAAACTCCTGCTTCAACTTGTATGGTATTCCTGCATCCTGCCTTGTGGTTAACATCCTGTACCAGTGTTGTAGGAGTCAGTACAGAATCTCCTAGATTACAAAAATCTTACAAATAGACAGGTGTAAAGACAGACCAAAACATTTTTAAGTTTAAAGGCCATTGATAGGTACAAGAACATGGCAACAAGTAACTCTGAATTGTATTAGCAAGGTAAGATTATCAAGAGAAACTAATATTAAATATTTTAGATTTAAATAACTTTACCTGCAGGTGCTTTATGGATTCTTTTTAGGTCAATTTAATTCATTATGACTGGATTTTTTAAGCAAGTTTTTCTTACCCAATCAATATCTTAAAGTGAAGAGTTAATGTTGTAAGCCTTTAGAAGTTTTCACTCAGAAGGCTCTCATAGGTGTAGAATATGGTATCATGATTCTTTAATTCAGATGATATTGGGTATCATGATTCTATCAAATAATTTCATGATTCCACAGTGCTGATATAGGTTTTGAAATCACTTGAGAAATCCTGTGTAGAAATGTGGCAGCATTGCCAGGTGAAGCGTGAATATGGCAGGCTTGAGGAGCCACTGCATCTCACCCACCGTCTGATATGTGCTTGGAGAGGGGCTAGCACGCAATGGATGTTGCAGGGATCAATATTGATTACTCAACACAACTAGCATGGGTAACATGCTGTACTGGCTGAGGTCTAGTAGAGTATTCTTGTGTAGTAGTTCTCTATGTTCTCTTGGACTGTGAATGAGCTATACTTAAAATTCAAATCACCCTTCTTGCATTGATAATGTTATAAAGGCTTGGGTCTAGTAGAGAGTTCTTGTGTTGTAGTTCTCCATGTTCTCATGGACTGTGAAGGTGCTGTACTTTAAATTCAGATCAACCTTTTTGCATTGATAATGCTGTATAGGACAGGGTCTAGTAGAGAGTTCTTGTGTTGTAGTTCTCCATGTTCTCATGGACTGTGAAGGTGCTGTACTTTAAATTCAGATCAACCTTTTTGCATTGATAATGCTGTATAGGACAGGGTCTAGTATAGAGTTCTTGTGTAGTAGTTCTCTATGCTCTCATGGACTGTGAAGGTGCTGTACTTTAAATTCAGATCAACCTTCTTGCATTGATAATGCTGTATAGGACAGGGTCTAGTATAGAGTTCTTGTGTTGTAGTTCTCCATGTTCTCATGGACTGTGAAGGTGCTGTACTTTAAATTCAGATCAACCTTTTTGCATTGATAATGCTGTATAGGACAGGGTCTAGTATAGAGTTCTTGTGTAGTAGTTTTCTATGTTCTCATGGACTGTGAAGGTGCTGTACTTTAAATTCAGATCAACCTTATTGCATTGATAATGCTGTATAGGACAGGGTCTAGTATAGTGTTCTTGTGTTGTAGTTCTCCATGTTCCCTTGGACTGTGAAGGTGCTGTACTTTAAATTCAGATCAACCTTCTTGCATTGATAATGCTGTATAGGACAGGATCTAGTATAGAGTTCTTGTGGAGTAGTTCACTTGGACTGTAACTGTAGTGGTTTGCTTTATATTGCAAAGTTCATTAAGTGGCTCAGTTTCATGTTGCTTCTTGGGATAAGAACTGAGCCCAAATCATGGCTTTTTGTTATTTGGCTTGGTAGTGAATCCCCAATCATCGTGTACCTTTCCTTTATTGTCTGTGACAGATAAGTTAATCAATCAGGAAAAGATCTTTCAAGAGCTGATATATTTTTCAAAACTATGTGCCAATATTACATATACAATGTATAATTTCTGCAAATGTTACAGAATTTTTAACCTTAAAAGGTTTAACCCTCGTCAATGCTATTGCGAAGATTGTGTTGATAATAACGGCAGAGGAATTTGTGTTAAGGAGATCAGATATGAATAAGAAGTTGCTATCAATTTACACTCATCAACTTCTAAGATACCTCTGGAAGAAACCAATCTCACTTCGTAAATATTTGCAGAATGTTAGTGCTATTGGTAATGTTTAAAACCTTTGAAACAATGGGAAAATGTGGATAACTTTTGAGAAAAAGTCAGTTGTCAAGATAAAATTGGATGGAAAAACATCCCAGCATGCCAGTGTGTAAAAGGGTGTGGTGAGAGGCTTGTGACATTTTGAGGTTGAAAATTCTTACAGGTTTTTAGCATCTGGGGAAAATTACAAAAAAATGTTGTATTTCTTTCTCCAAGACAGGGAGATTTTAGAGGGTTGTTAACCAGAATTGTTAAACATGTTGCATCTTCTGACTTCTGGGACCTCTGATAGATATTGATAGTTAAAGAGCCACTCCGTGATTTTCATATCATATTATTCACCTTTGATACGAACCTAAATGACATGTTATAATATAAAATCAAAACATTTTAATTTTTCATGTCCAAAAGACATATATATGGCAAATACTGTTTTTCCATGAAAATCTAAAAATAGCTTTATAAATGCACAGAGGCGGAGATCACACGTTCAGTTTACATGGATACTAGTTTGGCATATTTGACTCCAACAACTCATGGAATGGCTCTTTAACAATTTTGTAAATGAAGCTAGCTGTTCATGTTCACAGAAGAAAAATATAATGTCAAAATATTGATGAGTGATTATTAGATAATTAGTGATATGATCCACAGTAATCATTCTTTTGTATTATAAAACTAGCAACTCCAATGCTACTTATAACTTGTGACGAAGAAAAAAATAGTGCAAAAGTACTCACCAAGTAGAGGTTTTGTGTTGTTCATGATGGCTTTGTAACTTACTTTTAAAAAAGTTCACCTTTCTGAAATACAGTACACTAACTGTATGTTGTCGAAAGATGAAAAAGGAAATGTCCTCTTTGACAGTAACTCACACTGATTACACTTCAGCTTATATGTCCTTAAGCTCTTGGCTATCCTGGCTGCTTTTAACAATACATGTTCAAGTAATGTTTTGCCTGCTGGTTTTCCTATGACCTTAACCCTTGGTTGGTTGATTTTTTCAGCGTTTCAGTATTCAGCAGTGTATGGTTTCCTGAAGAAAGGGTTAATAATGTTTGTTCAACAAATGGATGTTGTCACTAACCCTTTACCTACTTATGTAATAAGTAGAGAACCATTTCTTTTGTGGCTGTCAATTCTGGCTTAGTAATGTTTGTCAATTCTTTTGATATATGTTACAATTTATGGTTCTCTTGCAATCCATTGCAGGTGTTTTGTCGAACATCGATCGATAGACTGTAGTTTTAAAGAAATGGTTTCGATGCATGAATTCATGTTTTTCTCCTCTTTCACCTCTATCAACTTAAGGTCGATGTCGACCATTTACCTGTCTATGTTCAGACTTATCAATAAGCAATATTCTACCCAGAACTTTTCCTTTTGAATGAGTTCTGGTTCCTGTTACCCTCACAGAAATGGTATTGCACTAATTTTTTTTCCAATTGGAGGAATATCAGAGACTTGCCTTGCCTTGCCTTGCCTTGCCTATGTCAGAGAAAGTGTTAATGGCTGTGTTAAAAAAACCCACGTCTACCTATGTTTAAGGAAGAGTTTTGCATGTTAATACAGTGCACTGCAGGGTTTATCTGACATGTTGAGAATATGCAAGTTATGTGGCTTTTCTTGACTTCTGAGTTTCTTGCCCTGTATGCAAACACGTTTGAGTTTTAGTTTCGATGGTTTGACATGGGAGTGCAAACACGACCGACGGACGACGACGTTCGTCCATGTGTTTTGAAACCTCCTGTTTTGAAACCTCCCAGTTTGAAATCAAGAGCTATGCCCACACGAGACATGCAGCATGGAATTGTATACAGTAGAAGCATTTTCATTGCCATCGGTAAGATTTAGTTTGCTATTCAATTCAACAGGATCATACCTATTGGAATTGAGAAGAGGTCAATATGTGTCTTATCAAATACAAATTTTTTTTTTGATGAAAGTATTTGTAAATGTTGTTTTAAGATTTTCTTTTTAAAAGTTTATTATTTATATGAATAATGTGTTTGTTCAATCAAAAAATATGCTTACACTTGATTTCATTTTGTTTAAGAATTGGAAATATTTCTGATTAAAGTCAATCATTTACAGATCATCAATACTTCAGCATTCAGGAGTTTAACTGAACTCAAATTATCAAGGAAATCAAAGGAGATCTGAAAATTTCTGAAATAGAATTCAATTCAATTCTATCACTAAAAAAAATGTCAGTTAAAACCCTCGACTGCATTTTAATGGCAAGCAGCTTCCAAATCATTTATCCTTGATTAAGTCTCTTCATATAGTTTGAATGTAGAAAATATTTCACAAGGCATATACCATCACTAATAACCGATAATAGTATATGTGCTAATACTCTTATCTTATGAGAGTGTTATTATGGTTCATTAAAGTGATGTACTTGTCCAGTGATAGAAGACTTGTTATATCCTAGCTAGAGGCAGTAACCATTATAACATGGCCAATTTGACCCAGTGCATTGAGCAATGGAATATATATATATAGCCGTCAGAGATAGAGTAGCCTGCTTATAGTTTCCTGATCATTATTTCTCTAAATGTTTTAGCCCAGAAAAGAAGTAGAAAATAGATTTCAGGTAAAGACTATTTTAGGCTGAATATATAGCCGTCAGGGATAAGTAGCCTGCTGTTAGATTCCTAATCATTATTCTCAATATGTTTAAGCCTTGACATGAAGTAGTAAACATACTTTGTGTATATACTGTTTTACATCTTTTTTTTTTCATGTCATAGATATTGCAGAGAAATGCTTACTACTGCCAGTGTGTGATGAAATGAGATTGAAGATTGCCCCAATGAAGGAGTTAGCAGTTATACTCTTGAATGTCTTGTAGTTCCCGATAATCAAGTTGTTATACAGAAATCAAGTTTTTCCTGTTATTTCTCCCTCATCTCATTTAATCACTCATGCCAGCAATTGTTTTCATTGTTTAATTTTCAGTTTTTGCATCATATTGCATTTTTTTGCTTTCTATAATAGTTCTTTTTCAATACAATTTTTTTAAGAAGTATTACATCCTTCTGTGAAGTTTTCAGGGACTGGCGTCAGTCTAGATTTGACGCGTGTAGATTCAGATCTGTCATTCACTTGTTAGTCAGAGAGGACCGATAGTTTGACATTTTGACAAATTTTTGTTTTGCTTCAGGCACAATGAGTGAATTGACACCAATGTTGCCTGGTATTTTTGTGCACTAAAATACATTGGCTTGATATTAGATTTTACCTCCGGGTTTGTGAATAGTATTTCTACGGATGTGATGTAATAAGCTCATGATTTATTTGGTAAAGTAATTAAAGATTTTAGTTGTGAATGTCAAGGGTATTATAATATATGAGTAGTTTATATTGTGAGAAATTTAACTTTGTAGTTGTGAATATTGAGCATCAGTCGTATACTTTGATATGATGCATTGGCTTGATATCAAATTTCTGCATATTACAATATTTTTGTAGAAATAAGATGTTGGTTGATTGTAAAGTTTTTCTTGAGGACAGACTTTCTCTCAGGTTTGTCCATGATTTGACAGTGTGTAGTGATGATCCTTTCTGTTTTTATTGCTTTTTCTGTTTTATGGTTAGCAAAAAATTAACTTCTTGCTTAAAGAGATTATTCTTAAATATTCAGACTGGTATGTAAAGGTTTTTAGAAAAAAGTATTTACATTTTGCGGGAATTGTTGGTGATGGCACTCATAATAAAAATTACTGAAGAGTCAATTCGGAACAACCAGGGCTAAGCCAATTTCAGTCAAAACCACACTTTTAAAATTTGTGTCTCAGAAAGTTTTTCATTTTCAATGTCATAACCGAATGACTAATTGTCAATTTTGAGACATGAGGGTTGCACTAATATTAGACCCTGACTGACGCCAATAGTGCTTGGGGCATGTTGGATTAGAAGATCAGAGAGATTTACTTCGCTGTATTGCTGAACGTAATCAGGGTTCATTTTGTCAGCCACGTTATGATTCATATCTCTTTCTTATTAAGCTGAGGATGGGACTCTTCCTAGCGATCGTGCACGTTTTCTACATAACCTACTTCTCTGTGATATTTTAGGACATGACATGTACATGATCATGTTGAAGTTATATTGCTAAGTTTACAAGGTTTACTTTAAATTTCAACTGTGGCCATCGGCTGAACTTTTTATTAATATATGTATATCCTTTTTTAAAGATTTTTTTCAAGCATAAGTTATTGACTTATTTTCATATATGCAAAATCAGTTTTATTTTGAAAATGTTGGAATATGCTGATATTGTAGGCTGCACTTAAGTATGTTAGAAGTATGCTTAAACTTTGATTAAACAGTCCAAAATTCTTGAGGTCAACATTACAATATATATGTTAAAATAATACAATAAAAATCTCCTAAACCTAGAATGCATATGTTGCGAACTTATGATGGCCTCTCATTTTTAGATGTACTTTAAATGTGTGTGTTATGCCTCTTTTATGCTGCGGTCCTATCTTGTAGTGTAAATGTATCTGCAATAAACAAGCTGAAAGTGCAGGATAAGTAACTGTATTCTCAGGTAGAAGAACCATGTGATGGATTTTGCAGCACCTCTTGTCAAAACTGTGACAACTAACGGCCAATAAGCTTTTAAAAGTGCTTGCCAAGCTATACATAACAAGAGGAAGCTTATTTTGGTATACTGGCTGATGCCCTAAAGAAAGGAACTTTGTATACTGGATTCTGAATTAGGGCCGAGAGTAGAGGCAGAAAATGTTTTAAAGGTTATATGTAAAAAATTATGACAGTTTGTTGAAGGTGCTTATTCTAAAAACTGTGACAATTATTGTGTAATAAGCTTAGTAAAGTACTTTTCAAAGAGGAAAATGAAAATGATTTTGCATGCTGGATTCTGTTGTAAGTTGCCAATCCTTAAACATTCAGCACAGCAGCTACAGTGTAACTTAAAGCTTTATGAAATATACCTTTAGCCTTGAGGGAAGGTTATTATAAGTTGTAAAGTGGAGGATAGCCTCATCTTCAACACTGGGCTAAGAAATTAACTAATAAATGTACATCTTACGCACGTTGAATTAAGCTTGGCTAATTAAATTTAGTTTAAGATAGTAATTGGTCTATGCTGAATGGCTTGATAATTACTTATTAAGAGAATTCAAAAGCTTGAGTATCGATCAGGGTTTAATGAACTTTTCCTGTAGGTTAGGTTCAAGTTATTTATGGAGGCCTTTGAAGCAACCTTTACTAAGATTTACTTAAACTCCTATCCTTTAACATTGCACTAAGGTTGTATTAAGGACTTTTGATCATCTTGGGCTTTGTTAAAGGAGGCCTTGATATATGATAAAAAAAATATAGATCCTTAAAGAGCTTTTAGCCAAGGTTGGCCAAAATTGAATGATAGTAAAAACGCAACTCCAATGGTTCGACACTTGATTTAACAGCTGAAGTGTTGATCAGGACTCGGTGAAATTGTACTTTAGGTTGGATTAGAAGTAAGAATAGAAGTAAGAGTCAAGAATCTCTCCTTGCAGAGGCCATATCTCAGCTTAGCCAGATCTCTTTGTAAATGATAGTAAGATCGCCACTCAGAACGGTTTGACAATAATACAGCAGATGAATTGTTGATCAGGGCTTCATGAAATGCCCCCTTGGGTTGAATTTTACAATAGAGGTAATAGACAGGAATCTATCGTTGAACAGCCCACAGCTCAGTTTGGTAAAATCTCTTTGTTAAATATAGTAAGAAGGATAGTAATCTTTCATTCAGTGCCTGAAGGCAGATCTCTGACTGGCATCTCCTTCATTTTCTCTCTACCCTATACTGCTAATGACGGGAAATCAAAGAATTGGCAATATCAAAGAATAAGATCGTCCGGAAATAGAAAGAAAGACCTCTGCTGTCAGTCTGAGTGGATGGTTTAATGGTAAAGTTCCCTAGGGATGTAGGTATATATACTCACTGTATGTGTAGAATCCCTGCAGATGAAAAGAATGGGGTTAGAATGATCTTATGTGTTGCTCTTCTTAAAGAGATCAACAGGAATTGGTTACTTTGAAGAAAGCCTTACTTTTGTTGTTTCAATGGCTAGCATATTTTATTAAAAGCATAAAATCTTGAAATGCTGGCTATGGAGTACTTTAAATTTATTCTTTCATATGCTTGTCACTTCTATTTGATTATGATCTTTTTCTAACCCAATTTGTAAGATTATATTAAAGATGACTCGATGAAATTCAAAATCAAACTTAAACCTGTTTAGAGAGAATTATATGTTATGCATGTATCATTTAATTAGAATGATTTTTGTTATAATATGTTGAAATATGTCATTTATGACGTCATGCAACGGCCGCGCTAGCAAAGGAATTTAGTGACTCCATTCATATAGTTATGGTCATTTACGAGGTTTTGGGAAACAATAAATAGAACATTTCTCATCAAATACCATGAAAATCCCATTTAGTGAAGTAGAAAATCATATATTCACACTCATGGGCGCCACTCGTGAAAATATAAACTTCTACTTCACTCATTACAATATACATGGTATTCAATGAGAAATGTCAAAAATCCTCTATTTATCCTCAACAATAAAAAATCTTCAGGGAATCATGATCTCTAGGTTTTAAGTTCAAATAGAAAAAGAAATACTTTTCTGAAAGGCTCTTGACTAAAATGACTTGTTTTCCATGAAAATAAAATTGGAAAATAGTACTTAAACCATATATCCCCACTTTTATCAAACAATTTCCGTCTGACTCCCATCAAAGATTGCCATAAGTTGAGATTCAGAAGTTAGTAATGTTTAAAACTCTAGAGATTAATTTGCTAGCAGGTACTATTCTGATTTTTTGGTTGTGGTATTTGGTAATATAAGTTTCTTGCCGGTATTTATTTTTCAGAATGTTTTTAATATTTATTTTCCAGTTGTACTCTATTAATATTGAATTAATTGCATTGGAAAATAATAGTATCAAATATATAAAGGTAATAAATGATCAGTCAATTTGTATGGCGCCAACTCTATTCACTTAGTTCATGCTCATAGTGTTCAAAATGTGAAAATCACAATTATGTGAATAATTTTCAAGATGTCAATCCATTCTTGTTCATTCATGTTCTATAAAGTTTTATCAAAAGTCTAAAGATATTGATTCAGGAAAATGAAGACGGTTTTTTGATTGAAAGTCTCATTCAGAGGGAAGATGGTCAAACAAATGAAGCCTCTACTTCAACTAATATTGTTTGAATAAACATTGATTTGAGAAAACATCTTTTGTAATGATAACAGAGTTTTCTGAAACTTAAACATTAAATTCTAGGTAAAGGACTGTTCCTTTCCCTACTCATCTGTTAAAAATCATGTTTATACACACATGACTTTGCAAAGGTTTACAAAAGCTTTTTTGATTCTTGATCACAATCTGAAGAACTATCCGTGAACAGCAAGTTGCCTACAATCATATATAACACAAAATACCTACCCAACACCAATTCATTCAAACTTAACATATAAAGGAACATTTAAAGGAAGATTTTTATTTAGACAGACTTCTATTGTAGACAAAATTGAGTAAATTCTAGTTCCTTCATTTCTCTATCCTATGTCTGATCTAGATAGATTTTTTGATTGAAACTGTCACTCAACATCAATTTACCTGGCACTTTGCCACCTGGTTTTATAATAAGACCAGCATGCTGGCACTCAAGAATATTGATCTAAACAAGCTCCCTGAATAATACATGTCCTTGTTAGACTCAGACATGCTTTAGATGACCAGACTGGCTGCACAATTCAGCTCTAATACAAACCTTTTTCGCAGTCAATGCTCTGAAAAGGGTAATTCGTTAAAATATTCTTGTAGGATATACCATGATGTTATGTAGAGCTTCGTGTCTTCTTTGTTGGTCACTGATTGGAATAATTGCTGATGTATTTTTCAAAGCTGGAGAAGAAATGTCGAAAGTTGAAAGAGAGGCAGCATACCAAGCATTAGATTAAGATTTAATCTATGAAATTTTTCTTCAAAAATATGTTTTAAAATATCTATTTCTTGGTCTTGCTATTTCTAATGTCTAGACTTGATGAATGAGGACCTAGACTGTATAAGAGGCTCCAATTTTACACATAGTCATGGAGCAGGAAGCTGTTCTCTTAAAGTTCTGATGAAAAGTTTGTAGTGTTATTTGGGGTCAGGTTTATTGTTTTAAAATCCTGTAGAATTATAAAGTTTGTTCTTTATTTTCATACCAGTTATGTAGCAAATTTATTTGGAGAAATTCCTTTAGGCTTCAGTCTAGTTTGTTGTTGGTACTGTAAGCACTGGTAATTAGAAAATAAGTTTATCGGCCTAGTTATACTCTAACATTTCTGGAAGTTGTGTTGCTCCAAAGGGGTTTCTGTCTCCACCTTTGTTAAAGGTCTTGATAAGGAAGTTTGAGTTCCATTATGTCACACAATGCAAAGCCCAAGAGAAATGTCATATTGTCACACCAAATCATTTGGAAATGATAAGGCCTTTGGGCACAGTTAATATTGAAATGGGTATGTCCTTGACAATGTAGAGGATATGTTATCTTTTAGAATGTGTGGGCGTGTTTCTTGCCAGAAATCATCCTGTTACATCTTGCAATGACAAGCCAGTAATGAGGAAAAATATGGATATGGAGGTTTTAAAATCATCTCTAACATAAAATTTAGTCTATAAAATTGTCCCATTATGTCCTATTATCTTTTCTAGAATATGTGGGAGTGTGGTAGTGCCACAGAGGTCATCCCGTTATTTCTTCAATGACAAGCTGGTAATGAAATGAAACATGGATATGGAGGTTTTGAAATAATTTCCAACATTATGCTCTTGAAATGAATGTGGAGTCACGCAAGGTTGAAAATTTTAGGATTGAGATTTTCATTCTGTCACACTCATTGTACATGAGGTTTCAGAGATGCAGGATGCCGGATTTTCTGGAACCACATGTGATTAGAAAACAAGGATGTGTTCTCGTTGAGGTCCACCGCTATCTTTTAGGGTTCATGTGGGGACTTAAAGTTGCACCGAAGATCATTTTGTTTATGTATTGTGTTTTGTAATGACAAGTTGTTGAGACATAAAGAACTGATTAAATATCCTTTCCGTTCCAAGCATATGCAGCGCTGATATAAGCTTGGAGTATGTTTCCCAATCCATTTCATGTCTTTATGAATAAGAATATGTTCAAACCAAAGGGACAACAAATCAAAGCATATGTTTCCGTAAAGGTAATGCTGTATAAACATTCTGAAGACAGGTTTAGAGAGGCTGGTTTAATTGTCAAAAAGTATATTTTTCATGCTTGTTTGGTACTCTTAGCCTACAAAAGTTTTCACAGAGAGCTGCAGCAAGTCCGACTATAGATAGTGAATAGAAAATAGAAGTGTCTTGTCTTATCTGTCTTATGGCTGATATCCATGCCACCATATACAACACTTGTATTACATGATGGGAGATATCATCCATATTACATGACACGATAAGACTTCTCCATTGAAGAGCTCCACAAAAGAAATGGGGGAACTTGCATGGATGGTCAATGCCGTAAATATTTATGCTGTGTTTACTGTATTGTGAAATCTGTATTATCTTTGCAACCTTTGTGTTAAGTGTAAATGGAAAGCCCAGAATAATGATACTGGCTTAAGATGATATTTGAATATTGAAGGGCAGACTAGACTATAATCAGAACACATCTTCAAAAAGGACCCTGAACAAAAGTATATAAGTCAAAGGCTGTCGGACAAGGCTAACTTAATACACTGATAGATTTCATCAGCATTATTAAATGATCTTGATAACAGGGTGAATTTTATTAGAATTACAAGATGATGATGCTGGCAGACTGTTGCCTGTTTCATTAAAAACTTAGCAGCCAGGGAACTGCCAAGTCAAAGGAGACACCAGTGAATAAAATTCAAACAGGGTTATAAGGAGTTTTTTACAATTAACAAAAACAACACAACATTCTCATACCTTTCACACCAGTAATTTTGTCCAGGTGACTGCCTGTTGTTGATAGAGAGTTCACTACGTGCACACTGCCCCAGTGAGATTAGCTGTCAGGTTGGAGGACATCCCTGACAAGACAAGTATATCCTTTAATGACTGGGACCACACTGGTCACAAAACTATGTGGGAGTTAACATGGACACGGAGAGATTAAACTCCTGCTGGTGACTAAGTCTTTATGACCGATTGATAGTGTTGTGGTCAATGTCAAAACAAACAGCACAGCAGGGCATTTCTATATACATATCCCAGGTATGTTAATCTGATAACTTTTATGGATACATCCTTCCAGGGCAAAACAGTCATTTGGAAGAAATGAACATGTCAAAATGATATAGTTTCAAGGTTATAAAAAATACATGTAATAGATTAATATTTTTTCCATTTAACTTGTTCATTGCCCAAAAGAAACTTTTTCAGTCAAATCACGATCAGTCACTATTATAGTAAAATCTATGCGCTCAAAGGTTTTAATTCTTTCATTAAACAAATAGCCTTTCTAATCTTGTTAAGTAAATCAGCATTGTCAACTGATAAACTAACTTAATAATGCAGTTTGTCAAAAACTTGCTCACAATTCTATCAATTCTGAAAGAATTCACAACCTCCCGGTTCAGTCCATTCTCTCAGTTTTCTGTAGGAAGTAGTGTATACTTGTTAGCGGCTGAATGTTTGCAGAGCTTGGAGGGTTTTAACATTGAAGTGTTTAACCTTTGAACCCTCCTATCTCTCTGAGGGTCTGACCAGTCTGACCAGATCAGACCTTAAAAAACTATCGGGTGTAAAGTGTGCTAACCACCATCTCTTTGGTCAGTAAACTCTCTCAAGTTTCTAAAGAACCAACTGAAGGTAGTAGAGTATACTTGTTAACTGGAAAGTGTTTGAAGAGCTCAAGGATTCTAATGCTGAAGTGTTTGACCATTGACCCTTTCTTGGGACAGTCTGACCGGTTTGACCGACAGAAACAACACATTAATGTTTGCTCTACCTGTGGTCTGATTTGTGTCTTCTTGTTTACTGTCGCACTGGCTAACTGAAGCTGAACAGGAACCAAATGTAGAGACACAATGCTTACCATTGTAATAGATTGTACAAAGCCTTGCTTTGCACAGCAAATACTCAAGAGGTTAAACTTTAATTTCTGCCTTGGAGATGTAGTGAATGAAGCAGGTTTTGATATTAACCATAAACTTCCAGCCCCTGTATCTTGAGATCTGACGGAAGTAAGACAAAGTCCTTTTCTCATCTCATTAGTTATGTACTTGGAGCATTTCACTTATGAGACTTCAGAGACCTTTTCCAAAATTGTGAAACAAATGTTTTTGGGTTACAATTATTTCCAGTCAAAAACCTTTTGATGTTGGTTTCTATCAGAAAATGACAAAAAAAAACTTGATGTCAGTAAAAGACATGATACCTAATAATGTATGTCACTATTCCAAAATAGCCTAAATGTTGGGTGTCATCCATTTATGCCGAGGTCATAAAGGAGTATCAAGAATATCATGTTACAAGGTTTGACTATCTCTGCCATCCTGTCATTTAAGCTTCAGGATTTCGTTTTAAACAGTTCGATTTGCTTAGTGGTGATAGTTTTGTATCTAGACATAGAAAAAATGATTACTTTACCTTGAATAAAGATATCGTTTTCAACACAGATCAGTTGTTTTGAATCCATCTCTTCAATGAAATTGCTGTTTAGCATTAAAAGGCTTTCAGTAGTTTGAAAAGGGATTGACTTGTTTCAGTTTCTAATGCAAATTGTATATCCAAAAGGTAAGTTATCATTTCTAACCCAATTTTTTATCTCTAGTCTCCAATAGCCGTTTGCTTTCTTTTAGTCAGGCTTTGGTATTAGATAAAAGGTTTCCAACCATTTAGGTGCCCTTATGAAATTATTGTTGCAAAATTTCCGTCATCAGGCCAACAGAAAGAAAGCTGTTCAAATCTGAAAAAAATTGTAATTGATTATTCAGCAGTTAGCTTGATGTCATCAATACACAACCTGATGTTGCAACAGCTCAATCAATCTCTGACCCAGATTTTATTTCAATTCACTGACAAGATTTATATGGACTAACATTTGCAATAGAATGCATCAACATCTGGGTTTTGCATCTGAATGAACTATTGGCAACAGTTGGTAGGATGAACTCTCTTTTGTTTGCAGTGTGGTTCATGCAATGTGTGTTGCATTTAGTTTGATCTATTTTATTTCAGAAAAAACAATATTGATAAAGTTATTGGTATATTTTCATATTTTCTGTCTTGTTTGGCAAATGTTACATTATCTTCCTGTTCATAAAGCGAAATCATTGATTTTGCAGTGTTGTTCACACGCATTCTTGTTTGCAGTATGAAACAGAGTTACTTGGTTTTTGAATCTATCGGACTTAATTCTTTACATTTCCTTACCAATGAGTCACCTACAATGAAGTCTGACAACTGTCCAGAAACAAAATATTGAATGATTGTACATATATATCGAATTTTAAAGATTTATTGAAACTTCTTTATATTATTTATTTATCTGGTTATTAGGATTTCAAAACTCTGCTATTTTATTTTCATCTTGCACTTCAATGTCCCATCTAGATGTTTTCTTCATTGTTGAGAATCTTTATTTGAAGATCAAGTTCTCACTTCACTTCATGGTGTCCAGTTCAAGCTGTAAAGATGTTTTATATTTGCCCGTTATCTCAATTTGAAGAACATGTTTACTAGATGTCCAGTTTGGACTCGCAAGATGTTTTAATCATTGCCCATACAAAGGAGAAGTAAATGCGCCAGTAGTACAAAGATACGAGTCGCGCCTCGATTCCATGTTTAATCAGGCATAAACACATTGATCTTAATCAAACATGGCTGGCCAGATCATCACACAAACTACTTGCATGTACTGCCATGTGTGCAGTGTCCATGCATGAAATATAGGGATTGCTTCCTTTGTCTGGTAGAGAAGTCTAATGGGGGTACCGTGGAATAAGGCTTGAAGTGAGAGAAGTCATCTGTTTCTTGAGTATTGTTACTTTGTTTTGGGTTAGTATGTTCTGCGCCAGTTCCAATTCTAAAACTATAGATTAGCAATAAACCTGGCTTCCCTTAGAATACAATTCATAATGAGGGTTCAGTTCAATAGGGATTGAATTAGCTTAATTCTTAAATATGACCTTTGTCATCATGTTTTAATGATAATACCGTCATAAGTGGATGAGAACTTGCTTTTATATTCTCCTATGTGAATGACCAAACCTTGTGTTGCTCTGATTCATGTTGAAATCTGGATTGCTTGGACTAAATTTCTTTATTTTTCACGATAAAATCTTTTTGTTCTCAAAATGTCCAGTAGTGAGGACTCTTGGAAAGTTGATGGAAAGCTTGAATTTTAATACCTTTTTTGTTGTGTTAACTTCTAGTGAGAATTCTTTGAAATAGCACTTAAGTGTACCCTTACACTGTATCAACAAAATTAGTCAAGATTTTTTCAAATATTTCAAATGTTTCCTCTCAAATGGTTAAAGAAATAAAAATCCAGTCAAAAAAAACTAACATCAATTCACGGATCTAGTAATGACAAGTGATGACTGTTGGCCTTAATCATGTGATAATTGGTAAATTATCAACAAATTTCATGGATATCTTCTCAAGCACGATGACAATCTTATTGGCACGCGAGTTAAAACATTCAACAAATTATCACCATTTTCCTCAGATTATGTCAAGCCTGGTGTTTATTTTATTGACTTCACATAAGGTCAGGGAAACAACATTGCCAGAATATTGATCTTGCTCTGGAAATTGTGTTAAATTCATTGAGGCCTCTAGCACCCCAGGATTATTGCCAGGTTATCGTTTTTCTCAGTTGTTTGTCAGTGATTTCAGTGAATTAGTGTGCACTGTTGTTTGAGTGTGTCAGAATTTCACCACTGGTGCTGTAGATGCAGGTTTGTTAGATTGTGGTGATATTATATTTGAAAGCAATTTTCGGACTGGCTGTTTAGCCTTAACAAAAATTAACAACTTCTTCGATGGCTTTTTCGAAAAAGTTCCTGATGAAATTTATCAGTCTAGAATACCTGGATGTTCAAGTGTAACTTTTAGACTTTAAAGTGTAAGACCTTTTGACTGGCCGGTCAACATCTTCAATAAAGGAAGTAATCAAAGATTGGCCTATGACTAATGATATACCTCACTGAATATTATACGAACCACAGGTAAGGGATTAAAGAAAACGACCATTTTCTTTATATAAGAAATGTTCAGGTGTAACCTTGCTGCATGTTGAAACATTTTTTCCATAATTAAATCATCTTTGCAAATTTTTATTTTGAGATTGAATTGTCCATAGCCTTCCAACAGGATGTCATTGATTGCCAATTTGAAACCAAAATTTAATTCAAGAGATATTCACTCGTGCAAATTTTCTTTAATCATCAAAGTTAGTTTTTAAACCAGGATCCATTATCATGTTATGCCTTCTATGCAAATCAACCTATCTCATCACTCTAACTGTGTTCAGGGTTTTGCAATTAACTGGTTACTTCTTACTGAAATCGGTTATTGACTCTGTTGGATCGATCTTGAGTAGGTTGAGGCGGCTTCAACATTGATCTCCAATATCAGGCATGCGGTGGAATGTGAGGAAAAATTTCATTCATAGTGCCATTAATAAATATGGAAAAAACTTGTACAGGATATTTAGATTGGTGCATTCTTATTTATGTAGATTATGATATTGACAGTTATGAAGTTGTATCAAATTTTAACATTAATGCCTTTTGTCATCAATCTTGATCATGAGAGTATGTTTTTTTATGATAACTTCTATATTTATATCTTTTTTATGCATTTGATAAACTTTAAAGTTTCTTTTTTTGATACAATAAGGACAGCATCAAGATATTTAAAAGTGGTATCACATCTATATTAATTCAATTTTCTTTACCTCAATGACAATATCAGTACTGATGTATATAGTCAAATAAAAGAACTAAAACAGAGTGTTATATCATTAAATTCATATCAGTTGAGTGGATTTGTATCATCAGAATTTGTGTCAGTATATACTAAACTTTGAGATGCATATGTAATTCTGAAGTCTTGGAATTTGTATTCCTCTTCCGATTGCATCTAGATTTATC
This sequence comes from Phorcus lineatus, assembly GCA_921293015.1. Taxonomy (NCBI): domain Eukaryota; kingdom Metazoa; phylum Mollusca; class Gastropoda; order Trochida; family Trochidae; genus Phorcus; species Phorcus lineatus. Next base: position 34,063,983 of record OV121097.1, on the reverse strand, counting down.
CCAAACCAAGAAACATCAAATGCCAAATATATCTTTACAACATTTAGTACTCTCAGATCCTGATAATAGTGAAAGTCAGTTTTGTAGTTATCTTTGTAAGTCCTTATCATTTCAAACCTCTGTGTTAGATTCAATGGCTGGGACACTGCTGATACCTATATTCATGACAGGGAGTGTGGTTTATCTGGAAGCAGAGCGAGGACAGCTGATAGTTGATTGTTGACACACGAATGTCATACCTGCGTCTGCTCCACACACAGACAAACATTTAAACCAATTCTCTCCCTTTGCAGTTATTTTGCGGAAGCAAGGAAGTAACAAAGACTTGACTGTTCTACAGAGTTCATGTGGAATGATGATTAAAGATGTGTTTTATTTTGGTTTTAGGGATATATATGGTGGGTTTTTGTGAAGATAAAATGAATTTAGTTAAACATGTCTTAATTATGGATTGTTTTCATGATTGTACTTATGTCCTTCTAGTCTTTTCATAACCTTATCATCAGTAGTTAACACTTTTGTTGTCGAAATAAGATTTTTACAAGTCGCTTTTACAAGGTTTCAACTTGAAGCACTTTGAAACAATGTTTTGACTTAAAGCACTTTGATACAAGGTTTAAACTTGAAATACTTTGTTGCATGGTTCAAACTTGAAGCACTTTGACACAAGGAGTCCATTGTTGTGATTGACAACAATGGATTGTGTTGTGTGTTTCATATCGTTAATCCCATCTCTCATAATCACACATTCACATGAGAACGACAGAATCTCCAGATTAAGATAAAGATCTAACTCTGGTTTATTTCTTTATCTAAAATTCATCTTGACTACTCTTATGGATATTACATTTCGATTGTCATTTGCTGATTGAATTAATTTCTATTCTATTTCCTTGTCATATAGAGGGTATTATCTGATTTGATATTGTAATACAGTAGCTAAACAAAGGTCAAAAATCTTATTGAATCAAAAAATCCTATGACTATTGTATTGTTTGTTTTTACTCTCCTTCATGATATTTACAGGGGTCAAAATAGTATAGTATTAATTAAAGTAAAGTACTTGTCCAAAGAAATTCCAACTTGCCAATTCATCTTAATGAACTTTTCATCTTAACATTTAACTAGTCTTTTGGACTACCAGTTATTATGTTTTACAGGCCCAGTGCTAATGCTGAATATGAACCCTGATAAAACCCCTAAAAATTATCCTCTTTCTTTTTTTGAGACTAGTGTTCTATCTGTTCTGTTGTGGCCTGACATAAGCTGGATTTTGAACAAAGGACATTGATAATATTGGCTGTCATTTCCCCCGGCATTGTCTTTCACCAACTTGTTAAATCCTGTATTCAATATCAATCATGAGTGTATGTGATCACCATGATGAACAAACCCTTTACAAGCTCTGATGCAAAACAACATTTTTGATCAAATATTAGAGATCTATGCATTGAATATTGGTAATCGAGTATTCAAAAGATAAGACCAGTGAAACAAATACTTAATCCATAAAAAGTGTCAATGACCTATTGATGACCAGATAGGTTGGAAAAAAAAGATTGAATAGCATAAAAGAGATCCATCAAACTAATATTTGATCAGTAAAATGTATCCATGGCCTATTGGATGGCAATGTGTCACTTAACTATGAACTGGTCAAACAATGTCTACTCTCTAGCTATCATCTAGCCAGAATAGGGCAAGATTCACAATCGATTTGTCATCACTAGTTCCAACAGTCATAGTCATTGTGAGCTGTTTGTAACTTTTGAAATGTTCCATGTTGAGTGATAGACCCAGACCAATGACTCAATTTTGTAGGGAGAATGACAATAATAAATACTAGCAGCAAAAAACCAATGACAAAACTTCATGGGCTGAGAGGTAAGAAAGTGAGGACCTATCAGTGACAGAGTATCCATGGTAATTTTACTATCAAATCACCACTTGAACTGTCATCACTACCTATATCTACACAGAGCAATTTATTCATCTTTTACCCCAAATCCACAGCACTAACCAAATGATTGAATTATGGACAAAACAAAGTCCAAGTTAATGCAGACAGATGACAAATTTCACATAAATGACATATTGACGACATATCGATGACCACATAGTCAGTACATCCATCAAAGACGATGTCATTCATACTGGTCCCTGAGCTGTATTTACCAGGAGAATTCCATTGAAACGTCCCTGTGGTGTTATTGATTGACACATCCTTCCAGAGCTCCTTTGTTTATGTCCAGCGACCAATCAGGAAGTGATATCCACTTGAGGCTGCCAGCTGATTTTTGTGCAAGAGGTCAATACGTCATTCTTAACCCTTAGAATACCACAGCGTTTCTTTCATCAGGCTGTTATTGAAAGATTGGTAAAAGAATATTGTGGTGATTCTTCGATCAGGCTATTATATCATCAACAGTGAAATTAATATTTTAGATTTTTGTCGATCAGGATGTAATTTTTCATTTGTTACCAAAAGTTTTGATTTCATTGTCAAGGTCAGTTGTCAATCCCTTCTCATCCTGCTTCTAGGATGTTGTCCTTTATTTGCAGAAACCAAAGTAATGTGAAAATTGACCAACTGCCAAATGTCTTGTTTATATAAGATGGATTCACACAAGTCAGCTGTCTTTTAAGGAAAATACAAAAGGATTCAGTTTCATTGTCCTATAAGATACAGCTCTAATTTGTGTATTATCTGGAAGAGTTGTGGAGAGTTTGTTTGTTTTAATTGCCTTATCATCCTAAAGTTCTAATGCTATTATATTTTTATGATTGTTGGCACTCTGCATGTAAACAAATGTGAACATTTCCTTGACCAAATATTTCTTTTGAGCGTATTTCATTTGATATTTCAATATGATCCAATATGTACAGTTGTACAAAGCATATTATCAGAGTTGTCAATCACATCTGCATTATCAGCTTATCTTCAGACTTAAGACATTCCAAATATGTATATATATAAGTGTATAATTAGGGCACATGCATGTATTACATATTCAAGGAAAGTGTAATTCTATATGGGAAAACACTGAGTAGGATAAACAAGACATTAATTGTCAGTATATGAAATAAAAAGAATACATTCCATTATCAAATTTTTAATTCATAAGACTTACTTTATTACCAAACCTTCTTCAGTTCATGATAGGCACTGATAGGTCAGGTTGTCACTTTGCCAAAAGTTCCGATAAAAATTTTTTTGTGCAATGCAAACTCAAAATCATGTTATATTTCTTAGCTAATATCTCAATATCTTCTGAATTAATGGGGTTCGCCGCCGATTTTTGCTCGCTAGATGGCGTTTGTGTACTATCGGTTATAAGCGGGAAACCGGAAGTCGATTACTTCATAGCGCTACGCTTGTTTGACATTGCCGACTTTCACGAAGATACATTTCTTAGTACATTTTCCGTGGAAAATGCCGCAGTATTGCTCAGTACCAGGATGTACCAACTCTGGTGGACACCAATACCCTTCTGATTCGGATTTGAGGATGAAGTGGCGAGTTGCCGTTCGACGAGTTGATCCAAGGACGAAGCAACTTTGGCGACCTGGAAAAACCGACGTTGTCTGCCGATCCCACTTCACAGCAGAGGATTACACGCTGACTTTATTAGGTATGTATAATGTGTTTAATTTAACACTATTTGTTTAATTACGCCAGCATGCGATTCTTTATTAGATTTATTTCAAAATTTCGTTATTTACTTTGTTTGACATTCGGATTTTTTACAAGGTGTTTTATATTTAACAAAATGGTCTAGCCGGGCTAACGAATCTAAAACCAATGAAGTTATTTTAAAAGTCGCTCGCCTCAATAATATTTTTTTAGGATCGAAATACGTTTTTTTTTATCTTCTTTATCGTATTCTAAATTAATAATTTAATGAGTGTTTGATAATTATGAGATTTGTGAAGTGCTCCGGAAATTATATACAAGTCATAGATTTAGAAAAAAAATTATTGATAAAAGTTTGGACTTATGATTTTGTATGTTTTCCATCATGTAATTTTTCTATTTTTGTTATGTTCTGTTATGTTTTTGTTGTTGTTGTTCAAGGAGTTCCTTTCTAAAAAGTGGGGAAAAAAAGGGTGCTATGAGTAAGTAACAAACATTAATACAATATGTTTTTTCTCTTTCCTTTCTAATGAAATTATACTGTTACTTTTTGTCATCTACCTTATAAACATGTTTATCATGATTAAACATTCATCATGAATACAATAAATAATCTAAAACATATTTTATGAATTAACCAATTATCTGTATCTAGTGTCTAGGGAAAGATTTTATTTATCACTCATCATCATGTTTCAATGAAATGTGTACATATTTGGCAAAATACTGTTATTAGATTTCAAATGTTGATTTACATTACCGTGACAGCTTCGTGAGATTGTTATGGTTTTCATGTAATCAGGTATTCGGTGTCAAAGTATTACATGTCATTATTCAATGATATAAGACACAGCATTTTGCAAATCAATAACGTACAAAGTAATATATATCTATATGAATTACAATGAATATCACCTGTGGACAACAGTTACCAATTATATGTAATAAAATTTGGCTTTAACAGAAAATTGGAACTATTAGAAACTTAGTTGTATCAGCAAGGGAGAGAATTAATAATGTAAGACTTGTATATTGTAGGAGAGCGGAGCCGTTTGAAGTTGAATGCGGTACCTTCCATCTTCAGGCATACATCACAAGGGCCAATTCGACTGAGGAGAAACCACCAACGAAGGGAGACAGAAGCTAGTGAAGCCATCAATGACGTTCAGATGGAGGTGATAGTGGACTCTTCTTCTGATGTTTCTACTCGTGATAGTTTGTGTGACAGTGAGCTTTGTGATGCTTTATTTCAGGATGAGCAAGTTCAGTGTAACCTATTAGGTAAATATAGTATTGACATGTATATCAATAATTCTAAGGCTGTCCATTATTACACTGGTTTTCAAAACTATGAACATTTCATGTACTTTTTCCACTCACTAGGGCCAGCTGCTTATGAACTTAACTATCAGTGTTCATCTTTGTCTCCGAAAGATCAGCTGTTTTTAACTTTGATGAAGTTGCGTCAGGCAAAGGAAGATGTGGAATTGAGTTTGTTTTTCAATGTATCAGAGTCTACAGTTTCACAAATTATTATTACATGGATAAACTTTTTGTATTTTCAATTAAAAGATATGAAGATATGGCCATCAAGGGAAATTATTGATCAGCATATGCCAGAAGATTTTGGGAAGAAGTTTGGTACTACAAGGGTAATATTAGATGCAACTGAAACTCCTATCCAAAAGCCATCTCATGTCGATGCCCAGAGTGTAACATGGTCCAGTTATAAGCACCATAACACAATTAAAACTATGATAGGTTGTACACCGAGAGGAGCTGTTTCATTTATCAGTGATTCATTTGGGGGCTCGTCAAGTGATAGACAAATCATTGAAAAATCTCCCTTACTAGACCCTTCTGTTGGCATGTTTGATAAGAAAGATAGTATAATGGCAGACAGGGGAATAATGGTTCAAGATCTTTTTGCAGCTCAGGATGTACATGTTAATACACCCACAACACTTAAAGGTAAATCCCAACTTGAGCCTCATGAGATTGTGAAAGATCGTAGAATTGCATCTAAAAGAATTCATGTTGAAAGAGTAATTGGACTAAGTAAAACTTTCAAAATTTTGAAAGTAGATCTTCCACCCAGTAAAGTAATACTTGGGTCTAGAATTGTGTATGTATGCTTTGCTATTTCAAATTTCAGAAATTCCATTGTGAACGAGTCGGCCTGAAGTACTATGAAAGGTTTAAACATCAACACAAACTTTGTTGTTTAAATATTGCAAAAGAATTAATACTTTTGGACTTTGTAACTTGAAATGGGCAGTGTAGATTTAAGGATGTTCGCTCCTCACCTGCTGCGCATGACCAAACTGTAAACTTACAAGTCACAGTCACGAAACTCAAATAACCTTAAATCATAATGTTCTTATATAATAAACCAAGATGAAGTGGTAATTTTAAACCATATCATAAAATATTTGAAGATTGTGATAAATACCTCAGACCCATTTTGGATTAGGTATTTCAGATCCCTTTTCTAAACAGAATTCACACATAACCACAAATAAGTTCACAATTAATTTATTACATATATATTTTGATATGATTTTGAACTCAGATATCCTAACTGGATTTAAAACTGATCATTCAGCCATTTCATTAACTCTTTCAAACATGTGATGAAACTGGTTTTCTATCAATAGAAATTTTAAAATAAAAATATTGTATCAAAGGTACCATCTTAGATCTGAGATTCTTAGTGAATCTAATTCCTGAATCTTGGAAACATACTATTAAATGCTGCCATTCTATTCCAGTCATGAATTTAAATATAAACAATTGCCAGATAAACATCTTGAAAAGATCAAATGGTTGCAAGAGTTTTTATGATAAGCTTATTTCAAGTGGTAAACAACCAAACATTTGTACTAAATGGCAGAATTTATTTCCTGAAATTTACTTTGTTTGGGAAAACATATTCACAGTATACAAAAAGGGATTACAAGATATGAAGCTTATAGATTTTAAATACAAATTTTTGCATGGTACAATCTATACAAAGAATGAATTGCTCAAAATGAAAAAGGTGAACGATCTCAGCAAATTCTTTACCATATTTACTTAATCTAACTATACTTCTATATGTATTAATATATAGCTTATTTACATGTACTTGCATGTTTTATTATGAATGACATCACTTCCGTACATATTTTCTCTGTTTAATGGAAAAACACATCAACCATCTATCTGACTCAGGATTTTGACATGTAAAAACCTATACTTGTAATCTTTGGAGCCAAGAAAAAAAAAAAAAAAAAAAAAAAACTCTCTCAAACACAATGAATCAAACAAGAGGTAAGGGTTATTGGAAATTTAATACTAAAAACATTGCTGTTGATCAAATCAATGATGGAAATATTTTTGGAAACATTTCTAATGAAAGTTAGAGGCAAAACTATTTCTTTTGCATCTTTTCTGAAATGGAAAGTTTAAAGTGCTGGAGATTTTTTTTTCAAACATTGATAGGGAAAATAACTGTCATAAAAACATTAGCTCTTTCAAAACATGAACATATATTCAGCTCACTGCTTAACCCTCCACTTAACTTTATCAAACTTTTGCATAGAATTATTTATACAAAAAGAGAACTGTAAAAATGAATTTAATTGACAATGACTTGTGCAGATTCTTTGATGATTCCTCTGAAAGATTTTGCCATGTGTATTGGGATTGCAGTGAAACCATAAAATTCTGAAATGAAAATGGAAAACACTGATCCCAATTTTTAGCAATTGATTTAGGTCTCATATCTATATCAATGTTTTGATATTTAGAATTTAACTTTTATATATTTGTCTGGGAGATATGAATGGATGTCTGACTCTGTAAAATTGGGAACTAATATGACACAAATTTATTACATATATTTACAGTACTAATTTCAATTGCCAAAGATGCATGCAATACTAGCTTTTCTTAACACATAATTGGATTTGTTAAAGAAATCCTGAGATAACGTCTTGATGATTGACCTCTTTGTACTTATTTGTAACAAATGAGAAGCTGTTTATCTCTTGAGATGTACTTTAAAATAAATTTCAGTGAATATATATTTATTTCACTGTAATTCAAATGACAAGATTGTTTGTTGTTTTATCAATTTATGAGCTTGATCTAGAAGTACATGCCACTTAGTTAATAAACTAATGTAACAATGTTTTGTTTTGGTTCACACTTTCTGAGATTCTTTAGGGATTCAGACACTTAAAGTTAGACAACACCACAAGCTTACCATTTCACTAACAAGGGATTAGACCCAAAACTGTATAATAATTGGCACTTTTGCACATTGTTGGTCACAAATCATAAGAATATGCTACAACACTGAAATTTATCTAGAGGTAAAATTTAACAGAAGTTCACAACACTGATGCAATGTAAGGTCTCAGATGTTGTTTATAGAATAGTTCCAGTTTTGGGAGCATAGAAAGCTGAAAATATTCATCGTCAAGATTTATCACTTCAACGAACATATCACAGAAGGTGTAAACAACAAAATAACAACATTTTCGTTTTGCAATGTACAATTGTCCTTGAATCTGATGATAATAATTGCTTCTCTGATTCAAACAAATCTTTCCTGTGGAATCATACAACAGATATGGAAATTTCTTTCCCGGTTTAATCATATCATTACGGCCAGCATAAGGACATTTCACTTCAACCAACATATTTTCATCAATGACAGCATCTGGAGTAGCACCCAGGAAGGGAATATCTTTATCAACAAAAAAACCTGCTTTTTTAGTTGTGATCTTATACAAATTTTCAAAATGAGCAAGAGCCTTTTTTTCATATTGTCTACCATGTATTATAGGCCTTGTACATACTTTGCTATACAGAAGTGAATGGCATAGTTTCTGTTTGTTCCTTCTACTTGTCATTTTGGTCACTTCTCCAAATCTTGATGCAGTAAGCCGCCACTTTCTCTCTCTATGCCATAGTCGACTGTTGGCTTGGTCCCTTGTGCCCTCTTCTATCTTGATAGATTCATCTTCTGTTACCTGAAAAACATACACTCAACTTTATTGAAGTTGTAAATATATCTGTGTCTCATTTGATGGGTGTCTGCTCACCACCCAGGAGACTGGGACTGGGATATGATTCACTGTCGCATTAGACTAAAAGACATTAGAGTGAGAGTTTGGTGCTTGACATATAAAAGATAAAATAACGCTTGAACTGGCACTGCACTTAAGTAGATAAATAATAATTTCATATTCACCTGCAATGCCCTATCAACCCAGTACTCTGAAAATGGCTCCTCTAAATAGTCATGATCCTGCACAGCAGCCTTGAGGTCAGCCTTTGGATGTAGGTAGCGTAGAGAAAGGTTTTGGGAAGTAGCGGAGCAGAAGTTGACCATCATGTTGCGGACATAGTCATCATAGCCAGCCATTCTACGGTATTTAACTGGACGTGGATCTTCAAACATCTTGTCCGACCACTTCCGCTTTGATGGCAGAGACTCCGCTTTCACTGGGGAACCTGCAAACATGCATTTGACAAAGTTAACAATATATATGAAGTGACACAACCTGGAAACGGGTACATATTTCAAAACCCCCTTTTAAGTCGATTAAAGTTCAATATTCAATATTTGTCATTATTTCATCATTAAAATGAAGGCAATCCTACTTACATCAAAGCTATAACTTAATGTTGCAACACATCAGTTTTAAAATGTTTTTATCTATAAAAATGTTTGAAATATGTTAAAAATCTGATATGGATATCCTTATGTGCTCAGATGAATTTCTGATACCTTTATATGCAGATTTTGGTTTGTGGAATGTTTGGAGATTCTCTGTGCAGCTCCTCTCCACATGAAGGCTGCCAGTTGAAATAAAGTGCTCCGCCATAAGCAGGACTGCTGCGATGTGCTTGCAGGTAGCATGGGGGCCCTTCCCTGCAGGACACTCACAGTGGGAGATCACTGGAGCACCTGTCTCGTCAACCTTGATCTTGTAGTTGTAGCTTACCTTTTAAAATAAATTTGCTTTAGTGAATTGTGACTATGACAGCAAGTATTTCAAATGTTTAGTAGCATAAAATTACATAAACCACAATCTCAAGAGCAAGCTAGAATAGCTTTAACAATGAAATCTAAAGTTTGAAGTCTAAAATGACAAAATATCTTTTTCAACATTTCCTACTAAAACTAATCAAATGAAGTCTGTCTCAGCTAGCCTAAGATCTTTCGGAGTTGCTAGTTTTAATTTCTTATCCTGATTAGTAACTAAATTAACTCAATGTATTTTCTTTTCGAACATTCATTGAGAAAAATCCTTACTTTATTTTTCATTGAGGCACCCACAATGCCACTGAAGTATGTGGATAACCCCTCAAACAGAACACTGCATGCCAGGACCCTGTTTGCAGTGAACATCCTTGCTCCCTTCTCCAAAGCCTTCAAGTCGTTGACAGTCTGAAGGTCTTCTGCCATACGGTAAACAAAATACCCCTCTGTCAACTCCTTGGAGATCGGTGGTAGGATGCCTTGGTGGTGAGGGAGCAACTGGGTGAATCCTGATGAGGGCCAGCTTACATCGAGTGGCTCAGGAAGATTGATGACCATGCCACGGAAGTCATCGTTTCTGTCATAAGCCTTTAATCTGCAATACAAACGTTGGTGTTTAATATTTAATTCAGGATACCACTCGTGACATTACATTCACATATTATTGGAAAATTGATTATTACATATACATGTATATTGCTGAAATACGATTAACATCATTAGATTATGTGTGTCAATTACTGAGGATTATCAATAACAAAAATATGAAAATATCTTTTCAGAAACAAGATGACAATGTTGGCAGCTTTTATCATATCTTACAAGAAATGATATTATCTTACACATTGATATATTTCATCTTTTGAAAAGTTTCTGATTTTCTAACATGGAAAATTTATCAGAGCATAAGATACAAACAACACACATTACAAAAAATAACCCATCTTCGTTTAATTTAAGAAAATTAACTTTAAAAGAGACAGGTGTTGAATTGATTTATAAAACTATAATTCAGTGAATCATATAAGAGAATGTGAGGGAAAACATTCCTCTAGTAACACAGGCCTTTATAAATAAAATATTACTTACTCATCAATCTGAATAAATCTTTATCAACTGGTATATACTCAATTGTGTAAACGTCATATAGGCCAGTGCGAAATAACTCTAATTACCAAATAATAATAAAATAAATATGAATGATAGAATCAATTTAAAAAACCCAAAGATTTATTTATTGAATAATTTGAATTTATTTTTTCATACGTAGCAAACAATAATTCATCTCACCGTAAATTGGCTCAAATTATATATGATAGATAGTTATAAAAATAGCATAATGCTACAATGGAAATTGCAATCACTAACAACAGCAAAAAATTAATAATCTAAACTCGTATTGATTTCGATCACTGATTATAGCTAGTCAAGTCGTGACAGTTTCTTCTCATTATTGATTGTAATGGGCCTCATGATTGGTGGAAAACAAACTACCGACCAATCAGCACGCTTAATGGATCCGCTAAGCTCCTAACACCAGCATACATTGATACAGTGTGCCGAGTTATCGATAAAAAAATTTTTTTTTATAAACTGAGTATGGATATCATGAGGTTATAATTTTTTTACTATGATATTTCCAGTTATTATCGACTTTTGAAAATAAACTTTCACTGTTTTGTTTTACGTTTCATATATACATTCATTGTGAAAACAAGTCGAAATAAATCCCATCTGCGTGTTTACCATCAAATACCCTTACGACTGACCTCTACAGTAGAAGGCACATTTTGTTTTTATTCTTCGATGTTTGATGGTGAAAATATTAGGTGGAAATTTACGAATGAATTGTTTATTTTCAATTGTATGAAGTAACTCACAAATACAAATGCTATATTTACTGAAATGCATTGATTAGGCTATGTCATCGACTTTCAAAACAGGTGACACATATATCGTCAGCGAAAGTTACTGTTTAGGAATATTGTATTGTTGTTTTACTTATACTAAAATAAATATACCTTTCAATGAGATCACTTTTTCTGCCAGTAGTTGCTGCTTGTCTCCTTATCAACTCTTGCTTCAATTTCTGCACTGTGAATTCTCCGTAAGATGCTGCCATATCGCGTCAGTAGTAACCGAGCTAGGTTTCCGCTCTCGATTCGACTTCCTTTTCACGGAAAAGTTGGCGCAGCGCGTAAAGCAAAACGCACCAGTACGAGCTTCGCGCGACAATAACTGATAGTACACCCGCGCCCCCAAACGGATTAGTGTGACGGCGAACCCCATTTAGCAAAGGTCAGAGGTCATCAAGTAAATCAAAAAATTCACCTGCTGATTAGAAATTCATATATGCAATTGATGAAAGTTAGAATGTCAAGAGCAGCAATAAACCCATATCAACCCTGTAAACTGCAAAGGGGTGCGGACTCAGTGTACAATGTTATCACAATAGGCTATAAGAATACAATGGCCTTTTGTTCAGTTCAGATATATCCTACAAGGTATGTCCATGTTTATTTATGAAGCAGATGATTGCACGGGGATAGGAAGCTTCCTTCAAATGAGAGCAAATTGATGGCACGCTTTAACACAACAAAGTGCGGCCGATATTTGGAAACAGTTGTTTGCCTTGGTGTGGATGTTTTGTTTATCATATAAGTAATACCTTTTCATCTTGGTACAAATAGCCAGCGAGAGCACATGTTTGAGGAATGTCAGAGGAATGCTACAGATATACATTGCTAGGGATACATCCATGTGAAAATCTCTCTGTTATGAGAGACATATTCTGCTAATAATCCCCTTGGGGTAATGATCCACATTCCAACATATACAAATATCAGTGTTATTTTTTTTAATGCTTTGAGGGCTCACCCATTTCATCTAAGGCTTATTTTCTTGTCTTTGTTCATTATTCCAATTTCTTTTCAAGCATTATACAAGACTATCTGTTACACGCTAGAAAGGTTCTGAAAAGCAAATTTTCAAAGAGATTTCAAGTTGAATAAAACTTACATTATCAATCTTTTTTTAAAGATATACTTATAATAATGCTTCCAGTGGGATTCAATATGGATAATAAGACTGGATGTCAAGTGAAGACCTAGAAAGTTGCTAATTACTGAAACTAATCTTTGCCTTTGGGGTTGTCATAGAAGTTGAGAGAATATATTCATTAAAAGCAATTAACTATGACCAGTGTTAGTCAAGTCTGTATTGGAAACGGGGATGGAGAAGGGTAAACTTTGTCCGGATTTTAAAGAATCATGAGGATAATTAAACATATGCCTTTCAAACTGAGTTGATATAGAGGTTATCTCACATTATGTCTGGTCCTTGCTACAATGTGGTACAAGATCTTTCGCTTTGATTCATAGTTTGGAAACAGCTTATATATGTCCATTTCACTCTCTGGTTTACAGATGCCCTGCTACATCATGATCTATGCCTTCTTTGCAGTCTCCCCTTCAAAATCACATATTCCGTACAAAAAAACTTCTGTGGAAGAACATCACAATAAAGCCAAATTACTCACCACTTCCCTCTGATTCCTTCACCCTACTATGGTGTGATCAATAACATCTTGAACAATCTTGCCTTTTAAATTCTCTATTCATAACACCAAATTGCCAAATATTGAATAGCTTCCTGTTTTATTCCAGAAGCCATTCTACTAAGTGACCAATGTTTCTTTAACAGATAAAACTGAAAACAATTTTCTAAATATTTAATAAAACATCATTATCAATCTTAATTGCCAACCATTTTCCTCTCTATTGCAGAAGCCGTGGTACAAACTCACTAATGTTTCTTTTACAGTGTCACCTTTCACTAGATTTTATAGAGTTATCATAATGAACTGTAAATGCTAACTAAATCCCTCTGTATTGCAGAAGCCCTACTGCAGAACCGCCCATTGCCAGATGCTCCCCTGGACGTGCTGGGATCCAAATGGATGTCCAAGGAGAACCTGCTGGTGGGTCAAAACGAAGAGGACCCCAATCTTTTCGTTGCCCTCTACGACTTCCAGGCTGGAGGCGAGAACCAGCTCAGCATTGTCAAAGGTACAGCCCATCGTATGTCTATTCCTTTTGTGTTTTTACATTAACTTTGACAATGCTAGCATACTCTCGCTGTGAATTCTCTTCTTGGCATTCTAGAAGTTGATGTGATGAACATCAAGCTTTCACATAATAAAGAAGTTGCTTATCCATGAGATGTCCCTATTGTTCTCCTGTGAATGTTTGTCTATGGTCTAGTTAAAGAAGTTTAAGGCACGGGTTACAGGGTGAATGTTTTACAGACGTTTCATTTAAATAATCATAGTTTGCATGAGTGCCTATTTTTAGTACCAGCTTGTTTTGCCAAAAGGCCTGGGCCTGGATTTTCGAAACTCTCTAAGTGCTAAGATTGTCATAAGCCAATGTTAATGGATGCTACTTATGACTATCTTAGTGCTAAGAGAGCTTAAAAAATCTAGGCCCTGAATTTTCTTTTTCAATTTGTTATTGAAACATTTAGCACCGTATGTCTGGCTTTCTTTACTTCAAATTTCTTTAGAACTAGTGACTTGATTCTTATCATATTTTTAGTTTAGTAAGTTTGACCTTTGATTCTTATCATATTTTTAGTTTAGTAAGTTTGACCTTCATATCACTGTCAAAAAAAAGACTCAAAACTATGATACTTGCAAATTGGCTCTCCTAGGAGAAAACCCTTTTCTTTGAAAATTTTGATATTTCATTAGACATTTATGCTTCAGGTGTAATCAAATATAAAGGCCATGTGTAAAGAAATACTTTGAAATTAAAAAATGAATACCTATGGCCAATCCTTGATTACCTTATGTAGAAAGTCAAACTATTGTACCAACAGTTGAAAGTTGCGTTTAAGCTTTAATCACCTCACCTCCCCTCAAAAGCAATTCTTACGTAATAAATATAAGGTCACTGAACATTTTAACAAGGATCATAATGATTGTTTGTTGTTTGTTGCCGCAATACAAGGACATTTGCCTTAAAATTTCTTTATTTGTGAAACATCATCAGGGAATCAAACAAGTTATCATTCAATCAAATTCAATAGATAAAAAAGTTTGAATAATGTTACATTAGTGCCCTTCAGATAAAACAAAATGTTTTCATCAATGGTCCTATTGTCTTCTTTTTCAACAGTTTTCAGAGTGACCAGCATGAAAGAACTGTTTGAAATAAGTCTTATCAAGAATGTATAAAATGGAAATTGTTGGCCTAAATTTTGACAGAAAAGTGACACTTTTATTTGCACTTGAACTCTGATCAAACAAATAAATCATGTATTTTATCAGAAATCATGTGAACAATGTCGTCTCTTGTCTGAATTGTAATGCCTATGCTTGTTTACTGTATTGTTAGGTGATTTTTAGACTTCAGTGAATAAAATATTTTTTTGTTTCTTTTAGATTTGTATTGCCTTGGTAATATTTCTACATTTTCATTTCCATTATTTATGATAGCAGAGTCATTTGTATTGAATCTTAACTTCGAATCCAAACTTGCTCATATTTATTAGAAATATTTCTATTTAAAAAAATAAAGTAGTAGAAAACAATGTTACTAGAACACATCTTATGCTTATCAAAATCATTGTATTTCCCCCAAAAAATTGATTCACAGGGTCTGGTCATTACATTTTAAAACTTGTCTAAACTCAGTTCCTATTTCTAATTTTTTATCACAGGCAGATTTCCAATTCAATTGAATAATAGATGAAAGTTTTTTTTTTTTTTACACTATGCAAATGAATTCTTTTTGGTCTTTCATGCAGCTCTATCTCCTTATAAAACATTTCGAGTTAATAATGTGTTTTTACTAAATTCAAGATATTGTCCCTCAAAATTCATTTCATCAGAATTTATTTAAGACAAGCTTCCTTGAAGGAAGGGGCGGGATAGCGCAGTGGTTAGCGCGTTCGGCTTCGGATCAGGAGGTCCGTGTTTCGAATCCCGCCAGGGGCTCGGCAACTTTGTCTGCAGTAGAGAACTGTTCTACACGCAGTCAGGTTTGGGTGCAATGCTATACTGAAATTCAGCGTAGTACCACCCATGGTTCGCTAGTTCCAGCCTATGCTCGCAGGTTTCACCGCAATGCATAGCCACAATAGTGTTGCGGGCTTTCTCCCTGCAATAATACTAGCAGCCGCGATATAAGTGAAATAATCTTGAAAGCGGCGTTAAACACCAACTCACCTCACCTCACCTCCTTGAAGGAAAAAAATTTTGAGTCCTAAAATAAACTAGTGAAGTCTTTGATCGTAGAGCTTACAGCTGAATACCAAATAAAGATTATTGCCACTGACCTAGATTCTTTTCTGCGACTTAAGGCCCTTATTAGGAAAACAGCAAAGCCTTTATTGATTTGATTGACTGGTTCAAGAAATCTTTGAACAAAATGTAACCAATCAACTACTCGCAAAGTATTTCCCTTGGTATTTTGATAAAGACTTATCCTAAAGACCTAAGAGAGCTTTCAAGGGTGTTCATTAAAGTTGTTATTTGCTGTTTAACTTAATCATCGTCTTCATTACTGCTATTTAGAGCTTGTTAAATGAAGTTTTAACAATATATTGATTTACTATAATGCAAACTAATGTACAGTATTAGAAAGCTCTTAACAGATGATTATAGCTTTAATAATTCAGTTTGGTGACTGTCCAAATATGTAACCAATCAAATTGTTCTTTTAAATTTTTTGTTTTTATCATTACTAGTTAAAAGTTTTGATTATTTTGCTTTTACACCATTTAAAATTCACTTTCAACTGTAACATATAATGTTGTTTAAAAATAAATATTTGAATCATACAATAAAGGAATACATTATAAAGTTGCACATGAAAACTTTTATTTAATGGACAGAAAATCGTATGCACCAGTTTTCAGTAAGGATATTTGTTTCCTGATTTGCCTTTATTGAATTACAATCTTGCTTCATCATGTTAGAAAGTTCCTGTTTAGAAGGTTGATGTTAACCCTGCCTGTGTCGAAATATAAGGCATTTCACTCAGTGGAGATTGATCAGCCCTGCATAAGATTTCATCTACATAAGTATCAAATGAATATGACATGAGCAAAATAATTCACAATGTCATATGACTCAACCCCAAGTCTATCCAAGTCAAGCTCTCAAATACAATGAACCAAGATTTTTTATTCATCACATACAAAAGTGAGTTAGAAATTGTCAAAGCACAAACAGACTGATTGTTAGTTTGAGATCAGATGTCTGAGGTTACAGTTGCAGTTGTACTGACTAGTTATATGCCCTCCCTCTAGTAATAATTTGTATTGAGCCATTTTCTGTTTATATGAAATCAGTTATAACTGCAAAATCAGGGATAAAAATCTAGGAAAACAAATTAATATGACCAAAATAGAAAAGACTAAAAACAGTTGAATGAATTTGTGTCCAGAGTAGATTTTCTTTCAATGATGTCTACTCCATTCATTATTTCTGTCCTTGGCTACAATTTACTATTCCAAAAAACTATAGTCCGAAGAGCAGTCTGTTCCTCACATCCACATGAGCGACTGAATCGATTTAAAAACACTAAACAAATTAAGTACTCATTGATGTCCCCTTTTTTCCAAGCAACTGTGCCTTAAGTTATTCCTGTATTTTAATCTGCATCATTTTACACAAGATTTTACTTTCATGCACGATAAACCAATGTCTTCAACTCTCTCACCCATAGGAGAGCAGATGACAATCCTTGGTTACAACAAGGGCGGGGAGTGGTGTGAGGTAAAGAACCGCGCTGGGGATGTTGGGTGGGTGCCGAGCAACTACATCGCCCCGGTAAACAGTTTGGACAAGTTCTCTTGGTACCACGGACAGATCTCTCGAAATGCCTCCGAGTACCTCCTCAGTAGTGGTATCAACGGAAGCTTCCTGGTCCGTGAGAGTGAAAGTAGTCCCGGTCAGCGCTCCATATCAGTTCGCTTCGAGGGGCGTGTGTATCATTACAGGATCAGCGAGGACACAGATACAGGAAAGGTGAGAAGAAAAGTAGAAAAGAATTATTAAGGATGATTTGTTGTAGATCAGAATTTGAAGCTTTATGCACAGGCTTAATGCAAAACAAGTGATTGTCTGAACTGTGTTAAAGATTGACCTATGGAGAGTTAATTGTTGGCCAATAGTCATCTTGAAGACATCAAGTAAACAGAAAGGAGCTTCGTTTCCTTGATCATTTTGCAGTTGAAATTTTAGTTTGTTTAACCCTCAAGCCGCGGTTTACGGAATGGTCCGGGATGAAATTAAACTACGCCGCAGTTAGCCTTGGCGAACCCTGGAAGCCGGACTTATAATCTGACGCATTTACTAATTAACGCAATTATACCATGTAGCGGATCCCGGAAAAAAATTGCACGGCAGTCGTGTCGGTTGAACGTGTGTATTTTCGTTCCGGCTTTCGCTAAGCTGCCGATTTTTTCCCCGTTGTTGTTCTAAAGAATGGGGGCATATTTTCCGAAAGTTTTATAGATATTGGTTATGTTTATTGTACCGAAAATATGCATTACAAACGCTCAATTTTCCCCCACTACCCGCCGGGCTTGCTATAGCCCTGGGGCTTATTGCTCCCCTCGCGCACGAGCTTATCGAGCTGCGCACGTTATTGTTTGCTCAGGCGTGCGCACTCACAACAAAAGCACACCTTGCTTTCGCACGCCGTATGATCTAAACCCTTGCGCGGATTTCAATACAGGTGGGATCATTTGAAAGAGGAGAAAATTGTCTTTAATTAGATATAAATTACGAATATGCGCTACCTGAACTGAATATACAGCATGTGCCGTAAATGAGGTGATTTTTACATATTTTTAGTTTTACACCATTTTGTCACACCAATTTTCACATGATGTGCTCAACTTATTTTGACAATTTTTATATTATAAGATAGAGAGAAAGATTGTCTTTCATTCCATGTAAAATTTGTACATGCGCAAAAATAAATAAAGACACAGCAAGCGCCGCACAAAAAGCTAATTTCTCTATTCAAATCATGTAAACTGAACGGCGATTTTGACATGTGCCTTTATTTCGTTCATATCTTCTCAACAGCTTGGCGTATTTTGAAATTGATTACCTCGTGATAAAGAAGAAATAATTGTCTTCGATTTGATGTAAAAAAGTTATATGCAGTATATAAAATAAAGATACAGCAAGTGCCGCAAAATTGCGACTTTTCTTTATTCTTTGTGTATTTACCATTTTCTCGCACTTTATATCACATAAACTTCTCGGGACATTTTGAAATTTCATATATCAAAATATAGTGAAAAGGATGATCTATATTTCCACATAAAATTTGTATGTAAACGAAAATCAGTAAAGACCCGACGAGCATCGCGCAAACAGGCAATTTCTCTATTCATATCTTGTTAACCGAGAAGCGATTTTTTCAACTGCTTTTTACACTTCCTATCTATTTAACGGCAGAGCGCATTATCAACATTTTTATATCACAATAAAGAGAAAAGGATCGTCTTCAATTCTATATAAAATTTGCAAATTACAATGAAACAATAAAGGAGCGGTAAGTGATGTCGCAATTATCAAAATCTGTTCTCAAATACCTGAGGGGACAATCATTGCAAACTATATATATTCCAAACCAAGCGGTACATATTTATCATTTTCATATCAACGTAAAGATGAAATAAATACCTTCATTTTCATGTGTAATTTGCCCATATTTGCATCAAAATAAAACGTGTGGAAATTATGCGACAAATGTCGCGGTAAGGCGATTATCAAAGACTTTATTCACTAGCTTTACCCACGTTTCGTTGGTAATAACTTCTAAATACACAGCAAAAGATTATTATGATTTATTTATTCGTAAAGAAGAACAAATTGCCTTCAATTCCATATATAATTTGCATGTATATAAAGCGAATAACTTGAATTATAAACTTGGAAATAAAGACAATTTCTGTTAAGTGTGAGTGTATTTTTCAGCGGGATACCCCGCCTGCACGCGCTGAGCGCGTGCGTTTGCCCGGGGCTACTAGCTTAGTAATATTATTGTGGGGGCCAGAACGTTATCGGGGTTTATCACTACCCTGCTTTCGTTATTTATATCTTTCGTTTAGGATGGCGTATCGTAATGAAATTTATCGTAAAATATAGAGCAATAAATTAGCTTCATTTCCGTATATAATTTATCTATGGGCACTCAGTGATTAAATGATTTTATAGAGTTTGAAATATAGACAATTTTTGAATAATTGTAAACTTCGTGCTAGACAATTTTTTGTAATAATTTTTATATCGATGTCAAGAGGAACTATTCGTCTGTAGTTTCGTTTTCATTTCGCGCATGCGCTCTTAGAATTTATTGAGTTACGGCGCCCGAATTGAAAACAAGTTTACTTCGGTTATAGAAACCGTTCTAGGGGTAATAGAAATTTCATTCAAAGTGTCAGGTAAGAATCTTCCATTTGTAACACGGGATTCGCCGACTAGTTTTGTATACAACGATATTTACATCCGTATTTCGCCACGTAAACAAACCATATATTGGCAAAACGGTCGCGACCCGCGGCACTGGAAAATTCAGCCACTGGTGCTAATTACGCATTAACGGTAGCGAGGCGAGTGCTTGAAAATTCAGCCACGGGGGCAAAACTGGTCAAAATAATATTCAGCAACTTGAGGGTTAATATGGGATAAGATAAAAACTGTTTCACTTACTTGCGCCTGTGCTTAGATTATTTTTTTAAAGTGTTTTTTCTAAAATTATATTTTACTATGA
This sequence comes from Phorcus lineatus, assembly GCA_921293015.1. NCBI lineage: Eukaryota > Metazoa > Mollusca > Gastropoda > Trochida > Trochidae > Phorcus > Phorcus lineatus. Next base: position 34,043,513 of record OV121097.1, on the reverse strand, counting down.
TTAAAATACCATATGTTCTCTAATTAAGTTTAAGTCTTATCAATCTTCTTACATATATTCATTCACAAATACCAAAGATATGAACTTTTGTATTTTGGAAATCTTGCAATGATCTTAACAATCAGAAATGATGTCCCACTTGCATGTTTTCTAATTAAGTCATCTTACTTCCAACCCATATGTTTCTTCTTGTCCATTTAAAACCAGAGCACAGAACACTTGTAAGCATCTGTTGAAGTGATTCTTTTTAACACTACAAATAATGTTTTTGTTCATGCATCAAACTATATACTAAGTCTATACTCAGGGTATAATTACACCATTGAGTCAATGTCTTTTTGTCAACAAACATATTTGAACAAATGTATAGGACATCTTAAACGGTAAATTTGAACAATTTATGTTTAAATTTTTATCAAGGATAAAATTAAGATCCAGCACCAAAGCTCCCCATTTTGTAGGTGAAGCAGGTGATGTAAGGAGTTTATGCTCAAGCTGCATCTGTTATATCGACAGACATTATATAAATAGATGCTTTATTGGACGGAATCCAAGCCATTAAGTGAATGTTGGAACACTTTCCTAAAGCCTTTGAAGTTGTTTGAGAGGCAACTTAATTTTCTCCCTATACAAGGCATGAATGACTGGATTTCTAGAAAGAAAATTACTTGGGAAGATATATTTTCTGTGCCAGAAATATTTTTACAAAATGAATCTTCAGATGATTGAATTACCATATCTTTTTAAAGAAATATTACATATATATATATATAACATTTTCCTAAGTGTCTATGCATTGGAATTTTCCATATTTTTTAAATCTCTGAAATTGAAAGAGTACTAATAGTCCTATTTTGATTTAAATCAATTCATTGCAATTTCTGGTACCAAAGCTGTAATCTTCATTTAAAACCTTTTGCTACATCTATTTTGGTTATTTTCATGATAAGTTTATTTTGGCTATTTCAGTAGATGTTCATTATTTGCTTTTCTTACACAAAGATGTATGTTTAAAAGCTATTGCCTATCCTTTGACGGAATGAAATTAAGATGTAAGAGGATCATTCTAATGATAATTATGCCCTGTTGCAGGTATTTGTAACATCAGAGCACCGGTTCAACACACTAGCGGAGCTGGTCCACCATCACTCTATCCACGCTGACGGGCTTGTGACCACCCTCCTCTACCCGGCGCCAAAGAGGAACAAGCCCACTGTGTTCGGGGTCAGTCCGGAACCAGACAAGTGGGAAATCGAGAGGACAGAGATTGCCATGAAACACAGGCTTGGTGTGTACTGCCATCAATATGACCCTCTTCCTAATACCTCTTCCCTTCCGAAACCCCTACCATCTATCTTCTCATTTCATAATCAACACCTCTATCCAAACAACAAATTCAAGCATGTAGAGCTATGATTTACAAATGTTTAGTAGTAATAGCAGTTGTCTCTTGTCATTTGCTACGGGCTATGTGATTGTTGCAATCAAAATAACCCTTTTCTAATAGCCCTTACCTCTAAAATACTTGCCCGTCTTACCCCAAATCCCCATTTCCTTGTAACCCTCGTACCAACCCTTGATAGTAAAATCAATCATTTTGAGTCATGAGTGGCCAATGTATGTTAATGGCAGCAGTTGCTTTTCAATACTCTTTTGGATCATGTGGAATAAACATTGACGCTATTCTTAGGGCAAAGTGTACATATGTTAAGCAACTTTCTAATCTTGCAATATCAAAATTTGGCTCTTCAACTTATACCGTCAAATTCAACAGTCGAACATAACTTATCAAAGGTAGTAGCCTCAATTAATTGTAATTCTTAAAGTGCTAGCCAAAATACACAAAACCATTTTAGCTATATCATCATTTTGATTTAAAATCTTGACAAGTTCTTCCAACAACCAGTCATGACCTTGAATATTTTGCTGTGAAGTGAAGATGTGATGTGTGTTGTCAGGTGGAGGACAGTACGGTGATGTGTATGAAGCTGTCTGGAAGAGGTACAACAAGACTGTGGCCGTGAAGACACTAAAGGTGAGTGAATACCCAGGCGTCGTGTCCTGAACTGAGGCACTGTATCTGAGCACTGAGGAGAAACAGCAGAGATCATTTAGGTTGTTGTACACAATCTAGAAACAGTAACAGTAAGATTAGATGATGAGGCCCCGACACTACCCTGATGTCAATCAGACCAAATGATAAGCACAAAAGAAGTCACAGATTATCCAATAACTTTCATTATGGAAGTGAGCATGTTTTGTGAAAACAAATGTACAGATAGAGCAAGCTTAGGATTGGAGGAAATAAGTCATAATATATGCAGGCTATCAAAGTCATTCCTAAAGTAAATACAATTTCATTTGTAAATATGTCAAAAGTGAACTTTCGTTGCAAAATGTTCAACACTAGGAAAAGATGTCAAAGCATATATGAACAATTATCAAACCTTAAGACATATTTGAAGTATTTTCTATTACATACTGATAAGCAGACTTCGTGGTTTGATAAATCAACCAAACCTCCTAAACAAGCCTTGCCATGTGCAGAAATTCAGTATGTATCTAAAATCACACCATAGGGCTCGCTGACCTCTCCTCCAACAAACCCCATCTGAAATTAAGCAGCAACTAGTTTGCGGGCAAATGGGTACTTCAAACTCTTTCCAAAGAAGAATGTACTAGAGATAACTGCACGATATCATGGCCTATCCTGAAGTGATTATGGATCACATTCAGTAAATGTCAGCATGTGTAATGTTGGTATTGTCTGCTTTTATTTTGGGACCATCTTGAACTGGTTACATTTATTGTTATTTATATTATTTATAAAAAGTCATCATGTGTAATGTTGGTATCTTGTGTTTTTATTTTGGCTTTATCTTCTAATACCTGGTTATGATCATTGCATGGCAATCTTTAAAAATCATCTTTGTGAGTTGATTACCAAATACCATGTCATTGTAGATGAGTCATCATTTTTTCTTTGTAGCTAAAATGTTTCTTAGAGGAAGTTAGTCTTTTTGCATATCTGTATATTATCTAAAAGTGTTTCATTCCAAAGCTTTCCTACTCATTATACTAATGAAAACACAAGAATCCAGATACATGCTACAGTCACTATTATCAAATAACATTTATGAAATGATGCTAAAGTAAAATTTATAAATATGAGATAATAAATTGCAAAAATTAATATAAACTTGTATAATGTCCTTAAGGATAGTCCCTTAAAAACTTTGCTTCCATCAAAATAAGGATCAATGATTTTTCATTCCATTTCTTTGCAGGAAGATACCATGGCGCTGAAGGATTTCCTTGAGGAAGCTACAATTATGAAAGAGATGAAACATCCTAACTTGGTTCAGTTGCTTGGTGAGTGTAATTAAGACAAAAGGATTATGAAGATTAATTCTAAGGTCTTTAAGTCACTTAAGGGATTACTTTGGTTTAAGATCATGACCCAACTATAAGTTTATGAAATTAACAACTTTGATAATGCTTTTGTGAAAACATTACATACCTGGTCCTAAGAAGCAAAAAGGAATGTTGTCACTAAAGCATATATAATCACGCTGCCTGACATATCATGCACTTCATGAATACATTCATGCACTTTAACATTCTTTATAATGCATAGCATCGCTTTATCTCTCCTCACCTGGTGCAATGCTACACTGAAATTCAGCGCAGTACCACCTATGGTTCGCTAGTTCCAGCCGATGCTCGCAGGTTTCACTGCAATGCATAGCCACAATGGTGTTGCTGGCTTTCTCCCTGCACTAATACTAGCAGCCGCGAAAGTGAAATAATTTTGAAAGCGACGTTAAACACCAACTCGCCTCTCCTCACCTCATTTAACATCATCTCACACCACCTCTCATGACCTGCCAAATTCTATACTTTACACCAAAATAATTGATCCTTCTCTTCTGCAGGTGTGTGTACGAGAGAGCCGCCGTTCTACATCATCACAGAGTTCATGGCCCAGGGTAACCTGCTGGACTTCCTCCGAGGGAGCAACAAGGAGGAGCTGGGACCCACCGTCCTCATGTACATGGCCACACAGATAGCCTCCGGCATGGCGTTCCTCGAGGAGAAGATGTTCATTCATAGGTTAGTAATGATGGTAGGATATAAGATCTTGATTTATAATGAGCTCAAACATGTACGTGGCCACACTGATAGGTAGAGGGAAAACGTTCATGTATAGGTTAATGAGAAATGATGACTGGCAACTACATTGAATAAATAAACATTTTTAAAATTCAGTCTAAGGGTAAACAAATTACCAGTCGGACAAGTTTGAAAGATGAATGAAATAGTCCCGGCACTACGTTCTTTTTCATTTGTTCACAACAACCAATCAAATACAAAGAAAATGTGTAACTCCCGTGTGACTTACAGAAAAAATATAACCTTGTGGCCATCTTCCCATATGGGTAATATATAGACAATAACTAACGAGTGATGGGGAATGACAGATTATCTTTCCCGAGTTATATTAATGTCATAATTCTCGAGCCCTGGCGAGAGAATTACACAATTAATATAAGGAGGGAAAGATAATCTGTCTTCCCCGTCACGAGTTGGTTATTGTTTATATTACCTATATGTTTTTTTAAAATGTCAAAACTCGAATATGATAGAAATAGTCGTTCTTCTATATAGGATTAGGGTTGCGAATTTCCAAATTCATACGCGAGTGCTGTGGTTTTGTTTGACACTTACCTACGCACGGCTAAATTGTAATTTGTGAAAAAAAGTTTCAAAATAATAGCTAAATGTAGTTGTTGTCGAACGTTTAATCCTGTTTTCATAACCGTCAATCAAACTTATTACATTTAACAGTTTTGTGTTAATTTGAAGAGGTCAGCAACGCCCTATGGTTATACTAGAAGACGGCTGAACTTGTGACGTAACTGATGACACTGTGACGTTATAGCCGCTCTGTAAATGATAATATGATGTTAGCTACATCTATCTACAGGATCATTAACATTGTTGCCATTTGTTGTGTCACAGGGATCTTGCTGCAAGAAACTGCCTGGTTAGCGAGAACCATCTGGTGAAGGTGGCTGATTTCGGTCTCGCTCGGTTGATGAAGGACGATACATACACAGCACACGCTGGTGCCAAGTTCCCCATCAAGTGGACTGCTCCGGAGGGTCTTGCCTACAACAGGTTCTCCACCAGATCTGATGTCTGGGGTAAGATTCATGTTTCTCTGGACAGTAATAATAGTCACTATATATAAAGCAAATCCACTTCAAATCTGTTGAAATTTGTTCTTAAGCCTTTATCTTTGCAATGTTTATATGATTAAAGGGCTTTTTTAACTGATCCATCACTCTTCTACTAGATGAGAAGCAAAGGCTTCTTTGGAGATTTCTTGATGTTAAATTTCTATTCATACTAGATTCCAGAGCTTAGGTTTTCGAAACTCATTAGCCCATCTTAATGTAGCATACTTTTGACTATCTTAGCAGAGAATCTTATCTGATCTTAGGAAAATTTCAAAAATACAGGCTGCAGGCAGCACCATCTTAGTTTATTATAGTCCAAGGTTGATGCAAATTAGTCTATGCACCGCACCATACTGAAGTGGTATGGTTTGATGTAAAAAGTTTCTTTTTGAACATAGTCCAAATGTTGTCAAGGCCAAATTAAGACATTACAGAAAAACTTCAATTATTTTATTGTTTCATTTATTTTATAGCTTTTGGAGTCTTGCTGTGGGAGCTGGCTACATACGGGATGTCTCCGTACCCTGGTGTTGATCTGACGGACGTGTACCATCTGTTGGAGAGAGGTTACAGGATGGAGAGACCTGCTGGCTGCCCGGCCAACGTCTACCACCTCATGCTCAAGTGTATGACCTTTTACTTTTACCATTACATTTAATCAATGAAATATGTGTCCAATACTCGTTGCAAAAATATACTTAATCTTATTAGGATACTTCATGAGGAAGCAATAAGGTAAATTTATACAAGAAGTTAATAATGTATAGCATTCTCTCAAAGTAAGGCTTACTTTTTAACTGAATGACCAACACCACATAAATTGACTTATCTTAAGATCCTGTTTTTGGTGTTAGTGTTGACTTTCGGCATGCTTAACTTTGATTGACAAGTAATTCTGTTTCTGGTGATACACGTTCATTAGTAATCAAGTAATGGAGAACTAAGGCTGTGCAAGATAGAAAATCGTTTCTGTGAACATTTTATGAATGCTTCAATTTGCCATTATTTGTTAGAGTACAGTTCATCTGAATTTGTGACGTTTGATTTCAAACCTGTTAAAAGGGATTACATGATGTCATTAACAATGACCTCATTGTAGTTAATAATCATTGCAGGCTGGCAGTGGGAAGCTAAAGATCGACCGACATTCCGTGATATTCACTTTGACCTGGAGAACATGTTTGATATGTCCAGTGTCAGTGAAGGTTCGTATGAACTTGTGTACAAGACATTAGTCATTAGAACAACCAGTATCCTCCACCTAACTTAGTAGGTATTGAAATGGGCTACATTAGTCTGTCCTTCTTGATATCATTTCCAGAGCAAATTATATATAATTTTGAGTGCGACAATTTTCAACACCATAATATGAGTGACTTAAGAAATGTTGAAAATTAAGGATTAATCCAAGTCATAGATCAATATGTGAAAAAAATTCCAACTGGCGGGGATATGAAGACTGTATCTGCTCGTTTTTTATATGTTATTCAGTTTAAATAAAATGTAGTTTTCCTAATATCTTTAAAACCATTCACCAACTCTCAAAGTAAAGCCTCATCAAGGTTCAACAATATGTGAGAAAATTTGCTATTGAATTTTACCTACAACACTGTGTTGATGTTGCAGAGGTAGAGAAGGAGCTAGAGCGCAGTGAGAAGAAGAAAGCACCCGGACTTCCCTCCAAGAAGGGGCGTGGCTCAAGCTTCGACAGTCAAGAGCATCTCGCTGATGGCAGGAGTAGCGCAGGTAAAGTAACACTTTATGTAGAAAACTGATAGCATCATGAATATAATGTAAAGAGTTGTCGTTTGAGCTTATCATGAATATAATTTAATGTGTTTGTCATTTGAGCTTATTGCTGAAGTTGCAGATTAATTGATATCAACATTTTGGAAAGAATGTATTTAATTCATGGAAATTGTCTATGAAAATTAATTTAGTAACATTCTATGACATTATCAATACAGATTTTGTAGTTTCATTACCTTAAAAGCTCAAATGCAAGGTATACTTTTTTAATAAATCTTAAACTTTTATTCTAAAGTGACTAATGTAAGGATAATGAAAGTAAATCCCTTGTCTCCTTCATCTTAAGTAGACCATTTGTGATATTGCAACACTTCTAACATATATTTCCTCGTATCAGGTCCCACCCCACCAGCTGGTAGAAGAGTTCTGCCTCCATTGGAGGATTCAACAGAAGGAACTCTGAGCAAGGTGTCTGAGATTCTCTCTCGTAGGTCATCCAGGAAGAAACCAGGCCCCGCCCCAACTCCTCCGAGACGCACAACCTCTTGTAGAGACCCTCAGATAGAGCCTCAGTCTCAGCAGCCCGACCTGGATGCGGAACTTAAATCTAGGATGAAGCTTCAGAAAGCTAAAATTGAGAGTGCCCCTGTTGTTGAGGAGAACATGTATGAAGGGCCCTGGGACAGCAAGATGTCTCTCATGGAACAGACCGCTCGGGCCAGTATGTTTCCGCCTAGATCGAAACACGACAGTGGTTCTCCAAAGTTCATTCCTCGAAATGAGGGTCGTGAACCATCGACAGATGACAGTGGTGTAGGGAAAAGTGACTCCTTGAAACATGCTCAGATAGACAAATCAAAGTATTTGATATCTGAGGCGAATGCTCGCAGTTTTGAGAAAGGGACTGAGGAGCGACGTAGCGGACGCAAGAAAAGCCTGCCTCACGGTGCTAGTCAAGATAGGAAGTTTGAGAGGGGGCTACTTGAGCGGGAGCATTCTCTTCCCGAGGAGCTTGATGGACACGCTCATTCAGGGGGTCAGTATCCAAAGAAGGCGCTGCCCTTCCCCGCTCATCAGCTGAGTGCTAGGAAAAAGTTCACTGATCCTCGACAAGCAGCAGAGAAATCAGCAGCTGCTGCTCAGAATAGCGAGGATCCTAGTGTTACTGTAGGAAAACTTGATGTAGCTAATGTTGCTAAGGCTATCAACAGGTATGGGACCATCCCTAAAGGTGTTCGAATTGGAGCTTATCTCGCATCTATGGAGCATGAACAGAACAATCATAACCGGGACCTGCCTACTGTCGAGGATCATGATTCAGGCACCGATACTGCCAGTGTGATATCTTGTCCCCCACTCAACATAGAGCAGGGACCAACCGTCGTATTCAACCCTCCACCACCCAAAGAGAAGGCAGAGGATAGTGATCCGGGCATCAAACCCGAGCCCAATGTGAAACCTTCTGCCGTTGTTAAGTCACAGTCGACTCATGTGATTGTAGACAATCCTCCCTCTGGCCAGGCCGTCTCTCAGTATTCAGGCCTGCTTCAGAGACACAAGTCAGACCTGACCAACACCCACAAGGGGAACGGTGTCGGGAGCAAAACTGATCTGTCCACTTACAAATCTGAAACAGATCTCACCAAAGGGGATGAAGGATTACTTGGTGCCAAGACAGATGTAAGTAAGCCTAAACCAAGTCCAAGATTTTCAAGAATATTTGCCGAAAACGCTGAGCAGAATTCCAACTCAAAGGACCCTGAAGAAGCTCGCACGGGACCAAGAGTGCCTCTCAGATCATTGCCTCACCCCCAAGGGACTGATTCAGGTCACGATGGGCACCTGGATCATGGGGTAGTGGAGAACAACACCAAACCAGTCCCCCCTCGACCGCCCCTCCCATTCAAAGGAAAGTCGTCCTCATCCGAGGAGAGTCCAAAACAGGCTGACAATGCAGACGCCTCCGGTGATAAAAATAAGTTTGAGTACAATTTTCAAGGTTCACAAAGAAATGATGAATCCAATGTGTCTTCATTTAAGACATTTGGGAAGACTAATGTTGTTAAAGAGACCAATTTAGATCTTGTTAACACTGACAGCTATGGAAATCACGACTCTAACAAGACTAAAGAAGATGGTATTAGTAAGCCAGTATTTCCTGTGTTGAAACCTGTTCCCAATAATTCGTCTCTCCCAAAACAGGGTGACCCCATGGAGAGGTCGCTGGTCGACCTTGGTCAAGGTCACAGTAATGCAAATGATCAACAATCTTCAGATTCAGAATCATCAGCAATGTCAAAAGACTTGATAATGGATGCTTCCAATAAGCTGAAATCATGTATAGAAAAGCTTGACAAAGCCGGTAACAAGTCGAGTACCAACTTCATGTTATTGTCGGAGGAAGTACAAGCCTTCTATGCATTATGTTGCAGATACATAGACTCCCTACCCCCACATGCAAAATTCCACGCTCGCGAGCTTTTGTCTCGTTTACAGTCGTACAGTCAAAATCTGAAAACATACACGAGCAGTACGCCATCTGGTGGCAAAGTGCTGCTCAATAATATAAAAAGCGCAAATGACGATATTATGGAAATCATAGAGAGATGAGTCAAGGGAGCTTACTCCTGGGGTTATGTATGCTTGTGCGTCTACAAAGTGTAGCTGTTTCGGTGTCCTCGGGCCAATGCTTTGAGGGGCAGTGTTTTTTAAACTGAGAAAATACTTTTTGAGAGTATTTTAAGAATCGAATTAGATAGTTGGCAGGCTGGATGTATGGACGTTGTGTGTGCTATAGTATTAATCTTGGTGCGCAACTGATTTGAGTGTCAGTTGGTGAGCAACGTCTCAGTGCCGTCAGCGACGACTGACATGGTTCTGTGTGACATCATCTACAGACCAAGATGTCAAATTGTGTGTGTCAAACGTCCTTTTTTCAATTCAACATGGACCATGTGATTTAGTTTTCTAAACTGTAGACAGGCTTTTATAAATGTTCTGTGTGATAGAAGTTGCTCACAGTCCAAAATGAAATGTGTGACAGGTTGGTGCCATGTTCCTTGTTTTAGATGCCAGAGCTCATAACTAGTTATTAATATAACAAGAAAAAACAATTTTAAAAAGGTACTGTCAAGGGTTATCAGATAATATTTATTGTTTAGATAGGATGTAAATTGTGTATTCTCATTCTGCTGGTTGCAGTATATTTGTCGAGAGCTGATGCATTAATAACCTATTAACCTTTCAGTTTTGTTTAAATTATAAAAGATTTCTTTAAAAGGGACAGTCCAGGCTTATCACATTGCTTTTGAGGTAAAGGGTCTATAGAAATTATGCTCCTTCTTAGAGCACTGGGGAGGAGCTTTGACAAATATTGACCAACATTTTTGCATAACATTCTTTAGAAAGTGAATAGGACAAAAATCCTCAACAATTCTAATAGCCCGAAAGCTTAATAATCTCTCTTCTCCATAACATTTTATCCCCTGCCTGCATTATATGATCATTTTTTATAGTCTATCTTCAGTCTGTTGACAGTTGAGTAATTATCCCTTTTGTTAACTATTAGTTAGCCACACTATATGATTAGGCACTGATTGATTCAACAGTTAATGTGATTGGTTTAATTTCATCTTCCCAGCAAACCTTAAATCCTTTATTTACATCACTCTCTATCACTGGCTAATATAAACCTTGCTGTCAACCTGTCAAAATTCATGTTTTGAGTGCTGCGCCCTGTTCAGAGAAAAGTTGCAATTCTCATATAATTTACATTGGGCTGATCCCAACCCTTCGCAGCAGTCTGAATGACAAGCACAGAAAAGTTGAGGAAATACAGCAAGGCCTATGTTATCATGTAATGGGGACAGAGGAAGTATAGGCCTTGCATGGGAAGATGGTTTAATTCATATATTGGAACTTTTTTTCCCTACTTAGAGTGAACCTGGCATCTGGCAAAAGGAACATGGTCCAAACAGAGATAGTTGCTCATATCTGGAGGCAACCATGCCATATTCACAAGCTTTATTCATCCATTGTAATATATTCTCTCTATCTTTCTCTCTCTCCTCCCTCTTCTTTCTTCTGCTATTGGAATTATCCGCCCAAATTTCACAATCTTTCTGGATGAAACGTTGCCCATGAATTCTTTGAACCAGATTGTCATGTAGATCATTGTACAAGCCATTTCATGCCTATGTGATACTATCTCTCTTGAATACACTTGTAATTTATTTGATACTTTCAGCGTTGATATTGATGAATCCATTAAATTGCATTATGTTCTTCTTTAAGACATTTAAGTTTCTATCCGATACAAATTCCAAATAAACTCGTAAGATAAAGATACCTTAGTCTTTTACAGGTTGTAATTTTGTGGTAAATCTTACTAATTATCTCTTATTACAATCATCAGAAACAATTACAAATAATTTCAAACCACATTTAAGTGCCAAATTAATTATCAAAATATTCTAAATTGCTTTTTTATTTATCAATATGTAACATGTCTCCACCCAATGCTCAAATTTGTTTTTAGAATTTGCCATGACTGACAACTTCATCAGGTTTAGTTTAAATTTATTTTTCTTCGATACACTTGTAATAATCATAAGCTCAAATACGACTTTTCTTAATCTGAATTTCTTTTATTGATATGCTCAGTTTCACTCCATTTACCTGTCCAATAATACTTCATATTAAAAAACAACCTAACTTGATAGAATGCCTTCATTTGATTGACCGTTTTCATTTTGCCCTTTAAGTTTTTAAAACCTTTATTTGTTCGAGCTCTTTCATTACAATACTGCAAAATTAACACCTTATTTAATGATACATTAAAGCTTGCTAAGACAGTTCACAATATCTTGTAAATGTGTGAATGTTTCACTAAATTTTACTATTCAGTGTGTTTTTTCATTAATTGTATACTTTCCCATGGCAGATAATACCTTTGACAATCGTCCAACAAATATTTGTAGTAAAGAAGTTCATCTGATGATAGTTATTAGTTTAAAAGTGAAAAAGACATTTAATTTAGTTATATTAAGGTACCCAAAAAAAAAGCTTTGATCAGCAATTATTTCTGTCAGTCCATGTTGAATAATCCAAATTTTAGATATTATCTTCTATGATTTACTGCAGTTGTGACTTTAAGTCACCGCAAGATTTGTATTCATTATGTTGTCTACTTTTACAATACAGCCAAAGCATTGAATAGCTTAAAGATTCTATTTACAAATTATAAGTTACTTCTCTTTTAGTCAAAGACTTTTCTAAGTATTTATTTTTAACATTTTGAAACATAAAAGCTGATTGTTCAGTCAGTTTCTCAAACACAGAACAATGTATAATGAAATCCTTGATTTATGAACTTGACTTCATTTTCGCTGAAAATGCACAATAGGTAGGGTTTTTATGAAATGCTGTTGATGTGATGCCATACACTGAACATATGACAGGCAAACTGGAAATGACGCTGTAATCTAGCCAAGGTTCGAGAACTGTTTACATGTGAATTTTTTTTTTTTTCATTCTTCAACAGTCAATGCTTTGCTTCTTATTTTTTGGGCCAGGTATACAATACAAATAATCAGTTTTTTTAAGTAAGTGTGAATTAAAAGACATCAAGCATGTATCAAATAGTGTTTTGCTTCAGAAAGGAAAAAGGGTTTGCTAAGTTGAATCTAATTTATTTTATTCATAAATGTTACAATTTGCTGCATAATGAGTATTAAAGTGCAACATATAATTTGTAAAATGGCAATCTCTCTGTAAAGTTATTCAACTCAATGTGAACTGTATATAAATGTAAAAAAAAAATGGCTAACTTTGCTTTGACAGTCATCGTAAATATATATGGTGTATTTGTTTGTTTTTTTCCTTCTTTGCATTTGTCTTGGTCAAGCAAAAAATATTTAGACAATAAGATGAGTCATTTTGTCTGAGAACTAACCAGCCCATAAGTTTTTCAGCAACAAGTTATTTTTTCTTTGATAATTCTATCAGTAATCAAGATATTTTTTCATTATATAAGATGACATTTCATAAGTCTCATTATAGAAATTTACAAGGATGTGTTTTTTGTGCATGAATATTTATATAAAATCAAAACTTATTGTCTTGTAAGAAAAATTCTGATCCCAAAAAATTTGTTCAGGAATATCAGTAATTTATCTTTTCCTGTCAAAAAAGTAATGTTTAATCAAATCTATTTGTGCCATTACAAGTAAATGTAAAATTAAATAATCAAAATATTTTCTTGACTACCAAACCACTTACAAACTATTTATTTGAAATGTTAATACAAAAATATTCGCTCAGTGTCATATTCAGGTGTCTGAAAAATTTGCTCGGTGAAGTTAATTTGCTGCAAGCTGCAAAATGTTTTTAAATATTCTTGGATCGTACTTAAAGCTCCAGGGACTTTATTTCGTTTACTTATCTGTTTATCAAATGTAGCCTAAACTATAAATCCATTAAAATTACTTGCCACTTTTGTAGAAATTATCCGCTTTTGAGTTTTAATTCTGCTAAATTCTTGACATCGAGTATGACGATATTAATGATTCATAATACTCTTTTACATCAAAGTTAATATCTAAGGTTTATCAGTTTGAATGTGTATTTTTAAAAAAAAAGAGTTTTAAAAATGTAATTGTTTAAACTTTGATTTTTGGAATATGAAAGTAATAGTTAATTATTTTATTTAGTGAAGAAAATTTGAATATTGAGAAATTGAATACATAGGAAACTAATATTTCTGGATAATAAATTCTTTGTTAACAATTTTATGAGTATATGCTTACTCTCACCTCTATGTGGAATCTTGACACCTCAAAATTATTGTTAATTCCTATATGATCAGATCAGATCAGGGCCTCCTTTCACAAAGCAACTTTAACTAAGGTTAATCTTAACTTCCAAGCTTTAACATTGCACTAAGGTTACCTTAAGGACTTACGATCACCTTAGGGCCTTGTGAAAGGAGGCCCTGGTATGTAGTTTCTTATCGCAATCTTTAAAATCTGTGATGTTACACTTTTAAGGAGTAAGAACATGTTTTTGAAGCTCATGGATTTTCCCCCAAAATATTTATGGAGTTGTCATTTAGAAATATGTATATCCTTTAGATATATTACAAAGAAATCTTTAGGTTATACAGGTGTATGAAGAAAATTAGGCAACACCAACTTGAAAATTTAAGGATTTTTTAAAATTACAGATTTGAATTAAAAAAATTCTCCTGAAATTACAAGAATTCCCTTTTCAGTTAATTGTTGACAAAGAGTAACAAAAAGTATCACAATCAGCAAGTTGTTTAAGTTGTCACATAAATTTTCAAACTGCCAGTGCTCAGATGAAGAATATTGAGAATGTCATAGCTCAGTACTATCAACAATTTTGTCGGTTTTCATCAAATTGCCTGTTTTAGGATTAAGAAATTTTATTATTAGTCTAATTTTGTTTTGTCTGTTGTAAGTATGGTCAATGGGACAATCTGATATGTTTTACTTAAAAATGTCAAATTTGAGAATTAATAAATCTATAATCTTGAAAATATACTCAGAGAAAGAAATGTGATGTAAATTGAAGATTCCCCCATTGATCAAACCTTGGCAGTTTGCTGAAGTATTATCTGCTAATGTATTATGCTTATTTTGTGTATATAAGATTATTTTATGGATTAAACTGGATGAATCATGATACCCTTCACACATGTTGCGTTCTTTTTGCCCAGCTGAGCGTTCATGGTACCCGCTGTGACACCATAATGTGACACTCTGCCAGAAAATATTGCTATTCTCAAATGATAATCTCATTGAAGTCAAAATCTTTCACTCATACTTCCCTGTTTCTATCTGATTTCCATGAGATTGGAATTCTGGATAACAATTTCTTTCTTGTGAAAATCACTTTTTTCAATCTTTGAAGGGCATTTAGAATTAATATACATAAGGAAGACAAGATTTTCTGGATAACAACTTCTTTTGTGAAGTTCACAATGTTTAGGGTAGGTGGGATGTACCCATTTCATATTCCCTACACCCACCTGATGGAGTAAGCATATACCCTAAATTTCTCAAGTAAGACGTTATCCTGAAAATCTTGTCTCACTTTCATTATGTTTCGGTTATTAACAAGGAACAGAAAATATACCAAGAGTCTTTTGATACGAGCTTTTTAACCTTGTATACTATAGAAATATTCAATCTAAATTATGGAAAAATATAATATATATATCTATATAACATTTCCACAAGAAATTAACGTGACTTGGTACCATAAATGACCAATAAATGTCAAAAAAGATTTTGATAATAGTCTTATTTTTAATCATCATCTGCTAGATTCAGGAGTTCAAATGATTAGAGAATATTGCGCACGGTTTTTATGATATAAAATCTTACAAATGTTAAGAACTGTTAAATCTCATTATATAAGTAAACTGTTGCCATATATTGTTGAATGCTTTACATGTATGTAAAAGAACTTCCATGAATGCAATGTATTATTTT
Source organism: Phorcus lineatus (assembly GCA_921293015.1). Classification (NCBI taxonomy): domain Eukaryota; kingdom Metazoa; phylum Mollusca; class Gastropoda; order Trochida; family Trochidae; genus Phorcus; species Phorcus lineatus. The sequence goes on along the minus strand of OV121097.1, from coordinate 34,028,005 downwards.
CAAAGACAACAAACATCAGTTAAATATCAACAGTTTATTACAAACATTGTAGAGAAGATGGAATATCACAAAGAGCAAAAAAGAACAAAATATTAAAAATGATTACTGCTCACTTATCCCCGACCATGTATGCTTGAGCAATTGAAATAAAACCTACTACCATATGTTCCAGTTCTTGAACGCTTTTAGATCTCAGAATATAAAGACAAATGATTGATTAAGATAGTAAGAAACTTAACACTACACTTGTTACACAACAATAATAATAATAATAAGTCCACTTATAATGCACATATCAAAGCAGATGCTCATAACGCTATACATTATAACCCTGAGAAAAATATAGTTTATGCCGCTGCTCCTTCCCAGTAGTGTGGGGCAGTATAGTACAGTGGTTAGCAGCAGAGAACTGTTCTACACACAGTAAGGTTTGGGTGCTATACTACAATGACTATCAACGCAGTACCAACCATGGTTTGCTATTTCCAGCTGGTGCTGGCAGGTTAGCCAAAATGCTAGTGCAGGCTTTCTTCCTGCAATAATACAAGAAGTTGTGATCTAAGTGAAATACTCTAGAAAGCAGCGTTAAACCCCATATCACCTCATCTCACCTCCTAGTAGCGTAAGATATATGAAAAGATTGAAAGATTAGTTTTTCTACTATTGGGTGAACAATTTAGATCTTGGTCAATTCTTAAGTACAGAATAGAGAAATTCTTAAGAAAAACAATAAAAATTTGAAAAGAGGCAGAAAAATGTTTTTTCTTGTTGGCTAGGGGTATAATAAAATTTGGCAAGAACAGTTATTTGATATGCATACATGAAGTATCAATATTATCCATGGACAGTCATTCATGAAATATTTAATACCAATGTTGTCACATAAAATATTTACACAATTCCAATAACATAATAAAATTATGTGTCAAGTAATTTATTTGTTCTTTATCAGTCATTATGACCCTAAAGAAGAAGATAGAAGAGTGATAACTTATTTTGGCATACTGCCTCTTGATATTATGTCATGGTTTTGTAAATTTCTCTAAAAGTATCAGATAAATAAAAAGATTTGGCACATGTGATGTGCCAAAATTTGCATTTTACAATATCAGATATTGTTTTGCAAAAGTTTCGAGTTTGGAATGTACATTTCTATCTGATAACTATCACAGATATGAAATAGTGAAAACGGAAACAAGCAATTCACAACTCATTTTTGGTTGCCTTTATCTCCAATGAATTACTCTGTCAGTGAGGGGGAATTAGAGCTAATCACAAAAGAGCTGTTTGAGCTCTTGAAATTGGGAGCAAATGCCATTTTATTACCATGGGTTGATTTTCAATAAAGCTCCGATTGTTTTTATGCTTCCTTTTATCTTACTTACAAATATCAACTTGATCAATACAATGAAAATATAATACATGTGTGATGTGTATTTATTCATGTGTAAAAACAAATCAATTAATTTGGAACCTCATAAGTCAAGGAGTATGTAAACAGGATTTCAGATTTCCTGAGTCCATTGTTCTGAAGAAGATGAAATAGTTACAAGTTTACAGACAAACGAACAAATGGACAGAAGTCATAAGCCCATCAGGCCCCTGTGACCCTTTGTGATTAGGGTCACAGGGTCACCAAATCTATAAATTGAAGTCCCCATTTGCCTCCGTACACAAGAGTTATGACTTTATGAGGCCAGAGAGTATAAGTATCTCACATGATGTTGTGCGGCAAATATCTCACATGACCTTGAGGGGCCAGTGAGTATAAATAGCTCACATGACCTTAAGTGGCCAGTGAGAATAAATATCTCACATCAACCTTGAGCAGGCAGTAAGACAAAATAACTCACATGACCTTGAGCGGCCAGTGAGTCTAAATATCTCACCTGACCTTTAGCGGCCATTGAGAAACAACATCTCACATGACCTTTGGTCAGTGAAAACATATATCTAACAACAACCTTTTGCGGGCAGTAAATCAAAATATCTCATATGACCTTATAAGGCCAGAGTATAAGTATTTCACATGACCATGGTCATGAATAAATATCTCACATGACCTTGAGGGGCCAGTGAGTACAAATATCTCGCATGACCTTGAGCGGCCAGTAAGAATTAATAGCTCACATGACCTTTAGCGGCCAGTGAGAATAAATATCTCACATAACCTTAAGAGGCCAGTGAGAATAAATATCTCACATGACCTTGAGCGGCCAGTGAGAATAAATATCTCACATGACCTAAAGCGGCCAGTGAGAATGTATACCTCACATCAACCTTGAGCAGGCAGTGAGTCAAAATAACTCACATGACCTTAAGCGGCCGGTGAGTCTAAATATCTCACATGACCTTAAGCGGCCAGTGAGAATAAATATCTCACATGACCTAAAGCGGCCAGTGAGAATGTATACCTCACATCAACCTTGAGCAGGCAGTGAGTCAAAATAACTCACATGACCTTCAGCGGTGAGTGAGAATAAATATCTCACATGACCTTGAGCGGCCATTGAGAAGAAACATCTCACATGACCTTTAGGTCAGTGAAAACATATACCTCACATCAACCTTGAGCGAGCAGTCAATCAAAATAACTCATAAGCTTTTGAGGACAGAGAGTATAAGTATCTCACATGACCAAAAGAGGCCAGTGAGAATAAATATCTCACATGACCTTACCCGACCAGTAAGTATGAATATCTAATATGACCTTGAGCGGCCATTGAGTCAAAATATTTTACATGATCTTGGGGGGCCAGTGAGTATAAATATCTCACATAACCTGGACGCCAGTGAGTATAAATATCTCACATGACCTTGAGTGGCCAGTGAGAATAAATATCTCACATGATCTTAAACCGCAAGTGAGTTGAAATATATCTCACATGACCTCAAGCGGCCAATGAGAATAAAAATCTCACATCATCTTAAGCAGGCAGTCAAAATATCTCACATGACCAGTAGGCAAAAGGATAAATCAATGGGATAAGTGAGTTAAAAATAACTTTCTCTAAGAATCTGTGCAAGTGAAATTTAAATATTGTCCTTACCCTCTTACCCATAAAGCTGTTCTTTTTCACATTGCTTATTCCTTGTTTACAATGTTACAATCATAGGATATCTTGCAAGCTTCCCCTTTCATATCAATGTCCTGAGTTCCAAGCCTTGACAAGAACAAAGCAAATTAAATTCACAAGGGACATAAACTTGCTCTGAACAGGGGAATGAGTAACGTATCCTATTTATTACCAACTTGTACTAGTATTTTACGCAATATAGTCTATAGTGCCTATAAAGGAACAGAACAGTAGATGAATATTTAACCAGATCACAGCCTCAGAAATAATAATATTACAACTGTATATATCAATACTGTTAAATCTAATCCATTACTTATTCATGATGCGGGGATTGATGAAACTTATTTTACCAGTCATGATAAACAAAGCGCATACAAAATAAAATCTGTCTACTGGAGAACAGATGAGAATTATCTTTCTTTGATTAATGTCATGTAATGCCGGTTGCCTGTCTGTCATAAGTCAAAATTTGTAAACAACCGCCTTAAAAGTATATTTTTGACAATTATAGCTGTTGAGGCAAAGTTCATTTTTGTTATATACCGTCTATAGGTTATTAAGTTGTCTCTGGGCCCCATTATACTCAGAGCACCACCAGAAGCTTTATCATCCTTTATTTTTTATGACCCTTGCACAAGTTTGAATACAGGTTGAATGTTTCCATTTATTGTAAAATAAGTCATAGCATAAGTAAAATTCATAAAATAATCTGAGAATGTGAAGAATGAATGGGAAGTTGTTCTAAATCTGAGAATGAAAACAAATTGGATTAATGAATAAATAAAGTAGTCAAGGCAATGTCAAAGTTCATCTTTAGCCAATTGAATCAGTCGTCACATACGAGTCACGACAAATTGTTAGGAAACCTCTTTAAGAGGTAATTAAGTAGTGTATTAAACCAGCAAAATAACATCATTGATGCAAAAGTCAATCATATACAACAGCACCAAAATGATATGTTGAGATTCAGAAGTATTATGCTGCATGCAAAAGTTGACAAGTTCCAAGCTTATATGCCTATTGCAAAAAATATTCCTGTGAGAAATGTTAGGACCGGTATTTTGTAACATACATTTTTGTAATTGCAAATAAAAATTTCTAATTAAACCAGTGAGTAGAGTTTCATCAAGATATTATGAGTAGATTTTTATTTCCGCTAAAGACACAAAGCAAGCCCTGAAAAAATTAATAAGAAAAATATATAGGAATTGGCTCTGTAGCTCATTAGGATATCATGATTGATTGCTTGAGGTTGAAGACTTCCAAATAAAAATAAAAGGTTTATAACATCAAAAGAATTGTTACAAATCAGACATCAATTTCTCATCAAAGTTTGTCTACTCAAGATTTCAGCATTCAAGTGCTCATCCTTTAAATGGCTATAAAAGTATGTAACCAACCTGACTTGGACATAGTGGATTTACAGCCACAAACTAACAAATTTCTATTTCTAAATAGCTGAATAAGTTAAAGAATAAATGAGAACATTTGATATATAATTTCACTCACATTCTTCTGACCCCTACTTCCCATACGAGGCTAATACAATTCACCAACTTCACTAGCCTTGATTGTACAATTAGAGAATACATGCTCATCGGTGTTTGTCAGCTGGGGTGAATTGTACCCAAGAGGCTACCTGTCCTTGATGGCACTTCGGTTGCTCTACAGCTGGCCAGAGGATTTTATGTTCATATTTTGATTATCTATAGTTAAACAGACCCCATTCTCTCCCCACAAAGGTAGTTCCTTCATTAACTCCTACACTACCTCTGCAAATATTGGGCAGTGAATGAAACACCGCTGTTAAGATAATATTACAAGATTATAATAATTCATTTTGGATTTATGGGGGAAAACTTCACTGCTAGCATAAACAAAAAAACAAAAGACTGGGCTCCTTCACTCAAACTGGGTAGATCGTAGGGATGCGCTGCGCTAGCGGGATGTTACTGTTTCCGTTTTGAGGATATTTTTTCCGTTTTCAAGGTTATTAGTACCGTTTTGAGGTTATCTAATCCATTTATGCTGTTATTTTTTCCATTTGGAGGTTATTTGGTCCATTACCTTGGTAGGCCTGCCTATACAGAGGCCTCTCTCGTAATCCACAATAACCCAATAAAATGACTGAAATGGTTCTTACTCAAACTAGATTGAGAATATCATCAAGACTAACTTCCCATAAATTTCTATTACCTAGATTTAATTGTTTCTGTGTAATCTTCTCTCCGTTGGAGAATCAAAGAGGTCATTTAAACCAAGTTCATTTGAAAATACAAGGATCAACCTCTATGAAAAATGATATAACACAATAAAGAGTATATACAGGACAACTGCTCCCAAATCACCTGTCACCTTATGTTCAAGTTTATTAGGAAATCTATAAACTTTTTCCTATTCAAGCATCAGAATTGTTAATTGCAAACGTTTAATTACAGTTTCAAGTTTCGAGGTTTTCTAGAACTCTCTACCAAACTCTACAGAGACTTACATCAGAAGTACTTGCATCATCAATTCAAATCATCTAGGTGACAAAATATTACTGACAACCTTGTCTTAATTTAATGATTAGTACAAATATGAAATGGAGATTCAAGGGTGATATCTGAAACTCAAGAGAGAAAAAAATCCTTAAAAATAGACCCATTGGCTCTGTTGCTCACCAGGCTATCAATCATTTATCATACAAATGGTCAAAAGGTCACAGGATCACCAAATCTAAAACTTATAATGCCGATGAACTAAGAAGTCTATATTCAGATTTCTTCAGTCAACTGTTGCGGAATAAAATTGAAATAGCAAAAAGCTTACAGACGGATGGAGGGATGCTAGACGCAAAGCCATTCAGTAAGCCAATAGGGCCTTTTAGGCAAGATGAGCTAAAAATTATTTTCAAACTTGATTTCATCCTCATTTTGAATCCACTACTTAAAATTATATTAAGATACCACAATTTTCATATAAAAAATCCTTTCCAAAGTGACATTTCTGTGGAAACAACAAGCACAAATATTTTCAGAAAAATGCAAACAGGCCTCAAGTAGATATCAAGTGATATCAAGTGTAAAAAATTTTATTTCGTTAAATTTTTTAAAGAATACTGATCAGACAGGATGCACGAAAAAGGCAATAATAATAATATATACAGTAATAATAGCTTTCTTGAACAGTGCATATATCCAGGACAGAGCATGCTCAAAGCACACAAGATAGACGGAATGAGCCCTTAATTCATAGCAGGGATATAAATTTCTATTATGACATGTTATAGATTATCTAAGGATTGAATCCTTTCCACATAATTGCTAAGTTGACAAAACAACATTGCACAGGAATGGTTTCTCATCAGTCTAGTAGCTCCAGTCAGTAGTATGTTAACCCTTTACCTGCTGTTGAAGAATACTCTAGGGAAGACTTGATTACTTGCTGATCCAGGGGAGTGGGGGTTTCAAACCCCAACCATTCACCCTCAAACCCTGGATCTTTCTTTTTTTTAAAAACGCCCTTAATGTGGGTCATGTTCCCCCGCCGCTAATTATCATAACTACTTCAATTTCTGAAATAGACATAGACTGTCTAACCTCTCTTCAGGCCAAGGTAACTGATGGTAAACTATCTTAAGGCTCATAGAACTTTAAAATTCTAGTCCATTGTCTAGATTTCAAAGCTCTCTAAGCACTATGATAGTCGTAAGTACCATTAACCTTTGCTTAGACTATCTAAGCAACAAGAGGGCTTAAAAAATCTAGGCCCTAATTCTGCATAAAAACTATAAGGTTACCTTAACTCACTTGGAGCCATAGCACAATGATAAATGCAATAAGGTTAAGAAGACAAAGAAAGTCCCAACCCTATGGTGATAGATAGTGTCATGGAATTTTCCTCATTTGAGAACTAGAGTTTCAAGATATGTTATGATTTTTGTTCTTGACATGCTTTGCTTGGGTCGAAGATGCAGTTGGTCCATTGTTTGCTTCCATCTGGCTGTGATACGATCATTGAAGCGTGGAACATTGGTGAGTCGTCGTCATCAGCCTGCAATGAAAGCATAAAATCTTCTTAAGAACAAAATATATAATACTGTATCTTATCACTTGTATTTAAGAAATTGTGACATTTGGCTTCTTTGAAAGAAATCTTCATATGTGTGTTTTTCTGAGAAGGTATATGGCATTGGAATAATATTTTTCAAATGATTTTAGTAGATGATCATTTGCTAAAAATAGAATAGAATATTAATTAACTTGGTGCTCAGAAGAGAGGGCCAATGCATCTTTGTAAATTAATAAACAGGAATTAAAATCATCAAAGTCAGCTGTTGCCAGGTAAAGTATTATTTCCCCAGCTATTTCCATAAACCTGAAAGTGGGGGATCCCTTAGTGACAAAATACAAAAACAATAATGAACAGCCTTGATCAAAACTGGTAACTTCACAAACTAGATTACAAACATAAAAACATTGCATAAGACCGATATGGTTTAATACTCTCCGTTACAAATCTTCCCAGGCATTGCAAATCTTCCCAGGCATAAAAACATTGCATAAGACCGATATGGTTTAATACTCTCCGTTACAAATCTTCCCAGGCAGCATGGAATTCAGTATTCATAAGTTGACATTGGTTACCAATTTACCATCGTTTGTCACTTATATATGTCACATTCAAAATTAGATTGTACCTGACAAGTATTATGGTTTCATCTTAAGATGTTAGTGCCCTTTTCAAGGTTCAAAGGTCACAACCTCCACTCTCATTGGTCTCAAGAGAGGAGGTTGTGACCTATGAAAATATTTTTTAGAAGCCTATGAAAGCCATGTAATATATAGTATACGAGCCATATCTAAGTCTCCCTTATTGTGAAACACTTATGTTATTTTGAAAAAAACCAAACCAATTCATTTATTGTTATTCAACAGTGCGAATTTAGTATAAACCCTTAGCAATATATCAATGAAATGAAATTCAGTTGCAGGTACAACATCAAGATTCACTATTTAACCAACCATAAGAGCCCAGACTCCATCCAACGTCGCAGCCAATAGGTACTCTGCTTGCTGTGATGAGATGCTGAGTACAACAGGTGCAGATAACTCTTGATGTTGTATAGAGTAAGTTAGAGTTCTCTCCCTTTCATTCCAGGACCACTTCATGACTTCAAACCAGCTAACAGAAGATGGAGGAACATTATCTGTAAAATTGGAAAATATAAAAATTAATGATCTGAACAATTATATATATCAATCAAGTATATTTCATCATAATAAGAATAGATTAACCCCTTAGATGCTGAATTGATTTGTAAAAAGAATTCTCTGTGATTTACCTAGAAATCATAACGCATCAACAATATAAGAATTAGTCATTAGCACAAAGCAAATGGTAGGCTATTCTGGTTACAATCTTGTTGAAATAAAATCAAACCATTCACTCTTTACATGTTTTTTCCCCACAACTTTTTATTTGCTAATTTTATATCAATGGTGGATAGCAAAGGTAGATTTTACAAAGATCAACAGAGTTGTGTGTCTCAGCAAAAGAGGTGCAGACAAAGGTGACGAGCCCCCCTGGCGGGATTGGAATCCAAGACCTCTTGAGCCGAAAACGCTAACCACTGAGATATCACCCCCCCCCCCCCCCCCCCCTTGCGGAATACACATCAGGCCAATGAAATGGCTTGTTACTTGACATCGAGTGCTCTTCCAAACTCTGAACATCGTTTAAACGCTTGCTTTAACCCTGCTTGGTGTAATTCTAGGCCACAGGTTACAGGATCATGAACTTAAAACTCAATACCTGAGATCTTAAAAGAGTGATCTTGCTGGGTACATCAATAAATAAACAAATTCATAACCTTGTTTCAATGAAATTGATCTGGTTATAATATTTCAGACTTTGAACTCGCTATATTTATCTATAATAGTTCAGGGCAAAACAATACTTGGATATTTCAAACCAATGATGATTGAGTCTACTCTTTTTCTTGAATATCATTTTATAAGCAGATAAATGTTTGGTTAAAGGACTGATTATTATATTATTAATGGTGATTTCTGATTTTGTAAAGGGTGAAATCATGAGAATCACACAACAATTACTCAAAGTGACCAATCCTTTATGCATTTGCAATAACATGCAATAATCAATGCCATGCAAAGCCATGCTAGTTAGTTTTTTTAGTTAGCATGAAATTAATTACTTTAAGATACAATCATACTTAGCAAAAATACCTAAAGCACGATAAACAGTGGCTCCAATATTTGACACTTTAGAAATAAAATGTTATCAAATGTACATAAGCCATCCTTATTGTTTATGAAATAAAATGGAAAACAAACAAAAAACAGTAACAAAGTTAATTAGTTAGTGGGCATCTACCTGTCTTTATTTTCAAGCCATGCTTTGACACATAAATACACAAAACAGTATCCCTTGGCAACTGTAAACAACAACAAGATAACATAAATAAACAACAACAATGGGTTAGTTACTTAGTAGTGGTTGGAGAAAAGAAAAGCGTACTAATTTCACATCATAGATAAAACATACATGCATAAAAGAGATAGGATTTTCTACTGTCACTAAAGCTAAATAATAGCACAATTCGGTACATTCTCTTTTTACCAACTAACTCTAAGTCAACATTAGCTTAGCGCTTGGACTGTACTAAACTCTCAATTCAGAGATGTTAGATTAGGGTTTTTAATTTTTAATCCAGTCCACTTAAAGGGATCATTGGTCTCAATTAAGGGTCTTTGGTTCTCAAGGGAGATCACTGTAAAAATATTTTAACACAAAATATTCAGTTAACAAAATTGAAACTTTAAATCAGAGAAAACCTAAACTAAATAAATTCATATAACCATACCCAGATATAAATCTCAATCAAACAATTTAAAGAATTATAATCATGAAAAATTAAATCTATTGCCATCACCATTGATGATGTTTAGCTTATATGGCAAGGTCAAGGGCAAGAGGGGGAATGGGAACTCTCAGTTATCTGCCCTTGTCTCCACTGTGGGCCTTTTTCAAAACTGGCTTACTACTGGCCATTCTCTCCCAACAGAGGTAGCTCCGTCATAAATTCCTATACTACCTCTGTCCTAATACGAAGGTTTCCTGTGCTTTAGGCATATGCCCCTACCGGCGCGATATTGCAACTTAAACTACCTGGCAATATTTCAACCAATGAAAACACCGAATGCATGAATAACATATTTGTTGACACACAGACCTATGTAATGATGCAGTTGCAAAAATGAGGCGTTTTTGTTCTATAAAGAAGACTCAAAGTGCCATCTGCATATTCGGAAAAAAATTTGCTTTTGGAAAGCTTACGGAAATAATTTAGACGATTTAAATGATACATTTTGAAACGGCGTCGCTGATTGCACAACTAACTTTGATTGCATCCAATCAGATTTCTACATTTCGTGCACAAGAAACCTTCGAAATGGGACAGAGGTAGTATAGGAATTTATGACGGAGCTACCTCTGTTGGGAGAGAATGACTACTGGCTAGATATTCATACACAAATGAGACTTAATGCTATTTATTTAAAAATGGTAAAATGTTGACTTTATTCGTAATCTTTAAGGAATTAGAAGTTACAAAAATGGAAACTAAATCATCTGGAAGGGAAAACAACATTTGATTCAGGTTTCAATCTATAAAATATTGATTAAGTCAAACAAATGAATTTACAAGTAAAGAAATATATTAATACCAAATGAAGCAAAGGTAAAATAAGGGCATTAACTGTCACTCAACAAAATGAAAAGGGAGACAACTCTCACTCACACTGAATCCCCGCAGAACAGTGGCCTCTGTAAGTTCACAACCCTGTACCTGTACACTATGATAATCTTCCAGCTTCTGACACAGTGATACATACTGTTCCTCCATAACAAAACTTGGGTCTAAACACTCTGGAAAACATTATTTAAAATTCTTTTAATTTACTTTGAAAACTTTTTTTCATCTGTTTCCTTGAACAGAACTTATAAAATGACAATAATTTATATATATATTTAAATAATATTTTAGGAATATGAAAACACATTACGTTATAAACTTATATTTACTCTGTTAGCTCTCTGCTCATTTCTAATAAATCAGTGAAAAACCTTGATCTTGATAAGACTTTAACTTCAATTTCAATGAATACAGGCTAAGACATTTTCATAAATTTCATACATTAAACGGCAAGTTTTCCACTACACAAAACAGTGACTGATGTGATAAGCACTCACCTTCAAGTTTAAGTTTTTCCTCTTTCGATGGTTGTAATTTTCCTTTAAACAAAATGCCAAACTTGAATCAAATAATTTGGTCATCAGGCAACTTTTTACATTCAATCTATCAATGATTGTTATTATCAAAGGAGTTGGTCAGAAGTGTATCTAATGAAATATTTATAGAGATATTACATCTAAAATAAGGGTACACTCAGGAGGAAAACCTCCCAACCTGTTTGAAAATGCTTAGATCAGCCACATCTTTTCGTATATGCTGATGCTCAACACTTGAATTATATTAGAGTGGAGCGTCAACTTATGCTTTATTCTGTGACAGGATGAGATCAGCCATTGAAGACGTGTAACAATATGTATCCCAAAGATTAAGATAAAGGTTGCAATAAATTTTGTACATCTATACATTTAAATCATTTAAAGAAATTTTCTTTTCACAAAAATGTCCTGTTTGTAGGCACATAACTTCATATAAGTGAAACATAGAATAAAATCTGGATATGATAGTTTTGAATTACTTTATTTTGTTACAAATTCCTGATAGTTCCAGTTTGAGTATGAATTCACCTACAGCTGGTGTGACATAATGTGCTATTTATACATCAAGGTCACCAAACTAGTTTACGTTGAAATTCCTGTTTACTTAATTTGCTTCACATATTCCTGTTTAGAAAGGCATCATTTTTTAACAACTTTAATTTAATCAAAGAGCCTTTGATATCATTGAATGCATTGTAAACCACATTTAAAATCATAGGTCTTATCTTTCGTTACGATACTGTTTCACCATTTGGTTACACTTCTGTTACAGCCACTGTAAGTTACTCTGAGAGAAATTACCTGTCCCCAGGTCGTGTCTCGCCTGCAGAAACAGAAAATGAACAGCTTGACTGTCCGCTTTGAGCAGCTTTCTCTCTGTTGTTGGATCAAAACTCCATTTCTGGAAACTGATCTCTGAATGCCAATATAAAACAGTCCTGAACATGGAACATTGATCTATGTAATCTTGTGAAAGTATACTTAGAGATACAAAGAATGAATAACATCATCAATGCAAATGACAGACACATTGAGTTCATGGCCTTTTTATGGGGTTTTTTCTGTATTTGAAGAAGATAAACTATGTTGTTGCATTTTCAGCTGGAAAATTTAAAGTGTTCTATGTTAGGCTTTTGCAAAAGACACGGTAAGCAATGATGTACGACAACGTTGAAAGGTAGGGTGTTTTGTGTGCAAAATTTGCCTTGCAGAAGTGATCCTATGACTTTATGGTTAATCAGTTAAATATATGACTAGTAAAAGCATCATGTGCAATTTTTATTATAAAAAAGGACGTTGTAAGGATGTTGGCGCGTTAAGTTTGAAACTAATCCAAAGCAGATGAAAGGACAGATTTGAGTTGATATAGTGTTTAATCATGTAAGAAAAAGGATTCATGTAAATGTGGTGTGGGATTTCAGCTTTGGAGTGTGTTCTAAATATGATTGTTTTCAGATATTTCATATGTTGCATTAAAAGATTGATATATATAAGGTATTTCAAATGTTAATTTAAATTTTGAACATATATGGTATTTAGCCAACATCAAGCCAAAATTAAAAAGATGAAAATAATGGTGTCTCCTTAAACTGTAAAAGAATAAACGCTACATTATACTGATAAGACCTTAAATAACTTATTGAAGTTGGTAAAGTTGAATAAAAAGGATGACTTACACAAAATTTATGTCCTAAGGAAAAAGTCATATATTTAAAACAAGTATATCCTCGTTAACTAACCAGTTGCAGGCACCAGAATACTGTCAGACACTTTGTACTTCTTCAAAGGGAGTGGCAAGCCTTGACACAGACAGAAATATTTCTGACTGGATTTTTTTAACCCTTGAAGAGGAGATAAAAATCAAGATAATACATCATTAATATCATCTTGAATCATTTATTGACATTTCTAGCCACATTTCAAAAATGATTTATTTGAATAGTTTTTTCAAGGAAAATAGAGGATACATTTTTTCCATGTCTTACAAAATGTTTTCTCAGCACTTTTTCGCAAAAAAGTGATGATTATCATGTTGTCATAACAATAAAAAAAATCAAACATTGCAGCATAATAAGAACCATAAGGAAAGTTAAATTTTTAATCGAAAATATGAATGGCACAATAATATTATGATAATGTGATTGCAGGTGTCAAAAATTTAATTCATATAGTCCTGTGCCATACCGAGGGTATCACAAACTTTGCCATGCAAAATATCCACTGACACTTCATCTTCCTCTGCTGGTACAGCCACCTACATCAAGGATAAACACAAGTTTTATGATCTATTGAATATACAATGTAGACATCACTTGGATAATCATAATCATTTCTTAATTTTTACATGAATATAGAACACTCATATTTTTATGTCAACAGCACCACAGCTGCAGCTTAAAGAAGAAAAAATTTCATCTACCTTGAACACAGTAAATATTGATGAAAGATTATACCACTTTATATTTTAAGGATGATTTTCTATAACTATCAACCGTTTAGAAATCGTCCTGACCCTGTGGTCTTGGCAACATGTTTGATTGACACATACTAGGGTATCTACTTCGTTACGTGATCAAATTTACTGTAAGAAATTTGAAAAATACAAACCTTGAGAGTATTTTCATTTGGATCTAGCGTGTGAACATGTAACGTCACAAAATTTTGTAATTCCATAGTGTTTTATGGTAGCTCTACTTCTCTGAAATCGTTCAACGAATGATACTAGTTCCCTAAAGCCTACATACATGTAGGTGTTCAGTAAAGGATGTTTTCTAGATTAAAATATTGATAAATGTATCATTTTCTATAATGTCATACAAACTAATGATAACGTTTTAATTTCCAATATTTTCATTAATTCAAAATATAATATTCTGATGGCAATAAATTGATTAAATAATAAGTTGTTCTAGAAATAGTAATAAATTCATTTCCGTTTCCGCTTACCTTTTCCCTTCTACAAAATGTTGGGCGATTGTATTCTTATCGTGTTTATATCAATTTGTACAGCTTTGCTTGGAGAAGGTATTGTTTTATTTGATAAATAAAATCATTTTAACGTTTTGAATCCCTGATTACCTATTTCAGATATCAGAAATCTTGTAATTGAATTAGGGAGGTCGCGTCGAGCAACCTACCTCTCTCTTCGATCCTATACAAAATGATTCGACTGCGGCTGTGACGTCACAGCAAAGTTGTGACAATTTTCGTAATCTCACGTGCCTTCACGTGCAAGTCGCGAGAAATTGACATGCATTCTACTCTAAAAGTTCGCTTGAAAAAAATCTTTTTTTCTCTTTGGATATTTTAATTTTTTGTGGGAAGATCTTCCAACAGCTTCAAGCCAAGAAATATGAGTAAGTCGAATTACTCTTCATCACATATTTACGGGAATATTGATTGCTAGCGATTTCATTGGTCAACTTTTCATGTGTTGTCAATTAGATTACCATATCCACATATTTTGCTTATATCACACTTTACTGTCCACAAGCATTCTTAAAAACCTGTACATAGATTTATGTCAATATTTTACGTATTTTGCTTCAACTAAAAGTCTTGCTTGAGGCCAGTAAAAAAATTGCGTACTTTTTTTTTCTACATAAAGCCATTTCCGGTCATTATAAAATGTAATGCAAACGACGGAGTGGACTTTCACAATTCGGAAAATGGCATTTGTCAACCACATTTTCCATTTTTTTTCATGTGTGTAACCTTTATATCTTGAAAATGTTAAGTTCATTGTAATACATCGTTGAAATGTTGTTCTTTTTTGTCATCAACATTATATTTTCTGACTCAAACTCTTCAATAAATAATTAGTAATTGTGTTTCTCGTGTCTATAAATAGATCGACTTTATTATTTTATTGCGCAAAGCACTCTGGTCTTAGTGGGCTCCTATCTCTTAAACAAAGATAACCACAGAAAAGAGAAGCATGAGACTGTCGAAATGACGGTAGATCAGAAGGGAGACAAGTTGGTCAAAACGGCGAAACACACATATAATTTAATTGAAATTCCAACTCGCTTTACTTTGAGTTTGATTCGTTTTAATATGGGCAGGTTACTTGAGTATTCATATTGAGCGCGCCCATTGTACGTTGTTTTCATTCAAATACATTATGGTCGAGTTGATGGCGAAGTAACTCTCATAAACTTTTTTATTTCCATAGAGCAAGGTGAGGTAATTAGCATAACCCAATCTTGTGACAACTTAATCTATTATAATTTCACAGTCATCGACGGAACAAGGATCTTTTTAATTTGCATATGGACTGTGAATATGTTTTATATTAAATTAATAACAACATCGTCCTTTTTTTTGTTGGAAGTTTTGGTCACCTTTTTGTGTAAAGATAATTATGGTTATTTTTCTTTACAAATTTCAAGTGTTTATAATATTTTATGAAAATAAATTGTTTTGTTTATTTGTTATCACTAATGAAGCACCTTAAAATGCAATGTGGAATATTTCGTTTCGTAAGCACGTTAACATTTATATTGAACGATCTATATTTAGGACTTCCGGAATCAACACGACGGTCATTCAGCCATTTTGACCGAACACAATTTAAGTTGTTCGTGAGACCAGAACTAAATGATGGATTAAAACGTTCATTTAATGTTTACACACCTATTAAGGTATGGAAATTATTTGTAATGATAAGCACTTTTATCCGCCACCAGTTTCAAAACTGTTCACTCAAGGGTTTTGGTTTTAGGAATTTGACGCGACCTCCCTATTAGTAATTGCTCTTAATAGATTTTCCAAATGAACTGTCCTTTTTTCGATCAGTGAGGCCACTTATTTTGTTTGTGATCCTTATTCAAAATTAATTTACAAATAGTATTTCATCTTAAGTTTTGTAGTTAATAGATTTTTTATTCTTTCAGGTTTAACATGGCTTCTGGTGTACAGAACAGAAAAATACAAGAAGTTGAAGGCAGAGGTAGAAAAACAGAGTAAAAAATGTAAGTTAAAAGTGTTTTTTATTCTATATCGTCTCGCTCAACATTGATGCTAGTATGATAGCATATGGTCTATCTTTAATGTAAAGTTATAAGAAATTGTATTCAAGTGTAAGGGGAGTGCTGCATATTTCCAGGCAATCATGATTATCACTTTCAATGTGTTACTAATCCTGAAGCTAGACAGAATAACCTTAAAAGATCGTCAACAATGATCCAAGAATCAAGAAAAGTACTCTACAAATATTTTCGACTAAAGAAGACAGTCAACATACTTCTTAATGAACATGATCAATTTGCGATCAAATGGAGTCTACCTAATCAAACAATTTTTCATAAGTGGTAGACAATACACAGATATGAACCTTTTTATTTTCATTTGAAAGTCTGGTAAAGATTGGGAATGTTGAAAATTATTAGTGTTATGTACAGTAGTCCATTATTTTACATAAATAACAACAGGATAGTGAAGTTGTAAGTGCTTTTTGCGTAAGATAAATTAGTTGGATGTATGAATCCATGTTTTGAAGCATTTTGCTTTGTATAGTGTTCAGTTATCTTGCTTCAGAGTCTTTGATGTTGTAAATAAAAAAAACCTCTGTATATTGGTGACTTTTTGTAATCTCCCCAAAAGTTAGATTGATTGAAATTAGACTTTTCAATAAAGACTTTGTTTAATTCCATCCTGATGCCAAGTAACCCACAGTTTTAAAAAAAGCTATTTTCTGTATGATGCAGTGGAGAAGCAGCGTGAGGCTGGTGGAGAAGCCGCTGATCGTGGACAGAAGAAGAAACTTGGTAGGTTAAAATGATAAATAGGTTCCATCAGAAATCAATACTCCTTTGGATCAGCTATGCAAGTTAGAAATGTGTCGATACTCGTAAGCTTTTTTTTAATGCCAAAATCTTTATTTTTAACGACAGATTGCAATTAAAAACTATGCCTTGAAGTTAAAGAGTAATTAAATGTCGATGTGAATGAGTGAGTTAATGTTTAACGCCGCTTGGGCAATATTTCAGCCGTTTGCGGCGAAATGTCAATGTGTATGATACATAGAGACAAATGTGATTGATAATACAATAATTGCTTTCATTTCTTTTGATTCACAGAACGACAGGAAGAAAAACTGAAGAACAATAGTAGAGATCTGTCTTTTGTAAGTTGCCACTCTGCTAAAGAGCTTGACTATGCAACTATTCTATTTTGTCAGTCATGACATCGTTAAAGAATTTACACCCTTAAGAAGTGTTTGAATAAGACAGATCCCAATTATTTTCTTGACTGGTAAATGTTTCATGTTTTAGATAATTTGATAAAACTCCAATTTATAGGTTAATTTTAGGTTTAATGCTCTTGTTAAGGATGTCCGTTCCTCAAATTTAAAGTATTAAACTTTTTTTCTAACTTTTTTTTTCAAAGGTTTAGTGTATTTGCTTGAAATATCCACCCCAAAAAATAGGGGTTAGTGTGAGTTTTTTCGAGATATTTTAAGACAAAGATCCATCTGTCAGTCAGAGTTTTAACATGGGAGTTTATGGGAAAATGATTACCTTTTCGGATAAATCTTAAATTTTAATTACCGGGTAGTTCCTGTATTAAACTTTTTTTAATATGAAAACATGTTAGAGTTAACAAAATCTTCTTCCAGAAAAAAGTAAAAAATATGTGTCGTACTGTGGGTTTTTAGCTGCTACGGCACATCATGTATTCAAACATTTCAATTAAATTATCAATATTCAAGCTATTTTTGGACTAAAAAAATTCTTTCTCCCACTCATTATCTTAAAATATACCTGAACGCATTCATACAAATCATATTCATTCAACATCTACTTTCTAAGAAAAACAGATAATAGAACTTGCTCAAATAATAGTTACAATTAAAATTGCTGAGTCAGCAAAATTGTGAATTATTTCAAAATGAAAATATACTACATTTCTGTATTTTGATGAATATTTAGTCAGAAATCATCAAAATTGAAAAATTACTGCTTCATTTTGGTTTATTATATGAGAACATTATGATTTAAGGTTATTTGAATTTTGTAACTGTGACTGAGGAGCGAACATCCTTCAAGATGAAATGAATATGAAGTGTTTGTCTATTAAGTTAAACCAAATTGATTCTTTTCCAAAAGGTAAATTTGTAAGCAAGTTTAACATTGAATTGTATCTCCTTTTATCAGGTCAAGATGAAATCTATGTTTGCAATTGGATTTGCCTTCACTGCACTGCTCAGCATGTTTAACTCTATGTGAGTATTTTGGTTATATTTTATGAAGACCAGTCATGTCTTTGTTACATTTATTAAAGCATCAACAAAAACTACTAATCATGAGTATGCCTAAAAAAAAATGTCCTACCAAAACCCGCTCAAAATAGTCATACATAAAGTGCACCCTGATAACACCAGTCTTATTATGTGATCCTTGATGCCAGCATACAAACTGAAAGTGTTGCAACCATAATCTTTAAAGACAATATTTTTTCAAAACAACTTTATTTCAATGTATATAAGTATCTAATATCAAGATACTTTATTAACTAAGTAATTAATGTTTCTATATATGTCAATTTTCAGATTTGACGGTCGAGTTGTGGCCAAGCTGCCATTCATGCCAATATCCCTAATGCAAGGCATCTCACATCGGAACTTACCGGGAGAAGATTATTACGACTGTTCATTCATCTTCCTCTATATTCTCTGTACAATGTCCATCAGACAGGTGAGTTGTCATTGGAATTATATTAATTTCTGTGATTTGTGCAGACTCTAGGAAGGAAAAGGGAATGGCAAATGACTATAATTTGAAATTTCTTGGGTAGTGACAATTAACATCCTCTATAAAGGATGGCGGCTCTGTTTATCTCAATGATATATTTGGCATTATTAAAAGAAACTGCATTCAGATGTGGTGATTAAACTGAACCTTCCCAATCTCTAAATAATTACCTGAAAATGGATTAAAAGACAGGCCCTCCTGTAAATAACACCAGTTGTTATAATCTCACCAGTTGGCGTAATCTTAGTGTAATATTGAGGAATGAGTGACTAATCCTTATGAATATTTTTTATTTAAAGTAGGCCCAATGTATAAACACACAAAGGTAACCACTGTTACTATGGTAGCCATAGATCTGAGTTAATAGAAGGCGTTAACCTTAACCTAAGCTATGGGTACTTTTTGGAAGGAGGCCCTTTGTACAAAACATGATAATAACCTTAACTGACCAAGGTAACCCTGATTTAAAGTTGAAGAAAGAACTTATTCCTAGTAGAGACTGATTTGTGAAATGATGCACCGAATGGTCATGCACCTGATAAAGATATGAATTGTATTAGCATTTACTGATCATCTGACATTTGGAAATTGTAGAGAATATTAAACCACCTTCACCACATTACTTTTTTAAGACAAGTAGATGCTTGCAAGTTTTCATTTGATACAAAGTCATTCACAAGTTTAATCAATATTATGTTATAAGGAAGGTAGTATTTAACGAGTGCAAAAGACTGAAACCAAGATTCCTGCAAGGCTTGTATCATTGTGAAAACAGACCCCAAATTGTGATGTCACAACTGAAAACTTTTGTTATACATGTCATATATGTAAGGGTTTACCACTAGTTTAATATTGTTGTATAAATATAACATTGCAGTTTCCAACACAGGAAAGATAATACAAATTCTGTGATTGTTACAGAACATTCAGAAGCTCCTAGGGTTGGCGCCATCTCGGGCCGCCAGCAAACAAGGAACTGGATTCTTCACCCCTCCCAGTCAGCTGACCAAGTAGATGCCCTCAATAGATACACATTTCACATTATGTCACAGTCGTATGACCATCCTTATTTTTGTGATTTTCATCTCAATCATGGACTTAAAACAGCGCTACCCCCAAAACGTTTGGATTTTATGAGACTATGGTTTTCAAATTGTTCTCCGAATTGATATATTCCATAGATGTGTTTTTACTTACCAAATGGCTTCATAAATGTTTTTTGAAGAACTTGTTTTCTCATTTAGACTTATCTTAGAATATGCCTTTTTGTTATTCAGAAATATAAACTTTTATTGTTGGCTTGAAAGATGATAAGCAGCTCTCTGGAGAATAACCATTGGATGATTGTCCTTATGAATGTTTCTTTTGGATTAGGAAGGCTGTCAATGCATTTGCCCAATCAACATGTGACATTTTCACAGTCACCAGTCTGTGAAATGCAACATAAAACTTCTTTGCAAATTTTAAAGTTTCAACATAAAGATATTTGGTAATCAGTAGTCCTTTAGATATACACACATGTAATGTGACATGTTGCATCATGTGATTGATGCGTCATCTTGGAAAATTTCATTTATACACAGAATCAACTGTAAATTGTGAAAGAATATGTTTCATTTGAATAGAAAACCTGAAACGTCCTGATCTTATGTAAGTTGTCATAATCAGATGTTACCGATATTACTCACAACAGCCCATGTGAATGTTTGTGTTGTGAAGTTTTATGTTCATATTGGTTGTATATATCAAATAAAATATCAGATTTTCTTCTTGTGTCAACTTCTCATTAATTAATACTTTAAAAAATAAGATGTTATGGTTGTTTCTTCATATATAGCCAAGCATAGTTTTGAAATACCTAGAGCATTGCTCGCATGGGTAATGTTTATGACCTTTCACTCCAACCGATCAGCGTTAAAACCATGGGATCACTTTTGCAAAGCAAATGCACGTCAGGGAAATAGTTCATCGCTCTCACAATCTTCTCCCCCCCCCCCCTGATTTTAGCGTTCAATATAGATATACAATACAAAATACCTTTGTCGTATGACAAAGCTTACCACGTTACTATGCAAAAGTTGTTGAAAATACTTTCTTCAAATATAGAAGGAACATAAAAAGTGATACACTCGGTTGTAAGTTTCTGCAATGCACTTACAAGATATATCCCACTCATAATGCAACTCTAAATTGGGAGATATGATTTGCTTGCTGATCAAGCATTTATAATGGGCAGCGTCACCTGAACTGTATAACTGTACATAATTAAAATTATTGCAAACACTACAGAAAAGAATGTTGTAAGTTTACATTGGCTCAACAAGAATGATTTGTTCAATTTAGCTGCTTTGAGTGAATTTATTTTCTACAAATTTCTTCCATCAATTTGTAACTAAATTCATGCCTGCACTAAATATGCCTCAATAACAATCCTGTAGTGAAGACAGTTTATAACCAATAGAAGCCTAGCTTCTAAATGCTATTATATCACTGCTCAAGAAGTGCGATGACAGTTTAGTACTGAGAGATGATAATACTTTTATTGAAAAATGATTTTAATAAGTACAATGTTACCCTCATGTCTTCAGATATCAATCCTAGCTTTTAGTAAGCAAACTACAGTTATTTTTTACTATAGTCAACAAGTGTTTATTTATCGTATATCAAAAAAACATGAGGGCAAGATCCGCTATATTTTTATATCAAATATTTATATTTATATAGTGTTCAAGCAAGATTTCCAATAAAGGTTCAACAAGGGAGTCAAAAATGTGTTAATGTTTGCTTATCAGCCCTGTAAATGGTGCTTAATGCCATCCGACTGTTGGGTAAAGAGTTGGTTCCTGTCATATCAATCAAGTAAAGAATTCTTTATGTTTGCGATATTTTTACTTACTCCGATGTAATTTATGAAGTGATTGCATTGCAACATATGTAAATGTTTGTTTTGATCCATGAACTCGAATTTGTAGGAAGCCAGTAACCTTGTGCAAACAAATAAACAGCTTTTGATCAAGGAATAGTGACCAATCAATTATCCACCCTTCATTTTAGATTCAAACATAAGCTATCACATAAAACTTCCAAAACTAACTGGATCAACAGATTTACAAATAGAATCTATCGTAAATACTTCAAAACACCATACTGTGTTAACAATCACAGGCATCTAGAGTAAATGTTCCGATAATTGCACACAATATACCCTGGAAAAATCGTAGGCCCGCCCCGATAATTTTACCACCCCCTTTGCAGGGCTTTAATCCAATCAGCGGTCTCCACTGGCAGGTCTAGCAGACCAATCGACCGACTTAAATCATGACACAACTCAAATTGGGTTTCTCTAATGTATGTCACAAGTTCAGCCAGGATATAATTTGATTCTCCCTGGTTTTAGCATAGCATAATCAGACTCCCATTCAGAAAAACAAATTAAAACAAATTTACTAATCATCTTAATTGCTAAATAATTCTTTATCAATTGTTTCCCTTCTTTGATGAGTTTGCTTAGGCTAGATTTAAAAAGTCATTTCAATAATAAATTTTCTGGGATTCTAGCGAGTTCAAAGAAAACACACTTGACACTAAAAACAGGATACCCATCGTGAATAATACAATGTAAGTTAACGCTTGTACCAAGCATTTGGTGGATCATATGTAAATCATTTAAAAAAAAATTATTTGTGCCAAATGTCGTCAACTCAAATGTCAGACATCACTTCACTTTGACAGGCCTGATCTTTATGAGGGGAATAACTCACAATTAATGTTAGGTCTGGTATAGTAATAGGGCAAAATGTGGGTGACGAGTACCCAGGTACAACACTGACAACAGTCTCAATCCCAAGGCAGCAGTAAGATAAGAATGAAGAGACTGATTTCAATGAGATTGAGAATACCTTTGAAACTATGCACTGCAGTTAAAATAGATCACATTCATTACAGATCACTTGAAATCCATTATCAGCATTTACTAAATTCAAATAACACAATGAACACCAATTTCACTTTCAAATTCACCAAGCTCCTTATTGGAATCTAAGTCTTGACAAATGCTCCTTGACCATTTACCTTGAGAAGAAATCTGTAATCAGTACAAACATCTTTAAAATGCAACTCGGTAAGAACATCACAAAATGAGGATGTTAAATAAATATATCATGGTATTCCCTGAAACATAGTGAAAGACAAAGTCACAACACTTAAATGAAGTTGATTTTTTTTATTTCCCCAGGATCATTGTGAGATTAACGGTTAGACTTGGCAACACGTTCCAGCTCATCCTTCTTCTTGATGGCATGGGAGTTGGAGGAGCCCTGAAACAGATCAACAAAATATTAATATCTGTCCTCGCAACTTCCTCTGAAAAGCTTAACTTGTGCCTGGTAATATGATTGGCAAATTTTAGCCTTCTGGAATGTAAAGAAAAGATTCCAGAATAGTAAAATAAAATGATCAGTAACCGTAAGGTCCCGTTAAGATTCATAGTTTTTTATCATAAGATATTTTCCATTAACTCTTGAAATATATAGCAAATGAAAATACCTTTAATTGTTGAAAAAATATGTAAACTTAATAAAATAAAAATATTTATTTAACCTTGGGCAAAATGACCATTGCAACATAGCATTTAAAAGAGATGAAATTGACTCTAAAGTGGACATGTACCTCAATTTGACCTTCATAAGGGTGACAATCTCAATATTCAGACATGATTGCAATTGAGTTTTATAAATCTCTATTTCTGGCTTTCTAACCTTGGCATGTTTTTTTGTTGTTTTTTGTATATTTTTATTCAGTTCGAAAATCATTGTCATCATGTCTTTACATACATTCAACTAAACCTTAATTTGTATCATTTCTACATGGCATATTACTACTTGTCATTCATAATGTACACATAGACTGGTATTACAGATCTTTACCATTCTTATTATCTATGGTATATAATAATATAAAGATACTGATGCTACCTAAGCAAATCTTTAACCAATGGTCTCTATTTTTTTTCAAATAGAAAGTATTTGTTGTTTTTTGTTACAATAAATTTTCTATTTTTATTATCTCTTTTAGAGATTTGTAAAAAATTTTAAATGTAGGAATTTCCCTTCTTACGCTCATGTTATGTATGTATTTCTTGGCTAGTAGAATAATATGGTTAAAAAGGTAATTGGAGTCTTGTGAGCCAAAAAAGACTATAACCTTGGCGGCGTTGATGAGCTCATCAGCAAGACACTCGGCGATAGTCTTGATATTCCTGAAGGCAGCATCCCGAGAGCCGGTGCAGAGCAGCCAGATGGCTTGGTTGACACGACGCAGCGGCGATACGTCAACAGCCTGTCGTCTCACGGTACCAGCACGTCCAATACGTGTTGAGTCTTCCCTGGGGCCGCTGTTGATGATGGCGTTCACCAACACTTGGAGGGGGTTCTAAAGGAAAGATGCGCTTTTAGTAAGACATACATGAATCAGATTTGTTTCTTTCAAAAATAAGATTTTTTTGGTCTTGAGTTTTACAACTTCAAACAAGCTGCATTTTTAACATTTTTCAATAAAAAAAATCTATTGGTCTTTGAGCATTGATTTTCATCTTTAGAAACAGTAGGATTGATAATTTCACTGTTAACTAAGATAATAAACTGTGGTTAAGCTGTTAATACTTAAAATTCTGCATGTGTAAAACTCAGTATTTTGAAATGAATATTATCAATTAATTCAATAAATTTGCAAGATCCTACAGGTGTACAATTTCTGTATAAGAAATTAATCCTATCAATTAATTACAGTAACAAACTTGCAAGGTCTTTGTACAAACCTCTCCAGTAAGGAGGTGGATAATGTCAAATGCGTGCTTCACGATTCTCATGGCCATCAGTTTCTTGCCGTTGTTGCGACCATGCATCATCAGTGAGCACACAAGCCTCTCGACGATTGGGCATTGTGCCTTACGGAACCTCTTAACTTGGTACCGTCCAGCTGAGTGAGCCAAATACTTGGCATATTTCTCTTTCACGGCAATATAATCCTGAAGAAGAAAAAAAAGGAAACTGAATTCTTAATTTCTTCTAAACAATGATAAACCCGGGGTCGAAATTTAGTCAATTCACTACCTATTCTGTGCCTTTCTGTCTAAATAAACTCTTGCTAGCTAAATGCAAGACAATGTCTTTCAAAATTTTAACTTCCAGTTGAGTTATTTCACTTTACTAGTCCATCACCAATTTCACAAGGTACCGGACTAGTGCTAATTTCAAACACCCATTTAAAGGGTTTTCAGTAGCATAAGAAAGATGTGGGCAGTATTCAATCAAGATTGTTGACATGCTTGTGTTTTCATACAGATAAGCTTATACTTTGGCTGAATGTATGCACCTATCCAAGGATAGAAATATGAATTGAAACACTTTGTAAACATGTACATATGAAAAAAGCAATGATGTGTCTTCAAATGAACTTCTTTAGAAGTTTTTCGCAAAGATTAGCTTTGAACACCTCGAACCAGTACTCAACTGGATCAGGAACTAAACCCCAAAGTAAGGATAACAAAAACTTCAAAATAGTTTTTGTCTAAATTTTTTAAGTTTTCAAATTCATCTCCACCCCCTTCCCCCAACTGGCAGATGTCTGCCAAGGTTGTCAAAGATATTTTTTTCAGACAGGACAGCAGTTGGACATAATAGCCTAAGTATTTATCTTTCCATTTGTGGTTCAAGTTAGATGTTTTGTTTTTCATGACTGAAACAGCAAAATCCTTATTATCAAGTAAGCCAGTAAGTTTTTACAGATAAAAATGGCTTTGGATCATTGACTAAGAAAGGCATCTAATATTCTGGAAGAAAGGAATATCAATGTTTCCCCCCAATATTTCATTATTCATAAGAATCATATATCCTGATTTGGGTGCTACTGCATGATCTGGTACAGTAACATTCCTAGGAATCTCCTAAACCACAGTCAATGATTGTGCACATCATGGTAACATGATACAATCCTGCAATAATACTTACAGTCAAACTGATATCACTGACTTGGACATCATCAGAAGACCATTTCCCAAAAAGTTTCACCTCGGGAATTTCGGCTACAACAGCAGCAGTCGACTCATCCCAGTTCTCTGCCATTTTGGCTATTGAATGAAATAATACAGATTTATTGAAATCATTAAAAAAAATCTATTTCAAAGGCTATATGGTATTTCTTATGAACACAAGCCTGCATAGTTCCAATTATTGGATATCATTCATTACGTGAGAAGTAAAGTCCTTGATTTCAGAGGCTAGAGCATTCAAAGACTCACAGCTTACTTCCAAAAAACGAGAAAACACTACTTATTATCAGATACTTACTGTACTGATTTGCTATTGTGAAAATGTTTTACGTTCCACTATCAAACTACAACAAATATGAGTACATGTGACAACTGGGGGCAGCCATGTTTGTCAGAACTCGCCGATACAACTCAAGAAAGTTTGCATTGTACCGAATACTTTAAACATTGAATGTCAATATTTATTGGGATTGTAAATATACACCTTATTCGTTTTGCAATTTAACGGGGATATATATATTATGGTCATACGTCGTTAAAAACGCATTTAAATTGTGATGAAAACAAGCCACTTCCACGCACCTGGCCGTGTGTTTCTAAAAGGAAGAATCAGGGGGTTCCACACTTCCGGCGTGGGGGCCAATCAAAGGGACGGTACTCTATAGAACTGTAAATATAAACAGTCGCCGAAAAAAAAATCATATATAATTAAAAGTCATGTTTAACGTTTGTTAATTTGGTTTACTCGCCCGTTCTACGAATCTCTACTAACTAATCGTCCATTTGTCTGCGAACCCACTGATATTTTTGTCTACCAACCTTACCGCGTCCACCAAAACACCCACACCCGTACGTGCTATTAATGAATAAAAGAAGGAAGGGACAAAGAAAAACACAATGTACACGTTTCCTGTCATTATTATGCTAACAGTTTATAAAATGCTGTTTTGCAAAACAATGACTGAAATATCAAATTATACTGTAATCTTTTAAATGGAAGCACACATAAAATACTCTTTCTCATTTGCTTATTTAGATATGCACCAATTTTGTATCGGTCAAAATACAATATCTTTAAATTTCTAGCATGAATACAGTCTCAATAGAAAAACTGAGACATTTTTTAAGTTTACCTTAAATTATTTGAATACGTTGTTTCTAGAACATCATGTGTTAATATTTTCATAGATCCATTAAAATTAATATTTAGTTAGTTATTAAGCATGAACATCCAAAGACATATATAGTATTCAATACTTACACTACTTCGTTCAAGGCCAAGGTTCGGCGCAGTGGTAGATGAGGGAAAGACATACCTCTTGATCTTAAATATAGACATTTCAAGATTCGTCAACGTTGATTTGTTAAAATGCTATCCACGTGAGGGTTGCCCTATTGTAATATTTACGATAATGTCACTTTTTGTATCCATGCCCAGCTTCTATTTTCAATCAAACAAAGATAAGAAGAATTAAGTAGGTTTTTTTAATTTATTTATTGTTTTTATATTTTTCCTTTATGAAGTTTGGAGGAAAAATGTGTACTCAAATGAGTACATTGCGTATAGATAGTTACGCCCATGACTCTGGAATTAAAGAGCCACTCCGTGATTTTCATAACATATTATTTACCTTTGATACGAAGCTAAAAGTCATATGTGGTGATATAACATCAAAACATCTTAACTTTTCATGTCCAAAAGACATATATATGAGAAATACTGGTTTTCCTTGAACATCTAAAAACAGCCTTATAAATGCACAGAGATGTAGATATCACGTCCAATATACATGGATACTAGTTACATCACCTAACAAACACTATCAACTCCTAACTGCCCGCTTAGCTGTTTTAGATAAGTCTCCAAAATTACGTTTGACTATTTGACGCGTGCCACTGTCCGGTTTTCGATCATAATTGCGACGTTCTACCTTCATATTGTCTTTGTAAAAAACCTATAAGCTTTAAAATGTGTCTTTTTGGTAACAGTCGATACTGCGCGATCAAATGACACCTTTGATTAAGTTTGGCATTTATGGCTCCAACAACTCACGGAGTGGCTCTTTAATTAAATTTGGCTCGAGATAATCAAAAGTTCATTGTTTGCATTGATGTTTTATTATATGAATGCGTAACCTTATTTTGGACGTTGGTCGTTATTTGTAATTTGCTTTCATAGATATCATTGTTCATGGTCCTCGTTATACCGGGTCCTCGTTATACCGGGTATGCACCTTCCAGTTGAATCAGGTTTCAAGCACAGGCATATAAGCAATTTTCTCAATTAATTCACGTAATTTTCACAATAGATAAGTTGTTAGCCTAAACATCTGTGATTTTATCAATTTAGAATATGGAATTAAGAAAATCTTGCTGATCTTATGCATGCCAATTCAACAGTCGATACTGCGCGATCAAATGACACCTTTGATTAAGTTTGGCATATTTGGCTCCAACAACTCACGGAGTGGCTCTTTAAAAAAACAGAACTGTTTGGACGACCATCAAGCAAGAAGCATCCTACCCTCTGACTCATGACTTATTCTTGTTGTCATAAGATAACTTCTATCAAACACACGCAGGAATAAATCTAAATCACATAAACATGTTGTTGCCAGTCTGTTGAAAAAAGCCAGCGTTCCTTTTGCCCATTAGTTTACTTCGAAACTGCCACACTTCAATACCGGTTTTCAGATACTCATTTGTAAAGCTGGGTGGACTGAATGCAATGAAAAACACCCCTTGGTGCCTCAGACGCTGCGCGATTTCGATTGAGTACATTCATCAAAACCCTAGCTACGCCCATGACAGTGTTGACATATTGACATGTCTACGTATGTTTACGTATTCGTTGCTCAAAGTATTATGCGATCATACATGAGGTGCATTTCCTCAAACTTTGGCATGGTTTTAAATATGATATAAGACTCTGACTATCACGCACAAGGTTGTCAACGTTGCATCTCGTTACAAACATTAAAATTAGAATAAATTTGTAGATGAATTTCATTTCAACCATGAAGGAGAACTCATTAAATCTTACATAATTGAATGTAAAAAATCAGAGAAAACAAAGGCTGAAAAACGTATTGGAGACATTAAAACATATAACAAGTCCTTAGAATATCCCATTTCTGTCCTACGTTGTACATTGAAATGCATAATTATTTGGATCTCGAAAGTAAAAGATGCGGCGATGCTTCAACATCATGATCATCCTAATTAAATAGGTTAAATTATATCTATCACCATCCCTCTATCCTCTGATTGTCTTCACTTGTTTTCCTCCTTTAGGTAGCGGCTGTTAACGCACATCTCCGACGTTATCAGTAGTACGAAGTATCTTTTATTGTACTTTTCTTATTTTTATATTAATATTTGTATACCTTTTAGCTGTGTTGAATATCATTTTAGCGGATGCAAATTTACATACTTCAGATACTTTATACTGTTATAATACTCATGTTCTTTTAAAAATGTCTCTCGTAAATCGCTGTGCGATTGGTTGTGTTTATGTGTTACTTTGTATGTATATTTTATGAATTGTAACGTGTACACAAGTGAGACAGAAATAAATTATTGATTGATTGATTGATTGATTGCGGAAACAATCAAGGGATTGATAGAGCCTTGTGCAGTGTTGCGTTTTTATTACTAGACGATCTTTGAGGCCCGAATAAGCCATTAGCCGCTAAAGCATTGAAATACATAATTAGACTGATGGGCTTGATTTAAAAATGATATTCATAAGGATTTTTCTGGTTAACAACTTCTTTATTGTGAGATTCACGACGTTTCGGTGTACATGTATATAAATGCCGTTACCCTTCATCATCCCACCTGATAAAGGATTTAAATCGACCGTGTTCCTAGAAATACGATTTTTAAATAACTCTACTCCACATGTATTTGGCAACAGAACATGCGACTTACGGGGCTACTCTTAGATCGTGATAAGAGGAAAACCCCTGTTGGAACGAGTTAGTAACCAGGTAGAGTTTATATATTGCAACTGCAAGAACACTGTCGATGTTAAACGGATTGATTGCATGCACGAACCGATGCTAGTGCATTGCCACAACATGTTTGTCAGTTATCAATCGACAGAACTGAAATCCAAACACCTCAACCATTCAGCCATCATCTGGACTCGATCCCGCCATGTTCCCGGCCCGACAGAAGACAAGAATTTGTGCAATTTGCTTCTCATCTTTTGAAATGAAATCACACTTGTAGGTATAACAAAATAAAATTTTATTGCATCATATCGCTAAACATTTATAACGCAGAAAGGTCCGTGATATGCAAAAAAAGAACTTTAACGATGATATAGTCTTTCCGTATAACAATATATAATATAACAAAGTGCATGATGGTGAAGAGTTTGACAATCAAATAGGTATTTTAAGTTTATCATAAACAAATTATGCAATGCACTATAAATGTATACACTAATCTGAACTTCATAATGAAAAGTGTATTGATGCCTGCGTGATTCTAGAAACGCATGAGGTTGCCACGGTAAAGAAGCAGAGGCGTGATACAGATATGAGCAAAACCACACTGAAACTCCAAGTGACTGAGGGAAATGAGGCAAGGAAATTATCGAAGGCAGAAATTACCGAAAACCTACAAGAATAGACAATTGATTTATGAATGGGGATTAAGAATTTAAAAAATATGATAAATATTTTAAGAGAACGTTATCGGAAAGGATTCATAAATATTCAGAGCAATTTTCATGATAGTAATATGGATTCGAAGGATGTGATGAAATTCAAATGGAATGGCTCGTTTTTAAAGTTTCAGTATGGATAAAATGATTTGAGTATGAAAAATGTTACAATTTATATTTGTTCACCTTTTTTTATCTCGTGTTATGGGAGGAAGGTAATGCAAATCGATTAAATGTGAACATGCAATGATGAACTGTCTTTTGTAGAATTAATGTTTTGTAAATAATGCACACTATGTATCTCGACCTCATGCAATTCTTTTATAGATCCGAAGAGGATATTGAGGACTAGACTTCTATCTGTAATAGGTCATTAAGTGATACATTTCTTTTCGAATGTTAATCAATTATAAATATTTAAAACAAATAACGCCATTGCTCCATAGCTCATGGGGTATTATAGTATTTGAAACCAAAGAGTCAAAGAATTTACATTCTATAATCCAAACTAGCAAATGTATTTATACACAGATTTCAATTCTCTAGTCAGTTGTTC
The DNA here is from genome assembly GCA_921293015.1 of Phorcus lineatus. Taxonomy (NCBI): domain Eukaryota; kingdom Metazoa; phylum Mollusca; class Gastropoda; order Trochida; family Trochidae; genus Phorcus; species Phorcus lineatus. Next base: position 33,996,597 of record OV121097.1, on the reverse strand, counting down.
TTGAGAAGAAGAAAAACATATTTTTTTAGCACTGTCGCCCAAGCCCTGATTGATTATACCAGAGTCACCAAATCTATTTTAACATTAACACTGTTAACAATAATAATTTAGGCAACATGGGCATTTGGTTCTCAGGATGAACATGAAAATTGGTTTTTAGGCCTTTACTAGGGGCCAAAAAGTCACTTAAACACTAAATTCTTACTCCATTTTGGACAAGGTACCTATGTACAAGATTTCAGTCTTCTAGGGCCATTCGTTATGAATATATGAAAATAAGTTTTTTTAGGCACGGCCTCAAGCTCTCAGGGTCCAAAGAGTCACCAAATCTATAATTCAAAATTGATGTTATGCTGAACGATTTAACCTTAAGCAAGGTACCTGTACACAATAGTTCAGCCTTCTAAAGCTTTTGGTCGAATAAAGGTTTCAAGGGAATTATGTCCACGCACTTATTTTCGAGCACAAGCTCGCCAAATCTACAGTTTATAATTTCCATTGGCTAAGTTACAATTATACAGTTCTCTTGAGAAAAAGCTTGAAAAGCGATAGGTTTTATGATGCAAGGACGGATGGACGGACACTAAGCCATGCCTTGACCTCACAGGGACTTTTTTTGTCAGTGGCCTCACATGAATTTAAAAATGATATTTGATCAACATTGAATTTGTAAACATTCGTGTTCAACTGCAATTGACATTTCAAATTACAGTACTATATAGCACTGTTCTCCTGACCGCGGGACCAATTAAGTTTCAACTGTCACTATGATCTATCTAATGGGTAAGCTTCGGGGATCTGCTATTATTGGCCGGTTCCAACACCACCTCGTTGTTACGATGTTTGGTACGGTACAGAAGGTCACTGTCCCATCGTTTTATAGAGAAAATGTTAAACATTTGTGACCTGGTGTGAGAACAATTGTCTTAGGTTGAATGTCAACACAACTAGGGAACTCATTATAAATTTCAGGAAGAACCAACACATTACAAGCCCTGTCTGTATAAATAGTTCAAACGTTGATATTGTAGATGAATACAAGTACCTTGGCACATCATTACGAGTGCAAATAGTGATGCAGTTTTCTAAAATGTCAACAAAGATTACATTTCATGCGCAAGCTACGATCTTTTAGAGTAAATGAACGCGTACAAATGATCGTTTATCATTGTTTCGTTGAAAGAATATTAACTTTTTCTTTCAATTGTTGGTAAGGTTCCTTATCTATTGCTAGCAAGTTTCTGTTGGAAAGAGTTGTTCAAATTGATCATGTCTTATACGGTAAATTTGTTAAGCTTCCTACAGGCAGAACATATTCAATACCCTGTTATATAACCAATCCGGGTAAAACTGTTCATTCCTTTCAGCGTTCGTCTGTTAATTGATCTTTGAATTAATATAATGTGTTTGTTTATGTACCACATGTAATCTGAGTTGACTTTGCTGTATGTTAAAGCTCTGTTATGATCCACACAGAATTCCTGTCGGGGTTAATGAGTATTATTATCATATGAATGGATTATTTCCGTCTTTCTGATTGGCCTACTTGGTCACATGGCAGCAATGACGTCAAGCGATGTCAACCTGTGTGGATCGCTAGAGGTTGATATGACAATCATAACTCCGGTGAATAAAAATAAAATTAAAAAATCCCGGTCTACTGGAAATACCAGAAGAATGGTAATTCAAGACCTAATTCATATAATAAAACAATTATAGACTTCAGACTCGGATACAATTATCTATCGACCTTGGAGATGTGAGATTCACCTCGGCTTCGCCTCTGTGATTATCACATGTCCAAGGTCTTTAAATCATTGGATCAACCTCACTTGAAGTCAATAATTGTTTCTCATCATTATTATAACTTCGATATTTGGCAGTTTGCAATTGTAATGGGGATCACGGTATAACAGTTCCCCCGTTCCCTCGATGTTTGGTGTGGTATAGAATGAACTCGATCAGTTTTATTTCTTCTCCTTTTAGGTAGTGAAACGTGAAAGGATAGCTGCTCATGTTTCCGGCACCCTGAAACAGAATATACAAAACGCTTAATGTTGTATGGAGAATCCTAAAAAAAGATCGTCTTCGTAATTTTTTTTTATGAAGGAGTCATTGATTACGTTTAACAAAAACTTCTAGTCTATAACGTGACAAAACCGACGGTTTCATTTACTTTCTTTTTTAATTTACACCATACCAATGTTAAATTTTTTGCATTCAGGTACATATCCACAAATTTACCAAGTATTAATGATTAAACAAATCAGTAGTGCCTTGTAACAATGCCGTACCGAGATTTCCATTACTCGTAGCGTTAAAGAAGGCTCAATGTTTTTCATTTTGAATGAATGTGCCCAATTCTTTGCCAAATTGCCACATTAACTTCCCATCTAAGAGGCAATGGCCAGTATATGTACTTGCCCGAAGTCAATCCCTGGTTTAGGAAAACGATAGGTTCGGAATAAACAGATATTTCTTATGATCTTAGGTTTCCTTCGTTGAAAATATTAAGTAAAAGTTAGAAAGATGTCCCCATTAGGTTAAAAAAATCAAGCTACTCTACCCTTTCCCATTAAAGCCACCTCACCGTTCTGAAACCGTAGCCGGACTTAGTACTAAGATATGGGTCCGACGAGGCTATGTGAGTAAGTGGATGGTAGGCGTGAAAAGTTGTTCTGTTTTTTTCGTCCAAAGTGTTCACCAATGTCACTCCAAGTCGATGCATGCATTTCCCCATTGCAGCGTCTTCGACGCCATGTTGTAATTGGCACAACTTCTTGTCTTTTCCTTTTTCAATAAATCTCGTCAAAGCTCCCTTACTCAGTACGTAACCAGCACCGCCACTATTATACCCGTTGGGCGTGAATCCGATAAAATTGAAGCCCATGTAAAGTGCACTGGATGTATTGTAGTCCGATAAGAAGTATTTAAGGTTATCCACAACAACATACGTGTCGTCATCGGCCTTCAAGAACCAATCAGCGGCGTCCACGTGGTGCTCATACGCATACCGGAATGATGCGTAGGTTTTTTCAGTGAGGTGACTTCGACCCTCAGTCACATTCACATTGATAACCGGAAGCTGGTCGTCGCCTTGGGAACCCATAAACAGAAGAATGTCACACCGCTTGCCCCAAGTTTCTTTCACAAATTTTGCTTTTTTGTTGAAATTAGCTTTAGTAGTCATTACCCAGCATAAAAGGCGAGTCCTTTGAATTTTTTCTTCGATATCGACGCCATCTACACGTATTGATGCTGAAGATATGGAAATTTGAAAAAAAAAAAGAATAAGAAGAAATCAATTTCATTGCAATTTCTTTTGCAAATATTTAAAAAATGCATAACTAATTACGTTCATTGATAACGAAATGTTTGTATCCACTGTCAAATCATCACAACATAACATCTTGACTGAGAAGCTAACTTTGTCCATATCCTCAAAAAGAACTAAAAGAAGTTCAATGACAGGGAGGTTTAGACGTTTTCTGTTAAATTATGTATCACATAACACATATCTATGATGAAGATTAACTTTAATTGCACTTACCTTTAACAGAACGTTAATTTCAAAATAGTGAAAGCATATCTGTCACATGTTTTAAGATAAACAATATATCTGATACAAACCATATTTTTTTCGGAGATTACAAAACTAATACGATAAAATACGAGAGTATGAGACCTTGTATGGATTCAAACCTCCAATAGTTTGATCCCTTACTGAATTCCTTGATCAATGTGGCTATGGAGGACAGTTTAAGTGACCCAGAGTATGTTTCACAAATTTTGTATATGGCTTGAATAGAGTCAAAATATAATTTGTCCTGAGGTAAATTCAAATCGCCTTTCTTATATTCATTTTTAATTTAAGTTCAAAATTACGATATTTCCTTGTTTTCAATGAAAACCGAAAAACGGCCATTTAAAAGTTCATACGTCGAAAGTCTGCTTCTCTTTGTTATGTAGTTTTATTTCCATACTGAGAAGCCATCAAATGGCACCATTGATTAAGTTTGTCATATATGACTCCAACAACTCATGGAATGGCTCTTTAAGCACTCTCACTGAACAACTTTGATTATTAGCAAGGATATCTAGTTTGATTTACAACATGTCCTTTACCGATCTCACTGAACCAGCTTAATGCTACCATTTGTATGACGCTATTTCCAATTTGAGCACTGCTCCTTTAAGGTCGCGTCACAGACTCGTGTCAAGGACATTTTAAGTTCCATAAATTCAAATAATCGAAGGCCCGGTAGAGGGTCCAATTGTGGCGCCTGCTTTCGAGCCTCATTACTGATTGGTTTAACCGCAAAGGCCACCTGACCTGAGTGCCCAGATCAGAAACACAGTCTTTCTTTGAGATTTGTCCTTGATAATATTTTCACCGTTATTTCACCCAAAGACACCGTTATTTCACCCAAAGAAAACGTTATATTATCCTGAGAAGCTACCATTGGGCTACTTACAATATTTCAAAAAATGATCTTTTGTTATAAGCCATCAGAAAATTAGAATCAGTGGCGTACAACGGCAATACAGAGTAAGGACTGACTGAACAACATTTTCATACTCAACATGATAATATGTCTATTGATTAATTTCTGTTCTGTTTCTTACTTACACATTTGCATGGGTGACAAAGTGGATTGAATGGATGACGTAGTGCTGTAGAAACTCCACATCAGCGCCAAACAGAACAGTGTAAGGAGACTCAGAACCACTTGATACAAATTCATATATTGCATCCTCACTCCTGTATTCGCTGCCCTCCTGAAAATAAAAAAATCACTAAGGGAGCAATTTCAAAACAGTCTTGATCAATATTGATTGATTGCACACTTTCAAACCCTCTTTAATTTTTTTGATGTTTCATATATATGGAAGACTTCGGTACTTTTGACCACAAGCGAATGTAGCGCAGGTCGGGTGTGCAACACAGTAAAATTTTCTCTTATTGGAATGGTTATGTATCTCTGTTGCACAACGGGATTGTTCTACAATGCACCTGTGGACTTGCCTGAGGCTTCTTGAGCTTGAATTTGTTTTTATTAAGGAATGAATCCAGTAAACCCTCAAATTTGTACCGTATGAGGTATGATTAGGAATAAGGATAAATTAGGATAAAGGTTCGAGGTGTCTTGAAATAGTTAGACAGATAAGGTAAACAATGCGATTTTCAAGTCATTAGGACTCAGAGTTTGATTATTTAGAAAGTATTTCAAAGTATTCAGTATATAACTATTTCCGGGATATGATTAATAAAATTACGGATAATAAACGGAAGGACATTCCAAGAACCCTCAGAGGCGTAGCTAGGGTTTTTAAAAATGTACTCAATCGAGCTATTTTTTAAAAACAAGAATAGGTAATTTCAGTCATGAGCCTAAGGGAGGGATGCTTCTTGCTCTATGGTCGTCCAATCAGTTCTGATGTTTTGAAGCCATTAAAATAAAAATAACGTCTGTTATTTGTACATGTGAAGGTAATTTAAGATTTTGTCTATTTGTACATGTGAGGGTAATTTAAGATTTTGTCTTTTTGTACATGTGAAGGTAATTTAAGATTTTGTCTATTTGTACATGTGAAGGTAATTTAAGATTTTGTCTATTTGTACATGTGAAGGTAATTTAAGATTTTGTCTATCTAGTGGAATTTAATTTTGGATCACTTGGCTAAGTAAACATATTGCAACTATCAAATGTAGATTGAATATAATGAATATATAATTGTTTTATTTTCGGCCCTTTTTCCTCGACCCTTATGACTATTTACTTCGGCCCTTTTGACTTTTTCACTCGGCCCTTTGTGGAGACTATTTTCACATGTTGATTACCTTAGTTTAAACGCACTAGTGCACACCAATATTTCTTTAACACAACGAATGCATAGATACTGCATATCTCTCGATATTATTCAAGATCCTCACTCAAGTAATCTACCTCGTAAGTTATTTAACAAATATTTACGTATTCAGGTAGTAAGGTTGATTTTTAAAGACCGGAAGTATTTAATGTTACGTTACAATAAATCCGCATGAACTACGATATCGGAAATATTAAGATTTTGCTTATAATTAAAAAAGCGGAAACGGCAGCCGCTTTGGTCAATCTAATAGCAATGCTAATGCTTTATTTACAACATTGCTTTCATAAAACATAATTCATTATTTGTTCTCAGTTCAGAGTTTAGGTAAATTCAACAGCTGCACATAATAATAGTTCAGCCGCTTTCAACTGTCTATAATTTATCCGTTTTGTACACAGCTAACCTTGATTTGTTATATGTCCAAGCCGACAGCGGCTGTCTGATTTTTTTCATTGTTGATTGCAGGTCAATTTTAAAGAATTTTAAGTATTTCATTGCATCGATAGAAAGCCTAAGTGAATGCGTACGTCCTCTTAAACCTTAAAATAGCCAATTTAAACCGTAAAAGCGTGCACTAGTGCCTTTAACTCACACAAGGTTGATATAAACGTGTAGCTTCATTAGACAAAAGCTGTTTTGGGGATAAATTTTTTGCTTCGGGTCTGCATGGATAAACCAGGACAATACAAATTCTCAGTCAATTCTATGATCTTTTAAACAAAGATGTGTCGATATACCTAAACAAATATGGTTGGATAATATGAACAAGTTCTCCAAACTATCACTGTTTAAATCAATTAAAGCTACTGTTGTATTTGAAAGCTATTTAACTGATATTTCAGTGAAAGTATATAGAAGCTCTTTATGTTGTCTCCGTTGCTCTAGCCACTATCTTTTGATTGAAAGTGGTCGTAAATAAGGCCTACCAAGAGAAGAGCGGCTTTGTCTTCTCTGTGTTATTCCTGTGATAGAAACTGATTCCACTTTATCACAGAATGTTCATTTCACAGTGACCTCAGAAATACTCTTATTCCAAAATATTTTTGGGGATTTCCATCCTTCGAGAAGTTTAAGCAGTTGTTGACTTCTAATAATAATATTATTCTAAATAATCTTGGAAAATACACATTTCTTGCATTTAAAATGCGAAATAAGTTTCCATCACAATGATCATTGTACATTTATATGATGATTGTTCAATGTTAAAACGGCATTTACTGTTTCAGATGTTAGAGGCGCTCCATGGTATTTCTTACTTTGTAATATTATCACTGTATAATGGGCCTGTGGCCCCTTTACCGAATAAAGCATTCATTCATTCATTCACTCGGCTCTTTTGACTTTTTTATCGGCCTTTTCATCCTTCTGCCCATTTGACCAGATCCAATCTAATGTACATGGACTTAAATGCTTCTATGCATCTTTGATATATGGCGTTGCGAAATACGATAAATGACCAACTTTTTTCTCCTATCACACTTCAAGGGATTCGACACTTACTTTTTAAATGAGCTTTTTTGTTTTAGAAGGCAATGTGTATGAGTTTACTTCTAAAGAAATTGTGTAACTATGTTTCAGTCATATTTATCTTCCATTAATTGAAATACATCTTGTTTTCATTACCTATTAAAATTTACATGAAAAGGGAATTGTCAGATTTATATTTTGAAATAATTTGAGGAAAAAAATGTTTTAACCATTTTAATAACATATTATAAAACAATAGTGAATTATAAATATGCTTTTTTCATGAATTCTTTATCTCTGTTCTTTTGCACGTTCAAGCAAAATGATATAGCAAACTATCAATGTCTTGATTAATTGTAATGCTTGTCTTCCGTTCTAGTTTCTTAAAATCGGTTTATAAATCAAAGGGTCTAATAGATGTATTTTCGTCTCACGTTTATTTACAAGGTCCACAGTGAAATATTCATCTATTTCGTTTCTTTGTTTTGACTCTCTTTTACGGAGCATATGAGTACGACTCGTTCAAATTCTTTGATACGTATCTAAATACCAAATTCGAAAATTCCTCATACTCATCCCTAAATATGTTAATCACCAAAACGCCTTGTGTTTGTGCAGATGCAAAAATAGTACATCTGTTATACATTATTAGCTACATGCATTATCTACTAGTTATTCAACCAATAAAAACAATATTTTGACCTAAGTTTTCTTCTGTCTGCTTCAGATAACTTTCCAAAATTAAGTTTGACTATTCAGCATTGGCGCACTCACTTGTCCATTTAAAAACAATCACGACTATTTCTTCATTTTTTTAAAGATGATACATTCAACAACACTTGGTATTTCACTTGAAAATAACTCCATTACTAAATTTTTGACAAATGTGACATCAATATAGACGGCAGAAGTTATTGGGGACACTTGCAAAAGGGCGAAATCCAATACGTCAGTGATGTTAGTAGGCTGTTTAGACTGTGTGTACATGTATTTTGCATTTCATTATCGTCTTTCCTCGGGAAAATAAACAAAACTTTTAGAAAGCATATGCTTACCGAGAAGACCCCGCCAAATAAGGACATTTCGTCATTCTACAGCGTTGAATTGCTAAAATGCTAAGTACGTGAGGGTTGCCCTATTGACATTTTTACAATGATGTCACTTTTTCTCTTCATGTACAGCTTCTATTCTCAATCAAACATAAAGAAGAATATTTAAATAGTGTTTGGGTTTTTTCCTTTATGAAATTTGGAGAAAAAATGTGTACTCAAATGAGTACATTGCGTATAGGTAGCTACGCCCCTGACCCTTCATTCTATATCGCTTGACCAACTCTGTGATCTTGCATCTTGCACAGTCATCAACTTGAGAGCTTTCAAATCCACGCTGAAAACTCATCTGTTTGTAATTTCATTTAACCTGTGATTATATTTTCGAGCAGAACCGACTTACTGCAATATTCAATATATATCTACAGCAGACACAACGACAAATATGGTACGGCAGTGTCAAGCATATCACATAACCAGTATACAGGCAAATGGGAGGTAGAACATTAACGTGACATTAATATAGTTTTTTGTCGATAATTATTGAAAATAAGTAAATAAGCATAATTTAAGTGATGAAAATGCAATTATTTCGACATGAATTGAACTATACTCGGGACACATGGTACACAATTTTGAAACATACTCTGTGTCACTTTAATGTCCAAAAATAATTAAAAGGTATTGTCCATTTAGCCTATTTGAGAAACAAATAAGAAATCAATTGCTCACTTACTTATGCAGCGGTATATGGACGTCTATAAGTAAAGTTTGCGGCATGTGAAGGCAGCATTCACTTCACAGCCATTATCCCTCAAAACCTAAAACTCGCGATCGCTTTCGATCACAACTTTCTGCCTGATCGCCCAAGACGGTTTTAAGTGTCTTGTTTTCAAGTCGGAGGTCAAATTTCGACAATAGGGTTTAAGGTTGTGTAACAAAGCCAGCTGAGGACTTTGTTATGAAACGATACATCTACAGTGGTCAGACGTGGGCCAACTCTTGGTCCATCACAACAAGATGTTGACAACTTAGACAATGGGTCTTAAAAGGTCACCTGTAGATACCACCAGCATCAACATCACGTGCTGCCTGATACCGGACTAAGACAATGGACTGTTTACTTCCTACCTGAGCTGAACCTGGGACCCGGTCGTGACAGAGCACGTCTTAAAAGCCGGGGTGGTCAGGCTGACAGGCAGACTGAGATAGAGAGAGGGAGCGAGGTAGAGAGGTGTAAGAGACGGTTGAAGACGGAAGGATGGCCCAGGGAAAGAGGGACCATGGAAACAGAGAGATAGAGAGAGAGAAAGACGGGCAACCACTAACACCAAATCCAAACCTCTACAACCACTACGCCCGGAGAGGGGAGAGTACAGGATATCTCACTGTGCACTTCCTAGTTTAAATAAAATCCTAAACTTGCAGATTGACTCCTTTTAATTTGATTGTAAGCTGTAGTGCTACACAGGGGATCTCTTTTGGTGCCGTGACCCGGATTTACAATCAAAGGAAGGAATATAATAAGGTGGACTCTCGCTCTTACAAATTGGTGAGTACCGACTGTTTTGGTACCTACTCTCTTCTCTGGGCCATCCAAAATCTCTGTATTAAAAGTTCAATTGATAGGCGATTGATTAGAAATTATGGTAGAAATGAGCAGAACTAAGAACGTATTCGGGAGAAAATATGAGAAGTTGAAGAATAAGCGTTGTTAAGATAATCCAGGGGTCCAAACGGGAATGTTATACAAGGAAATGGGTCAACATTTAGTAAAGTTCTGTTTTAGTGTGAGTAGCCTGAGACTAGTAAGAGCCATGGGCGGTTGATAGCTAAAGGTAGCACGAGCAGGTAAAGGTCACAGAGTCAAGGAAGGTGGTATGAAAGGAAGGATAGAATTAATTGACAGGAATGACATAGTTAAGCATATTTGGCCGGTTTTATGTTGTAAGTTAAAAAGATGGGGAGGGTTTGTAGTTGGTTGTTTTTTAAATATCCTAAAGTCTGAGGGAGTGGTTGACGAGAAGGGTACATTATGTGGGAAACCCGGGGGTCATCCAATGGGATGAAGCTCAGACTGAGTAGACGGGCACATAATGTTGTAAACCCGAGGTCATCGACAGAGATGACACTCAGGCCCTCCATTGACTTGAATGGCCTTGTTTTACAGGCCGGATTTGAGGGATAGTCTATCTGATTAGGGTAACATGCCTCTGATGGATTATCCCGGGTACTGAAGGCCAGGGATAGACAAACCAAATCTAACCAAGCAGATGGATAGGTATCGGGTGGTCTTTAGGTTTTCAAAGATGGGATATAAATATGTAACCCTTGTCTAGTCATTAAGAGAAGAACACAACGCAAAGGCTGTTATTTACCTCGGGCCTTTATTTCATGCTTTATAGAGTTCAGGGATGAAAAGTATACATTTTGGACGATCCATGTAAATGAGCTCTTTTGGGTGGTTTATTCAAGGCAATACGGTAGTAAAGGGAAATGTGGTATTCATGAAAGTATATGCGATGCTACAAATTTTAGAAATGACTACACTGTTAGGTTGGGATAGGGTTGTTGTACGGTTTGGTCAGGAGAACCCAGAGAGGATAGGGTGGGGAAACGGCAGTCGGTACATCCGGTGTAAAGATGGTGTCTGCTAAGGCGGAGGTTGCGGAGAGCGATCACAGTGAGGACACACTGGCACCTCTTGAGGATAATGACCGATGTTTCCAGAGAGGCATCCGTCAGCCTTACCCAACCCTGGGAGACGTCAGGGCCTGACATTTAGATCAATCGGCGGAGAATGCCGGGATGACAGGATGCTGTGTTGCTGTGATGCTATGATGTTGTGATGTTTTGATTGCCATGCGTTGATGATGTCTATATGGACACACAAGTGAAGTAAATATCGATTTTAAAGGTGTGTCAAATAGTGACCTGTGTAAATATATGTCACGTCTATTCTCTGAACTTTTATCTCCCAGAATATTTGCACCAATGCACATAATTTGAAACTTCTAGTGACAGTGCACGTCGGGAAGGATTGTTGTGATTAAACTGATTGAATTGTGGACACGTGAATGAACAGCCACACATGGCATGTTCGCAACGGATGAACACTATAATATGAACTCAATGAAGAAGTATTACTGCTGTTTATATATTGTTGATATTCATATATTATGAATATTTGAGAAAATAAGAAAACCCAATGACTGGACTAATGATTGATGTATAATGTATGTGCCATGACTTTGTAATTATGTTTAACCCTCGTGATCCTCTCTGTGGCCTGGTGAAATCTCCTACGATATTTCCTTTAAGATAGGGGCGAATGTAACAAAGCCAGCTGAGGACTTTGTTATGAAACGATACATCTACAGTGGTCAGACGTGGGCCAACTCTTGGTCCATCACAACAAGATGTTGACAACTTAGACAATGGGTCTTAAAAGGTCACCTGTAGATACCACCAGCATCAACATCACGTGCTGCCTGATACCGGACTAAGACAATGGACTGTTTACTTCCTACCTGAGCTGAACCTGGGACCCGGTCGTGACAGAGCACGTCTTAAAAGCCGGGGTGGTCAGGCTGACAGGCAGACTGAGATAGAGAGAGGGAGCGAGGTAGAGAGGTGTAAGAGACGGTTGAAGACGGAAGGATGGCCCAGGGAAAGAGGGACCATGGAAACAGAGAGATAGAGAGAGAGAAAGACGGGCAACCACTAACACCAAATCCAAACCTCTACAACCACTACGCCCGGAGAGGGGAGAGTACAGGATATCTCACTGTGCACTTCCTAGTTTAAATAAAATCCTAAACTTGCAGATTGACTCCTTTTAATTCGATTGTAAGCTGTAGTGCTACAGTTGTCTGGTATCTCAATACCCGTCAGTAGCAGTATGTCAATCAACTTCAGGGTTTATTCTCGCGAGGCGGTTTTTGTTGTGTTTTTCAAATGAATAATAGAGAAAAATTATACTTTAACCGAAGTGTGTATAATAATTACCCGCAACAATAACTAAACACTTCATAGTGTGTTGTCACAAATGCGTAACTTAATCATTGGTTAACAAGATTTGTTCATTAAGTACAGACTGTTGCTTAGAAGCGTTATTTCAATGCTTATCAGTTCAGTATCATACATTATAAAGGTCGTTTTGAGCCAGCATATAAACAAGATAAAGACTTTTGACAAACGTTTCGCTGATAAAAACCCAAAACGACCAATGTACAACTATATTCAGCGTTAATGCTTTTTTAAAGTCAAGACTAAAGTTCGCTTTTCTTAAAAAAATAATTAAGCATACTGGTTACCAGAGGCGTATCTAGCTCTATAAGTGTATTTTATCCTCAAGTTTCCTGCAATACGAGATACTGATCCTGCAATACGAGATACTGATCCTGCAATACGAGATACTGATCCTGCAATACGACATACTGATCCTGCAATACCTGTTACTGATCCTGCAATACCTGATACTGATCCTGCAATACCAGATACTGATCCTGCAATACCTGATACTGATCCTGCAATACCTGATACTGATCCCGCAATACCAGATACTGATCCCGCAATACCTGATACTGATCATGTAATACCAGATACTGATCATGCAATACCAGATACTGATCCTGCAATACCAGACACTGATCCTGCGATACCAGATACTGATCCTGCAAAACCTGATACTGATCCTGCAATACCAGATACTGATCCTGCAATACCAGATACAGGTAAATTTCACAGGGGGCGGGATAGCGCAGTGGTTAGCGCGTTCGGCTTCGGATCATAAGGTCCGTGGTTTAAATCCCGCCAGGGGCTCGGCAACTTTGTCCCCAGTAGAGAACTGTTCTACAAGCAGTCAGGTTTGGGTACAATGCTACACTGAATTTCAGCGCACTACCACCCATTGTTCGCTAGTTCCAGCCGATGCTCGCAGGTTTCATCGCAATGCATAGCCACGGGCTTTCTCCCTGCAATAATACTAGCAGCCGCGATATAAGTGAAATACTCCTGAAAGCGGCGTTAAACACCAACTCACCTCACCTCACCTCTCTTTTCACAATATCCTAAAATGATGTATTTCTAATCAATGAATGTTCTACTTCTGTCAAGATTTCCCTAACGAATATATATTCGTATGATAAATGCAATATTGATTCTGTCTTGGAACTACAGAAGGAGCATACATTGGAATCTTTGATAGCAAATCGTTTGTTTCTATGAATTATGCTGTAATGAAACTAGGTGTGTTTTACACTATGATAGGACTTAAAGGTTAGTTTTTCTATCTTTTTCCCTGTTGAAATTTATGATCGAAAACCGGTCAAAGAATCATACGATATCATGGATTCCTATTGCAAGCACACGATGATAGGCATGACAAGTTTGGAAGTGGAGGGGCCGTGAAATTAAAATCCTCTACATCACCATTGGCAATTGGCTGACAAGGTTGAAGTGGGTTTATTCTACTTCGTGCATATGTTAGTCATATTTGTGTTGTTAGATCGAGGTGGGCGGTAGACGACTACAACCACTTACAAAATCGATATCCATACTACACAGTGAAGATAATGTCAACGATTAGCGGTCGCTGGACAAGATAAAGCTTTGTATACAAATGATATTTTTTACGACCACAATCTGCAAACAAACTCTTTCCGACGTGTTTCTATACACATTTCATTTGTAAATAAACTTTTCAAAATAGTTTTGTGTGTGGCTGCCGTTCTCCCTAAAGTTCTATCGTGTCAAACGGGTAATGGGTAAATGCAACCACAACTACAACCAGGACTCAACTATTCAGGTAGTCTTAACACCTAAGCTGATCGATCAAAAGATTTATGTATGATTATTGTACCTAATCATGGATCTTGTTTCCAGCACTTGTTTAAGAAAGTAACTCTATTTTCATTGAAAAATTATTGTCATATAGGTAGTCATTTATGAGTGAGAGTGTTTGAACTTCATAGCACACTCTGTGTCAATTCGAATAAGTAAGCAAAATCTATTTCCTGGTATAATTTCGTCACACTGAAATCTCCCCAAGCGATTTTATTCTTGGGGTATTGATATCCTTCTCCCTAGCTCCGTCCCTTCTACAACTGATATATAGTTCAAAATATAAGAAAGTGAAACATTTTTTCTCCTTGCAAAAACAAAACCACCATGCAATGGAATGATCACGAATCCGGGTGAACTGTTATATGCCATGGTGATAAAGATTTCTCAGCTAGATACTTACAATCGCAGATCCGCACGGAGGAAAAGGGGAAATGGTGAGTACAGGTAATGTTTTTAAACACCCACTCTCCTTGACGACTTTTACTCCAACTACAGGACAGGAATACGCTGTTGGTGTGTACACGTAGGGTTAAGACTGAGTGTGATGACATCTGTCATCGTTGAGATAGTTATCGACCGGTATCGTCTCCTTGGCAATAACCTTTATATCGAACGATATGACACTCATGAGAATGGTTGAAACAGTCTATGCGATCTAACGGACGCTCGTGTTTTACTCAGCTAAACAAGGCTAAGATTCAGTTTCAATAGACCGATCCATTGAGCAGGGTATCGCTCTATTATGACTTAACGCTCTCCTGGAAGTGGATATTCATATTTCCCTTCTGTGAAGACTTTTCGATTTTTTTTGTTATCCGCGTCATTGACAATTTCTCGCTCAATAGGCTACGAACGACACAAATGCACGATCAAGACATTTTATATAGTGTATACATGTATTTATGTAATTCACTTGATCCATCAACTACATTATTGATTACTGTCTCAATGTCATAGACATATACCACGTTGGGGGAAACAATATTTGTATTGTTCCATCGCTTGAAGAAGGACAGTAAGTGATGCCACAATGACAACACGCACTTCCTCTATATTTTGAGTCTTCAGAATTGCACGTTTAATTTCCGAAACCTGTTCACGGTCTACTGAATCTTCGTTAATCATTAACACCGAGAGAAAGCTATTTAGAGATACGCTTTTCTTCCACAGCTCGAGATGCGTATGGGCTGTCAGCTTTTTTATATAATCAATATATCTATTTGTTTCTATTTCATTTCACATGCATGAGGGAATATCTTTTGTTTCCCCTCAGTTCATTATATGCTAGGTATACATAGAGGATATTTAATTAAGTTTGTCAAATACGATGTTTATCTCATCGAGTGGTGGGGTTGGAGTTGGGGCTGCGCCACTCGTGAAAATATCAACTTCAACCCAACCACGAGATGAGATAAACATGACCTTGAGCACCTTGACAAAATACGTAGTCCATAGATTTCTGTCTCTACACTATAGGCAACGTTGTAAAAACATTAAATCAATTATTGCTCATATATAAGTGGCCCTATAACATTGATGAAGATTTGAGCTTAGAAAATATAAAGACTGCTAGTTAAAAAAAACCTCTGTCCCTCGATTCATATAAGAAATTTCATTAAAGAGAAGAACCACCGACCTGAATGATTGCTTTCGCTCTACCTTTCTGTGAAATCCACTGTGACTTCGCAACCAAACCGATCTCGTACGCAAAAAGTAAAAAATTAAACTCCTCCCAACCGTTGACTTTTGGATTATCAGCCTAATGTTTTTATTGCTTTATTCATTTCAATATGAATTATATTGAAATTATGATATTGAAGATAAGGTTAGGAAAAGATTAACTTCTGCAGTTTTCCACTGGAAAGTCAAACTGTACTAGCTGGTTTTTGGTTTGCAAGATTTCAATTAATAGAGGAAAGAAACTTTATTGTAAAGAAAAATGAGGAACATATGTCACGTTTGAATTTTAAAATGTATATTTATAATGACAGGAAGTATGCTTTCAAACATATACATACCAAAATAAGTCATATTCCGACAATTGACAATTGAGAATTAAATTAATGGATTAGGAATGTCACCCTTGAAGTTTGTACACTTATACAAATCATACTCAATGAAAAGTTCTTGGTGGTTACGGTATAAAACATGAGGTAAATATACCATGAACTTGTAACTAAATGGACATATCGCACTTTTGGAGATAGTAGATTTATTTTGATGATTACATCCCGGACCAGACAATGTCATGTAGCCACGAACAGCCGATGGCGACGAACGAGTTCCTGTTAGTTACGAATTCGCCACAGCCAGCCGTTACTGTATTCAGTCCGATCTATAACTGTTATATCGATTATCTTTAGAGGAGATGGCAAGATAAGGAATTATTTATGAAACCCGGTATGTTTAGACTGAATAAGAAGACTGGAAATGCAGAAGATTCCCGATAAAGAGGTTATGAATGTCGATTACCAAGTAGTCCGAAACATTATTTTCACCCTATTCCATTTTATCCCCTCAAGTCATAAGGTACTTTATTATCAACAGCACCACCATCCAATCTCATTAAAATTGAAATCTAAAATGCTACACTACGCGTTAAAGAGCTACACAATAGAGCTGCACATGTTACTAACTCAGGCGTTTTCAACAGTCCATATCTAATCATTTGTTTGCAAGCTGATCATAGAGATTGTATCTCTCTATGCTGAGTAACTGGTGTCCTTTACTAAACAAACAACCAAATCTGTTTACAACTTATTGACCGATAAAGGTATTTAGCTATAAATGTAACAATCAACATTCAAGACCATTTACCGTGATGGACAGTTGATACTTTTTCACTTCACATTTCTTTCGTCCATTAATAAATTATAGGCTCCGCCATCTCTATCAAGATAGCCAATTACTGTTCATGTCAACAACATTCACTTAAACCCTTTTGTTACTGAATATGAAACGTAAATTTCTTATTACGACGATATCATTGATTCATAACACAGTAAAGGAAAACATATATTCTATTAAATTTAACATATCGATAAAATGAGTGTTCTTATGTAAACTTTGATGCATTGTTTTTATCTTGCCTATCAAATCTTGTCCGTTGATGTTAATAATTTGTTAACGATCATAAGATGATGGAAAACTATTTTGCTCCTTAAACAGGATTTGACTCAAAGTTTAAACATTACCACGATGTAGCAGAAGTATTGCAACTTTGTAGATGTTTTGTAAGGGTTAATGTTAAAGCCACACAGTATTAGTATAGATACGCGCAACCATCGTATATTGTTGGTTTCCATTCCGGAAATATATAAAACCTGAATGCCAAATGGATTCCGGTAGGAAATCAGGTTACTCAGTTTCAGTGGATGGATACCAAGTGGATGCCATACTAGTCAAACAAAAATGCTTATGATAAAACTAAATAATTTGTCAATCTATTCATTTAGTTCAAAACAAGATTGAAAACCACCATGAAACTTAACGTTATGGTTTCATGTTAGTTTCCATTCAAAGAAATCATAATTTTCACTTTCCAGAAATGGAAACGAACTGGATACTTATGACCACAGTTTCATGTTGGTTTCCATATATGGATATATACAAATCAAAGAATCCAAAATGGATTGTAGCTGGAAACCAAGTTACTTAGTTTCTGTGAATGGATACCAACTGGATACCCCAATTAGCCACTTTACTTGTGGTTTCCAGGATTCAGGAAACCAAGTCATTTCTGTAGTTCCGTGAGTTGTTGGAGTCATATATGCCAAGCTTAATCAATGATGTCATTTGATCGCGAAGTATCGACTTTTTCCAAAAAGACACAATTTAAAGCTGTGAATATGAGGGTAGAACGTCGCAGTGGCGCGCGTCAAATAGTCAAACGTAATTTTGGAGACTTATCTAAAACAGCCAGGAGGGCAGTTAGGAGTTAATAGCGATTGTTAGGTTATATTACTAGTATTCATGCATATTGGACGTAATATCTTCACCTCTGTGCATTTAAAAGGCTGTTTTAGATTTCCATGGAAAACCAGTATTTGTTATGTATATGTCTTTTGAACATGAAGAGTTAATATGTTTTGATTTTATATCACCACTTTAGACATTTAGGTTCGTATCAAAGGTAAATAATATGTTATGAAAATCACGGAGTGGCTCTTTAAGCATATAATCTGCGAGATGTAGTGCATCAACAGTAGACCTTATTTTGATAAAATATTGCATCACCGTCATCACCATATGTAGCCGAATCGCTATTGTCAATAACGATCTTCTCATCTACATCTTTGTCATCATATTTGTATCTGTTTACCTTGTATGGCGCACAAGCGACTCTATTGTCATTATTTTTTAGATAAGAATCCACGGACAGTTGGTTTATATGCTCAACCATCATATTCTCGAGTCATTAATGGGGTTTTGTATGTGATGCCGTAATACGTAATGATATCAAAAGTCGTTAACGTACGTTTACACAGAAGTGATAGTTACATCAAATTTTGTAGTGTCGGTTTAAAAAAGGTTCAGAGAGACATTCGTTGCTTTCTACCAACTGTGGGCTTGGATTTTACGACTGCCAGTATCATGGCTTGTAAGAAGTTTGTCTAATATTTCTTGGGGCGGGATTGCTCAGTGGTTAGCGCGTTCGGCTTCGGATCTAGAGGTCCGTGGTGCGAATCCCGCCAGGGGCTCGGCAACTTTGTCTGCAGTAGAGAACTGTTCTACACGCAGTCGGGTTTGGGTGCAATGCTACACTGAATTTCAGAGTAGTACCATCCATGGTTCGCTAGTTCCAGCCGAAACTCGCAGGTTTCACCGCAATGCATAGCAACAATGGTGTTGCGGGCTTTCTCCCTGCAATAATACTAGCAGGCTCGATATAGGTGAAATAATCTTGAAAGCGGCTTAAAAAACCCAACTCACTCACTCCAATATTTTTTTAATTTGAAGCTAATGGTTTGAATCTAGTACATCAATTTGAATGTTTCTTTTTTTTACATTAGTTAAATGAACTACTTAACACCTTCACCCCATATTTGTCGTTGTGTCTGCTGTTAGTAAGTTTCCAATATTACGTTCGAGACATTGGTCATGCGCCACTGTCCGGTTTTCGAGCATACATAACGACTGAAATCTATTTGTCTTTTTTACTGATAACTGATAAACATTAGGATGCTTATTTAAGAACAACCACTAGTGTAGCCAACTAGTAATTAGAAATTGTTTCAGTGGCTGTACATTTAGATCCTTCTGTTCAATGATTATTTTAACTTCTACCTCAACCAAGTGTATTTTCAGAAATCAATACTTAATATCATTTTATGGTTGTCCTTTCATAGCTCCAAAATCAATATTTGATCCCCTGAAAACATAACACAGAAAAACAGATTTTATGAAATAGTTTATTAAAACTGTGTAAATGAGGGAACCCATATACAGTGCATTGGCATTTGAGTAACTGTAAATGATTGTACAAACTTGCTCAAATGAAAATATAGTGAGTCAAAGCTTTGAGCACAATAAATGCGCTGATGATGTAGAAACAGCAAGGACATTGTGCATAGTAAATGGCGCTGATGATTCAGTAATGTCGAAGACATTCTAGCCTTTATTGTGTTTTGTGCATAGTAAATGGCGCTGATGATGCAGTAATGTCGAAGACATTCTAGCCTTTATAGTGTTTTGTGCATAGTAAATGGCGCTGATGATTCAGTAATGTCGAAGACATTCTAGCCTTTATAGTGTTTTGTGCATAGTAAATGGCGCTGATGATGCAGTAATGTCGAAGACATTCTAGCCTTTATAGTGTTTTGTGCATAGTAAATGGCGCTGATGATGCAGTAATGTCGAAGACATTCTAGCCTTTAGAGTGTTTGTGCATAGTAGCTGGCGCTGATGATGTATTAAAAGCTGGGACATTCAAACTTTAATGTTTAATGTTTTGTGCATAGTAGCTGGCGCTGGACATGAAGATTTTTTGAAACTCACTCAGATGGTGTAGTAACAGCTATGACATTTAATACTTTATAAGGCTCTGTGCATAGTATCTGGTGCTGATGTTGTAATAACAGCTAGGAAATTTAAGACTTTATAAGGCTCTGTGCATAGTAGCTTCTGCTGATGTTGTAATAACAGCTAGGAAATTTAAGACTTTATAAGGCTCTGTGCATAGTAGATGGTGCTGATGTAGTTACACCTTGGGCATTGAAGACTTTATTAGGCTTTATGCATAGTAGCTTGTGCTGATGTTGTAATAACAGCTAGGAAATTTAAGACTTTATAAGGCTCTGTGCATAGTAGCTGGTGCTGATGTAGTTACACCTTGGACATTGAAGACTTTATTAGGCTTTATGCATAGACGCTGGTGCTGATGTTGTAACAGCAAAGACACACACTGACATCATTGGAAAATTTGATAACCAAACATACACCACATATTAAATTGCACCAATCTGACTGAATGAAAGACATATATATATCACTATGACATTCAGGTTGTTACAGGACTTTCCTCAGAACTTTGTCCCTGGAATAAGAGGGAATACTAAAGTAATGTCTTCCTAGTCAAGTGGGAATAGGATGGGAATTCATATATCATCCATAACTGTGTTCCACATGACAAATTGCTTGTGCATGGAAATATCGTTTTGACAGTAGATTTTGAACAATGCCAAGCTGTCGTCAAGAAAATGACATCACAATTGTTTTACAATCAAGCAATGACATCACAATACTATGACATCACTGCCATAGTACTCTCAGTGTAGTGCGGTGTTCAAGGATGTAAAGTTTTCAAGGGAACAATGGAAATTATTTTGGATGATAAATAAAATCTTACCCTAAATGTCTTCTGATATCAAATATATCAACCTTATTGATTTAAGACAAAATATCTGAGACTTTTTGAGGATATTTGTGACCACTATAAACTCTTGCTGATTTATATGATATCAGAAGACACTTGAGTGAGATTCTCTATATACACCATATTTTGAAGAGACTGACAAATATATCAAACATCATAAACAAAACATGTGAACTATTCTCATTGTAACAAATCTAGGATAAATTTGATAAACATTTAACACAATGACTCCAAATGGTTTCCTTAATGTTGTGAAAGACTAGACCTGTTGATTGCATATCCCTTGAAAGACATGGTTTGATGTTAACCCAGTGAATGCCATTTACTCTCAGATTTTTACATAGTTAGGTTCGGTGATTTTTTCACCAATTCTTCTTGTAAAAGAACTTTTGACTACTATTCCCTAATTTCTTACCTGGAATGTTGATCATTATAGATGATTAGACAATACTGGGTAAATGACAACTTTAATAGTGTATTGGTCACTAAATTAAACTAATAGTATTTTAAAATAAGCTTTCTAATTTAACATAAAGATCCTTAAAATACTTGTTTAAACATTTGTTCAAAAGTTGTCACTTACATGGGACACAAGAAAAACTATCACAATAATTGCATGAGTTGCTCTACCATATCTCTAAATGTTGAGCATTTGAGCAGTATTCAATGGAATGTTGGAGATAATTAACTAAACAAATTAAAAGGTCTAAGAATATATATTAAGGATTATATTTATCCAATCATACAAATCCCATTTCTATCCACCATAACTGCAGTGCAAATGTGATGTCAAAGATGCATTGTGCCAATGAGCATGGTTCATGGTGTCTGATTCAATGCCAAATGATATATTGCATAAGGTAACATATGAAAGTTATGAGCTTAGATATGTTTGTTCTCTATGCTGATAAATGGTGTCATAGGCTTCTGATATGCTTACAGGTTTCCAATATATTAAAGGTGTGGCATAAAATTCCATAACAGTATATCACAAAGTTCATTTGTTCGATGACTGAATATTTTTCTCCTTATAGATAATTAAGTAACAGCACACATTCAAACAACAAAATCAAATATTTACAAACATCAGTGTAAATGACAACATTTTAGATAGCATTGATACATCGTTGAGGAATAATTGTCAAGAAAAACATATTGCATGCATAGTCAAGTCCTTCATTAGAATAATGAAATATATACAAGTGATTTGTTTATTCCCCTGTACACAAGTTGAAAGCATTAAAATGAAGATTTTTTTTTACAACATTTTAAAAAACTTATGGCAATAAGAATAAATTTCCTTCGACAAAACTTGTAATAAGGCAATATTTTTCGTCGATAATTCAGTACACAAGACAGGCAAATATTGGAAGAATATATATATTATGATATGCAATAATATGTTACAAAGATTATACACTGAAAATTATATTGATATACATATAAATATATGGAATGTATGCTGTTTTCACAACAACTTGATAATAAATATCATAAAAATAACAAGAGATTTTGAGTTGGGGTTGGAATTTTAAGCTTATAAAAGTTGCTATCTTCATTCCTCAATTGTCAAATATTCAATTCTGATGAAGGAGTAAGTATATACTCCGAGACGTTATGAATTTCACAATAAAGATGTTGTCTAAGAATTCAATATATATATAAGTTGTGTTGATATAACTGAGAGATTTCCAAAGGATTTAACTCTTAAAGCTTGTTTTACTGAATATTCAACTTAAATAAATATTTGGTAAGTAAATATCACTTGTAATTATGTAATATCATAATGTACACCATACAATACTCCATGATGTAAAATGTTTATGAGTATTTGGAGAAATCAACATCACAATGGCTGTGTGCCAATCTTGGAGACCAGGCCATCTTTTTCTCATTTATCCATGAAACCAAATACTGAACATTACTGAGTAAGTCTGGGGTAGGCCAGGGAATGAAAGAAGCTGAGGAAACCAGAAGAAACCTAAAAAGGGAAATTAAACCTAATGAATTGGCCAGTGTGAATTAAATACTTCTTAGTTATGAACATGCCTCATTTAATACACTAAGTTGACTATTGAATACACTAAGTTGACTATTGAATACACTAAGTCTATTATTGAATACACTAAGTATATTGTTGAATACACTAATCGATTGTTGAATACGCTTCAAAATTCCTGATTTTGCCACTGCTCGGCAGTAAAAAAGCTTTGAAAATAACAGTCCTGGTTTCCAAGATGGCATATCACATGAACAACAATCATAGCACTATAATCTCTCAGATCCATCCCACACAAACCTTTCCTCTCTTCAACACTGACCTCATCAATACATGTTATCAATTCACTGTAAGTAGAATGAAGTAAAACGACTATTATACAGATGTGACCATCACAAAGCTGTACGTTCGTTGTACACGACAAAAGCCTCGTTGTTGATGAGCGTGTCTGTATCGTTGGTCTGTATGGCCAGGTTCCCGCTACTCCTCATCACTGCAATGGCTGCTGCACTTTCACTCCGCATACGATTCTTACGTTGGGTCTTTTCAGCCTGAAAATAATGCACACTGTTTCCCAAAACCATTGAATACTATACGGAGCAATTTTGCCTATCAATATACAAATGTTAAAATGTATAAATGTATGAATAAATGTATGAATGAATGTATGTATGTATGTATGTATGTATGTATGTATGTATGTATGTATCTTTGTAGCATGAATGTATGTACATATGTATGTACATATGTATGTATGTATGTATGTATGTATGTATGCTTTAGGATAACCTTAAAAAACAGCGAAAAAAATCATAATGCTAATAAGTAAGGAAGTTGTACACAAGATTTCATATGAAATTTCTAGAGAAAAAGATGAAAAGGGAGAAATTTTATGGACAGACAGACAGATGTCATGCAATATAATGAACGGTCCTTTCAGGCCTGATAAGCTAAAGTGTTCAGAAAGAATGCATATTTATTAACGATCTCAATGCCATTTATGTATTCAATATTGAGGTGTTTAAAACATTCCTTGTTTGTAATACATCCTTCACATAAACATAAACACTAGTCTGTACATATATCAGAACTAATCAATACCTGAGAATACACTTCCTCTGCTGTCATCGAAGGAATCTTACTACGTGGCAATGTAGCAGACATATGCTCCTCGAAATAGGACGGGTTCTCAATTCCAGGACCTGTAAGATCCAAATCCATTTTTAATAATCAACTCAAAAGGTTCGACAAAAATGTTAAGTTCAATATAAGTTTGAATGTTATCTCACTTACTTGCAACTCAGATAAAAGCACTAATTACTTTTCCAAAACATTATTTAAAATGAGCAAAGGTTTAAAATCTATCTTTCAATTGAGAATACTAAACCATTTTCACACTTTTAAGGTTGTCCCAAAAAAATCATTTTTTTCTGGCAACTTTCACACAATTCAAATAGATAAGACTTAGTTACAATGAAATTATTACACGTTAAAACGTGCGACCAAATCTATGCAACATAATAAAATTCACACTTGTTTGGTAAAAGTCAAATGATACTAATCCTACATTATCATCTTTAATAGAAACTCACTTGATGAAATGGCAAACACAGAATCACCACCAGAAAAACTGTTTCGCAGACTGCGGAAGAAGCTACCAGACCTCTTGACAGGTTTAGGTGAGGGGGAGGTCTGAAAGAAGTACATAAATCATTATTCTAGTTTGTTAACCCTTTCAACTATAAGAAATACATTTACTCTTTCACCCTTAAAGCGAGACTACATCCTCAATAGAAATAAGACTCATCCCTATGTACCCAGGCTAATTAGCATGACATTTGCACACAAGTGCTCTTGCCCAGCAGCTAATTAGCCTGGGTTGATAATGATGAGTCTCATTTCTATTATGGACAGAGTCTCACTTTAAGAAATCTGATACAAATACATTCATGACCCTCATTTCAGGCTAGTAAGGTGAAAGGGTAAATATTACCAGTATCCCATTGCACAAAACAAGTTTCTAAGGCAGTCTATAATCTTTACAGATAAGGTTACATCAGGTCGTTGAGCAACAGGATCTAAATTCACTTGAACGCTAATGACTGCTTATCCCAAATAAGGGTTGGCAATCAAGATATATCTATTAACAACAAAAACAAGAGCAATTGAAGCAAGATGATTTTTAGCTTATTGACTTTGACTTTCAATATGCTGAATGATCTCTGCAGCTTTTGAAGTGAGTGAGTGAGTGAGTTGGGGTTTATCGCCACTTTCAAGATTATTTCACTTATATTGCGGCTGCTAGTATTTTTGCAGGGAGAAAGCCCGCAACACCATTGTGACTATGCGTTGCGGTGAAACCTGCGAGCATCGGCTGGAACAAGCAAACCATGGGTGGTACTGTGCTGAAACTCAGTGTAGCATTGCACCCAAACCTGACTGCGTGTAGAACAGTTCTCTACTGCAGACAAAGTTTCCGTGCCCCTGGCGGGATTCAAACCACGGACCTCTTAATCCGACGCTGAACGCGCTATCCCGCCCCCCTTGAAGTTAAATAAACCTTCCAGTAAAATTTATGAATTTGAAAAAAAGGAGTCTAATTCTACCTCCACGACAGAAGAGTTGACAGAATTGGGTGACTGCGGGACAGGTTCATGAGAAGTATAGTCGCTATATCGTCGTTCCTGTGTCTCATCATTTCTTGTTTGGGGGTTCGAGTCCACTTCTCCTATGTTTGTTGGGTCCAATATTTGCCTGAAATTCCATTGGTGTAGGATTTAAGCGGCATCACAAATGATTGTGATATGATTATTTTGTCAATTGATGCATTTGATAACAGTCGCTTAAGATTTCCTCAAGTCCTATCAGATTTACTTAAATAAACACATTGCTCAATGATGAAGAGAAATACATGGATGAAAACATCTTAATTCTTGCAAATATGCAAAGTTACCACCCAGATCCTTGATTATTCAACAACACAAGAATCTATGTTGCCACGTCAGATAACATGACTGAAGTAGTTGTCGTCTTCAATATCATCATTCCTACTTCTAAAATGCATGTTAACAAAGATATAGTTGAAGAAGAGCACTATGTGCAAACAAGTTTTTTAATGTTAAATCGCAAATTTGGTATTCGCAGATTGTTACTTTACCAAAATATTGCTGATTGTTCACATTTAGAATAAAAGCAGGGAGAAAATGTTGTATTGGGGTTGTTAAAGTGGAGATATCCAATGAAGGACCTACCTGTCATAACTAGCTGAATCTCTCTTTGTGATACGCACTCCCGATACCACTGATTTCACTGAAATACAAACACATTATTGTTTCAAAAGATGTTTCTCAGAAATAATACTTAGTACTATAAAAACAATGTAACAGTGAAAAAATGATAAATATATATAGAAATCAGTCATGAATGATGTGAAATCTAAAAAGTAATTATAATGTTATGAGTTTAGAATGTTTTCAATGAGTTTTATGTTTATCCATGTTGGATTTATGATATATTGTTCTCTGTCTAAATATTTCACTTTTCATGAAAAAAACATCTTTTTTTTTTATGTAATTAAAATTAGTTTCAGTATAAATATTTTCACCAACTTGTGTAGAAAAAACCAAAAAAGTAAAACTTCATAAATATCAAATCTGAAACGTCATTGAAAAGAGATGTGTTCTGATAGGAAATTTCTTTTCTCACAGATTGTAAACATAATCATATCAAGAACTTCAACAGAAAATTGTGATTAATGTTTACTATGTGCATTACAAGCATTCAACATTGAACACTGCAATTACAATGTCATGCAGCGTGACAATTCATGTAATCAAAATATCCACTGTAACATCAATAATTGATATGATAATCCTTACTACAGGATTTGATACCAAGAATTTACATATTAATGTATAGCGCTTAAAGTAAGATCTTAAGCTCAGCCCAAAATCAAAGCTACCAAAATAAACTGAGTTGCAAAAGAAACTATAGGTCCATTTCAAACTTGAATAAAAGACAGAATATTGCAAGTATGTGGACTAATTTTTCGGGAGTTATTTGTTAACCAAAGCCCTTTCACACGGTGTACATTTTATGCTTCTGACTATTGCGGTTTTAAAATTATAACGCACCAAACATGTGTGGGGTCAAAAATTTGACACATTCCCACAGTGAGAAAAATGACAACAACATAAACATGTCTTCATTTGTTTAATTCAGTGATAAATTAATAAATCAATATCTCATGTGACCTCCTGCAGCATTAATGCATGCTTGTACACGTCGTCTCATGGAAGTTGTCAGACGTCGGATGACGTTAGCAGGGATACGACGCCATTCTTCCATCAAGGCCTGTTGGAGTTCCTGTATGTTTTGTGGAGGTTGTTGGCGTAGTCGCAGTCGTCGGCCCAACTCGTCCCACAAATGTTCAATTGGATTTAAATCGGGGGAACATGCTGGCCAAGGGAGGACATGGACGTTTCGTTGGTTAAGAAAATCCTGGGTTGCTCTCGCAGTATGGGGCCGTGCATTGTCGTGCTGAAAAAGGGTTCCATGGGGTCGGTTGTTAAGAAATGGTACCACCACTGGCTCTAAAACCTGTCTGCGATATTCAGCTGCATTTAAATTTCCTCGGATTATCACCAAGTCAGTTTTGTCACCACCGCAAATGCCTCCCCACACCATTACGCTTGGTCCGTTGTAGGGATGAACCTGACGAATGCAAACTGGGGCGAATCGTTCGCCTTGACGTCTGAAAACCCGTTCTCTCCCATCGCTGTGAAACATGCAGAATCTGCTCTCGTCACTAAACAACACTCGTTGCCAGTTTCTGACTTGCCAACGAAGAACACGTCATGCCCAGACCAATCTGTTCTGCCGATGCCTCGCGGTCAAGGCCATTCCACGGAGTGGACGCCGGGCTCTGATTCCTGCAGAACGTAATCTTCTAAGCACTGTCCATCTGCTGATGGGTCGACCCAAAGCTGTTGCCGCCGTTGACGTCGCCGTTTTAAACCGGTTGCGCAGATGGATATTCCGGATGTAGCGGTCCTCCCGTCGGCTCGTGACACGTGGTCTCCCACTTCTCGGTTTGTCCTGGGTTCCACCAGTTGTGTTGTATCGTTGAAACAAGTTTGCAATGGTCAGGGGGGTGCAGCCAAACGTTCTTGCAATGTGGGCCTGCGTGGCGCCCATATTTGCCATACCAATGGCCCTCTCTCTCTGCTCCTGGGTGAGTCTCGGCATAACTTTTATGTGTTTCTGATAGCTGATTTAAAAACGTCTCAGATGGTGTCTTTTATACTCAATTTCTGCACGTGCATTTCCGTGCACCACGAGAAAACATGCTTTACCATTTTCATGACGTGATAACGTTACCATGGCGTAGGTTGCGTTTTGGCTATATGTTTACTACTCTCTATGTTCGGACACATACTGCACTTACGAAAATGTTCCTTTAAGTATTAACGTAACTTGAAAATTTCAAAAATAAAAACATATAGTTTCTTTTGCAACTCAGTTTAGCTTACAAATGAATGCAATGAACATGAACGACTGGCATAGACAAAATATTATATGGTTAATGAATTATGATATCTTAGTGATATCTGTTATTTATTTATAACTTGTTTAATAATAAAACTGGTTTTATATATCATCTAGTTCATAACTTTGCTTTTGACGAAGAACTCATTTCATTATGGAGGTAGTCAATCCATTAATTATCCAATGTAAGTTATCTGATTGAAGGTATAGAAGGATTTGCTAAAACTTCAATGAACCTCAAATAAAAATGTCATGGCAAAAATTCAACATGAGTTAAGGTTTGAAGAAAATGTCAAGTCTAAGATAAGATGATATCTCAACATTTCATTTGCAAATCATTGACAAATATTTACAAAAACAAGCTTATACAAAAGGCGACAAAGCTTTTGAACTTGATTTTCACAATAGTTATATCTTGGCATAGTTCCTTAAACATAATGAAGCATGTATTCTCTACCTTGATTTGCAATTTTTAAGCATCATATGAGACAAAAATATGAACTATACATAGTAAACAGGGTTGACAATTAACTTACTTAAAATAGATATATACAACCTATATAATGACACCTTGAAATGAAAAAGAACCAGGCCCATGTCTACCAAATAAAAAAGCCATTAATTGGCATGTTCCATTAACAAACAACCCACATAAGCACTAATCTAAAAATGATTCCATATCTTTTTATGAAAGCCGATGATCAGTCTTCATAAATACAAATTTCTGTCTCTATTTCCGAAGAAAATTTCAGTCAAAAAGGTACTAAAATTTAAACAGATTTATTTATTGATATAACAACTTCTATTACTCTATTTTTCAGTTTTAAATTGAAATCCCTGTAAAACAAATCAAAGTGAATATTCCTTGGTAGAAACAAAAAAAAAGCAAACTCAAAGAAGACAGGCAAGAAATAAATAACAACCAAATACAGGCCCCCCTAAGTAATTGAAGGAAATGCATCAAATTTGAAGGAAAACAGTGCCTAATAGAAGGAAAAGCTTCCATAATGGAAGGAAATCAGCTTAATCGCGAAACAAACACGTCAACATCGGTGAAAAACGGTAATAACAGAGATTTTTATCGGAAGCAACCTCGTCCCACTTTTGAAGGAAATTGGTAGACTTCGGAAGGAACATCGGTAATATCCGTGAATTCTCGGTCGACAGCGGAAGCAAACGCATCTAAAAATAGTTTGGATTGAGCAGTCTCCAGCTTCGGTGAGTGTTGTTTTTTATATTTTACTGTGCGATTTCTAATTGTATTTAGTTGTACATGCTTGCATTGAAAGCGTAATTGAAGAAGGAAATGATGGGGTTGTAGAGTTTTGTTATAAAATTAAGTAGTTACAGGGTAATTCGCATAGAATCCGGGTTTGTTTACATCAGTCAGCTCAGACGAAGCCGTATCGCTAATGCTATCACTGAATCATGCTTGTAATTTCGCTTACCTGCATCAGATTTTTCGGGTTATTTTTTAAAAATTAATTTTGAATTATTTATATGAATTTTGTGTGTATGTTATGTATCATGTGTAAATCTAACTTTCATTTTGGTACAAGCAATATCGAAAAGTAACATTTCATGTTTTGTTATCGTGCTCCTTCAGTTGTTTTCTTTAACCATGTTTCGTTTGACCATGTAAATATTCCACTTGTTAGGTACCATATTTGATTTGATCTCGAAATGACCACTTGTTTATTATTTCATGAGTGAGCGGCAGTTCGCCAATTCAACTATAATACAGTCACTTCGCTTTGTCGTAATGATCGAAGTCGGTAATTTATTTTCTGAGGCCTGCGTTTCATTAATCATTTTTCTATAAGATATCAAATTAATTGAAAGTGTCTGGTATATTTACATTCCAAATACGTATAACCTCATGCGGTATAATATGTTGTTTTTATACTTATACTGGTCAATGATAGCACTAGCGATACGGCTTCATCTGACTGATGTAAACAAACCCGGACTCTATGCGCGAATTACACCGTAACTACTCAATTTCATAACAAAACTCTACAACTCCATCGTTTCCTTGTTCAATTACGCTTTCAATGCAAGCATTAACAACTAAATACAATTAGAAATCGCACAGTAAAACATAAAAAACAACACTCACCGAAGCTGGAGACTGCTCAATCCAAACTATTTTTAGATGCGTTTGCTTCCGCTGTCGACCGAGAATTCACGGATATTACCGATGTTCCTTCCGAAGTCTACCGATTTCCTTCAAAAGTGGGACGAGGTTGCTTCCGATAACAACTAAAAATCTCTGT
This sequence comes from Phorcus lineatus, assembly GCA_921293015.1. Lineage (NCBI taxonomy): Eukaryota > Metazoa > Mollusca > Gastropoda > Trochida > Trochidae > Phorcus > Phorcus lineatus. The sequence continues at coordinate 33,965,664 of OV121097.1, read as the reverse complement.
TATTACCGTTTTTCACCGATGTTGACGTGTTTGTTTCGCGATTAAGCTGATTTCCTTCCATTATGGAAGCTTTTCCTTCTATTAGGCACTGTTTTCTTTCAAATTTGATGCATTTCCTTCCATTACTTAGGGGGGCCTGAAATAATTTCGTGTGGATAGTGCCTGCATGACAACTACTTAGAGCAATCAAATTTCCTACCAACACTGAGGTGAAACCTCGGTTAAAATACGCCTCATACGCTGCAGAGAAAAATGTATAAAAATCTGTTATCAAAACTCCAAAATTTTCTAAGATAACTGTCAATTTCTACAATTACATAGTATTGACAACATGCATGATGTAATTCAATTCAACACAGTTCAAAGATAAGAAATCTCTGAATAATATCAAAATGAAAATACAAAATAATTGAACCAAATTGACGAGAGTTATTTAATAACAATAATCAAAAATAATAATTTAATACAATAACTAATTCAATACAACTGGAGACATTTTTATTTGAGAATTAGATCATAACATTATGATTATAATTATTATGAAATGTTATTTATGTTGCAAATATTTTTCATTTAACTGAATGAATCAACAACAATTTTAAGCTCTATTTGTAAATATTCAAAGAATGTTTATACCATACACATTACAAAGGTCTTAAACTAAATAAATGTCAATTCAACTTCGGAGTACTAAATACTTATGACCAAGTTCAACTGGTGAGCTTTAGTGGAATTATCTATGAATCTGTGTAATTCAATTAACAAATATAGCAATATATGACAGCTATCTGCCAACTGTTTGAGTTTGAATGTTGTTGGATTATTGGCTGTTCAGCTAATATGCTGAATAACAATTATTAATGAAAATGTATGCGCCAACTATCTCTTTTTTCTAGTTACAAAGGATTCAGTCATCCAAATATCTACAAATGTCTTTGGATGATACATAACTTTAATGCATTCTAAAAGGACAAAAATAGTATTGTCATATTCGTATTGCATTGTTCATTAACCCAAATTGTTGAATATTCTTGTGTCTGCACCAATATGGTGTCTTTTGTACCTCTGATTTACAGTATTGAAATAACAGATTTGATGAAATGAGATCTAAAGAGAGAAATTTAATTTACTCAGAAACTTACTATAGTGTTCCCTCCCTGCTTTCCGTTTCTTGAGACATCTCCAAATAATGATAGCGATGATAACCATCACAAATATCCCCCCTGTCAAAGCCCCTGCAACAATAACAGCAAGGTTTCGGTTGGAGCCTCCCCCAGTATCAGTCAATAGATTACTAGTTGTGTTGAAACTAGCTTCTGTTGTGATGTCTGTGATTGGTTGACTTAAAGGCTCTTGTGTTGTTACAGGGTCTGTGTATGCTGTGAAACAAAACCGAACTTGTTTTTATTGAAAAATTAAATGAATAAACATTTGATTGAAAGCAAACTTACAGGACCATATTCTTGAACATACAACTTGTTTCATCCATAAATGAAAACATATAATTGGATAATATCACACCTGTTATACAAGAAGAGATCCTGACTGCCATTTATGATAACTAAAAACATCAGCAAATTGGACACATTTTTCATGCAAGTTGTTGTTAAAGAGGGTCTTGTTCATCAAGACATATTAAAAGGGTCATACATATGACAAATACGTTTTCATTGCAAATGAAATGATGTCGCAAATTTTAAACCAGGTTTCAAAATTGAAGATGGTAAGCCAATATCTTTGAAATCTATCAACTCACATATTGTGCTGTACATAACAGATACAGGAGGCCCCTCCCCTGCATCAGTTGCCATGGAAACAGATATGTTGTATAGAGTGCTTGGTTCTAGACCCTCTAAGGTGGCGTTTTCTGTGTATGTGAACACTGATATTGACGGCCCGGTCGGTTCTGACGGTAATCCTGGTAACACTAAAAAAGAATTTTTTAAATGCATGAAATCCTGACATAATTCTTAAATATATAAAAAAACATCAACATCATCCCTTTAAATTTGTTGTAAAATGATAGTTAAGTTTGACAATTATCAACATCCATTGCAAGGCATACCTTAAGCCAGTCAATCATAGGCTTACTCAAACTCTTTGGCTCATGACCAAACAATTCATTCCTCTGTCTTCACGCTTAATATCTGATTTCTGGAGTGTTTACTCTTTTACACTTTAATTGTTGAATGATGGAACATTAGAAGAAGAAGAGTTTTATTCAGAATACCATTAGTTGGTTACTTTTGGCAGGTAACTTACTGGTTTTTTTTTAGATTCTGCCTTATCTCTGATAATGTAACTCATTTGTTCTAGTTTTTTTCAAGTTTATTTTTATTTTTCAAAAGGTTCAATCTCTAAACACTTGCCGGTAATGGTTGATATATTGCCCAAGCAGCGCTAAACAATATCTCACTCATTCAGTCTCTAAATGAGACATGGTAATGATTAACTGTGTAAACATTGGATGTTTGAGGTAGCAGCAAGACCTACCCTGCACCACATTGCCTGATTCCCTGGCTGCAGTCCTGCCTATAAGGGTGTAGGAGACTCTGTAGTCTTTGACTGGACCAGGATTGACACTAGGTGGACGCCAGGTGACAAATATGGACGTGTTGCTGGACGTGCAGTTAAGACCTGTCACTGGACCAGGCACTGAAACAAGGGTAGAGACATGGTAGGAAGCAAACAGATGAACCAATCTTTATTCTTAGAATCGACAAGCAGTAAGACTTTGCATACACTCATTACTTTTGACCAATCGAATACCATCCAACATCTCAAACTGAATTTTGTTTGAAACAACAAACATGCGACGGTAAATTCAGTCTTCAAAATGGTTACAGGAGAAAAACGGTCAATTGCACAAATCAAACTCATCAAATACCAATCCGGAGTCAGTATTCCCAGCCGACAAAAAGTGCTCCACTTGCAACAGAGATCACTAGAGAAGAACTGATTTGAGTAACCTCTGTGGAGGGAGTTTGAACTAAAATAATCACTGGGAAGATCTCTAAAAGTATCTCCCCTTTTGCACTCTTCAAAAATTTCCTACCATCTGGTAGGGTCCTCACTGTCTGAACCCTGGAGAATGGACCTGTCTCTGAGAGCTGGGATTCACTGAGGAAAGCAACTTGAACCTTATACTCTGTCCAAGGTGAAAGATCCCTGCAATGCAAATCATTAATTCATTGTCTAAATTAATTGTCTTAATTAAAACCTTCAACCCCTAAGAAACTAGCGACAAAAACATTTATGAGCCTGTTTTCAAGACTGTCACGGTGAAAGGGACAAATACAATTATGAGCCTGTTTTCAAGACTGTCGTGGTGAAAGGGTTTACACCATATCAATGAGAGCTCTGAATAAAAAATTCTTAGGTGTACTGGCAAAAAAAATAAAGAAAAACATTTTAAAACTTCATGACGGGTTTGTAGGTATACACTGGAGCTTTGCACTGAATCCACTCAGACACAGCGGACGTTGCATTACAACCAAACCTTATTGCCTAATAGTTCCTTACAGTGAACAAAGTTGCCAAGCACCTTGTACTAATCAAACTCAAGATATCGTGATCCTATGTAAATAGAATTATCAAGTATCATACCTTCATCATATAAAAGCAAACACTGTTTTCAATAACAAAAACCTTCTTAATTCTAAATTATTCTTACTACCAACAGGGATTTGTATTGCTGAAACATTTGATCAATGACACCTATCTTTATATAGGACTCACCTGATTAGCACCGTGTTGTTAAGTATCCCTGATACTGTGAGGTTAGTCCAGCCCTCATCTCCTTCCTGGTGCTGGATTAGACTCCCAGTGATTCTGTCTGTCCACTCTCTCACTGGTGGAACCTTCAACGTGAAATGACTTATAAGAACCTTTCAATGAAGATGTTAATTAAAGACCTACTTCCTATTATTGCATAACCATAATCAATTTGATTAATTCACGTTTCCAAACAAAGAACCCACAATTCCCCCTCAAATCAGTGATAACTGTAAGTTATTAACACTGTGCAATATGGAAGAAAAAGTACACATCTTAACAATAATGCCGCCGTAAATGTAAACATTATTCTTAACCCTTTCAAAAAAGATATCTTTTTACATATTTTAGTGCTAAAAAAGTGGAAAATGTTCATTGTATCCAGTAATTTTAACTATCTCCTCAAACTGGAGAAGTACATCATTGAATGCATACAAAACAATATTGTTTAGTAAAACATTCATCCGATTCAATTGTACAATGAACAGCCTCATTATATCTATCAAAGAATAAAATATGCGACATGTATTTTTGCTGTTGATGGATTTCAGAAATCACAGTTCTCAAATTGTGGTTTGTCCTAGTAAGTGAAACAAGGAGCTAGACACTAACCTGCCAAGTGACAGACACTGAGGAAGAAGACTCAACAACAACCTGTACGTCAACAGGGAAAACGGTCAGGGCTGGAATCAATCAGAGAGTATTTCACAATACAAACTACAAATTTCATCCTATAAAACTTGCTACTAGCCATTAAAATTGCAATTATTATTTTATCATTATAGATTTAGATAATTAAAGGGGTAGTAGAAATTCATAAAAAAAAGAGTAATTCCGTAAAATTTGTCCAAATAAAACATTAGTTTATGCCAAATGTATTTTCCTCAGAAACATTTCATGAATCCACCTGATCGTCCTTAGTCATAGAGGACATAATCAAGTATCAAACAAAAAAACCCAATTGTGTTAACACCTTTTGAGGCATGGAAAATGATTCCTTATAATCAAGTAACAAACAAAAAAACCCAATTGTGTGAACACCTTTTGAGGTAAGGAAAATGATTCCTTATAATAAAGTATCAACCAAAAAAACTCAATTATGTTAACACCTTTCGAGGTAAGGAAAATGATTCGCAGAGCTAAACCAAACTGCTTCTTTTGATTTTTCCTATTCAAACCTTTGTTGGAATTCAAGAACTTTCTGGGCTACTCATGAAGAAGCCTGATGGCTAATTGCAGTGGCAGATCAATGTATTTTGAAAGGTGTTGCTTCACCATTTTACAGTTGATTTAAAAAAAGAAAGCTTTGTTTTATCATCTGTCATTAATAATGGCTTTAAAAAGTGTAATGTTGGTGATTCAAGGATAAGTTGTAACTTTAACCAAAGAATAATTTATGTTTTGATAGTTTTACCTTTTTTACGTTCACTTTCATTAAATCATTTCAAGATGCAAATATAATAGGGAATAATAAAAACATTGGGTGAAGTTATGATTTATCAAATGCGTAAACACATAATTTGAAATGTACTACTCACAGTGATTGTTTTATAAACAACAGTTACAATAATTATTGCTTAAACAAGGCAATTTAATCACAAGAACTAAAATCCCTCTCAAGTGTCCCTTTAACAAAAGGAATAGAACTATATCAGCAGCTTCAATTAGAATATTCAAGAAGTTTTTACCAGTTGGAAGAGTCTGTACAACCACAGAGCTAGAAGATGGACCAGATCCAGCTACGTTTTCAGCCTCCACCATCAGAGAGTAGTTTCTGAAGGGAGATAACTCTGTGAGACTGACCCTGGTGACAGATCCCAGAGTATGGACCTCCTGATTCTCCCTCTGGTACAACACGTCTCTGTACCTCACTGTGTACCCCGTTATTGGACCGTTCTGCTCCCATATCGCAGGCGGCTGTTGGGTGATATAAACAATATTAAAGCATCATTCCCTTTTGACAATTTTTCATGAAAACAGAATAACCAAGAAAAACCCATATAATGCTAAAATGTATTGTATGATTTAAAGATCTTTATCATAGAAAACCACACTTTTTCCCATCTAGTGCTAAAATTTATTGTATGATGGATCACTTTTATCGTTATTGCTGATGGTTGAACAAAGAGAATGTTTATTCTACAAACATCGTCGATGTCTTCCTAAGTCTATGTAATTGCCTTGTACCCTTTTTCTCTGGTGACAGAATCATTTTAAATGGTTGTATACAATTCAAAATGTAGACATGTAAAATGTTTTGGCCATTCTTACAATGTCATAGAAAGTTATAATAAATTTCAATTTACATGCAGAATATCAGTATGCTGGAAGAATACAAAAGATGCATCTATCATATAAAAAACTCTTTGGCACCACAACTCACCTCCCATTGAACACTGATACTATATGGACTGAGAGACGATGCCGTGACATTCCGGGGAGCAGATGAAGGTGCTGACAAAAAAGGATAAATATTTGTGATATATGTCACAGAATTGCCACACATTTATGTTTTACTTATTTAACATATATTCTAAGTTTGTGGATAGTCATACAAATGCCTATTCATACATTAATGAAACCTTTAATCTTCATTAATCAAAATTAATTAGAAACTCAATGCATCAAACAAAAAGTGTTGAATCAATATTGGGTAAAGGATGTCTGCGGAGAAAAGGTAAAATCATGTTATGACTAAGATGGGCATCTTCATATTTACTTGGGTTATAGATAAGTGCGAGGTAAATCTAATTTGAGTTTCAGTAAGAGGAATCAATAGAATCTAAACAGTTGCCCTCACCTGCTTGTGGTGTACTGATAGTGAGTACGACAGAGTAATCTCCCCATAGATTGCTCTCCTGTTGAACGTTGGCTGCTCGGACTCGAACCTTGTACTCTGTGTAGGGGTGAAGGTCATCCAAATCATAGACTTGATAAGGTAGGGCGGGGTTCAAAATGTTCTTCACTTCATATTCTGAAAGAATGAGTGAGTGAGTTATTGTTGAACGCCGCTAGGGCAATATTTCAGCCATCAGCGGCGTATTCTGAAAGAAATTGACATTCTATGACAGTAGTGTGAAAGAATGTGATTTAAAGTAATCTTAAAATTTGTCATGAAGATGCAATGGTGAGTGAACAAGCAGTTACTTGAATATTATATTCTGGTTATCTACTTTTTAAAACTATTAGAAAAAACATTGCAATGATCAGTTAATATCACCTCTGTAGGCAAGGTTGCAAAGATGACTGAGATATGCATGCCAAAAGATGCTACATGAAGGACATTTTCAAAGAAGTCCAATATGAAAAGAACAATTGACAAGAGAGGGTCCTTGGAAAAGAACGGAACCTTTCGTTTTATTTTCCCCCAAGAAAAATATGAAGATCTACATTACCCCGGGATATAAATATTTTGTTGTGACATGTTAATTGCATTTTCCCAACAGTCTTGCCTTTTATGGTTATGTATGTCAGTTTTTATTTGAATTCATACAGAGATCTAAGTCATACAAAGAAACACACATTCACCTGTTATTGTGTTGGAATTATCAGTCTCCCTGTACTGAATCTGGTACTTGCGGATGTTGCCGTTTGGTTGTCGAGGTATTTCCCAGGACAGCCGCACACTGCGAGGCGAGGTAGATATAACTCGCAATTTGACTGGCTCTGATGGTCCTGTTAAACATGGTGAGGACTTGGAGTGAATAAAAGTCAAGCAAACAAGAAACAAATCTTTACCAATTGGACAGAGCCGCAATTCATGGCGTAAAGGCCTGAGCTCATTTGCAAGGGGGTCATAGCTCTATGATAACGGGTAAAGATTGTCCTTAGTATTAAAGAGCTATGTGAAATTTGGGCCTGATAAGTAAAACACCTTGATAATATAAGTATTAACTATTTTTACAGTACTTTTACCATGTAAGTGACATTGATAAGTAGAATATTGGTTCAGTTAAGATTGTTCTCTGTGGTATCTCGTGTGACAAGCTGTGAGTGCAATATAGAAATGTTTTTGCCCTTCTTTATTTTTTCAAAAACTTGAAAACAGTTATCATACTGAATGACATGAAATGAATTAAATAAATTGTCATCGTAACAGAAAGATTGCTATGAAACCCAAAGGAAGGAATTCAGTTGTAACATTAACGGAAGGCACATAACCTTGTTCACTAAAAGGCGTGTAGTGTCCACTAAGCAGTTTACTGTATGCCTGGTAAGATTAGAATATATTGCTTACTAAATTCTAAGCATTATTTGTCGTAGAGGTCTGTACACTCACCAGCCTAGTCTTTACCTCTCTAGGATATTTTTGACACAGAAATATAAACCATTCCTTTTTATAATGATGTATATATTATGTTTATTACACATTGTGCATACTAAAACATTTTTGTACATATTTTAGTGCAACTATTTTTTCACACACCTGCTTCGAGAGTGTAGACGGAGAGAGCGTTGCTAGGGAGACCAAGACCAGCAGAATTGTCAGCTGACACAGTGAATGAATACTCGGTACCGGGGAGTAGTCCCTCTACCTCATAGTGAACTAGGCTTGGCGGTAGTCGACCAGGAAATGTGGTGAACTCTACCTCTGATCTGTGGACAGACGTGTACTATTTCAGTAATAATGGGGTATGGGAGGGTTATGATGGATTGGGGAATAGTCTCAATTTAAGTCATAACAATTGGCTGGGTCCTCAAGGAAAGAAACAAGTGCTATTTACCAGGAAGTTAGGCTTATCTGGGATAAGGTTATCATCAATATAAGGTATCATATAAAGTGATGAATTAAGGCCGAGAATTATCACAAACACTATTACTTGATGATGGACAATGGCACAAATATCTTTGAGATTCAAAGGATTCTGTAAAGTCTTCACATGCCTTAAAAAGTAGTAACAAGGAGATGCTCATAAATTTTCTCTTCTAATGAGAAAAAACAAAGTTATTGAGATGTTCAAAAGGTAAAAGAGCCACTCCGTGAGTTGTTGGAGTCATATATGGAAAACTTAATTGCTCATTTCATCGCGAAGTATCGATTGTTACCAAAAAGACACATTTTAAAGCTTATTTTTTTTACAGTGACAATATGAAGGTTGAATGTCGCAATTATGATTGAAAACCGGACAGTGGTGCGCGTCAAATAGTCAAAGGTAATTTTGGAGACTTATCTTAAACAGCCAGGAGGGCAGCTAAAAGTTGATAGCGTAACTAGTATCCATGTATATTGGACGTGATATCTACATCTCTGTGCATTTACAAGGCTGTTTTTAGATTTTCATGGAAAACCAGTATTTGTCATATATATGTCTTTTGGACATGAAAAGTTAAGATGTTTTGATTTTATATCACTACATATGACATTTAGGTTGGCATCAAAGGTAAATAATATGTAATGAAAATCACGGAGTGGCTCTTTAAAGGATTTATAGATATAAACTCACCTCTTCTTGTAGCTAACAGCGTACCCTGTCACGTTTGTCATGGGTTCCTGGGAGTTGGGAATCCAGGCAAGATCAACTGACGACCTTGACAAGGGGATCACATCTGTCAGGATTGGAGGCTTAGGGGGTTCTATGGGAAAAAAAGCACACATCAATAGCAGATATTATGATTTACATATCTGAAAATCTGTAGTTATGAAAACAAGGCACAAATAAACTCAAAACATAAGGACCCTTAAAAGAAGTCATGTTTTTCAAGATTGAGAACATGACGAGAAAAAAATTGTTGAATTTTATCGCCATTGTAGTGTATTGATTTAAATTACTGCATGCATTAGAAGGCAGTACACTTAAATAGAATAATTTTCCTGCTGAAAGGGATCTCCCTATCACTATGTTAACATTTGTCTAAAGAAAGGCTGGAGAAAATCCATGCAAAGCACTTCATCCTGAGCGCTCAGGGGCCTCATAACTCTAAACACTTTTTGAGAGTATTAGTCACTTTGTGGATGGGGTGTAAGTGGCAGAATAAGATAAAAGCCTTTACACTGGCTTCTGCTAGTGGGATATTCCTTTTAGCTTAATCGGTTGAGTGGCTGATACTCACCATGACATTTCAGGCTCTAATCCTGCTGAAAATGATCTCAAAATCATTCTTGTCAGATTGATATACTAGTATACTAGATTGTTATATACATACAAACTTACCAATGACATATATCATCACATCCTTGCTGTCGCTACCAACATCATTTTTTATCTTGCATGTGTAGAGGCCTAGAGAAGAGAATATCAAATAAATGTTAGTTTAACAGTAAAATCATCTGTATAAAACATCTATGTCCAAACAAATATGGTAAAGGATCTCAATTAAGGGATATTTACCTTACATGGCATTAGTAATAGAATTTTGATTGATTTCAACGTAATTTGCAGCACAGGTCCTAGGGACGGTCAATTAGTTTAGTATGTGGTAAACAAACAGATCATCAAACACGTCATTGACTTTTCTTTATTACAGAAAAAAATTATCCAAATAAACATTGAGGTCACAAAAAGTCACTTTGAAGCTTTATTAGACTACATCCTCCTTCTCAACTGCATAGAATAACTGAGGGAATAACTCAATAAGAACAGAATAAGTATTGCCAAATTACATAATTGACAAATATATTACCAGCATCAGATCTTGAAGCAAATTTAATCCTTAATGTTCCACGTTTTGGGAATGTGACCCTCCCATCAAGTGTTTCATTGATTATCTCCCCTTGATGCACCCATTCAACAGAGGGCGCTGGAATCCCTTTGTGAGCACATTCAACCTGGATTGTCTCCTCCTGGTCAACCACCGTTTGTCCGAGGAATTCATTTATCACGGGGATTACTGAAAAAGATTATATTGATATTATTCTTTTGGTAGTAAGTTTTAGTTTTTCTGATTATTCAATATAAATGTATGCAGAGTGACATTTTTAAGTAACATGATCTATCTTTTATCAAATTGATTGACAAATAGTGATCTATATGTACATAAAACAGCTTGAGGTGAAAAAAAGATAAAAGGTCATGAGGTAAGAGGTCATCTAAAAAAATTTAATGTCTTACAAGAACTTGTGACTTTATATTGGTATTCAGACAACTGGATTGGATTATAAAAACATTCTTGATGACATGACTGATATTAAATTTTGGAATTGAACTTTAAGTGTATTATTGATTTGCAAGGCCTCAATCAATCGATTATTGAAGAAAATATGATATCAGGACTTTGCTATTGATTATCGTTCAATAATATAATTTTTTAAGTAAAAGTTGTCCAAATCAAGAATGAATTTGACAAGCACAAGAATAAAAATGATTGTATCATCTATTCATTGAGAATCAATTACAATAGAATGATTTTTGTTATTGATTAGTGCATTTGTACTAAACACTGTCCTTACCTTTCAGTCGGATATTTCCGGTCTGCCTGTCAAGCCCGACACTGTTACTGACGACACATGTGTACACGCCCACGTGCTGCCAGTCCACCGGCGAGATACGCAACGTGACTCGGTCCCGCAGAAACGATACTCCTTCAGGAAGGTTCCTAGTTGACTGAAGAAACAGAAATCATAATACAGGGTCACCTTCACTGATGTAAAACACCATCATGCCTGTCTAGTGAATACTGGAATTATCCAGGCAGGCAAATTTTTTAAACAATCTGATAGGTCTAACTCTTTCCTAAATCAAAATAAAAATAACAATGACTACAATAATTATAAATACATGTTTTTCCATCAAAATGCAAGTTCATGATTCTATATAAATCTTATTTTTATATTGTTTGGGGCAATCAATTTAAAGACAACTCTATTTTATTTATCTTTTATTTTAGTTTACAAACAGTTATTAATTTAAAGTTTTAGTTTATGTTTATGAACCACAGAAAAACAATATTGACCTCTGACTTTGTCCTCAGTCAATACTGTTTTTCTAGTCCATAAAAAAATCCATTGGCCTCTGTATGAATTCCTTATTATCAACATAATTCTTCCTGGAATTAGTCACAATGTTAGAGAGCAAAACTCCTTGAAGCTGAGGAACGACAGTATGACGATCCTTAATTGATTTTTGCAAATTTGTTCACAGTTGTTTTGCGAACATTATAAACACAGTGCATCAAGGTTCTGATTTCATCATAATGTTATATCATAGATTTTTTAAACTGCTTAATATTGAAAAAAATTGAGAAAAAAATAAGAATTAATGACAAAAAAGTACAAATGTAACACACTCACATTATAAAACCATTCCACAGTTGGCTTAGGAATACCCTCAGTTTTACAGGGGAAGAGAACAGATCCTCCATACACTAGTACAGTGGGGACAGGACCGTCTGTTATCTTGGGCGGAACTGCAAGTTAAAGAAGTAAAAGTCAGAAAAAACTTTTTAAGTATATAGATCAGGACCTCCTGTCATTAAGCAACCTTTACTAAGGTTACCTTAAATCCCACTTTTTACCATTGGTAACATTAGTGACTAATGATCAAAAAAGGGCTTTATGAAAGTAGGCCCATTTAACTTTGTTTCGGAGCAATATCCTTTTTGGGCTCTTGATGTCAAATACATTAAAAGGATCCAATTTAAGATACAATTTATGAAGAAATGAGGGGGGAATAACTAAATATTCTAAGTAGAACTTTAACAGAACATAACTCTTGTTTAATTGAAGGGGAAAAAAAGAATGGTCATCACTGAAATCAAGAGTACTAGACATTGGTCAGCTGGTGTGAAGGACAACTAAGTATTCATCTGCTATAGCTGCCCTTTCACTTTTACCCTTACTAACATATTTTCAGAAAATAGGTAAAAAAACCCACAGTATTTCTTTGTGATCATACAATGCCAGGGCACAAACAAGTAAAATCATACAAACCTAACACCGAGAGGGATCCATTAGAGGACGTATTTCCAGCTTCATTTTTAGCAACACAAGAATACACGCCTCCATCCGCAGCCGTCACATTGGCGATATTAAGAGAGAGACCCTGGGGGTATCTCCGTGTGTCTAGTTCTACTGCCTGGGACTCTGCAAGTCGACAATTATTTGATTGAAATTATTTTCATTAGTCATTGGTTGTGGAATCATCATGGAGAGGTTTCTGAAGGATCCCTGAATGTTGTTATATTTAGGGTTCACACAAATAAAAACTTCAGGACTCAATTCTTTGTCTATATTTTTAGTCAAGATTGTCAGTCTTGATGTCACAAAAATAGCATAGTGTTGTTCTGAAAATCAAAACTTTGTATGCCTTTTTCGTTGAAAGGATAGGACAAATTTGTCTGTAGGCAAATATTTGAGGTGTGTAGGGGTAATATTCAAACTTTGACCCTTACGCAAAACACCTCAAAACAAGATTTCAGCATTGGGCTGCAGCAGCTCTGGAGAAGTTGCATGATAGTGTGTTAGTAGGGATTAGGTCTTCTTGAAAATAGGGCCCATTCAAATTATAGACATTACTATTGCTACAAAGGGGAATGGCACATTCAAAATTTAAAAAACTGGCCCTTTGTCAAAGGTGTCTTTCTTAACTCCTGGAATGAGTTATGTTTTGTTTGAAAAAACAAATATTGGCTACAGGAGAAGGTAATACCTCTAAACCAGGTGATGTCTGGTATTGGATCCCCGTACACATGGCAGGGTAAGACGGCGGTGTCACCAGTTGCAGCAATTACCTCACCAAAATCTTTTAATGTCACTGGAGGTACTAGAGGTAAAGAAAATAATCCAGTTTCACTTTTTTATTATCTAGAGTAAAAGAAACTTTCATGTTAAAACACATGCAAAATAATAGATAATATTAGGTATCCATATGCGATAAAATTGAACTTTTTATTGATTTATTGATATTGGAATGACACAATAATGCTGCCAAGTACTTACAATTCGTACTCTTTTAATAAACATACTTCAAGAATAATGTAAATAAAAATTTATATTTAGCTTTTACCGTTTGTTTTAATCATAAAATACTATGAATTATGACTGCCACTTGTAATATGTGTCAATACACATTCATTTCTCAGTTACAAACTCACCTATTATCTTTACAACAGCATTTACAGTTTTTCTTCCAAACACATTTTTAGCGACACAAGTGTATGTGCCCTCGTGTGATTTGTCTACATTTGTTATCCATAACTCCTGTGAATGGTCCCTGAAAATTAGGAAGAAAACAATAAAAACAAAATAATCTTATACAAATTGATCTCATTCCCTCAAATACAAAAGAGAAAAAAATGTAAACTGTCTGCCACCAAAAGTTTGCATATGACATGCCCACTGGTTACAAACAAGGAATTGGTCACATTTCTAGTTGATACAAAATATAATTTTAACCTATGGAATTTTAATGTGAGAGATATTACAGCCTAATCATTAGCAAATGTACAGAACAAGGTATGGTATGCATGTAAAAACCAATGTTGACATTTAGATTGTGTCTAGTAAACATAGAATGTTAAAACCCTGACACTGCCAATAATAAACCATTTCAAAACTCTATCTAATTCTAAACTCAAAACCCTATTTTTATGTTATTCTAAAATCAATAAGTTTCATCACTAAGTAATCGTTGAATAACCAATGCCAGTATTAACAAAAATCACGAAAGAATATAATGTATTTCACTTTAGTTGTTATTTTGACCAGCCTATAGACTTTATCAATCATAATTTGAAAAGAAAAAAAAAATCACCTAAAACTAATTTGATTGGATGATTCCAGATCTGCCCCATCATATTGCCATGACACAAGCGGAGCTGGTGAACCTTGAACTCTGCAGGTCAGTTGGAGTAACCTCCCCTTGATAACTCTTTGGCTGAGAGGAGGTTCAATAAATATAGGAGCACCTATAAAACCATTGCAAAGAAAAAGGAAAAGAAGATTAAACCCTTGTTAAAAGTCTGGTTAGAAAATAAATATTCACTATCTAAAATTGGTAAAACTGATACAAGTTTTCAACCATGCACCTGTTGAAACACATTTGGAAATAATAATATCTTAAAATAAGCAATTTGTCTCTGCTTTCCTCAAATCTATTCAGCATTTTCAAATATTTGTGCCTTGGTTAAACTTTTATTCACACAATGACATATTCTAATGCTTACAATTTTTCAAATAAAACTTACTTAAATTAAAGCAGATTTTAAATTGTTGTAATAACAAACTGATAATAGATATTTTAGATATAAAGTCAACAAAAGTAACATTGGTTTATTTGGGTTTATACTCTGTACTGCAATAGTACACACCTTCAGTCAGGCAACACTGACCGTACCAGCAGCTTACCAACTCGCCCATCTTGCCTCAATAATCGAGGTTCAACAAGTGGTTGTTAGGCTGTTGTTACATTCACACATAAGCGAGTTGGTTAGGTGTCAGTGCGGTCAATACTGACAGTATTGCCTGACTATGAGGGTTGGGGTTTGAATCTTGCAAAGGTCTCGACCCAAATACAAGTTTTTAAAAAATTGTAGTTAGTTATAACAATGTAACACTAAAAATAATTTTCATGCATTGCTTTACATATGTGTTAAAATTGTTTTATCAAGCAAAATATCAATATCATTATACTTACAATGCTGAATTTAATTTTGTTTACATACAATGTAATACAACTTGGTTGGATACAATGATAATGATAACTATGCGTGAGCATCAATTTCACAAACAATTTCCATTATTCATTTAATTAGATTTGAGAAAATTTTTACGCACCTTGAACTTGTAAGACTGCTACTCTCGATGTTCTACTACTTGGAACTGCCAAAGGATTTTTTGCCACACAATAATAACTTCCTTTATGAATGGCCTGTACAGAGCTGAAGTGTAAATCCCAAACACCAAGGTTTGGTGCCACAAGGGACATCGTTGGGTCAAGAGTCAAAGGTAAATTGTCTCTGTACCATGTGACAGTGGCAGGAGGCACACTGACTGGTGGAATGCAGTTCAAGGTCAAAGGTTGTCCAGCAAATACCATGGCACTGCTTGGCTCCACTTGGAATTCAACAGCGATGACTGAGAAGACAAACGTAATTTTTTATATTCTTAAAAACGTTTCCAATCAGGAATCCATGTTATCTAAATAATGTTGATCAAGAGATCAGTAAATTACACATAAAACTCAAAACAAATTGTAGACAGACACCTGATTTATTTTCTGTTTGATGCATATTTTTTACTTTATGTCACATTGATGCAAATTCTTATTTGAAAAATATCTGAGTTTGACAATTACTTATGTTTTTCACATGGAGCAACTGAATGGTACCTTGACAATAGGTAAAGTAATTTGTACACCCTTTCGCATCTTAATCAAAACTTCAAAATGTAATAGAAAATAAATTCATATATTATTGATATATAATTATAATCAATAACAAATGGTTTCTGCACAAATTTGTAAAAATTGCAACCATAGAAGAAAAAATTACCTGTAATTGTTACATTAGCAATGGAAGATGTCACATTTCCCTCGTCGTTACTACCTTTGCAGTGATATATCCCAGAATCCTCTTGTGTAACTCGTAGAAAAATCAAACTTCCATTGGTATAAATAAAACTTGAGGTTGAAGCGTTATATAGTATATCATCCTTGTACCAAGTGGTTATCACTTTATATCCTTCTATGAGACAGTTTAATACAAGGGAACTATTTAAAGGAGCAGTTATCTCCCTTTGTGGTGAGACTTCTATCACAGGGGGCCCTGTCCTTCCTGTAAAGGATGAAGATCATAAAGAAAGTTAAGTGATAAACATAGAAAATATAAGTAATGTTAGTGAAATGTATCTTATTCAGTCATTTCAATTTATGATGTTTTACTTTGAGGATGTTATGTGGAAAAATTTGGTTCTGTGGGTATTTTGAAAATTTATCTAATTTTGACCTGAAGACAAATCAGGCTGTAAACTTATAAAAAAATTTTGGCATCGTATATCGGCATCATCATAAACAGCTAAAAATAATTCCTCACGTGAAAGATACACAGCGGCTTCTACACTTCTAATGTGCTTCTCAAGGACTGAGTTAACGGCAATACATCGTAGTAGCCCTCTAAACTTCTTCTCCATGGTAAGAACCAGCTTCATGGACACTTGACCACTCAGTCCAGTATGGTCACTGTTTCCATATCCTGTTTGAAGCTGGACACCGTCCACTATACGCTGACCATTGAGATTCCAGAATACTTCGGGTTTTGGTGCACTACGCCCGGTTATACATTCAAACGTCACTGTGGTGTTTAAAGCTGCACTTCGTGATTCGGGGTGGACTAGGAAACTATTGATATCTGAAGAAAATAAAAAGAAGGCCACACTGATTTTAATGAGTTATTGTGTAACGCCGCTTGGACAATATTTCAGCCACTAGCTGCGTATACTAAATATGACATAATATGTGTTGGTAAGATTTCAATTTACAACAAGTTTCGTTGTTTAGAAATTTGTTTTTACAATAAAAATGTAAACATACATCATATAATGATTATTATTTTCGTTCATTTCATATCTTATTATCATCAAAATATATATCTTTTTTCACTTATCAATAAAAGTTGGGCTATGGATGTTGATGATTTAAGGACAAAATTGAAAAAATAAAAATATGCCAATATCTCTTGCTGAATAGAGATACTCACATGCTATAATCACAAGAGCTTTCTTTGACTCAGTAGAGTTCTGACTAGAATCGTCACTGACAACACATTCATAGTGTCCCACATCTAATGTTGAGAACTTTGGTATCAGGAGTGAGTTGTTGAGGAACTTGGATGTTTTGCTCTGGATTTCTGTCCCGTTAAACTTCCAGAGGTATGAAAGAGTTCTGCCCCCTTCTTCTTCCGCTAGACAGTCGATAATTACATCTGTGTTGTTCACCACTGCTTTAGATTGTGGTGAATTTATCCATACTGGCAAACCAATAGAAAAAGATTAAAGAAAAGAAACTCATGAGGTAAGATTAAATACAGTAATATGAAAATTTCATATGGTGTAAAATATTGCTGAAAGTTCATCTGCAAAACAGTTAACAAAGATAGATAATCGGGATTCGATGAAAAAATCTGTAAAAACAAATATTTTACAATAACATCATCTTTTAACAAAAATAATTACATTTGTATCATTTTTCAGTGCTAAGCTGCCCTAAGCCAAAAGTTAACATTGAGTTTATCATCACCTTCATCTTAGATGAAAGTGCAAATGGGCCTTATCCATCCTCCTCATGGCCCCCAATAAGTTAAGGGTGGCCTTAGCCATACTGATAGCTTTTCGCTTTCATCAATTTACACCAATGAGTTTTTACCTATTTGTGCAGTGAGTGAGTGAGCGAGTTATTGTTTAACACCGCTTGGGCAATATTTCTCACAATATTTGATTATTTCTTACCTATTTGTGCAGATTTCTCACAATATTTAATGACTCTTACCTATTTGTGCAGATTTCTCACAATATTTAATGACTTCTTACCTATTTGTGCAGATTTCTCACAATATTTAATGACTTCTTACCTATTTGTGCAGATTTCTCACAATATTAAATGACTTCTTACCTATTTGTGCAGATTTCTCACAATATTTAATGACTTCTTACCTATTTGTGCAGATTTCTCACAATATTAAATGACTTCTTACCTATTTGTGCAGATTTCTCACAATATTTAATGACTTCTTACCTATTTGTGCAGATTTCTCACAATATTAAATGACTTCTTACCTATTTGTGCAGATTTCTCACAATATTTAATGACTTCTTACCTATTTGTGCAGATTTCTCACAATATTTAATGACTTCTTACCTATTTGTGCAGATGTAAGAGTAAACTGCAGGAGGTGTAGCACAAACAATAGGAGATTCATCCTTCATTAGAGCTGTACAGACCTCCACAGTGTCATACTACAGTGCTGAAACAGAGCATTTTACATCAGTTTCTCTTTCCTACAGAATGAGGTGGTTTGATTTGGTTTCAAACAACCCATCTATGAGAAATATCTATTTTTCTTATCTATGATTGTCGGTAAAATACCAAGTTCTGTCAATGTAAATAAACTGTTAACGGTCACTAATGAAAATAACATTGGAATGTGTTATCAGTCCTAGAGATGTAAATGTGCTTTGATTTCTGTAAAAATACAACAATTAAATCTTAATATAATTAGAAAAATTTTCATTTCTTGACAAGTTTCACCATTTTCAAGTCATCTTGTGAGGCATATATTATTCATATTTTCTACCTCACTTGATGAGATAAACATGGTGTAAGTCAAGAAAAGACTATATCCTCTATGTATCACAGCAGACAGCATGTATCATTGTAGTGAAACCTGCTGGTGTTGGATGGACTAGATCACAATGCTGCAATTACAACATATGAAGAATTACACTATGAGTAATAGCACCTAGAAGAAACCTAAAAGGACCTATCGAAGAAGATAGCCAACAGAAGCCCGACATGCTAAAACTGAGTGATCAAACCTATTTCATATTCTCCCCACAGAGATATAACTAATACTGACCCTTGTTGTAATATTGGATTTTATTGGGCTTCCGGCAGGTTCCCCTAGCAGCAAAATATTGCGACATAAAATATCTGCAAAGTTTCAGTCAATGAAAACACTGCATAAATAAGTAGCATATTTGTTATCCCCGAGGCCTTTGCAATGATGCAGTTGCTAGATAAGGCAAAAGTGTTCTGTGAAGAGGACTCAAAGAGCAAAGTGCACATTGTTAAAGGTTTAGCTTTCAAAAACAAAACAAAATTACTGAGGCTTTTCAAATAAGTATTTTTGAAACAGTGTCGATGATTCCACATCTAACTTTGCATCCAAACAGGCTTCTACATTTCTAGACAGAGAAATGCTTGTATGAAAACATATGTTAGTTTAGGAATTTATGACGGATTGACCTCTGTTGGGAGAGAATGTTCTCTGTAGAAAACAATTTAAAAAAAATTTCTAACAGGGTGAAACCATGTCACATAAACAAGACCATATTAAGAAACAACGATTACAAGACCATATTAAGAAACAAACACATCAACACACATATATATAAGGATAGAGATAGATTTCCAGCAGGATAAAAGAATAAACTCACATTGATGTAATTCAAAGTCCACTCAAGAGTAGTATTTTTAGGAAAATAAATGTGCTTGATCAATTGCTCTTTGTTAATTTGTTTAGGGCTGTCTCCCACACACTCTTAGATCCTCCTACATAAACACTTTGAAAACAAATTCTGTTATTTCCACAAAGCATTAGATATACAGTCTTAAGATCCTTCAACATAAACACTTCGAAACAAACTCTGTTATTTCCACAAAGCCTTAGATATACAGAATCATACAAACATTCTCTGCCACATGTATGTTCACCAAAGAAATCCTTGATCAAATTGTTTACCTACAAATATTATATACCTGCACATTTCCCACCGACACATACTATGATCAGAGTCATCCTTTGAAAGAATCATCTTGGCAAATAATTACGAACAAAATGACATGCATCAGTCATCAAATTGCAAACTTAAACGAATATAGTTATGAAGTATCTTTACCTATTTAATTGTCAGAAGTTGATTAGATCCAATGACATGAAAAATTGAATGAAGTAAACATATCAAATATGATCCAATCCTCAATTTTTCTTAAACATTCAGCATGAAAGCTTAGCACAATCCTTGATCAGCTTATTCATTTATCTTTTGTATAGTTTGCCTATTTTATTAAGCTAATAAAATATAAACATATACATATAATAATTCATTTATTTTGATGCCCACATTCTGAAATGTAATTGGTATATGAATTTATATCAAACATGATAAAAAAAATTATTCAGAGCCAAACACTGGTCTTTTCTACTCCAATTAATAAAGTAAAAATTAAAAAAAAAATTCAAACAATATAGGAAGACTCAAAACCATGATACAAACATTCACTAAGAACAAACCTGCTCACTGACAGTACCATCTGGTATTTGATACTTACAGTGGATGTCTTATGAATATTTTATTATCTCATTCCTCAGGTGATCTAATTACCTGGATACGCCACAGCCAAATCTTGGAATGATATCAATTATTCATTATAGATATACTGCTTCATATCAAGGCAGCAGTTTTATTATCAGCCTTGAGAATGTTTTCCTTTGTTATCATTGTTTTGCAATTAAAAAAAAAATATCATACAGAATAATACATAAGAGTACTTTGAAAACCTAAGCAATCAACCAATCAAATAATTGGTTAAATTTAAGGAACATAATATCATAAAATGCATAAAGAAAAGATACACAGCATTTGTTGCTATTACCTATTTGTTAAGTCAAATTTGAGTTCCATCATGTACTGAAATTTTAAAACATTGAACTTGAAATATTCTGGTAGCATTACATTGTTATACATTACAAACTAGTAAAATTATTTTATTTTCAAAAGATTTCAGTTGTAATTAATAATGCATCAATCAATCTCACCTGTAATACGTGCAACAACCACAGTGACAGCAATCGCTCAAAATTGACTTACTTATCCAAGTAAAATGGTTAACTAAATGCATTGATGCTATTTCGTAATATCATACCTGGGATTCGCTAAGGATGATCAGTCAATGAGCTATTTCAGTCAGCACCACTTCATTTGGAGAATTGCTCTAATCACGTCATATGCTGTGGTAATGTTACGTCGTTGTCGGCCGATACTGTCAACCGGCAAGCCCCTCCCCCAAATTACAAATCGATGAATGAAATCAAAATGAAAGTGTGCATGCGCAAATACTATGTCTGTGTTGTTACTACCATGCAGGGAATTTTGTATTCATTTTAAAACGAAAATGTTGCCGCTTTGATAACGTCAGAAATTGTTTTGTACATTTTTTCGAACGATTTGACGAGAATTCTAAAGTTTTTGGATGAAACCCATGCGTGATAATATTTTGGCACCGCCTTCCTTGTGTATCACGTGACTTCTCAATAATACACGGAAATTGATGACGTTACTTCACGTATGATACATCCTTACCAACTGTTTTCATTTCACATTCGTGTCTGCGCGTTTAGCTGGAGATATTGCAATGAATGGAATACAACATATTTATATGTCAATGTTTTCAAGAAAATTTATTTCCAATATTATCTTTTTTACAGAGGTTATATAGTTCCTACTTAAATCAAACTCTTCCCACTGCTTAACATTGTTATATATTTCATATATATCTGCAATAGAATTTCGGTTCGAGCCCGTATCCAACTGTTTTCTGTTTAGTAAAAAATTGCGTGTATGGCGAAGAATCTTATAAACAGTGGTCTTAGTTACTCCTGGAAAAGATTGAACGTCCAGTCACCGTCGCTGATTGCAACTTCGAATGAGACCTATCGGTGTTCCGTATATATATATTTCCACATATTGCTCAAGTTTTTGTGGTAGCCTGTGTGTAAAGAGGATGGTGATTTCCTTTTCCTTCCAAAAGTGAATTCTTCATACGTAAGAAAAATAAGATCTGTGTACGACACTGAAATATTGACAATTTCTATCTATTGATATATATTGGCCTACATTCACATGAGCACATCCAATTAGTATATGCATGATAACCTGTTTCAAAGTCTCATTTATTACAGTTTAAGTCGTTATTAAACGGCCAGTTCGACCGGGTATTTTCTGTTCCACAAATATTCGGGAGGGAATTCCCTTTTGCACGCGACACGTAACTTTTTTATATATTCGATTTGTTTTCTATTTTCTGTGTTTACAACTTTTTCATGTTTGGTAATTAGTTGTAATCCGTCCTTCAAACTGAAAAAAATAGCGAAAACAATCGAAGCCACTGACCAGCACTACCAAGGGGCTTAACTCTATTGCGATCATGGCGGCCATTAGATTGTTGTCCGCTGCATGATTGATCTGCGTTGTAGTAACCTTGTAGTTACTTGGATGTTTTGATTGTTGGGGATTAATAATGTAAATAATGTTTGCATAACTAATTATGACATCTCAAATGGCTAAGCTCAATCAATATGACACTGAGGAGAAAAGTGGCTTCGCTCCGGCTTCCCAATATAAACAAAGATTCGTCCAGACTATCGCACTCCAAATTACTCACAGTGCTGCAGTTTTCCGTACATTAAAAACTTTATGTGAAGTAACTTAGATATCTTTCTTAAAAAAGAAGAGTTTTACTATGAGTGAAGTTGTGCGAAGTCGAGGGCGACCGCGAAAGTACGATGGAAATTCGCCTGCGAGACGATAACAAGAGAGAAATGCCAAGCGGATTTATTTGGGAGACCTTGCTCAAAAATGGAAAGACCTGAAATCGGCACTGAAATTTACGGACTTTGAACTGGCAAAGCATTTGCTTGACAACCATGAGTTGACATGTGACTGCAAGTAAGTACAACTGTTTTTACTGTTGTTCACATGATAGGCTAATATAAACATGGTTATTTCTCTGGATGAAATTGCTTTTATCAACATGTCAATTCCATGATTTCATAAAGGAGTGACTGTTTTTGAAAAAAATGAAGGGAACTGTACTGTACAGTAGTTGTCAAAATTTGATGGGCATTGAAAAGATAGGTTCAACCAAAATTATTACTGCATAGTAAGGAAATACACATTTGAAGTTCATATATATCATAATTTTATTTCAGCCATAAGTAATACTAATTGAAACGAATAAATAAATATAATTCAAGTATTATTGTAAGAATTCAATTTTAATGCTGGCATATATTGTTTAGCATTTTAGAGCTTATCATCTCCAACTTTGATAATATTGATGAAACTGAATGTCTTTCATGTCCTTTTCCTTATAGTCCATATATGTATACTAACTGATTCAATTATTGTTGTAATTTGCAGTTCCAAAACAGACCTGCCAGCACCTGAGATGCTGGGGGATCCGTGGGACAGAACCCCCCAACAAGAATGTCTCAAGCTCCCAACAGTGAGCACACCTCAGAAAAACCGAGATTTGGATATCATATCAAATGTTGCTGGTGGGTATTGACATTTTCAAAGGTATAAAATACAATATAGATGCTAGAGAGGTCTTTCCTGATATCAAGCATATATCAATAACATTAATTTTAAACAGTTATGAATATCTGAGATTTGCTGAGGATATATTTCACTCCCATCAATTATGTCATATAAGCATTGTTTGATGATGTCAGGGCCTTCGGCCTTGTTCACAACACCAGAGTTTTGTTTAGATGTCAGAGCGTTCATTGATACTATCAGAGCTTTGTTGCTTTTGTTCAGTTTATTATTTTCAACAGATCTCAGTAATTACCTCTGAATTACCTCCCAATTTATGATTTAGTTTATGGTCCTTACAGAAAGTATGAACATGGAGATGTTTATTACAGAAATTCTGTTTCTATGCCCTTGACAGAAATTAATTTTTTATGAATCTATATATGGCCATACATGATTATATTACCTAATGATCACCTAATGATTTCTAATTTTCAGATCTGTCATTGATATCTATGCCGAGTTCTCCTACCAGTGACATGCAAACTGACGATGTTCCTACATCATGCAATGAGTATGTTTATGTTACAAATCTGGAAATATTCCTATTGTCAATTGTATTGTTCACATGAATTCACATAGATTCTGCATGTGGATATACTTATCCCACATCAAGAAATTTTTCATTAAAAATTTCTCACACATGATTATATGAATTAATTTTTTTTTTTATGAGCATATGATTAATATAGAAATATATTTTCCTTTACAACAGACAGTTTGAAGATCTCTCTGACCACAACCTAGCTTCACCCTTGGAAGAGTTGAATGATGCTGTCAATTTGACCAGGTATGTGATTTATGCTGTTCTCTGAGCACATAAGAATAAACATTAAAATGTCACACTGAATAAGGATTTTACCAAATACCATCAAATACCGGTAATGACTATTTGCTCAAATATGGGCATAGGAAAGCTGATTTTTTTGGGGGGAATGGCATGGAGGAGACTCATGTTTGTAATTTTCCCCTTTTCCCTGAAACAATTTCTGTAAGGAAGTTAAACTTTTTAGAATACATTCTTTGTTGAATGCATATTAATTTTGATAACTCTTATCACAGATTATGCAATCCCCACCCTATAGTAATAAGACTGTAATAATATTAATAATACCTATTGAATTCAAAATGGTGAATTTATTATCATATTTACAGTGCCACCCTTGGGGAGAGCATCGACAGCATCAGCAGCCAAGATGACTTCCTTAATATGTCACTGCCCGACATGGATGACAACGAGCCTATGCCTGGTCTTGACAGCGGCGAGGATTACCTGGATGCAATATCTTCAAAGAAATGTATAGCCTTTGTACATTCTATTGTAGAATTAGTGAAGAATTCAACAGGACCTGTTTGTCAACAGTGTCAGAACAGTTTTGTGTTCACTTCAAGAATGGTGGCTACCGCTCTTGTGGTATCCTGGAATTGCCCCAAAGGACATTCCGGACAATGGTGTTCGCAACCAAAAATCAAGTCTATCTTCACAGGTAACCTTCAGATGGCTGCCAATATATTGCTCACCGGAAATTGTTTTTCAAAAATCGACCTGCTGTTTTCCTTCATGAACTTAGGATGTGTCACGAAATCGTTTTTTTACAATGTGCAGAGATACTATTCACTTCCCGCCATAGAATTATACTGGAACTCCATGCAGTTAGACATTCTGACCAAGTTGCAAAATGTTGTGGTTTTATTACACATAGGAGATGTGAATAAATATATATACGTACACAGAAAAAATCATTAACTTTGTAAGAATATGCAAGTCCTTTGAATAATCTATTCTTATATACATATGAAGATTAATACATATATACAAATGAAGATTCTATTCTTATATACATACGAATAAATAAAAAAGTTGACACTCCATAAAATGTCTTGTCTTCACTGTACTACCAACTTCTAGAATACCATTTTATCACATTTGTTGTGCATGATAAAATATCCATGTACTGGATTCAATTATATTTGATGGATCACATCTATTTTTGGCTACTCTTTGTTTGAACATAACAAATTAAATAAGAGGCGCTGAACGAAAGCCTGTGTATTGTCCATCTGTAGAGGGGTAACGTTGTCTGATTGCTAAAACCACGCATGAAGGGACAACTTTCCTTTGTCCAGCACGCAAAACACCGTATGTCATCAGGATGAATTGTCTGTATGCTGTGTGTCGAAACATACGATTATTTCTCACATGGTCGTAGGCATATAAATCGTTCCTGTAGGCTCCGGCTGCGTCGAGAACATCTTCATCCATAACAACACGATTGAACTTTTCTTTAGTTGTAACACACTGTCCTCCCCTCTTTACACAACACCTGTTCTCGGCTTCTGTGGGCATTGGCTTGCAATTCCCACAATGACACCACCTAACTGGAGCTTGGTCTGCAGGGGGCTGGGGATCCGGATCATCAAAGGCTGATACTGCTGTCTGAAGTGCTGTGTCATCCCGCAAGATCATCTTAGTCAGTAGCTCCCTTTTCGCTACCTCGTCCAAACCGTCAATGTACTTCTGCAATTGTAATATCAAAATAAATACAAAAAATTCAAGAATCAGATGTTGGTAATGGTAATGTACTGACCAAGGTTTGCATTAATCAATTCGATGTCACAATTGATTATGAGCTGGGATAATTGATTTGACACTCGTCTTTGTTGAGAAATATCATATACAATAACATGTGTACATGATAATTAATTCCTAAAACTTACACATATAACAATTGAAAGCAACTTACTACTCACAGATGTGAGAAATTAAAACTGATAATAGGTTACCTGGACTTTCAACAAGCTTTCAGGTGTTAGTTCCGAGGTGGTAGATGTAGGCTTGGCAGATGTCTTGGCCGATGCAGGCTTGGAAGATGTCTTGGCCGATTTCTTGGCTGATGCAGATGCAGACTTGACTTTAGATCTTGCAGGTGCAGGTAGTTTTGAAGACGCTGGCTTGATTTTGGAGGCGGTAGAAGGAATTGGTATTTTCGATTGTTTGCGGACTTTGGTGGGAATCTCTGGTACATCCAGCGGTAGAAACCTCTGCAAACAGGATCATAATTTTAGATATAGTCACTATTAACGAAAACATATATCTTAACTTCATTTAGGTTAATTCTGTTGAAGATGCTTTTTAAATATGCCAATATGCTATATGTTATTGTCCAAATCAAATATATAGGGCAATATATAAGATATAACATTACATTAATATAACCATGTATCATGAAAAAACAAACCTTTCTCTGCCTATAGTTTCCTTCTTGGTTCCTCACAAACTAAAATGAAAAAAAAATAATAATAAAAAAGTTTATGTCAAACGGAATACCAGAGCAAAGCAAGAAGTGAATATTTATAATAAAAATAACTATTTACGAATATGAAATATTTTGATATTCTACATTATGTGATAGTAATGTTTCGTATACAAAGTCATAATAATTGGAATGAACTAATACATTTTTCAAATGTATGCCTATAATTTATGAATCAGCACATATATGACTTGATAAAGGGTATGGCTAGTGACCCTGTTATCGTGGTAACCCTATTATCGTGGTAAACTCATTCAAGTCTCCAAAGTCTTCAAGGAATATTTGTATTTGCAAAGCACATCATAGATGAATAAACTAAATACTGAGGCATTCAAAAACTTTTTTTTTTAATTTTGAGTAATATTTTCTCACATTTTTAGTGATCTGAAATGTTGAGTTTCATTTTCCTTCATGAAGCATTCACTTCATTTGCAATTAATTAAAAAACGATCCTGTCTTCACGAAATGTTGTCTGAGAGTTTTTCTATTTTGTATTTAAATAGTTTGATAGGTAACAAACAGAAAAATATGAAAGGAAAATGTATTGATGGTTTCAAAGATGTTGAATAAAGAATTACTTTTATTTCGAAAATAAGACCCAAATCCTAAAATTATGACCTTTTCGTTATATCAAAATAGGTTACTAATGATCTCAAAATAGATTGCAACATTCTCTTTTCATTTTATAGGTACAATAAATGTGAAAACAAGGATCTCACTTTTCACGAGCAATGTAACAAATATTTTATATGTACTTTTATTGTTAAAGAACAGCATTTTGTTAAGATAGTGTTCAAATCACTTATCAAAAATGGCTGCTCAGTAAAACTACGAGGAGGAGTATTTCTATTAGGATTTTTTTGTTACAGGTTTGCAAATATTGTTTTTAATATCCTTATTTCAAATCAATTTATATTCAGTTTGTAAATAATAATCTTACATTGGTGATTATATCTACAGAGAATAAATTATTAATTATATATTAATTACCTTGATAATAGGAACACTTCAGATAAAATACATAACACAGATAAGAATTTTTATATTTATGTCAAAAATTATATTTTCCATAGATAGAAGTTTAATTAACATATTTTGGAAGGATATATGTGCAGAGCTTAAAAACAAGAAACAATATTTAGATTGTACTCATTTAGAGGGAAATATACATGTGACGCAATAAGACCCACGATAATAGGGACCACCTTCATAGTAGATAATTATATTATGATTCTTGTGAACAAGGTAATGTTTTCTGGAAGAAAGACTCGCCGCACTTACCTCCGCAAAGGACAGGTCGCCGTCAATCGGTTGATCTTCGCGGTTTGTACACGGAAGTAAATGACCACACTGACATAGATCGCTGCAATATCTCTTCATCTGCTTACAAGGACATGATCCACGTTTTCCTGACCGAGAACAAGTGTTGTTGCACTGACAGCTCGCCATGATCGAAATTGAGGAAAAAACGCATGGTCATCTGTATTTATATGTTCATTTTGATTGATTCGTGGACATGTCACAATGTCCCTTCTCTTTTGACACTGGCACATGACCAAGTACCCCGCATCACCCCTCAGACCCATTCGACACGCTGACACAAACGTGATTGTCGCCATGTTGTGAAAACATGCAGCGTTGCATTATGGGAAGGGACTTTTCTCATTCTATTTATAGATCTACTTAACTGCTGACGCACTGTATCTAAAAATAGCTTCGTTAGCAGCATAAGCTTATCGCTGAAAACGTAATCGAACTGGCCGTTTAATAGTGATATAACGGAATTTATCTTCGTAAAACGTTTTATTTGGCAGTGTATAATATGTCTCTATATGTGCGGTTTTATATCATCGATATCTATGTTCATACGAACTCTAACGAATTTTCCCTAGGATCTTAAATTGAATATTATTTCCTTAAAATGTTCATGATGAAAGTTATAGTGTGTCAACAAAGTTTTCAAATAATTATTTCTGATCGATATCTGTTCATGAGAATAATGTGAGCAAAGGTCTCATGTCCATAAATCTAATTAATAAATAAATATTATAAATCAGAATGATAGTAATAGTAATAAGATATTTTGTTTTCCTTCCATTTCTCACTCTACTGCAGAAGAAATATTGAATATTGACAATCGGTTAAATTTAATCTTACAGACAGAGGGCATGACTTCATCATAAGTCAGTAGTTTTTACGAAAATGTTATTCTGTTCCGGAACCGGAAGTAGCAAAATTACAATGGCTGCTTTTCCCACGTGCGGTTTCTCAAAGTGTTGACACCACTGCAGTTATGGCTTTTTATTAATTTATGCCGCATAAGCGGCATATTATAGTAAGGTAATACACTCAAATTTGAAATCAGCCTATTTTGCGTTATATTAATTTCATGCAATTATGATTCTCACAACGATGTAAAAAGCATGTTTCACGCTAACAGTTAAAACGATTCTAAAATCTGTTTAGGAAAGCACTGTTTTTCGTTCACCACAGATTAGAAGAACTACGCCACCCCAAACAATCTAGCAAATGATCTAGAAATATCTAGTATGTTCTGTTTTCCTGAGGTGTTCGAAAGTAAGTTCGGATAGTTTCACGTTGGTTTTAGTTTAAAATTGAAAATTGAACAAAGTAAATAGTGGGCTGTTTCTCCACTCACATCCTGGATTAAACTTGGGGCTAGACTGCTAGAGAGAAAGTGCGTGATGAATATTATCAACTTCAGTCAAGCCTTCTATCTTCTAGCCTTTGGATTACTGTTATACAATCTTTTTAATCCCAGGTTATGAACCTTTTTGGTTAGTTTGTCTAATGTAAGGGCTGGTAAAGTTCAGTTAAAAGTCTGTTTAAGGGATGCCCACCTGAAGCCTTTTCATTTTCAATAAAGTAAAATCTATTATTGCTGCACTATGCTACGCAGATTATAGATCTCACTAGGCCCTTTTACTCGATGTTCACCTTTGACTCCAATTTGACCTCTTGTTCTCTTTGGCTTGACGCAGATAACTTCAAGCAATCATAGTGAGCATCTCTCGACGACCTTAAAGATTACAAGTACTCTCATATATTGATATTGAAACACTATTATCTTTCCATTTTATAACAAACAAATTGAAGTAATTTGTGTATGTCCTTCAATCAATAAAATAATGGGGCAGAATTGGTTAAAGCATCTCAGTCTTTGACGGAACAAAAGTCAATCTCGTTCGCATATGTACATTTAATATGACTGATATATTACCAATAAGAACTTTCTTAGTACTATTTCTGTCACATTTTGATGTTCTTCTTTTTTCAACATGTTTATGGTTATTTCTTTTCACATACTTAATGAATATTCAACTAATATTAGAAACTATGATATGAAACATTTATTCAATGTATCTTTATCTAGAAATAACAGTCAATACATTCATTCAGATAAGTAGGCAGCTTAGCATTCAGAAAACTTGAAAATTTTTGTTTTCCCAGTATTGAAAAGCATACAAGCAAAATAGAATTCGTCTGCACCCTAGAATATGGGGCGAATTTGTTGATTGGCTGATTTGACTTATGTAACAGGTAAACCTGACAGCTTGCAAAACGGGGCCTGGTGATACGCATAATGTATTAAAGCATTTTAGGTTTCATTCCAATGACATTCGAAGCGTATTTTATTTGAAGCAGCTTCCTGACGATTTTGATTTGGATGGATTTTGCCATCGAAGCCCACAAAATTAAAAACATTTAACTTCAGTCAACACCCATAACTTCAGTTGAAGTACAGATAGAAAGATCAATGCTTTGCTTTCCCAGTTTGTGATTGTTCCATATGTTATCACATTTACTATTGCTAAATTGGCAACTGAAAATAGCTTGATACTAATAGATTAGGCAGCTTTTGTTAGGCATTGATTGTTCAGATTATGCTCCTATGGTTACAGAGATCAAGAACGTGTAAAAGCAAGAACTATGGCTGGAAGCACACTGGATACGTTTGAAGAGGATAACAAGTTCTTCAAGAACCTGTTGGACATGGTGCCTGCAAGAGTCCTTTTCGATGAGGACATGAAGCGGAAAGTTCGAGGGGAAGAGGAGGATGATGAAGAAATGCAAGGAGGTGAATCTCACTAAATGAACCACTGTTTATTAAAATGACCCAATAGATATGCTATGTGTTTGTCTTTGCCTTGAATTTAGTGCTATAATAATTCTTAGGTTATGATTTATGTATATAAATGTTGTGAGACAGTATATCATAGTATTCTGAATTATGACATTAGTTCTGATATGTTTTCAGACCAATCATTGACTTTAAAGTCATGGGCTCATTTTTGCAAGGCAAATTGTAATCCACGCCAGACAAATAGTTCATCACTCAAAGAAATCTTTCCCCTGACGTTTGCAACAATGTTCAGAACTCTGCTTGCATTCTAGCATGAATGAAGTTCAAAACACCTTCCCTATGTCTTTGTCGAGCTTTAGTCTTTACCACGTCAATTCCCAAAAGCCATGACGTAGAATGCATGAAATTTCCCTTAATGTTTACCTATTTCAAATACAGAAATAACAAAAAGGGTGATAAACTCAATGAAGAATACGTCTGTCATAAGTATCGGTGCTGCAATTACTATTGTATAGTAAACATAATCTATCACGCTCGCGATGGGGTGCACTTGATTTGGTTGCCCTTCGGTCTGAAACAGCTGACGCCAATAACCAGCGTCACCCTTAACTGTAAAACTGCATAAAAATAAACTTATAAACAGCAAGTTATTTTAACGTTCATTAAATGGTTTTTCAGATCCTCATAAGAAGAAGAAAGGTGCAAAGAAAAAGCCAAACAGAGTTGATCCTTTGTTGAAGAAAACTGTCACACAACTGCAAGAAGAATTGGATGAAAGAGAGGGTCAATCATGTGAGTTACTTCCCTTGAATGTGTTCAGATTTTTCATGTGGTGATAACTTAGTGTTACAGATTAAAAGACCTCCCTTTTCTCTCACAAAAGATTATTTGTATCAAGGAATTGAAATGATAGTTTCCTTTTTGAAATGACAAAGTCCATAAGAAGCAAGACTTTGAATCCCACCTCTGTAAGTAGACTGTAACCTAAATTCTGTTATACAATTTTAAGTCATAAACACTAAGCGTTATATAGTCTCCTCAAATAAAAATAAGTTTCTCAAGGTATTTGAATTCAAGAACATTTTTGGAAAGTTGTTATGTGATTATATATTTTATCAGTGAAACCCATTCATTCTCATGAAATGAAATTTTTTAAATGTTTATTCCTACATTTACATTTATATCTACAATCTACACAGAATGCCCAAACAAAACTTTTAAGAAATATTTAGATTTTAACTTGAAATCCCTTGGGAATATCCAATCTTTATGTAAACATATGTTTTAGACTATAAACTTTAAAAATTCTTTTGTAAAGATCATTTTTGGATAGTAAATCTCTTATCACCGAGTCTTTAGTTGCATGACTGAAATATTGTTGAAGGCACTTTAAACCCCATTCCTCACTCACTCCTATCACTGATTCCAAATTATATATTTTGCCTTTTGAGAACTTATTTGAATACATTTTTTATATTTCTCAATCATAAGGATAGTAAGACCCTTGGAATCGGAACTTGTTGGCTGATTTTTTGTCTAAAGATACTATTTTTTTCTCTCACTAGTAACACAAATCAAGAAAAAGAAGAAGAAGAAGAATAAAAACAAGCCAGGGGAGAAACTAGGAAGCATAACACACGATCTGGAGCAGCTGAGAGGCAGACTCCAGGCACGGATAGCGGAGCTCACTGGTGAGGATAGGATTCCTTATCATTTCTGCTTTTGAGATTTAATGAGTAGACCTACTTAACTATTGTCAGGACAGAAAAATGTTAAAAGTCCCCATCACATGTGAAAATAACAACATAAATATATTCCCTCTTCGCCAAATTATTACCATATGCAACAAAAATTGTGAGGATCTCATTTTGACATTGTCCTTGTAAGAGTTCATTTAATCTTTTACCTGCAGGATCTGTATCATAAGTCAGTAGCCAGTCTCAATTGCTTTAATGAATTATGAGTTTTTAAAATTGTATTAGAATAACCATTGAACACTACATTTAGCACCTATGTTATCTCATGCGGTATCAAACACTCTTGTTGCAGGAAAGAAAACCAAGTTGACCCCAGAAGAGTTCAAGGAGAAAACAAGGTTGATGAAGAAGAACAAGAAGTTAAAGATGAAGATGAACCGAAGTCAGAAGCAGAATCGAAACAAGGGTCAGCATGGGCAGATGTCAAATGCAGAAGACTCATCGTCTCAGACAGAACCGTTGATGGTCTCCGATAAACCTGTATACAACAAAGAAGGAAAATTGGTGTTTAGTAAATTTGATTTCACTGATTCGGGTGACACAGACAAACCAAAGACAGACTTGAAAGGTAAGAATTATAAAAGACTTCTGGAAAAGTTGGAAAAAAGGAAAAAGAAAGTGAGTGAAGTGCGAGAGAAAAATGTCGAAACAGCTGAAAAATTGGAAGAGAAGGCAAAATGGAAGACTGTGTTGCTCAAGGCAGAAGGTGAAAAGGTCAAAGACAATGAACAATTGTTGAAAAAGGCAGCAAAACGGAAAGAAAAGGACAAGAAAAAGAAGAAGAAATCTTGGGAATCAAGAACGCAACAGGTTGATCAGGAGAAAAAGAAAAAACAGGAGAAGAGAAAACAGAATCTAGATGCAAGAAAAAAACAGAAAATGGATAAGAAGAAGAAGAAGTTTGTGAAAAAAGGACATTTAATTCCAGGGTTTTGATTTGTATATATGTTAAAACTGTGTATATAAATATTATCATTGATACTTTTTTCTTCTTTGATTTATTTTTCATTTGTGGTGGTAAATGGTGAAGCTGTTGGGCAACAAGTTTCCTTACAATCAGATATATCATCCAGTTGACCAAGCGATCGAATTGGCCAATTCCTCTCTTCATCCTTAAGTTACAAATTTCCCAAGTTATGGTCAACTTGGTAAATACCAACCTTTTTATTTTATGCCAAAGGTAACTTATTTTCCTATTATCAAGCCAAGTATTTAAGAGGAGAAATCATGATTTGATTTTAAAAAATCCAGTCAATCTTGTGGAATCAAATATTGACCTATGACCTGTGTTAATAGGGCTATGCTTGATTGGTCCAAGCGGCGTATAGCCAGGTCCTGGAACCGGCGTACGCCGGGTCAGTAACATGCTCAAGTTGAATCAAGTATGTTGGCATACACACAGGAAGCAGTCATCATACTTCAGACTAGTTTCAAAATACGCTTTATCAATATGATATAAATATTTTTCAAACATCTTGAAATGTAACTTTAAATGACACTATCAAGTTATGGATGGTTTTTAATAATTATACATATTGCCAATTAAATTATTTTGAGTTGTTATTTAAAATAATCATGATGCCTATAAAATAGGTGTGGAATAGTAGCAACGAAAATATTTGTCCGCCATTATACGCCCGTTTGCCTGTCACTTCAAACCGGCGAATCCGGCGTGCTCCTGAGGCGTACTCCGGTTGCCAATAAAGTGACTCGCCGCTTTCGTCATTTCCGGCGGCGTACTCCGGGTACTTCGCCGGGTTACCAATCAAGCATAGCCTATGTATTTCAGATCTCTCAGAGATGAGATTAGTATTGCGAGTGAACCATTTTTGTCAAGGTTAGCTAACTGCTTTGTTCTAATCAATAGTGTTTTACAGTTTCAACCCTATTGAAATTTGAGAGAAACTATCACTCTTTTGTTGCCGTCTTTCTTATCTGGAAACTGCTCCAGAGGGATTGTGTGAGGTGGTGTTGTATGTCCGCTTTCATCATCCATACCTTCTAGTAATAAAAGACCCTCTCAGTTATCAATTGCATGGATGGCTTTCTACTCTAGCCTTGTTGTGCAAATGTCACCTGGAGTGCAGATGCAGTAGTTGAATCAGAAACCGGGGGAAGGTACAAGAGAAAGGATCGTCTGATTTCAATGAGTTTCGTTTAGTCCACCCTGTGATAAAGTTAGTGGCACTCAAAAAGCAAGCTGAATTGTGTGTTATTGTTAATTACAGGCATCATTATCAATTGAAAAAGATCAATAGTATTAATCAGAAATTTAAATAATTAATTCAGCTTTCTGATGTTTATAAGCATGATATTTACAAGTAACTAATGAAATAAGGTAGAGTTATAGGCAGTCCATTTGGAAGTAGGGTTAGAGGTTTCAGAAGTTGGGCATTTGGATGAGACATATTTCTCTGAAAGATGAGCACCCCGGAAACTGAAGAGAGGTTGAATATGTCATGATTACATTTTTATGTGGATATTTATTTTAGGTCAAAAGTTTACATGGATATGCAATAGCTTTTTGTTTGAGGAAATGAGACTCGTCTTTCCACAGTTGGCCTACACTTGCGCCAGCCCCAGTGACTTGCAAAGATAGGTCTTGTCACATTTCCCAACCATTTCTGTGCTTGTTGTCCAGGCTGCGATGATGGGAATCAATAGTCCAATGAGTAATCATATGACAATTCCGACTTTTCGCGGAAGAGGGCGCTGTACTCAAAACACTAATTTTGACTGGTTGGCAGCAATGTTTGAATTAGCTAGTGACAATTTAAAGCCATGCTGGGCAAGATGCCCTGGACTTAAAGTCTGGGGATGGGGAATGTTTTTTATTTCTATAGGATCATTGGGACAAGAGAATACAAATAGGAGTTTAATAATTTTAAAATAAATTTACCTCAATACCGCAAAAAATTTGTTTCATGTGAGGTATTACTAGTGAAGTTACAACAAAGGAATTTATGATAAACACTCCGACTGAATAGAAGTATAATTAATAAAATGAATTAAAAAAACAAATTTTAATACCCAAAAGTAATTTGGGCAGTAATATTATTTGAAAAAAACCCCAACAAAGTATTCCATTAAAATTTATGTTATAAATAAAATATTTTAAGGAATGAAACTGATACAAGAGGTCACTCCAAAATTTGAGATTAATTTTTGTCAGTTGGTAAGATTTGTCTCACTTAAAGATGTTGAAATACCTGAGATTTTCCCACTTGGCCTTCTAGTATATAAAATTTTAATGTAATTAAAAGAATCTTCTTACAGGAGGAAATTCTAAAAATGTGATTCTTTTCCCTTCACGTTCAGAAACATAACTGAGTCACTAACGGGAGCGAACGAAAATAAAACATTTCACCAATATTAATGTTTCCATAAGAAGATGCATTTGCAAGTGCTTTGTCATAACTCTGTAATTGAGAATTCAAAGAACTGGAAAAAGTTTTATTTTTAACCTTTAGGACTTATAATACGTTTAATAATCGTTTATTTATCAATTGTTTAACCTGTATTTGTTATTGATTAAGAAATTGATATTAAATACCCAAATTTATAACTACTTACAAACCTACAATCAATAACGATTTCGCTTACATCGCAGCATTTCTTCTACAGATTACAGTTCTGTTCTTACTATAGCTTACATCAGAATGGTATATTTCCTAGCCTTCTTCCTGAAGTCTTCCTGAAAATCTTACCTTATACAATTTTAGGGATAAGAAGATTTTTGAAGTCCAACTCATTTAGCTTAGCCGCTGTGGTGAAGTGGTAAAACGTTGTGTTAAATGCGCGGCAAGTCTAAATGTTTCGGGTTTCGCCAAAACATTTGCAAGTTCTTGCAGTTAAGAATTATTTTTCTGTAGACGTTTTCATTACTCTTACCAACTTTTAGCGTAAACATTCCAGTTGTATAATATAGATATATGCAGGAGACCTAGGAATGCTCTATAGAATGGCTAAGGGATGTTGAATATAGCCCAGATAGAAGGTTCACCTGAGAAAAGAATAATCTTCAAGACTACACAAATATGACACCTTAGGTTTATGTATCATCAAAGCCAAAACTGCAAAAGTGCATATCGTTGAAATTTGATTAAACAAAATTCGGTTTCTTGAAAATGTCATCATTTATTTTCCATATGTGAAGGAATAAGACATTACAAAAACTACGCTATTTTGCACATGTGTTATACCCATGTGCAATTTCATTAGCCGATTAAGAAAACCTCGCGACATCGGAATTCAGGACTACTTTTACTAGTTACCACATTTATCACTTTGACCAAGTTCTGGAAATCAAAACATTAACTCAGCATTAAGTAGATTTCATGATTATAGAAAAAAGATATTTACGAAGATCTCGAGATAGATAGGTAGTTAAGCAATACGTGTCTATATTTATTTCATCTATTTTCATTCTGGGCCGAAGTGGGCATAGCAAATATTTGGACCTTTGAAATCGTGGACTGAAAAGAACCCGATCAAATAAAGGGAAAAGTATTTTAATTATCATGTTGTATTTGTTGAAAGGAATATGTGACGAGAACATTTCGAAAATAATTTTCAATGAGACAGGGCATGCTGACCAAGTTACAATCCTTTACTTCTTAGCTCATTTGGCTGTAAACTTTTCACTATTTCATCGTCTTCTCCAGAACTATTAGCTCAGAAAATCTTTATCTTGTGTACAGACTCCTTGACTAACGAGGTTTCTTTTTTTAAAGATTTGGTGATCCGGAAGCGAGAGGCTTAGAAAGCGGAAACAATGTGTACAGACGCTTTAGCTGATGGGGATTCTTATTTATATTTTTTGTGACCCTGTGACCCATAATAAGAGCGATAGGGACAACTTCTCTTCATTTTTAACCCGGAAGCAAAATGCCTATAATGTGCATGATTATTATTATTTATAGATTTCTCAATTCTAAGACCCCCAAATGGTGAACCTGTGACCATTTGTAAAATAAATCATTGATAGCTTGATGGGCTACAGAGCCAATATCTCTATTTTCAAATATTGCTGGGTACATGAAAGTCGACTCAATTAATCTTCTAGACTGTTGTGATCGTCAACACACGTCTCTGTGGTAGCTAGTAGCTTAATATAATATCACTGACGAAGAACGTCACACTTGCCTAGCCATTCCTCAACGCCGATGGCCATTAACAAACTGGCTTATGATGAAACTACTGTACTCAAACACGGACACACCTCTTTTTCGAAACACACTCTTTGAAATTACCGTCTTGTTTATAATCAATATCTATGCGCTGAGAATATTAACAAATCTTTGTTGCAATGATATTTGTCATTGTGTACTGAACGAAGCATTTCCGCGGCTAAGCTGCCATTGAGACGTCGGTACCACACAATATTATGACGCCATACGGGGAGCGGTATTACACTAGTTTAATATCGCCGTATAAATATTACACTGCGGTATCTTACAAGGGCGAGTAATAAATAGCCATACATCATGATAGATAAGATTTATATAACTTGTGCTTGATGGACAGAGAAGGTTAATCGATATTCATCTCGTGAGAAACCATACGATACCGACACTGCCATTTCGCCCGGTCAAGGGTAGGCTAAGTGAAACTAACACCATTTAAAAGAAGTAATAAAATAATGTTTATCGGTCACATTTGTTGCAAAATGAACTATTGTGGTAGGACTTTCATGTTTTGGGAATATATGACGGGTAAAGAACAAATCTGATTTTCTTTCGCAAAAATTGTTTAGCAATATTTCCAGCACAACAAAAGGAGTACTCTTCCTTACAGATCCAATGTTTGAACAAGTTGACGTTTCGGTTTAACAAAAATGATGCGGATGATTCATAGTATATTTAAAAAGGATTATCATAAACAAAACAAAATTAAAAAAGACCAGACAACGCAGAATGGCTGTCACGCGTCAAGTACTCAGTCTTTTGAGAAATTATCTAGAGCACAAATGAAATTTAAAATGACCGTTTGTATTTACAATTGGTTATGTAACTCATATTTGTGTAAATTAACGTTCTTTTGGTAAGTATAATGGTAAATGGCAGATTGGGGACCATGTTCTTGATAAGTGAATTTCATCTTTATTTTTCAACTTCTTATGTAACGTTAATTCCTAAAGTAATTTAATGTATGCAAATGCACATGAATATTGGAATTACCAATAGCTAACACATTTCCAATAATGGAGATTGAATATTCCTCCAAAACCACTCTAAAATATCCAATAGGGTTGATAGCTGTTTGACAGTTTGCAATATCTAATAGAGGGCGGTGATTATTACCATATTTTAGTTACATCATGTTTCTTTTCTACTTTTAGGCATTAGGTTTTTCTGAATATGACTAGTTCTGGTCTCAAACATTGTAGTCATTCCGTATCGCACTGGTATGTATCTATCTATTTAATATGAGTGTTTCTCTCTCAACATTCTCGTGGTTCCATAATAACACATACAATCTCACAGTTACAGTCAAGGATTCTTGTTTCATATAAACACCAGAAAAAAAAACGAAATTTCGTTTGATATTTATTCATTTTATTTACAATTCAGAATGATATACTGATAAATGAAAATGTTTGTTTCTAGATTACATAAATGGATAGTGAAATCAGTAAAGAATGAAACAGTTGCATTGCTTCCTCAAATATATAACGTAATAACAGTATGTACAGTATAGAAAAATATATCTGTGAAAATGACAATTTGAGTATGAACAAACAGTTGCGTTGCAAATACCCTTTGTACAACAGGTGAACCTTTCACGGTGTGAGAGTTCCTCAGTAAAATCATAATTTTATTAGGAATTTTTAATAAGTCTCAATTTTTCATATAATCTAAACTTTTTGATCAATTTGTTAGAAAAAAATGGCACTTTCAGTAATGGGAATAGGGTAAAAATAAGAAATTTGCGAATGTCAAATTTATGCATTAAAATATTATTCAACACATTTCAGGCTTACATGTGGTCAAAATAGACACCTTTGATTGCCGTTGACATATATCATGCTTTTTAAAAAAGCATAACTTAGAATTAGAATTTAAGGTGATCAAGTGGTTTTAGATTTGGCAAAATCACTGCCAGACTAGTTCATGTAGTACTATGAGTATAGTCCTTAAGCATTTCATAGGAATAGGAATATGTTTTTCTTCATCTTCTTCTTTATACAGAGATATCTTTCCTTCTTAATAAGCGTCACAATACTACTAAGAAAAGCAATGATTTTGAATAACATAGTAACAATTTAACACGAAACTGGAACAAACTCCTGTCAGTTATAAGATA
Organism: Phorcus lineatus; assembly: GCA_921293015.1. Classification (NCBI taxonomy): domain Eukaryota; kingdom Metazoa; phylum Mollusca; class Gastropoda; order Trochida; family Trochidae; genus Phorcus; species Phorcus lineatus. The sequence continues at coordinate 33,925,383 of OV121097.1, read as the reverse complement.
TATGATATTTGAGAAACAGGTATTTCTAACTCGATCCATAAACGTTGACAAAAATATTTACACTGACAAAATAGTAAACGTTTATGATTTTACTTTTAATTTCTGAATTTTAAATGGTGATGACATGTTCATCGACCTTTAAAACATCATTTTCTGTAAAAAAGTTTTACATCAAGTTAGTTTTGTCAACCAAAATGATTATTTTACTGACATATTTTGCATTCTATAATGATAAAAGTTTGATTTATCAATTATTTGTTTACAAATATGGTGTAATATCTATATATGTAGGCATTTTCTCACCTTCAATAATTCTCAATGAAACACTTTCTTAACGAATGCAAATTGATGTAATCAATTGATGCACGTTCCTTCATTCTAGACATCACACTTGATTGTCATCACAAGCCTAGTGGCTGTAGAATAACAAATAGTTTTATAGACAAAGGTTACAGTAATCTATTCTGAGGAACACGGGGTACGACTATAAATACGACGTGTTCATATCTAAGGGACACTGTCAAGCTCTATGTCAGCTCACCACGGTAACTCGTAAATTGCAGTTATCTTACTTTCGTAAACACTTCTTATACTAAAGACTGAATCAATAACAATTTGAGTATGTTTTTGTGCTTGTAGTACGCTTTTACAAGAATCCTTCTGTTCTTAATACGCCAATGTACTAGACATGCTTTTAGCATCTGATTAAAGTGAAAAGAAGCCTCGCTAATGAAAATTTATAAAGTGAAGGCTTAAGTTCATTAAAGTAAAACATTGTCACTGAAGATTCGAAGTCGTCGTGCTATCTCGTTGTTTCGTCAGTAAACTATTTCCATTCCTTTGCAGTTTGCGGTCATTTCGATGGTACTGTTGGCATGAACATGAACTACTTTCTATATCATTGTGGCACGTTGTTGATATAATCTCGATTCCTTATGGTAGCGATGTTTCGTGTTTTAGAACATGTCATGTTTCCACAAGAAACGATCAGAAACTTAAAAAATGCTTATCAAACTACCCTACTGTAAGATCCTGCGTTGACTGGAGGCTGAAACTCGGTTCAACCGTATTTTTCTCAAATGATGGCCCGACCTCGAATCAACTCAGGCCTCGGATATATCAAGTAAGGAGGAAATTTTGTTAAAATATAATTGATTTGTGTAGTTTTATCATTCCGCCTCGTGAATTGAACTTGCGGGCGTCTCAAAAGGCGTTAACAACGCATTCAAATCTTTCTTAAAACATGTTTTAGCAATCCAACTGTAAGCTCGTTCTTCGGGTTTCAACAAAACATCATTATTTTAGCTAATCATTTGTTATGACTATGATACACTTCTATTTTGTAAGAGACCCGGCGCTCACTTCGTAAACTGATGACAATCACTTGACAAGTATTGGAAGTGTTTTAAGGGTACAAATCTTGCCCTTATTTAATATGTCCCCTTAGTGCTAATAATTCCCTTAACCAACAGTAATAACCTTTAGTTACGATCGGCTTAGCCTCAGGGAGTTCTGGGCCCTGGAGGTGAAACAACTGATTTCAATCTTGCCAAGCTAGCGTCATTTTGTTTCTTTAATGTAAATTTATAAAAACGCGACCTTTCAAAAATGATAATTTCAACACTTCGGTTTCATAGGCATCAAGAGAATTGATTAATTAGTTATAACGACATTTACAGTGACGACGTTGTAATGAAACGACTAGTTAGTTCAAACATGTTGACATGCATGGTAAAAATTACACCAATATTGGTATTGGTAAATATATTGCCTTATACAAATGCAAATACAAAAGCACAAACTATTTGTTTCTTAAATGTTAACATATTCAAGTAGACATGGTTGCATATATATTCTGTATAGCTGTCCTTGATAAACTTACTCTGGATAACATTTTGCTCAGCAGTATCCACGAGTGAGAAAGATGATGACGTCCTATTCCTCATGGGAAAAGTATTTTGATTTCCTATTGGAATATTTGGTTTTGTCGGTAATGACCCTGACACCAATACACCACACGCCATTACATCAACTTCTTTTGATGCTATTATTTTCTTTCATCACTCTGAAGACACCGCAACGTCAATATGTCACTGTCAAAAGGTAATCACATTTGATTCCGATGCAGTCATACAATTTCGCTTCACTTAGAGTTGATGACCGCCTCCTGTTAAGGTTCTGCAAACATACCGTATTTCCTCGAATCGACGCCGGGATTTTTTTAGACCTCTTTAACACAGGCCCTCGGATCATTAAAAAAAAATAAAAACAAATTTTTTAAATTGTTTTGGAGAACACCCCCTGAATAGAATTGTTCCTCTGTTAATAGTTTATGGACTATTAACAGAGGAACAATTCTATTCAGGGGGTGTTCTCAAAATAAAATAATTTTTTTTTTTTTAATGATCCGAGGGCCTGTGCTCTGTAACCCCCGGCGTGTATTCGAGACCCGGCGTGTAATCAAGGCCCGGCGTCTATTTGAGGAAATACGGTAAGCTATAGTATGAGGCAAATTTGCCCGTACAATATTACGGTAATAATCAGCATGAATACTGACTGACAGCGTGGTGAAGCTGACTATTAATAATTAATATCATGCAGTAGGTAACGTCTCATCAGAGGATATTACAGATAACACCGTAGTCGGTTGCGCCACACTACAATGATAACAGTTACAGTAGATAGCATCATTTTCCTTTAAAACGTCCATACAGCATTTCCTTGACGAAGTCCTTTTACACTACAAGAATATCTCTGACGTCACAATAAATGACGTCACACTGGTTTGATGGCGTCCTCATCCTTGCTACTTGACCTGCTTGACCTGTTAGATCTGCCGGACTTGTTTGAGGACTGGGAGGCGTGTCTGGAGAAGTGACCGTTGGTCAGAGGCTGAGACATCTCTTGTTGAGCCGGGGCTTGGGACGCTAGGGAGTGAATTCTGTGAAATATAACGACAGAATTATTTATTTATTACAGACTAAAGACATTGGAATAAAGGTGAAAGAAAAGTATGCAAATCGGCGTTGGTGGTTGGCTAGATACTAGATTTTGGAGAGAGGATTTTGGGAAAAATATCAAAAATATTCTTTTGATAAATAACTTCGTGGAATTGTATGTACTCGAAGGAAATGCATTTCTTGACGAGAAGGACTTGAAAGGGAAAAGCAAAACACATGATAATCTGTGACTGAATAAAAGCATAACGTCTGTTGCCATCTAGGATGGATAATATCAGGAGCGAAAAGGTAGATGGAAACTAAACGTTTTGAAAACAGTAGGCTTCTTTATCATTGACACACACATGGTGTAAATACCAACGCCGGTCAATGAGAACGCCATAGTCCCTATTTGACAGTTCATCCTACAAAGATGATTGAACTAAATGATGCCGTTTCGTGAATAACATCAAGCTAACGTTCAAGGCCAATATATAGAGATTAGTTACTTTATATCCTATCATGAAGAAAAAATTGTTTACTTCGTCTTGTATCGATCTTATCGACTAGTAGTTTCTTAATAAATGTGATGATACATTAGAGGTTATAAGCTATTTGTACACACAAAGACTAAAGCCATGCGTGTGAATCAAGTGTCCTAAACTAATTGTAGTCCCTTAACGGCGCTGTGGTACGTTTTTATTCACATCGTATATTCACATAAAAATAATTAATAATTATATAAATATTAATTTTTGCCAAATATATTATCTTCAGAGGGCCAAATATCTCATAATTCGACCCGATTATCCGTAGTCGTAGAAAATATTATAAAATATCACGCAAAAAAAGTTAGTGGCCATTTTAACTTGAACACCTTTTATCATTTGAGATAGGGAACTGGGTTTGCTTAGCTTAACCGAGCATTAGGCTTTCGTTTTTTTCGCTGCCACTTTTGATTAAAAAACATTCTTGATAATTGATAGATTTTATTTTCGTTTTTTTTCCTATCTTTTTTACTTAAAAAAAACGAGCTACTGTCCCTTTAAGGCTTTTAAAGGAGTAACAGATAGTTTGGCGAGTCTTTATGAACAGTCAATCTGTTAATTACAGTATTGTGTTCATTTAGTTAGCAAGAACTTTAATTAGTCGCCCTGCAAAAAGAGTAGACAAGATTCAAGATTCAGTATTATCTAAGCCCACATACGGTACATGAAAACTTTTACAGAGAGAAATAACGATCTTTATGACAATACATAACGAATTTTTATTAGAAAGAACCCAAAAAATCAGGGACAATTATAACAGAGGTTGCAAGGGAAGAATGACTTGAATTTCCTCTATGAGAAGTGAGTGGTCTGATTGACATCTAGACGGATATAGATTGGAGGCACGCAAGTGATATGATACACGATAGTGTGTTCCTTCAGAGTAGATTGTCATGTACATGACTTATAAACATGTTGTTATATGAAATACTGATTCATATTGAACGAAACATCGCCTCGCAATGAACTACCGTTGAAATGGTTAAACAATATATATAATACTATTTGAGTAGCATGGGAAATAGAAATCGACGTGCATATAACCAGTAAAACGGCCCATTTCATATAATGTTTTATGTGAGGTGAGGTGAGGTGAAATGGGGTTTAACGCCGCTTCCAAGAGTATTTCACTTATATCGCGGCGGCTGCTAGTATTATTGCAGGGAGAAAGCCCGCAACACCTATTGTGGCTATGCATTGCGGTGAAACCTGCGAGCATCGGCTGGAACTAGCGAACCATGGGTGGTACTGCGCTGAAACTCAGTGTAGCATTGCACCCAAACCTGACTGCGTTTAGAACAGTTCTCTACTGCAGACAAAGTTGCCGAGCCCCTGGCGGGATTCGAACCACGGACCAATTGATCCGAAGCCGAACGCGCTAACCACTGCGCTATCCCGCCCCACTGTTTTATGTATTTATCAAGAAAAACTCATGGAAGATCAAAATCGTATAATGTTGTGTGATTAAAGACATCTTTCTCAAGTGAGGACCCTAGCTACTTATATATCACGAATTGCTCTACATAAGAGACTAAGCGTCATTGATTTTACGAACATAACCAAGATTCATGTATATACAGTATACGACTAATATTTGCCTGTCTGTCTTGAGAGTTTTTTTTTTTTAAATTGTCAATTAGGAAAAAAATGTAGCAGAAAAATGGAATGGCTCGACAAACATTTTCTTTCCGTCTGTCTCTGTCATATTCTAAATCTTTGTTTTGGTAATGAAAACAACTGCAGATTCTTTTATATGTTCAGGAAAAAACATGTGTTAGTTTTTATTGCTGTAGGAAAGTGCCACATTATCTTATCTAATTCAGATTTAGGCCAACATATCCGTTACTTCAAAGGTAAAGGGAAACCAATTTGATTCGTTTCACAAGATTTAAAACATGTCTAATCAAACATAATATATTAAGTTCAATGTACTCGTATACTTGATCTGTAGAGAAATGAAATTATGGAAAATGGAATTTTGAAAGTTCTAACACAACGTTTCGTCTGGCAACATTGCACAATGAATTGGAAGTCAGATGGATAATTTTACTTCAATGTATGCTGTTTTCAGCCAGCGGTTTCCTTAATCTCATTACAATGAATTCTAAAATGCTCCACTACAATAATCTTCGTAACGTAGTGCAGCAATATTAGATTTTATTTTAATGAGATTGTGCTCTCCTTGTTCTATAAATGCATACCAAATAAATAAACATGATTTTTATAAAGAACTTTCCAAGTAGGTTAACAAACTTAAGGATTAATCGTTGATAGTTTTGTAAAGGTCGACGAACTTTCATCATTTTATCATACTTCAAATGTCGATTCGTAATGCATCAAATCTACTGGGCGTTGTATAGCCTACATGTAAATATTCCCAAATACCCTTCCACTCCTCTCAGCGCCATCATAGCTGAATTCAAATGAGGAATAACTAAGTTTTCATGTATAATGTTGGTAAAAACTGCTTGTGAAAGCATTAGGTCAGGCCGTTTAACAAGAAGTTTCTAAAAAAAAGGAAATTCCCTTGTTTAACATCAATATAATTACCTGTACAGATACTCGGGCCTGCCCCAGTAACCCTTGTCTCTACGACTGAGGTTGTTGACCCTGATACGCAGGAAGCACAAGATGGACATGACGACGACGGGGAAGAGGAAGAAGAGGATGATGATGTAGTTGGCCACTGCCGTCGGTTTAGGTGTCTCCGTTGCTGTAAGAAATGTGAACATTTGAGACCTCTGCACAAGGACCAACGTTCACAGAGCCTCCTCAGACAATGGTGATCGTAAGTCAATCTTATAACTATGATATTAGCCCAAAGGGGCTCTGTGAAATTAGGACCTGGAGTTCTGACCCTCAAAATATCGTTTATGATTTTTTTTGAATTTTTCTCCCAAGATTGTTTCTTATCCCCTTCATGAGATCCCCAGTGAATTACTTTGGTAGAGGAATATTCATTACCGCGTTTCAACACCATAAGAGGGCAAAATCCCCTTTTTCTGTGAAATATGGTAAATTCAAAGTTGGGCTGGGGACAACTTTGCAAGTGTAGGGTTCATTATCTATTGAGCATAAATGTTACAGACAATATTATAAACACATTTAATCTGTACTCACCATTTGATGCACTTTTGTTCCCCGTGCTGTCATCTGTAACCAAGTGGTATATTATGGATTAATGCCAAATAGTACCGAGGCTGAAGGATTAAAGGGAACCTCATACTTCTTACTGCCTATGAATTCTTATCGTGACAATCTTCTGCAGGTCCACTATCTTATAGTAATAGTTCTCTTAATCAGTACTAAAGTTCTACACTCAGTCAAAGCCAGTAAATGCAACAATATTTTCACTCTAGGTCTGAGATTGGTAATCACTTCTAATCTAAATCTCACCCTTTCCTATTTCAAAATGCATAAATATCTCCTCTGCTATCTTGCACCAGTTCACATATTCGTGCCTTATATCTTACACTGTAAAGCCAAGGAAGTACTTATGTGACAGTGCTAATCGATATTAATCATTGATCAAACGAAGCTGATATCTCCTTAACTTAAAAGAGACTACCCTTGGGGAATCGACGTCCTGTAATGTAAAGTAAGTCTGACAAAACTGGGGGAAGAGAATTACATTTCCGCTGACATAGTTTCCATCATCCCTGGCTTTCACTCTTTAGGTCTTAATTTTGTCTGAATTATCTTGATTTTACAGACATGAACATCGATTTACAGGATATAGTAAAAATCTGTCACATATAGATGCAACTTAAATAGAATTAACTGTTTTATGCTCATATTTCTAATCTGTTCTTCGACTCGCACCAACAATTATAGAAAACATTGAAAAATGAAGAACAATTATATCAGATCTAATACATTTAAAGGAAGTGTCTATGTAAAATTATTTATCTACAACACACACAATTAAATGACATGAATAGGGTCTTGATGAGAGTATTGAGCAAGTATCATATCATTTATTGACATATATAACTTATATCGTCATTTAGAACTGCAATATCATTACTTTATAACATGATGTCATGAACTTGTACATATTGTTCTCACTTCGCTTAGTGTCTACGTTCACAAGACTAGGCCTCTGGATAAACTGATTCCATTATGATACAAAATATTGTGGTTACTCACTGTAAGATTAACGTTGTTGTGACATAATTTTGGAAAATGGGCAGTGTAGAGGTTTTTCTAAGATATATTTGACATACTATACTATATTTGAAACATTTTCTACGAGGAAACATGCACATAATAAATTTCTATATATATTTTTTAGCATTGAATAACTATACGATGTAAATAACATATTATGCAAGCCGAAAAGTTTAAGCAAAATTGGAAACAGGCAACATGTTCAAAGAAATATTGAAACATCTAAGAATGTTGGCATTATGGATAATTTTCAAGAAACAAGATAGTTTGGAAAATTTTGAGAAAGTAAGCAAATGGGACTATCTTGAAAATGAATAAATATGAGATCACAATCTAGGAAATATTTTAAGAATTCAATAAAAAGCAGCTTTAAACAAGTAAGATAATTAACGCCTTGTAATTGTTTCGGTAAGATTTTTTACAAATCAAATCCAGAAAGTAAAAACTTAGTGCTAATGGATAATTAGCATGGTGCCAATAAACTCTTCTAAATGCACGCTTATGTTGTTCGCTTGTACCAGCTGGATACTAATGGTTAGTCTAAACTTGTCAGTTGGTATAGACGTGACACATTGAACGACAACAAGCAAAAGTCGATGCTTGCTTCTTTGTTAAATGGAATTCTGTATTTCTTTGAGAGGCATTTTGCAGATGGTAAGTTGACGTTGACATCACCACTTGCTTGATGATTGTGCTCCCAACAACAGAATTACTCTTACCTTCAACTATGATATTATTTACCATTAATAGAGCGATTATAGAAATATTCTAAATTAGATCATTACATTACTTACAACTGCAATCAGATAGAAACGTTGACAATATGCCATGCCAGGAGTTAAGACATGTCGCGATGTATATAATAAAAAATGATGTGCTTCCTCTGCCTTCAATGGTGCCTTCAACTATCTCATTACAGTTAACTTTATTCAAGTTTCTTAATCATTGCATTCATTTCAGAAGACTGGCCTGTCTTGCAGTAAACTATGTAACCATGTAAGTATTTTAAAATCAATTTTGAGCATAGTGATAATTCAGTTCACTGTGGAAAGGCTAGACATCTCAAGACTGAAAGAATGCCTCTAAATAGCCTGCTTCACAGATGTCGCAGAAAAACGGGGGGTTGGGTGCTTGTGAAGTAGTTATCATATGTAGGAGTTTGCTCTCGTTTTTGGAATATTTATGTCATATTTGATAAAACAAGGAGAAATGTACGCGAAGGAATTTTACATATTTTTTGTCTTGCGTGTTTGGTTTGGTTTTCGGTTAAGTATACACTTTATTACATGTAACAAGAACTGTTTTGAAACAGAGTCTTTGAAATATAAAACTTTTTCTTTATGGACATTATCGATTTAGTACAATGAGTCCCTATGATCAGTTGCAGATCAGTGTTACAAAAGTAAATAAGGTCATTTCTGACGTTACAAGAAACAGGAAACTTAATGTTAAAATTTCAAGGAACAGCATAAAAAATAGTAAAGTTTTGCAGGGTTTTGTTACATTACCTTCACATAATTAAACTAACTAGAATGGTACAGGTATACGTTGCAACAATTAAACCAGCACGACCTATCGTCTAACATCGAAACTGTAGTAAATGCTTTTTTGACCTTAACACAATCCCTACAAAAACAAGTCTAGATCTAAAGCCAACTTATCCATTTCACTGAGGTTGCTCTCTTATATTTAATGAAATAATTGTTTTTGAAATTTTTTCCTACGCGTTAGTCTACATGAGCTAGTTAACGAAGAGTTTTACTGAATGAAATCGTGTGTAGCAATACTTTTGACTCCAGTTGGATCTCTAATACTGAAAGCGTCTAAAAAGAACCCCTTTTGGAAGTGTAACTTTACCCCTCCTGAAATAGTTTCCGGATGTATAACACATTTAAAGAAAAATAAACACCTTCCAAGTTTAACGTTATGTTTTGGCTCCTGTTAAAACGATTTGCTTACTTTATTAAATGCGCTGGTTTCCTATATGCGTTTGACTCTTATTTGTTGTGCTTCCAACCTAACCCTTGTCGCATATCATATTATTTACAGTTAAGTACTAATAAAAACCCCAATGGAAATGAAATTTAACAAATGACACACAAATGATATGGGCATGATGTTGAGGATAATTCTCTTACAGGATTTTACTTTCAAATTGTATTAGTATGTTAATACAACCTTTTCTTTACTGAAATAAAATAATCCCCTAAAGAAAGAAAACACAACTGAAAAACATTACATAAAAAAATCGAAGCTGATTTGTTTATATCACTAATATAGTCTTTCAACATTTAATTAGAACCCTCTCAGGCGCTTCTGATTAAACGACAAAGTTGATTATATATACAACAGCATAAGAAAATTCCGGAGGTAAAACGATGTCAACCCTTAATATCAACACCTCTTTTTATCTACGCAGATCATGGGTTACTGATATATCCATAAACTACTCTCGATGAATAGAAAACATACCTTCAACAGACCTCATCTTTCTGTGCGAGATCGATGGGTTCCTTCTGGTTTTCAACGACAGTTCTTCACAAAGTTAATCGTTTTAAGCCACAAGGGTATCATTACTCTAACGTTATTACCTCCTTATAACGCTGCGCTCCTGGGACTAGCATATATCTTTCACATACAGAATATCAACGAGGGACAAAGAACCTTATTTGTAAAACGGACTTCTGAGAATGTTTCTAAGATGTTGAATTTCAGCGCATCCATGAAAATGATGTTAAAATCTCTGGAATGCAATTGTTCATGATAGTAAGAAAGAAAGCCTAATTGAATGTTTTAATGTACCTAAAACCTTTATCAATGGACAAAAGTGTTGACACTCAAATCGAAATGAAAATACTGAAAAGAAATAATGAGTGATGTACCATCCAGATGAAAGATATCCAAAAGTTATCCAAAAATTAAGTCTGTATTCGTGAATTCTTGTTATTCGGAAATCACTTGACATTTAATGAGGAAATAACATTTATAATAGCAGCAAATGCAATTTAGATAATCTCTTTTCTAAAAACAGTTTTACTAAAATAAATATCATCAATATTGAATTTCCAACAATTCCATACAAGATACACTTGAGATTCACATCACATCACAATATTGTTAATTAGAATAACATCCCTAATAATCCTAATAACACTCACCATATCTGTTGTTCAGTAATCCAATGATATCCCAATAAGAACCTGACATCGTTGTATTTTCCGCTGCCATCTTTGATGATATACGATGACTTCGAATCAACATTCACTTATAGATGGTTCTCCCAGAAGCAAAATCGAAAGCTATATCTGCTTCAAGCAGCATCCAAATGCCATATCAATAGTAAGTCATTGACATTGGTAAGAGTGAAATCTAAATCGAGGAGTCAAAAGACGAGAGTATGCGAGTCAGACCTCTAAGTACGTACTTAGATAGCCTTAATGTATAAAGACCATTATACACCGATTTTTAACATAACAAAATACTCAAGACACAGTATTTGTGGCTAACTAGTCTTCTCGTTCATACCGCTAGGACACACAATATACTGCTTGGTCAAAAGCGAATGCCTCTGTATTTGACACTATATTGTCTTAGTTCTGTCGCTTCACCGCCAACAGACGCCAACAATAAAATAAAGAGGTACGTTACAGCGACAACACTTGCCAATATGGTCGTAGCTATTGAACTGCTAACATACAAACGTTTAACCTATAATAATAACCATTTGTTGTTTAAGTAAGACGTCTTCATCCATAAAAACTTCAAACCAAAGCACTGTCAATTTGGGAGTAGAGATAACATCAATGACATGAACACCCATAGTCCAGCATGTGCTCCAATAGTTAGTAACAAAGCCGATGATATGCTTCACATTCACAAAGTATGTAATCTAGTATCCTTAGGGTAGCTTAAGCACCACCGAACGTCATCAATTACCCAACCATCAGCAACACCGAACAGTGCCTTGTGAAAGTCATATCAAGATAAGCAAACATCTCCACTATCATCGTGTAACGAGCATAGATCGATCCAATGGTTGTCATGAATCGAATCTCCAAACCTTGTTTGAGTCACTGGCAGGGAACAGCTTTTATACACAATGATCTCTTTCTGATCCAATACCACAATATAGAATTATGCTGCGCTGCCACTTCATTCACTGCCTAATGCTATCCAAAGTTTTACAAACCTTCTTAGAACTATGCAGTAACTGTTGCCTCCGCCACTACAAAGCATTAACTAAGTTGTCTTATCAGTTTATCCACTATAGAATACTATCCATTAGTTCCCTAAACACCCATGCTATCCAAAACCTTGTTGGAAGAAAGCTGAGCAACTAGCGTCGAATTCCCAACAGTCAAAACAAGCACTTGTCGCCTAGTGAGATATGCTCCCAATTTGCTGAAGCGTCAATGCTACGTGTAATTGATCGCCTGCGAGGCAGCAGCGTCGTGGTGGCCATGTGGCACTCAGTCACCGGGTCTAGCGAGAAGGGAGCATTAACCTTTCATAAGCTTAGCAATAGCCACCAAACATTTGTTGAAATTCGCCTCTTCAAGTATTTTGATGAGAGTATAAGGTTCAACTGAGGTACTAAAACGTTTTTCGACTTCGATGAAGATCTGTGTTTGAGGAATGCAACTCTTTTTGTAATGATGACCATGAAAGACTAAATGATTTCATTTATCTGAAAGTCTAATTTGAATCACGATGTAATATATACAATCAAATATAACACTATCAAATATTTGGATCATACTATCTGTTACAGCACAGGTATCCACTCTCAACGAGTCCATTCAAGGAACGTGTACTATTGCGGAATGCATGGCTATCCATGTTACATACATTGGTGTTTGCACATAACTTGCATATCATATCACATGGTCGCAATGTAAGAAAAGAGAGTTAAATCAAAGAGTTCATATACAAAAGTAATATACAAACAACAAACATAGTAAAGTTGATAACTCACTAGGTTCACAAGAGTTTGGATGTAGCTTTGACATCGTTCATTTTCCATTGCAAACATACAAACTGACATTCAATTCTTAATTAAATGTGGAAAGTCTCAAAAGCATTATGGGGCTCCCTTCAAACTTAATTCATAATTCTATCCTTTGTAGATGATACAGAGATAACCTTAACTTCTTCCTATCACTTTCGCGTTTTATTTCGTTTGAATTGGTGGATCTCATGCTTACGAAGTTTTTGTTAGTAACTTAGTACCCAACTTCAAAGAATATAAAGAAATTTCTTCATCTTCTCTATTATACTTTCTCGACAGCCTGACGTTTGTGATATGTGGTAAATCATCCTAGGATTCCATATCTGTATTATAGTTTGGGATTACTATACCTCGGTTATTGAAACAATTTAGATTTAGATTACGAATATGTCCCTAAAGGAACAAAGTTCCACAGGTCCGAAGAGAGAAACAGATTTTGCAAAAATATACTTAATACGTAATAGCTACCGACCGAATTATTTACGATTCACTTGCGCGAGGGTTCGTCTAACTTGAACCCGAGGTCGAGGTCGGTAACTTAGAATCGGAAAAAGCATGTTTATTCATTAGCTAGTCCTGCTTCATGACTGTGTATTTAAATAAAAGCCTCTAATACAGTCTAGGTCCACATTAAGCAAGTCTCGATTGACTGATTAGGAGCCCAAAGAAAAGAATATGTAGATGAAGGAACAGTCAATTATTAAAATATTTCATAGACTAAATTTTAGTCTATGAAATTAGGAGCCCAAAGAAAAGAATATGTAGATGAAGGAACAGTCAATTATTAAAATATTTCATAGACTAAATTTTAGTCTATTCATTAGCTGACATAGGCATGTGCTTATCGTGCTGTACGTCCATCATGCTGAAATGTACAAGCCATTGCATTAGACTGAATGGCCATTGTCAATATGACCCCTATGTACAGAAAGCCTATCACAGTTTAAATGTGTTCATACCTACTTTGCACCATAGATTAATTAAACATATCAGTATATCAAGTATGTTAAACTTCAAGCAATATATGAACTTTGAACAATTGGTCATAAGAATATCCTGTACTTTCAACTAGCTACTTTGGTGTAATGATTAGTTCACTGAGTTTTGAAAAATGCCTCTAACCTGTGATTCGGTTGATACATTTGTAAATTTCGAAAAAAAGGCGAAAATATGAAAGTTTCATTTGATTTGAAAAGAAAAGAATAGTTTACACCAACTTCAAATCGAAAATAATATCGTATCAGATTTACACGTCTAAACCAGGTGTTCAAGATTAAAATATCGGCACATGAATACAATAGACATTATGATTTAATATGAAAAATGAATGCCCGAATAAAGTGAAGGAACTAGTGTGTAAATATCATTAGCAACTTCCTGACTCGTGGGCCCTTCGACACTTTAAAGTTGGGATTATCTTTTGAATATAGAATCAGAATAATCACACTATTGATAGATCAAATTGCTGATTATTAAGTCAAGTAATGAGAGTATGACAATAAATAGTTGATGTTGATGACGTCTATAGTAAAAGTCTTTGCTTAAATATAGGGAGAAAATGGGGTTAGATATCGCATAATGATTCATTCTACTTGTTTTACAAGGTTTATTGTTGAAAGATCACGCTTCAAAAACTGAGAGGACCATATAACTGGCAAAAATGGTCAACAATAAATTTACAAGACAGAAGTGAACAGAGCTCACATACCCCAACTGGAAGTGTGTCAGTCATGATAGCATGCTGATTGGTATCATTTGAGGTATATTACCTTCATATTGTTTACATTCTTGACTATGAAGAACTCTGAAAATAATGAATTGAAAAAGCATGAGATAATATTATCAGTTCCCTCTTGAATATATACTTCATACGATAACTAAAAGTTTATTTTAAGAATCGTTGGAAATCTGTAGCTCTTGGTAACACTGCCAAAGACAATGACAAAAATCGTGTAAATTTGCATAAGGTATGCGAAGTAGGTTAATAGTTTTGAGACTTCATCAAACAAATACATTTTTCGAATTTAAAGAGTCTCTGACACATTCTCCTAGAGATTAACCTGTAGACAGAACAGTAAGAAGATTTTCATAAAGTGTACAAATTAAGTCAAAACAAGGGTTCACGCCTTTAAAAGGTAGATTTGAACTTCGAAGGTGGAGCAACTTTGACGGGATTCGACCTCTGAATGCCTGCAGTTTAGAGTGAGAGTACAGAACCATGTATTTAAGTATTCAATGTAAGGTTATTGGTTATTTTTAATCTTGATTTACCCTTAACCATCATAATATTAATATCAATTGATTTCAGAAACAGTCACGATGCCCTTTTTTCTGTATCAAAAAAAAAGTATTTTCAAACCAGCAGAACTTGAAATGATTGGTTGGGTAATTGTCACAAAAAGTAGTGGTTCTATTGGCTGATAAATCCTTTCAATGTCATTTATCAAAAAATAATCACAGCATCATGGTGTAAATTTCATCCATAAGCCTTTTGATAGTATACAATATTTCTTGATACTCATTAACTACCAACCTTCCACTAAAAGCTTTGAAAATAATCAAAATTACTATATCTAAGTGAATAATTTCAATCCTATCTAAATAACACTAACAGAACAATAAATCCGTATGTAAATGTATTTGACAGTATTTAAAGGCATTAGTGCACGCGTTTACGATTTAAATTGGCTATTTTAAGCTTTAAGAGGACTTATGCATTCACCTAAGCTTTTATATCGATGCAATGAAGTACTTAAATTCTTTACAATTGACCTGCAATCAACAATGAAAAAATTTAGACAGCCGCTATCTATGGTTAACTGTGCACAAAACGGATAAATTATAGACAGTTGGACGCAGCTGAACTAGTATAATGTGCAGCTGTTGAATTTATCTAAACTCTGAACTGAGAACAAAGAATGAATTATGTTTTATGAAAGCAATGTTGTAAATAAACCGATTTAATAATACAGCATTAGCATTGCTATTAGATTTATTAAAGCGGCTGCCGTTTCCGCTTTGTTGGTTATAAGCAAAATCTTAATATTTCCGATATCGTAGTTCATGCGTATTTAAAGTTACGTTATATTAAATACATCCGGTCTTTTAAAATCAACTTTACTACCTGAATACGTAAATATTTGTTAAATAACTTACGAGGTAGAGTACTTGAGTGAGGATCTTGAATAATATTGAGAGATATGCAGTATCTGTGCAATCGTTGTGTTTACGAAATATTGGTGTGCACTAGTGCGTTTAAGGAAGAAATTATTATTTTATTTCTGTCAGTGTTTTCAAACACTTTATGTAAAAACGTTTACAATTTGATATCATCATAACATTTCAGAGTGTCAAACAATGAGTTTAAGCAGCACAGAATGAACGTTATCAAGGTTAAGAAGAGACTTGTTATAATTACTGCCAAATGTGTCAACCGAGTTTGTCAGCAAGACGTCCATATGTCATTTACAGGGACAGGTTTAGAATCTAGAAGGTAATCACCTCGAACATATTTATACAATTCCTCGGACATGTGTGTCAAGAACGATTAGCATTCAATTTCTTTAATCAAATGATGATATTGATAGTTGATTGTCATTAGTACCAGTTTAAATGACCGTTATCTTACCTACCTTTAAAAGGACACAGAGCATGTTATAGTCAAATACGTCCAACTTTATTAATGATGGTTTTTTTATGGTGAAGTAGTGGTTGTTTCTGAAAAACGCCATCTTAAGGTTCAGTAAAGAGACAATAAACCGGTTTAATTTGTAATTTGGTGTCGAAAACCGGACACCAATTAATTAAACGTAGTTTAAAAAAATATCTAGAACAGATGCAAGGACAAATATGGGTTGCTAGTGTTTGGTAGGTCATGTAACTGATATTCATGATTATTGGACACAGAAGTTTGACTAATTCAGATCTTTTTTCAGACGTTTTTCTGCGATGATTTCAACCAGGAAAATATTCTTATTTAAACATTTTAAAGATCACGATGCGAGTATAGAGAGTATATTTGAACTTAACTTAGGAAAGATGTGTCACTTGAAATGGGTTCTTATTTTTCGGTGTTGTAGACTTCATTTTCTCACATACCGCCAGTGTGTCTTTGTTGAAGCCTTGAAACGTTGTAGACAAATGCCATAACTGATACGAGGCTGTTTCCCCAAGGCGTGCTTAACCCTTTGTGAGAACGGTCCGGTTATCCAACACGTCATATAAATCTGACCGCCAATACTTGATTTAAAGATTAATGCATGTTTATATACCTATTATACTTTCAGTATCAATGATCACGAAAATAACACGATAGGGTGTGGCTTAGATCAACTAAATTTGGTATGTGTAGCGTTTGGCTACTCTGGTGTTGGTTAACATAACATAATTACTCTTAACCTCCGTTTCATTGGTTAAAGAAATGACTCAATAACACCAATAATGGCGTCCACTCACTGGATGAATGGATATGCTAAACAAACTTATTTGTCAATAGAATCAAATTTGATTAAAGAATAATTAAATGAATGGAGACTGAGATTTCTTCATTCTGAAATCAAGTTCTCTAGTCTTCCCCATAGACTCGCTTCGTGTTTTATCTCATATTAGGGTCTTGGTATTTAAATATATCCAAATCTTATCGTATATAGATCAGCAGTATCATATTCTGTCACAAATGACCATTACCAAATCATCAAATAAATGGAGAGATGGGACGTTCATTTTGTTTATACGTCCTTGACTTTACGTTTTACATTTTCAAATAGAAAACATGGTACTATCATTTCATTATTGTACAGGCACTAAAAGCAAGAGATAATTAATATCGAATTCAGTTGAACTTGACATTGCGAATTATTAGCTTTCATCTTTCAGTTTTTCTTAAGGGAACCCCTTGGTTTAACAGCTAAGAATGTTCAGATAAGCAGACTTAACTATTATGGAAATGTATGAAAACTCATTTGCAGAGCGATCCTACCGACGGTGAATTATTGTGATTTTAATCTCTATCTCACTAGTAATAAACACAATATATGCATAAAGTAAGATCATCATTATCATCAACGTTATAACCATCATCACCACAATCTTCATAATTCGTATATCTCTGAGCAAACGCAACGACCTCAGTACACAACAAAGTGGATAAAACCTGTTAACAATAAATGCCGAATACTTTGACACAGCAACAAAATGATAGGCCTTTGTAAGTTAAGGGGTTTACATCAATGCCACACTTAACACGACATCAGTATATTAGCGGACGAAATACGATGTTGCAGTTGTCTACGAAGTTTACACACTAAACGCGCTACGGCCTTCATTTTCCTTGGCCCATACAGCAACTTGCTTGAATTCTTGAGAGAGACACTTTCAGAAGTCATTCAAAATGTTTAACTTTAATGGATTATCTATGGCTGCTTGCTTACAAGAGGTAACTTACATTCACCAGGGACGTATAAATATGCGTCCCTGTATATACGAGATGCAGCGTTTAAAGCTGAAATATTTTAGGTCAATTCTACATCTAGAAGAGCCATTCAATGAGGAGAATAATATTGACTCAGAGAGCGAATGTAAGGTGATCTAAAAATCTTAATAAACAACGAGGATGATTGTTATTCATTTGCTTGGAATTACATTATTTATGTTAGTGCATTAAACTAGTATGTAATTCACTCTGTTTTTGAAGGAATTATTCACTCTTTATTTCTGAAATCAATATACAGGTACACTGGACGTGTAACTGTCTATCAACCTAGTACAATTAACCCGGTAATAAAGATATGCACATGTCAGGATTTCTAATCATCCTTGCTTAGAGGAGTTCTCATGTAAAGGTAGTGTATACAAAACGTATCACTCCAGGTTCACTATATGTGTCTATTGCGAGAAAGGAGTCAATCAATATCTTTAGCAAACGGGAACGTGTGTTACACATACATTAACGAGTTTCGTTTAGGTCACATGTCAAACCTTCGATTGTTTTTTTTCATTTCCAGGTGTTGTCTGTTGGTATATTCAAAGAACGGGCTACAGAGAAATATTTTTATAACCGTAACGAGGTGAAAAATTGTTTCATGACGTCACAGACGACAAATCTGTAACGTGGCTTTATTTCACAATTTACAATTGATATTTACAATTGCTACTCGTTAAGTAAAATTTCTCGGGACAATGATAAACTTTTAACATGTCAAATATGATCTTATCTTTAAGATCTAAAGAAATTGTAAAGGAAACATGCACATGTGGAAAATAGATGTAAATATTCAACTGAATGATGCAATATACAATATGGCGTCTTAACTACAAGGTTTAGCTTTATATGGTTCTTCCTATACAGTTCAGTTGTTCTGTTGTAAATTTGACAACGTTATTGGAATCCCTGGTAAAAGGTCGCCTTCACAGAGTAAAGAAGGTGCTTATCCATATGAAATATCCTTGTCGTTCATCTCATCAACTTCTAAAAGCCTACTAAAGAAGTTAGTCCTTGTTGGTTACAATCTATCACACAGAGGTTACTCAAGTTAGTTTTCCCAACGTTACGTGGAAAGATTTATTCGTGTAATCTCTTTTGGTTACGTTGAGAGATTTACTTGTGTTACCCCTTAGGGCTACGTTGGACGAAACGACTTAAGTAACCGTTTTGAGAGAAAATGAGTGAACTATGCAATACTTAGCTTCTACAAGATAAGAAGGTTGATCAAAGTTATTGATTGAATAGATTTTTTTACATCAAATAAGGATTTTCTTATGTTAATCTTATAGCGAAAGCTTTCCCATAAAACTTCTTCATTATCCTAGTTTTATTACTTAGCAATCTTACTAAATTATAAATAATAATATTGATCGTACAACCGTATATGTCTTAGAATATATAATATTCAAACTTTACGAGAGAGGTCTATATATATCAGATTGCAACATATATAGAGAGTAAGGATACCAAACCCTCCGATAGCAATCGTTACGTACAAGCAGACTTACAAGGAATTCGACATGAATGACATGTGGACGTTTGATGTGTTTCACTCTAAACGTTATTACGAGCTTTTCTTTAAGAAGATTTTAAACCACAAAAGAGAGTCACAAACCACCTACGATGCTCGACTATAAATAAATACTTTCTTTTTCAGTGGTACATGGGCTATGGCAAGCAGAATACTGGAAATATATACAACTATGATTAAATATCTATGCAACAGACTTTATCAGGGGCGTATACAGCTTTTCGCTTTGGGAGGCCGAGGTCGGGGTCGGACACTTCCATACCTTTTTAATGCCTGAAAATCTAAAAGTGAAATATATCCTTATGTAATGCAAGAAATGTACTTGGAACTCGTTTTTCGCACACTTACTTCCCTCGTTCACACCCCTTTAAAACCATTTGTTCCCTTTTGGGCAACCATAGTTTCTTTTTTGGCATTCCAAGTTCCTTTTGAATACCCATGGTTTCCTCTTGGTCATCAATAGTTCCCTTTTTGTCGCCCATAGTTCACTCTTGGTCACCAATAGTTCACGCTTGGTCACCTCTAGTTCCCTCTTGGGTATCAATATTTCTCTCTTGGTCACCGTTAGTTCCCTCTTGGGAATCCATAGTTCCCTTTTGGTCACCTCTAGTTTAATCTTTGACATTTAAAGTTCCCTCTTGGTCACCAATAATTCCCTCTCAATAGTTTCCTCTTCAGCACCAATAGTTCCCTATTGATCACCCTTGATTCCCTCTCAATAGTTCCCTCTTGGTCACCCCTAGTTCCCTATTCAGCACCAATAGTTCCCTCTTGGTCACTCTTGATTCCCCCTCAATAGTTCCCTCTTGGTCACTCCTAGTTCCCTATTGGTCACCCCTAGTTCCCTCTTGGTCACCCTTGATTCCATCTCAATAGTTCCCTCTTCAGCACCAATAGTTCCCTCTTGAACACTCCTAGTTTGATCTTTGTAACCAAAGTTCCCTCTTGATCACCTCTAGTTCCCTCATTGACAATCCTAGTTCCCTCTGGCAAGGGATTACCCTATATCTTATATCAACAGAGTCATATTACTTCACTCTTATCCATTTCCCCCGCAAATATTCACAGGCGTGGATCTCCATCATTGGCAATTTTAAACCTAGAAGCTTTTCTTAAACGTTTTTGTATTGCCGCTAACCGTGATTGTACCCCCAGAATACTATGAAGGTTGAAACGTATTACCGAAGAGGCTTAGATTAGCCTGTTATGGAGCCCAGCGCTTTTTCTTTAGCTATGTATGGAAAATGCTCTTATCTAGTCATCGGTAAAATCGATATCTGTACAACTGACGCAATGCTTAGCATATACTGAATTCTATAGTTTGATAAGTCAGTAGCGCAGCCTTAATATTGTACAATGGCAAAAACATAAAGTTGATTATTATTATATAGGAAAATGCTGAATGGTATTCTGCCAAATGTCATTATGGAAATATCATCTTTCTTATTTCAAAAAGAGGATTTTATTAATGTTGAAAATATGGCTGGTCCAAAACAATAAATATATTCAAGGTTCCATGTAACTGTAATGCCTTGTGGCAACAGATAATTAGATGGATTAGTAGTGTTAGAAATTTCCCAACCTTCTGGCATTATTTCCCAGAAACATTGGTAGTAAAACAGTAGTGCCACTAGTGGCTGCTGAAGTGATGGCGTCATTGGTGTAATTAGAAGGGGTTTATGACGAGAAATAAAGGGAGAAAAATATAAGAATCAATATGGCAAAGAAATGAATGTAAAATTGCTATTAGAACTAAGTATTAGAACTGCCATTATTTAAGTACATGTATTATGTTAACAGATAACAATATCTTAGAAGAGGAGTTATAATATTATAACTAACGAAGATAAAGAATGAAATAAGTCTAAGAAAAGACATTACTCATTATAATTAATAAAAAGAGATTTTGACATGCTTATTTAAAATCAATATCTAAAATAAAAAACCGATCCCTTAATGTATCAAAATCTGGAATAGCAAAAAAGTTTCGGCTTCTTAATAACTGGTTGTCATTCAATCAAGCCCGGAGCAATTTACACGGAACAAACTAAAGGAAGTAAAAGCTGAATAATTGCAGAAGCTTTCGTTATGTAATCCATATCGATTGACATTTTTTACATGAATAGACGAAGAAACTCACTTCCCGAGATTTTTTTAATGAAACCAAATGTTCATAATGATCGAACTTTTTTTTAAAGAGTTTTAAGAAAAAAAAGAAAAAAAAGAGAAAAGTTTTCCCCATAAAATGACTCGTCCTTGACATATCTATTTGACATACTTTGTATAATTACTTGATGCACTATATGTTAATTCATTGCATTACGATAAGTTACAGGCGAATTTTTAAAACTGTTTCTTTATGAAACATTTTTTTACATATGTGCAATACCACTCATCACATCTTCCCAGTGTCAATCCTGTTGTTGACCTTTGAGGTCAGTTAATATTCGCTGCTATGATAACTTAACTAAAACACTGTGATATCAAGATTACTTAAACAACGAAATCAGTTACCGTAAGGAAAAAGGAAATTATTGATTATTGTCAGAAAATTTTATCTTAAAAAACTCTGTTTCAGAGAATTCGCGGTAAGGGATGGATAGATTTTAAGAGTAGGTAAATATTTTCGTAGAATTGTATCCTTATAAAAAAGTAACATTATTGGTTAGAAGTCGTTCTTGCAGATCGGATGACAAAAGGAATAAAAATGTAAGAGATACATTGTAAGATAACATGGAACTTGCCCTCTCCATTGACCCTTTCGTCATTTCAAAAATAACCAGGGCGACCTATAAAATAAACATTACTATTTTCGATATTTTGTATTATCATTTCAAAACTGTTTATTGCTAATTAGGATAAGCCGAATGTTACCCTCAAATCCGATGGCCTATTGAGATTTTAGAGGCGCTTCAATGTCATGCATGCAACTAAATAACTGGCAACAGAACATTATCTTCAGTTACTACTTGATATTCATTGCATGAGTGTGTAAGTAGGTGTTGTTGTATTTACTCGAAACCACAAGAAATTGCACTGAGAGCATTTTCTACGCTATATGCGTAGAGGTATTTATAGAGCGGTGTAGTGGGGAAGGGGGTTTATAAGTTTTAATTGGATACGGTTAACATGAACCATTAGAGAATAAACTGAATACGGAGAGATAGAGACAAAGCCGTGAATAAACTACTGTACATTTAGGAAAGGAGGTTCAGAATGACCTGATTAAGACCTCATTCATAGACATGTATGAATCGCTTAGGAAGATGATATTCGGTACTTTTGCGACTAAAATTGATTTCGGACATTTGTAAATGGAAAACGAGCGCAGAACAATTCAGGTTGTTTGTAAGTTGCAACGGTAACAGAGTAATAGCAGTTCGGGTCTAAACCTTCGTCCACTGTAAACTGAAAGGTAAGAAATTTTCCTAAAATATCTAATAACGTATAATATGGTATTTATACCAAGAACCAATCAGAATCAATGTAAACTGATAATCTTAATAGTACCAAATCTTAGAAAATATCGCAGAATGGTATGCGCATAGATACAATCAAAAACATATGGACCGAAAGGTTAAAATGGCGCCGAATCTGACTATATTTGTTTTTATCATATGACATAATGATATGGAACCTGTGTGAATCGAAATGTTTAAATGGCGCCATATCTTAGTACGTTTGTGCAAGTACAAATGTGAACAGATAAATTAGAATAGTACATGTTCGTAATCTTAGTAAATTTATACTATGCAATGCGTATATATATCTTTATATGTCTAGTTGTATATCTCATTTTCAGTATCAATGTAAACCAAAACTTTACATCAGTACCAAATCTTCGTACATTTGTATCATGTCATAAATAAGTGTATGTTTACAACACCAATATGAACCGAATATCAGTGCAACCATGTCAATTATTGGAATAGCGTCTCGAGACAGTCCAGCCCATCTGCAGTGACACCTCCCAGGAGAGAAAGGATTTCATGGATGTATGGGCATTAGTTAGGAACGCATGAAGCTAATTTAGTATCACGTAGTTTTCAAGTGATAGTATGTTCTACATAATTGATGCGCGCTCACTTAGCGTAAAGAACGTGCTTAATGACTTGAGAGACGAAAAGTCATTGTGACAGAAAAGATAGTATAACGAGATTGTCACGTCCTTTAGAGCGGTATTCATGATCACATGTGCTTGTAGCTTGTTTGCCGATCCAATTA
This sequence comes from Phorcus lineatus, assembly GCA_921293015.1. NCBI lineage: Eukaryota > Metazoa > Mollusca > Gastropoda > Trochida > Trochidae > Phorcus > Phorcus lineatus. Next base: position 33,901,481 of record OV121097.1, on the reverse strand, counting down.
TGAATTGAAATGGATATGTTTAAATCACATTTAGTGTGACGTATTCACACGAAGACACCCTGGCTTGAAATATATTTTGAAGACAAACTAAGCTAAATATATTGAACGCGCATCAATTAAATCAACGTAATTTTAGGAACTTACCCTAAGCAGAGAGAAGATAAAAGTTGAGCTGATGTTCGTAAGGTTATCTAACTACATATATTTAGTAGTCATACAAATGGTTCGTGAGATTTCGGTTTCGGCATATATAAGACAGTGAGAATAAGTAATATATTTTATAGAATATAATGACAACTTGTGTTTTAAAAGCAAAACAATAGCAATATTTTGTCTCTAAAAGATCGTATCTCTAACAAAAAATGACCCAACAAGAAAAACAAAACACACCTTGTAAGGCTGTTTAAAATTCATGTCCAATAAAAACAGCTTCAAATATATAAAAGATGAGCAGCCTGTTTAAATACGTAGTAAATCCTGATTTATATTCGACATTAACTTCAAGGTTTGAGTTTCGAGTCCTCTTGGCAGTGAAATCGAATTCTTAAGCATCTGTACAATTTGACTTTAGGAATTTTTAATCTATCTTATAGCTGTATGATGAAACACGTGCAAGAGCCAGGACTATATCTACGAATGCACGGTCTTCAGAATCGGCAAGTGCAACTGACGTGTTATCCCCATTTCTATTGAGTGATTTCAGTCTTCAGCTGCTGTCTTTAATTATTTACATCGGATTAGTATTTGATGTTTATACCGAATATTTAGCCTGGACAAGTAGCATGGTTTCAGCCAGAGGATTGGTTCAGGATAGAGTGAAAGGAAAACCTCAGCCAATTTACACTTCTTTTGATAACCTTCAGTCCATACAAGTAGTTGCTTTTGAAGAGGTTTCAATTGTTGAAATTCCGCTTAACTGTAATCACCAGCTGCAGGTACCTCACCTCCTATCACTGTATCTTGCAATACAACTAATACACAAAAGAGAAAAAATGAAATCAGACTTACCCGCAACATTGCCCACTGCTAATACGAGATCCAACAGTGAAGGGGAATGCTGGGCTTTTGAGATGTTAAAGGCATTAAGTATTCCAAGAGTTTTATTTTCCATCATGAAACTATTTCACATCATGCATTCAACATCGGTATGCAGATCAGATGAGTCTCACAGTAGGGTATCAAGTAGAACGGGGAAATTGATGATGCCAGTGTTCTTTTTCTTTTCATATTTCATGTTTATATTCTAAGAATGTTCATTGAGTTCATCACTTTTACAAACACAGATAACACTGAGTAATTGAATGCAATAGCCATTCTCCAATCATAAGTTCAGACTTGAAAGTATTTGTAATTCAAACAATCTTACAAAACTCACTAACTATAAATTTTCTTTGAAAGATCACATCATTTCCTGTTTAATCCACGTAAATGGTCATGTGTGATCAAGTTGTATAGACATTATAGAAACTGTGTGCAAGCTTGAACATAATTCTGTCCCACGTTGTGTTTTCTGCATTCACATAGGTATTGATCATTCTATTTTACACGAAGAATGATTTCTCCACTTCAAAAGCTCATGCACTCATTTTATCTTCTTTCAGGCGTGCTTCATATTTTACCTAATCCGGACTTTCACCTGTTGGAGAAAAGACGACATAATCGATTAAGCAGGCGAGGACTGAGATGTGATATACAGACGAACTTTAAAGTCTCAAGCACTTAGCTGAAATCGTGACCGATTTCAATCATCGTGCAAGATCGCCCATCCTGGAGAAAACTAGATTCTAATTTTGTTTCATAAACTCCTAATCTTTTTTAACTAGCCAATTCGATTGATAAAATCGAATGCATTTGGTCTAAGCAATTGTACGCGTTGTCTAACACGCTAACGATTTAAGCCGTCTTGCAACACATGATAAAGCCTATATGTGTGGCATTTCAATAAATAGCGTGCAGCTTGATTGACACTGATATCTACTTTACACGTCCATCAAAGTCAAGCAGGGGTGAAAGAGTGACAAGAAGATGTAACGTTGTTTTTGAAATAAGCAACGATGACTATTGCTATTAACAACTTACTCATCAAGGGTTGTACAATGCACACCAAGCGTGTTTCCTTAATGGAATGCTTGAAATGATAGTCTTCTTCAGTTGGTATCATAATTGTCACCTTCGAAGTCCCCTGTCCGACCATTATGTCAGTGACTTAAGCAGTTAGTGTCTCACATATGCTAATACAAGGCTGTCCCTTCGATCACAGTGATCGTCTGTGTCTAAGCTCTCGTTCTTTCCTTCACATATGCAAATAGAGTGCTATCACAATCTCTTTCAATATCGTTGGAATGTGTAGATGTGCATTCATTTCATCTTTCCTCCTATCATTCATTTTGTGTCTCTTAAACGATCTGAAATGACTTCTAATTTACAAGTATTTCTTTATTGAAAAATCTAATTAGGCAAAAAAAATTCATATTTTCGGTACATGATATGTCCTTGACATTTGAATATAAAAGTAGGATATAATAATCTTGTTTTCAGATATAATTGCTTATCATGTACAAAATATACAATTATCAATTCATTATTCAAATATAATCCGTCAGTTTCCTGGACGGATGTCAGTGGACCAGCAACACGCACATCTGGTTATGCATTTGAATAGTGATCAAGTCAAGCCGTCTATAGCAATATCAACACGTCAACGCCCTCTGACTCCGTCATTGTTCCTGGTCTAATTAATAAAAAAATATGTTTAGATTTAGACTCTCACAAAACACTTCATAAATATGTATTTCATATTTTATTCTTAATGTTAACACACAAACCATAAGGTGTACATGCAATACTATCTCTTAGCACCTTCGAGTGATTTTACTTGTATATTTTAATCAATCAGTGTCGAATAGGCCCAAGATGGCCGGGCAATGTTATATATATTTGTATGTTTTATTGGCTTGTATACATGTATCGCTTGACACTAAAATAAATTATTTTTCTTCTTCTTTCTTCTTTAAGTGATAGGTTCGTCATTCAATCAATGAGAAAATATTTCTCTTGATTGGTATGTTTCACTTTCACTAACGCAATTTATGATCAATACTATACATTCATTAATGTTCTTATGGTTCACCAAAATAACTCATCAGTGACATACGGTTCAATATCCATCCACAGGATCAGTGTGGTTCAATACAAACATTGAACAAGGCATACGAGTATGTTGTAAAGAAATTAATGACTGATTGGGGCTTTTACAGGACAGACTGTTAGAATTTAATCTATGAACTAATTTTGAACAAATAATGATTCTCTTTCAAATTTACAATTCTTGGTGCGGATTGTTTAGTGTTGACTTCAGGATAAGAAACCAGACTTTATGAAACACATCCATTTCATACATAAGTGTCAAGAAAAGTTAAAGGACTGTTGCCCTTAAATTATACAACTATTAAGGATTTGTCGCAATCAATCTTAGGATAATACTCAGAGACACACAATGCAGTCTTTTACTTGATCATAATTAAAAAGAAAATTATAAACATACTCAAAATAGCATTGTGTTTTTTTGTTTTTGAATACCGGTAGGCACCAGTCAAAGTATGAAGATATGTATAGCAGTTATAGAGTCATTACAAACATCCCATTTAGATATTGTAACACGTTTATACATGCACTGGTGATAGAATGAAGATGAAGAAAAACAAGGTTCATATGATGAAGTTGTATACAGCTGTTATACAGCGTTAAAAACAACAATGGTCTCCAAAATTACGTTTGAATATTTGACGCGCGCCATTGTCCGGTTTTTGATCATGATTGCGACGTTCTACCTGCATATTGTCACTGTAAAAAACCAATATGCTTTAAAATGTGTCTTTTTGGTAACAGTCGATACTTCGCGATCAAATGACACCATTGATTAAGTTTTGCAAATATGACTCGAAGAACTCACGGAGTGGCTCTTTAAAAGAATTTCAACATATTTCGATACTTACCAAGAAAATAATATAATAACACCTACCATGTTTTGAACATAATTCAAGTATAACCCCAAACTCGATGTCGCTCCCAGATCGGTTCCACTTTGATTAACGAGTAGTTAATGAGAACTAATTATTGCAATAATGATTTGGGCGTCAGCATGCATTCCTTATTTCGGTCTTCAGAAGCATTACGGACCAGTTCTCATTAAATTTCATGTTCTCTATGGTTTTGACGACGTTGCTAGATTGTCGAAAGTCCCCAACTGATCTCAATCCTGAATTTATGAATTGAACCAACTCTTAGGAGTCGAATGTTACGATTTTACACGCCCCTTCGTGCTAAGAAATAACCATTAGCAGCGTTGCAAACGTTCATCACAGATAAGTATGAGATGAAAGAGTTCACAGTTCTTTCTATTGACACAGTCGGTCCAAGTCCTCTAGTCATGCGTTGCACTGACCTCACCTATCGGACAATTGATACTCAAAATAAAAGGCATGTCCCGTTACTTCAGCTCCAAAATGAAAGACATTTTATCTGTGTCCTCCAGCAAACCAAGATTCCACGATAAATTTGCGGACGTGACAACGCGGCCAGCTGTGTGAAGTTAAACAACCTACTTGAAGTTGCTTGATGTGCTAAAAGACAGCAACTGAGCCAGGCGACTCACTATGATTCCGCTGAATAGGGCGCTGGTTCGTCATCGATTGGATGATCAACGCTGATATAATTAAACACGTCTAATCGTGTTTGTTCTATTTTAACTGCTCTCTAGAAATAACGTAGTTTGTATTTTCAGTTATTTCGGAAACTTTGGCATAGTTAACAATTAGCACACAAGTTTTACCCAGCTCCCGTGTCTTCACTGTAGCCAAAAGGGTCGACTGAAGTGATCAAAAAACCTTTGTATTTCTTAGTTAACTGAACGTTGTAAGATTTCTGCACTTTTAGAAATATAAGCTTGATATTTCTGCCTCCTAAATCCCTCAAGAATATTCCAGGACCACCTGATTGGAGTTTTTCGGTATTTGAATACAGGAACTATTTTCTCGCTTATGAACAGATACCATATTGCTCTATTGATGTTAACTATATCAGAACAAGTTCATGAAATAATATAGTTATAACAATAAAGTTCAAAAGGAGTTCATCAAAGTTAAAAAAAATTGTAGTCGGCCCAAAATCAAATCGGCGTTGACTTATGTCCAGTGTAGTGGAGAAATATCATTGTAACGTCATACAATTATTTATGACGTCATAACATGACAACACGTTTTTGATGGTAAAGAAATGTTTTATGAAATGTTCGTGTGTTACTGTTATTTGATTTCAATATGAAATGTATGTTTCCTATCGTCTATAAAGAGCATATGAGACGATGACCTGTTAATAATTATCAAACGAGTTAGTGGTTTGTATTTGACGAGAGAAAGCGACTTAATACTGAATCATTCACTAGTTTCATAAAATGCTGTTAAACAAAGTTAAACGGGGCTAAGTTTAGTATCTCATTTATGAATTGTTGAGTTAAATCGTCACAAACTGCAAATACATTGATTATATAACAGTTGACGTTGAGCAATTAACTTTGTGGCGTCATACGCAACGATTATTAGGTAACGTCAATCATTCAGCACGCATTGTAATTTTGCATATTTTCAACAGGCGAGGTATTAGTCCTTATGTATGTATCAACAAAGTTGGTTTGTACAGTGCCAACAATGCAGATAAATTGCCTTCATGTCGCACACTAAATCTTGTTTGGGGATAACATAAAAACTTGAATAGGAGCCAAAGGTATTGTTTTTCTATTGTAATTTCGGTAGAAAGAAATTTGACAAAATGATCCGATAATTACAATATACCTGGGAAATTAAACTAAAATGAAAAATGAATTACGTATCTCACAAATAATTATCTTCAGATGCAGTTAAAAAGCTTATGACGAAACAGAGGACACGGCTTCCCAAAGTGCGGCTTCAGGATAAAAATTTATTTTGGACCATAATTAAAGTAATTAAGTTACAAAAGACTCTTTGAAGTATTACAAAATAGCCTTGGAAGACAAAAGACAAGATTTTTATTTCTTTGATTAAACCAATTCTGCTGAGGCCATAACAGAAAACATTTATCATAATGCATTGGACCATTACAGTCGATACGGATATATTTGGGTTCTTCAGCATCAAACCATGACGATACATTGTTCATGACTAATTAAAGACTCCCTTGAGCATCGATTTTTATGATCCTTTAAGTGTCACCAGTAAAGCAAGACTAAGGCATTTCCCCTTCGGTGATTAACATAATCATTCTTAACAAAAGAATTCTAGAGTATAGACGGAAGAAACTTGTTGATTAAGAGAGATCATTGGACAGGAAAATTGGCAGCTCATTTTTCTTAAAGAACTTGGATATCATGAAAGAAAATGACATATTTTCATGATGAATGTTGATACTGGAAATATAGACATACGTAAGTTCACATAAATCTCATGAATCAGAAATAGATGAAAGATTTTACATTCGTTTTGATTGAAATGCTTTGGTATGCCAATCGTTTGGACTGCAATGAATATTGTGAATTCCAAATAACGTCTTCATTTATATCCATTTACATTTAAGTTTGAGGGAGGAATACTAGGGTTTCAGGGCATGGCTCGTTTGGTTAAAATGAATAATGAATTTAGGTTATAGAAATTTTGCATAATTTACCAGATAATAAACCTTTTGAAATTGTATTTCTTTTCAATAAGGCCCTTAACCTCAACTTTGTCAACTATAAGCACCCCGTGTTTACACAATGTTTAGATTTTAGAGCATCGTCGCTATTGTCTTAAATACAGCTACAGATTGATAAACAATTTTATCATTCCAATAAGGTGCTGCCCCTGTCTACATTATTTCAACTTTCTAGAGCCAGTTGTTCTTTAGGAGAATGTGAAAACAAACTAGGACAGACGTCAAATTCCGGTGGATGTCTACCCATCCAAACAACGTGAATGATAAGGACTGCTCTCTCGGGATAACTCTGGTCAACCAAGGACGCGTACTCTATAATGTCACATTCACATGGACCTTTCATTGGTCAAATCGTACTCAAAACCACTGACTTTTCATATTGTTGGGATTTAAATAACCAATCGAAACGCATGCCAGATCGTGATGAAATAATAATTTGAAAGATTAAAGGAAAGCTAGAAACTTGATTGGATTAAGTAACGAGTATGAGCAACAATCTTGTATTGCAAACCAATCTTCCAATGTTTAGCCGCGCATGTCGGACACAACTCGATTCTAAAGAATCTTTAAGAAGCAATCGACGTATCTCAAATAGTTTGAGTAACATTTTTCTCATGAAAAGTCCAAGTGATGATAAAATGTAGAATATCGGAACATTTAGTCTTGGCCGACTGAATATGACGGTACCCGGTGCACTTGCTCCAGTAATTTTTCCATTGTACCTAGAAGATTAAATATATGTATTAATAAAATGTCGATGGATTTACAAAAGATTACATTACTTATCACCAATACCTTGTCTTACCCTTTAAAGCTTATCATACAATTCAAGGCTATAAACCTTCGACGAATGGTTTGATTTCGCAGTGATTATCTGTTCGAAAGAATGAGCGTATTTTTTTAATAAAACGACAAAAACATTGCTCCTAGAAATAAGCTTCATTTCGACATAACCGAATGATAATTGAATAGAACCCTCTTGTGAAAGTCGCTAAAACGAGGTATGTCTTTGAAGTATAAAGAAATTCAACAAGTTTTCACTCATCCAGCAGATTTGTTCATTTAATTAACAATCTTTAATCTTTAACCTTCACATGTGAATCATGAAATTGAATGATATGGGAGATTAGAAAATGACTATTGAAAATAAGCTTGAAACCGTCTTTGAGACAGACTGCCGATTATGATGCCGAACTGCAGTCGTCACGAATCTGAGAACAAACCTCTCAACATGTCAAGCTTGTATATTCATGACAAGAATAACTAGACGTAGAGAGATATTGATTCATGTAATAAATCTAATTGCCATTAACATCAACTGTTATGAGTATGTGATTGTTCATAAGTTTAACATTGTATAAGATTGTTTTATTGTTTAGTGGGTCATACTTGCACTTGTTTTGATAGTCTTAGCTGGCAGTGTCTAGAATCATCTATTTCTTGATTGCTTGAGTTGGATACTTCTGATTGGAGTTTGTCGTGGAACTTGAAAGAACATTCTAGAAGGTATCTAACCCATAAAACGACCGGCATTAGAACTCGGATCTCTGAATTACGGATCTTGCCTCTTACAATCAACACATCATCTGCTGTGCCACTGTTTTTGGATACCGTTTTTGGATACCTTTTTTGGATACCTTTTTTGGATACCGGATTCATCTATCTCCTATCAAGACCCACTGACTGTTTTCTACATTCATCAGAGTATATGTAAAGTGAAAACTGGGGCAAAAAGTGCATATAAAAATACAAAGACTACAATTCTGAGAGTAATTATATTTTCTTTGATAATCACATGTATAAAGAAGACAAATGTGACCATAACTCGGAGTTATAGATAACCTCTTCTCAAGTATTTTCGAATTATGGATACACTGCTTCTGATTCATGCAGGGAAATTCAATACACAGCACTCTAACATTTCGTAGAGCACTTTTACTAGTACAGCAGTCCGTCGATGATCTGTTGGACAGCATATCCAAGGACATCAAAGTAGCCATTGTGAAAGACTAGGTCATTCGTCAATAATTGATGATTGTATAAAATGACTCCTTAGCTCTGGTAGCTTGAGACAAATAAAGTCAATGAAATAGCTCCTTAGAGAACTACTATCACAGTCGGAGGACAGTATATGGCAATTAATCTTATTGATTAAGGCGTAACTGTCACATTGGGCCCTTGTTCGTTGATAAAAGTATGTAAATGAATCTTGTTATTTGGTTATATAAGCTTAGGAAGGTAATTAATCGAGTCATTCATCTGAGAACAAGTCCCTCAAGATCACACAACAAGATATTTTAGATATGAAATATTGCAAATAATTATGATAACTTTTCGCGTTTAGAAGAGAACGTCCTTTTGGAACACTGATGCCTCTTTCAACATCCTGACAACTCTAATTTCGAAGTTCTTGTTTTGTAAGTCTGATGATAAAATTTGTCGAGGCTTAGAACATAGTGACTGTGGGTTTATCTTTCAATCACTCATGCGCGTGCAGAAACACAAGCGAGACAAACAAAATCAAAGATCATACACAGGTTCATCTTCCATAATCATAATCCACAATCCACCTACATCAATGATTCAAATGAAATATGTATTAGATATACCCACACTTCCCGAGGTGTATCGCTCAATACACCACCTGTTCTCGGGTCTCCGAGGCGTAGGATGTAGGTGGATTGTCGTGTTATATTTGATGAAACAATGCTTTCCATCCTTCTCTATGTATATACGTCTTGACCTTACTAGATCAATAGACTATAAGTAATACTCTTCTAATTACGGTTTAAAAAACATAAACTAACTTCATCTTATTAAAAATTGGTACAAACTAGTAGGGTTTTAGAGGGAAAAATAACAACATATACATAACACAACAGAAAGTAGCTCTGCTTGTATCAATCCTCAGTAGCTCAGTCGGCAGAGTCGCTGCTTTGCAACATGAAGGTCCCTCGTTCGCTTCCCGAGATCATCGTTTATAATTCTCAAGTCGGTCAATACACCTACAGTCAGAAGAAAGGAAACCGTAGCAACGAGACCGGAAGTGGGGTGTAACGATAGTTGTCAACATCTACTTACGTCAATTTAATGCATAAATGTAATTGTATCTTAAATATACAAATAGATGTTGCGTTGAAGTAAATCTCAAGTTTGACAAGAAACATGTTTAATGTTATTTTGCACAAATCGACACCCTAATCAATATAGTTTTGGAGTAAACGAACACCTTTGGTTAGGAAATCCGTCATCCCAACTCCTTGCTGGTCCTAAAAGACTGAGAGCATTACTACAGGTGGCTGGACTCGTCCTTCCTTTTGGGTGGGGAACCCACGTTGTTCCATCGCAATGACTAAACGTCACTAATGATTTGGTGAATATATAAATCGTTTTTTTTGTAAGAGTGCGGTTATAAATTCCACTTCATACCTGATTGGCTGATTAGCGTTGAGCGTATCACAGTTGCTTAAAAAATAATGGATAACACTTAATGTTTAAAATTTTCAATATTGAATGAAGCTACTGTTTTAAATCACCTCTTTTACCACTGTTGATGTCATTTTGATGCGTTTTGTTACACTGTTACAGGACGAGATGATGCCTTTTATCTCACGGCTTTACAGAAGTACCACGACAATATCTGGTTTAGCAAGCAACCGGTTGGCCACAATACCCTCCAGAAACTTATCCCGACTGCTTGTACTGAAGCCGGTATCAAAGGCTCTCGAACCAATCACAGTCTAAGAGCAACCACAGCCACAAACTTATACAGGGCGGGAATCGACGAACTATGGTGGCTGATTTCTGCCATTCGCGTCTTCGCTATTTCGTACTATCCCAACCTATGGCGAAATAGCGAAGACGCGATGCGAAATAGCGAAGTAGCGATGCGAAACAGCGAAATGGCGATGCGAAACAGCGAAAGGGCGATGCGAAGTTGCGATGCGAAATAACGAAGACACGAAGCACTTTGTTTCGCTATTTCGCATCGCATCTTCGCTATTTCGCATCGCGTCTTCGTTACTTCGTGTCTTCGCTACTTCGTGATATCGCTATTTCGCCACTTCGCGTTTTTTCGCTATTTCGTCACCGGATTCGCGGTTTGCCTGACTCGCTACTTCGCGTCCTCCTATTCTGTATTCGATAGATTGATAAACATTTATGTAATAATGATCGTCGTTCATGCTTTTAAGAAGGTATTTGAGAAAAAAAATTAACATAACATTGTGTTGTATATAATAGTTGATATTACCAACAAACACTTTAGAAAGTTTGTTAATCTATCTATAAACGAATTTAGATAACTGTCATTAGAATTGTATTTCATACATTTTACCCACTTTAATTGTTGCTAAGTATAGTAGTGAAGACATCATGTTTTGGTTCATGTTATTGATTCATTGCATTTAAGTCAAATCGTAATGATTTTAAAAGCCCAGGTTCTGATCTAGTTGTCTCTACACGTATACGGAATAAATAGTGGTATATTATCATGTCATAAAACATATCAATGTCTCAGTCTTCAAAAGCTTTATTGCGAAACTGTTTATAACACCAAAATTGAATGGATTCGAAAAGTGTTTTTTTAAATATCGTTTTAACAGACAAACTCAAGGAACATAATATAGTAACTAATCACTCTCACTCTTGAATGAGATCAACCTAAATTGGTATAGTTGCTGCACCGGTTCCATTACTGACAGTTATGAATGATATTACATGTGTGCCTTCAGTGCATATAACTTAATATGCATTCATATAATTCGAGGTGAAAAGACTTTTTATATGCTAATAGGTTGGGTTTTTTTTAAATGAAATGCCTTCTCTTATATGATTCAATGAATTTAGTAAACTTGATATAAGTTGCCCGAAAATATACGTTTAAAACCCATATAAGGGGGGGGGATACTATTTCTAAGTTTTAATCACGTTTTAGCATTACAGGAATCATATACATTCTCGCTCAACAGAAGTGGCTACGTCATACATTCCTATACAACCTCTGTCTTTAATACGAAGGTTTCTTTGTCAAGAAATGTAGAAATGTAGAACGCTGTTTGGATGCAATCAAAGTCAATTGTGCAATCAACGACGCCGTTTTAAAAGTTATCCTTCAAATCGCCTAAGTTATTTCCGTAAGCTTTCCAAAAGCTAAACTTCATTCGAATATGCACCTTGCACTTTGAGTCGTCTTTACAGAACACAAACGCTTCATTTTGCAACTGCATCATTGCACTTGCCGGTTTGAAAACAAATATGTTATTCATGCATTCGATGTTTTCATTGGCTGAAATATAGTAGTAAGAAGTTTAAGTTGCAGTATTGAACCGGTAGGAGAAACCGCCGGAAGCCCGAGAATCCTTCGTATTAAGACAGAGGTTGTATAGGGATTTATGACAGAGCTACCACTGATATGAGAAATTGAATCATACATTGATTGACTATAAATCGGCAATTTCTAGTTCGCTGCTGAAAATAAAGACACATATTTCCTTCTAGTTAATAATTCTGTACGAATGTTATAAATTTATTACCCTATATATGAACTTTACTATGTAGGGGAAACGAGCACTTAATTGAATGAATGAGGATTGACCCAATATACGTCAGTCATAATTTAAGAATATTAATCAATCAATTCATGAATTAAATTAGATATGTTTGAAGTTCATAGAAAATGGGTTTTCTATCGGTCAGGTCAGTCAAATTCCTATTCTATCATCAGTGTTCCATGTTTGGCTCATCAGGCCTACATAACTAGATTGGCCTGTGGCATCGATCCTTGTTCGACGTCCATCTGGCATGGGTCAGTAGTTGACCACAAACTTTTTGCATTTTGGATTTCATAACTAGTGCACCTCTAAAGCTGACAGATTGTAGAGTGCCTTGCAACTAAAGAATCTATGATTGTACAATGAATGATTTTGTCCTGAGCCTTTCCAGATATGGGTGTGTTCCTAGCCCTTCAACATTTTAAGCGATTTAATTTTCAGAAGGGCATCTTTGTTCCAAAGACTAGGTGACCCATTGGGGACATACAGTTGCTTGAAACGTGATTTTAAGACCGGAAAAATACTCATAATAAAAGACGAGTAACTGCTTTAAATGATAAAAAAAAGGAATGACGTTCTCTGCAAAAAGGGACATTTTTAGGATATTCTTAAACGTATATGACTGCTTTTGGGTGAAAACTCTTCTCACCGCGGTGCAAACAGTATCAGCTGTGATACAAAACCGTTCTCAGCGCGTTTCAAACCCTTCTCACCACAGTAGAAAGCTGAAAGTGAAAACCATGTATATAGATATGAGATACCTTCAGTCCTAAATCTTATTGTTGTCAGACATTTCAGACAGCTTCATTTGTAGCTTATACAAATATTCGTCGCATCATATCAATTGTATTCACTCATGATACTTAGTTTTCTAAAACAGCTAAATAAAATTTCGATTTTTATTCGATTGAATGTCATGTAGAAAATACTAGAGACATATTAGTATTTATATTTATTATCTTTTTTCTTAGATGCGCAAACCAATTTGATGCCAAATCATGAAATGCTAAACATTACTAAATGTCACTATTAACATGACTTGGTTTCCGGAAAATTGGAAACAGCCAGAAAATGCGCAGTGGGAAGTTGGTTACTTATTCCTTATTCCTTATTCGAAATTCAAATTTTCCATTTACTTATTCGAAATAGTCTTCTGAGGGTACCAAGAAATGTTTGTACCACTCTGTATTTATACTCAAATGAAAGATAATTCAATTACCTATCCAATAACGTATACTACGTTATAATACATAGCGGCGGTCGTACCGTAAAGTCACAAAAGACGTTACTGTGTGCAAATGATGATAAACCACTTCAAAGAGTGTCATGGAATATTTGTACCACCTTGTACCTATACGCAAATGAAAGATAATTTAGTTATCTATCCAATGAATATATATTATATAATATACGTTATAATACATAGAGGCGGTCATACCGTAGAGTCACAATAAGCGTTACCAAAAATGATTAAAAAAACTTCTCAGAGTTTCAAGGAATATTTGTACCACCTTGTATCTATACTAAAATGAAAGATAATTTAGTAACTTATCAAGTGAAATATATTACGTTATCATACTGTAATATGACAAAAAGCGTAACCGTGTACAAACTATTTTAGTTGTGTTATTCTTGTTCGAACACCAACATTTAGAGTATCAAGTAATATCTATACCACCTTGTATCTATACTCAAATGAAAGATAATTTAGTAACCTTTCCAATGAGGTATAATACGTTATGATACATAGAGGCGGTCGTACAGTAATATCGCAAAAAGCGTAACCATCTACCAACTTCTTTAGTTATGTAATCCTTTTCGAATACCAACTCCTTTGAGTATCAAGGAATATTTGTACCACCTTGTTCCTATACGTAAATGAAAGATAATTCAAAGTTATATCGAATGAGGTATGCTACGTTATAATACATAAAGGCGGTCGTACCGTAAAGTGAAAAAAAGAATGGTTATTATGTAGCCCATATTGTGTAGTCGTGTAATTCTTGTTCGAATAACAACTTCTTAGAGTATCAATCAATATTTGTACCACCTTGTACGTAAACTTAATTCAATTCAATGTCAATTCAATTACTTATCCAATGTGGTATAATACGTTATAATACATACAGGCGGTCGTACCGTAAAAGCACAAAAAAGCGTTACTGTGTTCTCCAAATGTTAAACGGTGAGTCAGTATCCAAGCGGAAATACTTAAAATGTATTCAGAAGTTGGTGTAGTGATACAAGACAATGTTATGGTTGACAACTTCTTTACTCATTTCACGCAACGTTTCTGGACTACTTTTTAGGTACAAAGGTATATTTAAACCATATTGTAAGTATTCTCAAACCAGAGATAAGTTTATTCCCTATATAGTATTTGCTCACTTATTGTATACTATCCAAAAAAAGAAACGCATAGCCAGAATTGTTAAGAGAAATTGTCGTATTTTCAAACGCGTATGAATTCAAGGGGAATGAAGTTAAAAGTGTGAATTTTTACATCAGATTTAAGGTGATATCAATTAACAAAATCACGTAATAATATGAGATATGGCTTTCACAATATTTCACAGACGTCCGCTGAAAGTCAGTAACTGTTGAGGCCATCTTGTGCGTTGATGACAGTTCTCACCCGCCTTGGCATTGACTGGATTAGACGCTATATGGTTGGTTTTGCAATCGTCTGCCACTCTTGCTGTCCAAATAGAGCCAGTTCTTGTAGAGTTTGTGGCTGTTGTTGACTCTGACGAAGACGTCTATCAAGTTCATCCCAAAGATGCTCAACTGGGTTCAAATCGTGGTAACGAGACGGCCATTGGAACTTCTTAATGTTGTTTCGAGCGAAGAAATCACTAGTAACTCGTCCAGTATGTGGCCTGGTGTTGTCCTCCTGGAACAGTTCACGGTGGAAGTCAATAACGGGCAGGAGGTCAAGCTGCAGGATGTTGTCTCTGTAGCGTATGGCCGTCAAATTTCCATGAACGTGGATTCAATTGGTGCGACCAGTGTACGATACCGCCGCCCACATCATAACACTGCCTCCACCAAATCTGTCCACCTCAAGAACACAGAAAGGGGCAAAACGATCGTTTCGACGTCAGAAAACATATGGTTTCTGCCATCTCGCCTCCGCAATAGGAAGCTGGATTCATCAACAACACAAACCCGGCACTATTTGAGAAGACTCCAAACACTCACTGTGTTACACCAACGAAGTCGATTGACACGGTGTTGACGACGTAGAACGTTGACAACGTAGAGTCTCCTGGCTCTCAATCCATGCTTCTTCAAACTGTTCCGTACAGTCTGGCTTGAAATTCTTCTCAGTTTAGGTATGTTGCCTGCAGTACTCTAGGCAGTAGTTGTGCGATAACGCAAATGGATGCCCCGGATGTAGCGATCTTGAGCTGGTGTAGTGACACGTGGCCTGCCTGAACGAGGACGGTCATTTGTCGTGATGGTCTGGACGAACCTAGCAAAAAGTCTTGAAATGGTGCTCTTGCTAGCATGGAGACGTCTTGCCACCGAAGATAGGGACTCTCCAGCTTGAAGTCTTGCGATGGAGATGTTTCTTGTTGCAGCGTCAAGACGTGGCAATGTGGATTGTCTTAAAATCAATCTCCATACAAGTGGCAAATCCGATTGCGGTATCCCTTTTTATAGCCACACACTGCATGCATTTTCCACAAAAGTTTCACGTGCGTAATTGCACGAGTTGCGTTGTGGCGAAACGTTTTTGATTTACCCTTTAAATGTTCACCAAAGTCAACATTTCCATGCAAGATCCATTTTTGGAAAAGAAAACGAAAGCAACTTGTCAGTATCATCAATATCATTAATTTTTTGGACAATAGAAATAATACAAATAGAAATATTTCGATTTCAATCATGAAAAATCACCTATGCGTAACTTTTTTGGGATACACTTGTATACTATAATAGACAGAATTTTGTTTCTTCTTAATTTTCAAGTAACGATGTCTTGGTTAGTATTTATAGGGATTGAAGTCGGATACAAAACAGGGATATAATATCTTTAAGTAAGATGTAATTCATTGAAACAGTCATACCGTAAAGTTAATCGAACAGGGCTTATTTTAGTGTTGACTGAAACGACGACTTCTGAGGATGCAAAACTATAAAAGTACCACCATATAAGGTATTGTGTTCAGATAACAACTTCATGGCAACCAAGCAATATTGATGACACCTTCAATGTATACCAAAACAATCGATAGTTTAACTTTTTTTATAATGACATTAGTCTCGTTTTAAAACATAGAAGAAGTCATCCACCAACATCAAAAAAACGAAACTACGTAGCCTCAAAATTCCTAATATCTTTGAATGGACATCTTATCATCTTTTTATTTCATTGCGCCTATATTTATATTATATATATTAACTCATCAATCAAACGTTATCCTAGACCTTTAAAAGGAGTGACTGTTTTGAGGAATGTTCTTAAAGAATAAGAAATAGACCCTCAATATATATTCGATTTATTTTGATGACGGACTTTGATGTACAGACAGGAAACCCAAACGATTTCATCATTCAACCAACATATACACCTGGAAAAAGGTCTTGCAACATCAACCACTTCTTAAATTCTGTCTATGTCATAAACGCATTCTGAGAACCTTCCAAATTTCAAAATTGTTCTGACAATTGCATTATCAGAACAAAATAGAACCTCAGCGCCCTGTTCAGTAAAGGAGACGTTTCCCGGTGACATCGGTGACATAAGCGTTCTGGCCTCTCACGCAGACGACTCGTGTTCGAATCCCGATGGAGACAACAAAAATTTGTGACCTTGGTTCAAAACTGTGTTGTGTTCTTAAGCAAGGCTCTTCATCCAAATTGCACTCTGTCCACCCAGCTGTTTAAATGGGTACCCGAATATAGGGGTATACACAAAAATAACCTCAGAACAATTAGCATGTCTATGAGGGTGGTATATTGCATGTGCATTGTATATTTTATATATCGTATACCTAGATTTGGTTCGTAAGGTAACGTCGAGGTCTGATTATCATTAACTACTGTCTCACTATAAGATTGCTAATGTGTGAACGGTATAAAACATTGAAAACCAAAAATAATTATCAAAATTGTACACAAGGAAAATTGA
The DNA here is from genome assembly GCA_921293015.1 of Phorcus lineatus. Taxonomy (NCBI): domain Eukaryota; kingdom Metazoa; phylum Mollusca; class Gastropoda; order Trochida; family Trochidae; genus Phorcus; species Phorcus lineatus. The sequence goes on along the minus strand of OV121097.1, from coordinate 33,884,066 downwards.
CGGGGAAAACATGCTTTAGTCGGAAAGACCTCAAATTGCCAACAGAGACTCGTTGGCTCCTTATAGTTTGGGTTGTATTTCAAACCTATTGCTTCAAACATTAAAAAAAATATAGCAGTGTTCATGTAGTTGCCATTTCAGACAATCAACAAATTTAAAATCGGACAATTACAAATTCATGCTTGTTATTATGGCCATCAATCTATAGATATATTCTCTATTTTATCAACTGCTACGAGTATGGTTGTAAACTGGAATCGTGTAATGTTTATACCCCACGCATAAATACTCAGAAAAGAGTACTAGTATAAATGAAATACATTCGTCCTTTTTTGTTTAAACCACACCAAGATCATACGTATAAAGTGTGGCATTATTTCGTTTAATTTCATGATAATGTACTGTAAGCCTTTGGGTATTGAGTAGAGACTGAATCGGATACGTAGGGTAACCACAAAATATTTCAATATGTTCAACTTTTACATTTTAAGAGAGAAGTAAACAACAGCTTTTAAGGATGAAACCTCTTTTTTCTGTCATTGTCTCAAAAGTCTTGTGTTATTCAACTCGAGTAACACCCTCTCACTAAAGGACTAAAGCTCAAAATAGCATTGATAGCGGTTTGTATAACGGTATACCAAACACAACCCCCTTGCTCTAACCCAATCTTCTATCCAAATCGTAACCCAACTATGGTGCTAATACATATAACATAAGGTGAGCCTCAAGCATGAAAAGCAATTCAAGCCGGAGTATTAAGATGAAGAAATGCATCTAACTTTTAGTTTCGTGCGACAGACATGAAATTGGACTCATTTGAAAGTTCTTTACCACAATTTGTTTTACTACATCAGCATTATATCATAGCGCAAAACAGGGTTAACAGGGTCACCACCCTAAAAATGTAACCCTTCTATGTTCTTAGTTGTGGGGGTAGGACAGCGATATTTACATGTATTACCCCTTATCCTGAAAATATAACATTTTCATAACTTTGTCCTGGAATATAATCAAAGCATGTTTGCGGGTTGACATCCTGCGACTACCTTTTTGAACGTGAACGTAATAATATATATGATCTCCTTTATTCATAGTAGATATTACAATTCTTGCAAAACGATTTTTAAACAAGAGTAGAATCAATAATTTCCACTTGGTCGGGAAAATTCAAATGAAATAAAAACACATTTATATGAAAACAATAATTTTTATGTGTAAAATTAGATGAAAAAAACGTAGGTACTTATAACAATCCATCCAATCTTTCACAAGATCTTGTTTTCATGTAAAACGCTAAACACATTAAAGAGCCACTCCGTGATTTTCATAACATATTATTTACCTTTGATACGAATACAAATGTCATATGTGGTGATATAAAATCAAAACATCCTAACTTTTCATGTCCAAAAGACATATATATGACAAAAACTGGTTTTCCATGAAAATATTAAAAACAGCCTTATAAATGCACAGATGTGTAGATGTCACGTCCAATATATATGGATGCTAGTTATAAAACCTAACAAACACTATCAACTCCTAACTGCCCTCCTGGCTGTTTTAGATAAGTCTTCAAAATTACGTTTGACTATTTGACGCGCGCCACTGTCCGGTTTTCGATCATAATTGCGACGTTCTACCTTCTTATTGTCACTGTAAAAAAACATTAAGCTTTAAAATGCGTCTTTTTGGTAACAGTCGATATTTCGCGATCGAATGACAACATTGATTAAGTGTGGCATATATGACTCCAACAACTCGCGGAGTGGCTCTTTAAATCACAATGTCCAATGATCATGATTCATAAAGCCCTCATTCAGTAAGTCCATATTTTATTGGTAAACACTGAACAAGACAAAGAAATAAACATAAGAAAAGCATTTCATTATTTTTGGTCTTTCCCATTGTTAGTCTCTCTGTCTTTTTGCAAGTGAATCAGTTTGTCTGTCTTTTTTGTCACAACTTTTTCTACTTGACTTGTTGCAGTAAAACGGTAATTAACATTCCCACGGTTTTATTCTGTCTTTCTTAATTATTAACCAAAAACCCCTGATAAATTCGTAATTGAGAAATGCAATCGGTTATTACAAATTACGTAAAAAGTTATTACATTTTACCGCAAGTAGAGATTATTACAATTTACGTAAATTTTGGTTACAATTTGCGTATTACAATTTACGTCATGTTTTATTACAATTTGCTGCAAGTGTTACAATTCACGTTTTATTACAATTTACGTCGTACGAGCGGTATATTATGACTTTTAAGATTAAAATTGTGAATATTGTTTATGGGAAATTATTTTGACAAAAAGATAAAAGGTTTAGTCAATGCAGATACCATAAAATAATCAGACCTTTAGTGTTTGATTTATCTATGTTTTAGCTTTCTGAATATTGACAACTTCTACTTCTTAAAAGCCTTTTCAATGAGAAATTATGACTAATGTTATGATAAGGAAAATGTTAAAGGAGATGAATTACATTCAATTTCATTTGAAACATTGTATAGATAGATTGCGGGCGAAATGTTCACACACCCCTAAAGAGCAAAGCATGCAATCCTACTGATACTACATTCTCGCCAACTGCTTATTCATGAAGAAAGCGTCTGTTGATCAGTATTTTTGTACGACCATTTGAAGTTAACATCAACTCAATTTAAAAAATGATAATCAATTTAATAATCTTTTCAATGCTAAAAGTAGTTTTCCTTACTATACCATACCTCAATTTGTTTTATTTTAACTTCATTATGTTTCTATGAGTCAAGTTTGGCATTAATCAATACCAATTTGGGTTGTTCATGCAAAGTTACACAAAATATATATATTAATATATAAACAGAAATTTAATGATTTTTATATAACTGTAAATTTATCTCCCTTGTATCTTATGATGACCAACCTACAATGACAAATGTTCCTCTAATTGGAAAACTCATGGGCAGAGGGCCCTCTTCATCTCAAAAGTAAATAAGGATCTGCTAATAAATACACAAATCCCTTCAGATATATAATAAAAATGCAATCAGTTTCTATCTTACACTAAGAATTTACCATAAAATATTCTATGTTGAAAATATTACTTAGATGAAAAATACATTATATCAGTAAACTTTCCCATATGAATTGTTCTAAAATCTCAAATGCTTTTTACAGAAACATTTATCTCAAAAGCCTCTTTCAATCACATGTATCATAACAGATGAACTAAAAAAATTCAAGCACGCATGGTTGACTGAGTATCACTCAAATAATTTGAAAGGTATGATAGTTTAATAATTTGATATAAACAACGAATGCACAGATAATGCATATATCTCTATTACTAACAATTCGCTCTCGGATAAACTACCTAGCATTAAATCAACATGAACTACGATATAAAAAATATTTAAATTTGCTTACAGCCATAAAAGCAAAAACGGCAACCTCTATCATAATTCAGTAACAATGCTTATACTACATTTTTTAAATTGATTATGTCATAAGAGTGCTTTAATAAACAAATTTCATCCCTTGTCAGTTCAGAGTTAAGGTAATTTCAAAAGCTGCGCACATCACATTTATCCGTTTTCCACTGTTCATATGTTTTAGTGCACAATTGACCAGAAATGTCAATATCTCTAAGCTGACTGTCTTAAATTTAGTCATTGTTGATAACAGGTCAGTTGCAAAGAATAATAAGTATTTTACTGTATCGATTGAAAGCTAAAATGAGTAAATCATGTGCCTCAAGGTAGCCAATTTGGACCTAAAAAGCGTGCTATAGAACCTTTAAGTGCCTGATACTCTGCAGATGCTGGACAATTGTCATTGTCTTGAACATTATATGGAATTTTAATGGATCCAGGAAAAGAAGTTAGACTATTTCATTTTTCAAAAAACATTGTCAAAAGGGCAATATTATTACCCTTGTTAGAATAATCAATAATCTGTACCTGATGAAACTGTTTAACATGTTTTGCGAAAGACAAGTATTTTGTAGAAAGGGGTAGATAACAAGTATATCGATATAGCTATATAGTTATCATCAGTTATTTACAACATCTGAAAATAGTTAACAGATTCAAATTCAGGTAGAGATTATTGATTATTCTAACAAGGGTAAAGACTTTAATTCTTTCTATACAAATTAAGAAGGTATTTGATAAGATATACAGTGCTGTCGGGTAGAGCTATGCACCTAAGAGATACATGATCATTCTCTCTATTACAAGCTTACACTCATCCTGATTTACAAGTTTTGTGTGAGTGCGTATCTTTACCTTCCGTGTATCTGTACCCGACACGGCTGTACCTTGAGATTGTGAAAAGTGGCTGATAATCTGTAAGTCAGACATTTTGAAGAACAATCAGGGGCAGTGAATTCAAGAAAACATATTTCTAACTCAAAGTTCCAGGTGTCATATAGTGTAGAGTGTGAGAACGCTGAGCCCTTAGTCATCGAGGATGTAGTAAAATGACCAATGTTAGTGTGGACAACAAATGTGGACCACCACTTCTTCCTCCGTTATAAGAATACTGCCAATGTAAAACCTCAGTCAATGCCTGTGATACAGAAAGAAATGGTTGTTTTTTTACCCTGTTTCCATCTTCCCACGCATTGCATATATTTGCACCAGCCCCAATGCCTTGCTAAGATAGGCCTTGTCGAATTTCACATTTCACGTTCACAAGGCTTTACCCCCCTAAAATAAAACACCTATTCACCCATAGTTAATTTAATTGGGATTTTCATCAGGAATAAAATTACACCATAAGATTTACTTATCTTAGATATACAAGTCAAATGCTTATTCCTGTATTCTAGATATGTCAATACAGAAAATATATTTCAACAAATATATTTTTCATAAAAGGATTCTGATTTTCTATATTAACCCCCTATATTTAAGGGGGTTAAAAAGACATGTTATTCAGTCAAGGGTAACAACAGCCTCAAGAAATATATCCAGTTGCATGATCTTAAATTGTAATTGCCTATTAAGTGTTTTGTGCAACTAATAAACGTTTTATAAAATATTCCAATTTTCTTTGATTTTTCATATTTTTTACCAAAAAAACAGGTATGATGTTCAGCCATGAGCATAAATCACCCTTAAAAGTATGTAATATTGCATGACCTATAATTCTAATCATTACAACATTTTATTTTTCAATATAAACACTTCTCATAAATTATTCCAATTTTCTTTCATTGTTTATGCGTTAAACCTACAATGGAAATGAACTTAGGAATTATGTAATGTTGTATGATCTATCATTCTAGCCAATTCAAAAGCTTCTCCTGCAATACATATAGTTTTGAATAAATAATTCCTAATTTCCTTAATTGTTTAAGGTTTTTGCCCCAAAAATGCATGTTGCCCATGGTTGATTTTGGTTGGGTTTTTCATGGTTCATCAGCACTGCTATAGGGACCATTTAAAAACAAAATTTGTCTGTTATCGAAAATGTCCGGATTTTTCATGATTTCTACTGGCCTATATGTAGAGTTTAAAGTGTTGATTAATCAATTACAAGATGTTTAATTTGACTCATAAACGATCGCGTGTGTTCTAAATTAAATGACAGCTGATCATTAATGAAAAGAAGTTTCAAGAATTACGCTTGAATCTCTGGCGCTCGCGCCGTTGTCCCGTTTTCGATAATAAATTAAAACTCAAGTCTTTTTCTTGTCTCCATATCAACAATAAGATGATGATTTTGAGAGACAACCACAACTTCCAGATAAAATAACATAATTTATTAGGTTTGACTAATTTTTACTCCAACAAAAAACTCTGTGTCGTACCAACAAGAAAATGGGCAATTATTCAAATAAGTAAAAAAAGTTTAAACGAGTGATAGTTTCAAGTAGTTTCAATCATTCAAATAAGATAAAATCGCTTTTCATTCGCAAATTAACCAAGTAAGCAGAGATTTGAAGACAGGAAGAAACGAAATAGCGTCGACACGAACACGCGAAATAGCGAAATAGCGAAACAGCGAACACGCGAAATAGCGAAACAGCGAAATAGCGAAACAGCGAAATAGCGAAGTAGCGATGCGAAATAGCGAAAGAGCGATGCGAAATAGCGAAAGAGCGATGCGAATTAGCGAAAGGGCGATGCGAAGTAGCGATGCGAAGTAGCGAAGGCACGATGCACTTTTGCTTCGCTACTTCGCATCGCATCTTCGCTATTTCGCATCGCACCTTCGCTATTTCGCATCGCTCTTTCGCTATTTCGCATCGCTATTTCGCTATTTCGCCCTAGCACGAAATAGCGAAGACGCGAATGGCAGAAATCAGCCACCATAACGAACAGCTCATTATGGAGCAGACAGGTCACGTGTCTCTCTCGGGTTAGTATGTCTTGTTACTTAACCTAATCGAAAGATTCTTTTCATATCTAGTTCAACCGTGCGAGAAAGGTCCTACAAGAGGTTGATCTTGTTTTACTTACACTTGCATTGTTTCTCAGTTATATAGAAGTCTTACGTAAATATTTGCTAAAATTAAGCCATGTTTCTGTTGCCATTATTATTATATATGTATATATTTTACAGGTGTTCGATCCTACAAAAGGTCTAGTGAAGACATGAAGCGGGCTGTGTCAGATGTTCTCAACTCCAAACAACCCAAGTGTGAATCTCCACGCTATGATGAACAAGTGAGAAACGTGGACACTGATCAGTCTGACCAGTCAACACACGAGAAGAGAGATGGCGGAAGTTACAATTTTGTGAATTGTACCGTACAATTTATGTAGATCCATTTGTTTTGGTGAAAATTTGAAATAAATAACTGAAAACCTGTGTGATTTTATCCTTTCGAGATGTGTTGGATATCACGTCAAGGGAAAGTTTTTTCCGAGGGACGATACGGCAAGGTCCGAGGCGACGCCGAGGATTTTGCCGTATCGGACCGAGGCAACTGTTCATATGCTGTCGTCCATGTTCACTGATAAACAAACCATGGTGGTTATCTGATAACCAAACCATGGGTAAGTTACCCAGGATAACGACCAAGATACCACCATTGATAACCACACCACGTGGTGTATACTGGTATAAATACCGGAGCTTGGCTGTATCATGTCAAAGTCGAGGGCAAATACAAGGGACATAATTACTTAATTCAAGACACTTTTATGAATTAACCTATTTTAATCTTACTTGAACCATAGTATGGAGTTCATTTTGATTAAAATAAAAATTGTTAATGAGATTGGAGAACCGCCATAAATGACGAAAAGTTGAGGCAATAGTTGCCTATTTCTCTTTTCGTGTTTTCGCACATGCAAATATTGAAAAGTGCCATGTAACCGATGTAATTAATAAGATATTATATATACGAAAATGGTACGAAAGCATCGAGACATGAAGCCCTGGAATCCAAAAGATGGACAGTAGTACGAATGACAAGATTCAGAATTTACGAGGGACAGATAAACCGTAATTCCGAGCTTCGAGTTGGTTATTCTTTTTCTTAACCAAGTCAAATCTAAGAATATTTACGGTACTTTTGGAAAACACCTTCGTGAAGGCGAGTTGCAAGTAAACTCGGTCTTTGTATTCAAGCGCGACGAACAACGATATGTCATGGCGCAGTTAAATGTAGTCTCTGCAATTAACTACATGTTTGTGGATCATACATTAAGCAAGACAATCCTAGATGAACGAAATAGTAAAACAAACCATATAAAACATTTTACATTAGCATACGAAATTAAAAACAATGTTTGTTTTGAAGTCTCTGTGACACAGGTACGCTCGAGAATGAATAGAAATAGTTCTGTCAGCCAATCAGATCTCGAGTTATTTTTAGAAAAACTGTAATTCCCGTGACCATTATGAAAACTTTAATACCCCGCATATTCGTGCCCGCTTGGGTAAGAACCGTCTTTCCGTAACCCTTGAGAAGACTGGAGTTCCTCCCTCTGTGCGATACGCACATTCCTTTACCAGACAACACTCTGTAGTTCAGAAATTAGCTAATTCAAACATTGCTGCCATCCCGTCAAACTTCGTGTTTTGATTGAAGAGCTTCTTCGAATAAATGTGAAATTATCAAAAGATTTCTAATCGGACTCTCGAGATTGAGCAGCATGTCCCGAAATCACTAACTGTCACTCTGAAACCCAAATACCTAGTCCAAAGAATGTACGCTTCATTGGCGGATCAACGAATTTTGAAAGTAGGAAGGGGGCGGGTTGACCGATTGAAAAGAGAGTTTCACCTTTGGAGTTCATCCATATTACGGTATATTTTTGAAATAACCCTTTTTGAACACCTCTTAATCACTAGAGCGAAGGAAATGGATTCACAAAGCTTAACCGATCACGAAACGTTTGTTTTAAAACTGCTACTTCTTATTAAAAACATTGTCTTTACTTTATGTGAAATATTTGTTTACGTTGAGAAAAACGAGCTTGTGCCCTTAATAATCTGCTAAGTCTGAAAGAGTTAAATTTTTTAAATGAAAGAGTTTCTACAAACGCTTAAACACTTTCAGATTATCTTATTTCTTAATGTGTACTAAAGACAATACGATGATGTCGAAAAGTGCATTATATTAGGATTTTTCAAACATTTTGTAATCTTTTACTACAGCATGTAATTGGAATATCGCAAAAGCACTTAACATTGAAGTAATATACAGATAACAGCCAGGTCAACAATCAAAACAATTTTATTTTGTATTGAAATAACGGACTTAATGACATATACAATCATGTCAAAAATGTAACACCGCATTTGGTCTATGCCTCGTTAAATTGCTTTCTCTTTCAGTTGTCAAATAGACCTTAGGTGTGAAGTGAATTTCATCATGGGGGCACAGAATGGCGAAGGGGTCAAATATGTCAAACTTTAAATATGGTCTTATTATGGCGAGAACTACTGGTTGTATCTGAAAATTACCATAGTTGAGCATAGCGAAACTAAACAGCTTAGAGTTGTGTTTTGAGATCGAAAACCGGACAATGGCGCGCACCAATGACTCAAACGTAAATTTGGAAACTTATCAACAGCAGATACAACGACAGATATGGTTGTATGATTGTGTTAAGCACATCACTTTAGTAGTATTTAAGCAAAAAGGACGTTGAATTTCAACCTAGTAACATGTTTATTGCCGTTTGTCGATTATAATTAAAAACAAGTAATTTTCATAATTTTGGAATTTAAGTTATGAAAATGTAATTTTTCGACATGATTTAAACTTTTCGAAGGACACACGCTTTATTGGTTATTACTTACGCATCATACAAAATTAAGAATCATACTCTGTATCACTTAAACGCGTATTTTTGAATGTTTTTTTTGCAAAATGCAAACTAACCGGACGCATATGAGATTAGGGACGTACTTCTTCGTGATAATTCGAAATCACGAAGAATTCAAGTGAGTTGTAAAATACAAAAACATTTACAACAATTACAAGGCAAACGGAATATGATTCGGCATTTATTTGATGTAATCACACTTTAAGATGTGTTTCGCTCAACATTCCTCCATATCAATACTTTAATGACCTCGTGATTCTTGCAGACAGGAAGAATTACTGAGCGATACACCGAGACGTTGTGGACACATCTGACTTACACCCCATTCTAGTTCAGTGAACTTATATAAAAACATATCCTTTTCTCAAATTAAAATCGATCATTTACTTATTTTTAGAACAATGTATTGCATCCTGTGGTTGGGACCCTCAACCGTCTCAAATTGTTATCGCTTTCCTTGTCAATATCAAGATGCCATCCATGCGTTCGGTTAGACAACACCTGTGACTCGTGTTGCACACGTGATTAAAAAAAACGTCTCGTGCAGAACACTTGTGACAATCAAACACGGGTGGCGCGAATTTACTCTCAGTCAGACGAGGATTGAGCGGGTGTAAACATGGCGTCCAAACATTTGGAAAAGTGAGTTGACGATGTAAAAATGTGATATTTTGCTTTTTTAAAAATATCATCGGAACAATTAATGTTCATTGTTGATTACTTGAAGGTAAATCTAGTTATATCACACTGCATCAGTTACATTACACGAGTTAGTGCAGTTTTATTTATAATTTTGGTACCGCACATGTTACATTTGTCAAAGTGTAGTTGTCATTATTTAAAAAAAGAGCCGCATAACATTACATTTTGTTGTGAATCGTTTGCTAAAGGACTGAAAATAAATAACATATTATAAATAATGAATATCTGCGCACCAAAGGAATTGTTTTTATTTTTTCCAGTTTTGGAATTGGTTATCGACGGAAATACCTTTAATGTGATTGGAACGCCGGAACGCCATCTTGCGTCACTATGTAAACAACACTTGACGTTTTATTTACTGGACTCGAGCGGTACCAGAGCGCATGCGCAAAATTTACACTAGTGTTGTCCAGTGTTGTCTAATCGAACGCATTTCATGAATTTCACGTGTATAATCAAACACGTGGACTAGCTCAAAGAACTCATACCTTTTAAATGGGCACAGAGTATGAGAGTTGGGGTCTAGTATGTCAAACTTAAAAAATGGATTATCATATCGATAACTATTGGTTGTATCCGAAAATTTTCATGTTAATGCTTATCAGTTCAACAGAGTTAGAAAAAGGAGCTTAAAGTTGTGATTTGTGATCGAAAACCGGACAGTGACACGCGTCAATGACTCAAACGTATTTTCGGAAACTTATCTACAGCAGACACGACAATTATGGTATGGTTGTGTTAAGTATATCTTATAAGTAGTATAAATGGGGCGTAGAATTTAAATTTCGTGACATTAGTATGGCCTGTAGTCGATAACTATTGAACATAAGTAAATATGATAATTTAGGCATTTAAGTGATGAAAACGCAATTATTATGACATGATTTCAACATAACACGGGACACATGGTTTAATCGGTTACTTATTAAGCAACAAACACAATTTTGAAACATACTCTGTGTCACTTTAAGGGCACAATAGTCAAATGTAATTTTGGAGACTTATCTAAAACATCCAGGAAGGCAGTTAGGAGTTGATAGTGTTTGTTAGGTTATATTACTAGTATCCATGTATATTGGACGTTATAACACACCTCTGTGCATTTATAAGGCTGTTTTTAGATTTTCATCGAAAACCAGTATTTGTCATATAGATGTCTTTTGGACACGAAAAGTTAGGATGTTTTGATTTTATATCACCACATATGACATTTAGGTTCGCATCAAAGGTAAATAATATGTAATGAAAACCACGGAGTGGCTCTTTAAGCTAAAATGAAAATTAGTCTCAACGGTTGATATTCGCTCTCCTGGAAATAATAACACTTATAGAAATAACACCGGACACTGGCATGGTAAGAATACATATATTATTTCACATTATACAATGTAGGCTTTACACTAGCAACTGCCAACAGGTGAAAGAACTTTAAACATTTCTTAATTGATAAAACGAGACGTTTTGCTTCCATCTGCCTTTTCATATACATTTGTACTTTCTATTAATTCAGGTATTTCGATTCCATACCCATTAATCTAGTAACAATGGGACTGGCGGTTTCTACACTGTGTTCTGTTGACACACGCAGCTGAAACGAGTAAAACTGTATTCACTAGTGTTCAGTGAAAATTATCGTGATGCCCAACTTCCTGTTAAAAGTGATATTTAGTAACTTTATGTAGTGTTTAGAATCACGGTGAGAACGCGAGTTAGTCCATAATGCCCTTGGAAAAGATGAGTTTGTTTTCATATCATTATATAATCAGGTCGGGGATAACCGCCGAACGAGCGATGAAAGGTCGATATAACTATAGTAGTTCGTTCGAGCTATAGACATATAGGTCAATGTCAAAATGTCTGTTTTAGAAGGATTTTCCGCATTTGCGACTTCATCTTAAGCGAATCGTCTGGTATCGACACATTCATATTTGAAAACAGTGAAATCCGAAACCCTGGCATTTTCGCGTTATTAGCTGTTAACCAACATTACCCTTTCGATATTCACGCTTCAGTGAAAACATATACCAATTTCTAGCTAAAAAAATATGCTGAGCCATGCAGCATGGTTCTCCAGCCTCTGAACTTTACCGATGTGGTACTTCCGGTTGTGATAATTATAATACATATATGTACCACAAGTAATATTTTTTTCAGTTGACAGGACGTGAAACAAATAACACTTCTTTGAAAGCCCAACACAGAGTATAATATTATATTCAAAGAAATCGGATTAATTGAAAATAAGATACATTAAAATCAACTTTTAAAATATCATTTTAATGCCAATTAGTTGTTAAACTTAATTAAAGTATACTTTCTATGAAATTTTGAACAGCTGAATTAATCTTTTTGCGATCTCTAAAAAAACCGATAACTTCAAAATGCCTGTAAACATTTCTAAAACCTCTCTCTCTAAAGATTTTCTACCCTTAAAACCGATATCATCCATGAAAGTGTTCGATTATTTCGTATTTTCTCCAGGAAGACATTAAATTTATTGATTTTCAAATGTGCCTTATCAATACATCTCCAATGATTTTAATATTACCACATTGTCGTGAATAAAAGTGTACATAAATGAAAAGATGTTGTTAAACTATACTACAGTGTCTCTTATGATTTAAATATATAAAACACAATGTGTTGAACATTTGATGAAAGTTTACATTAGGAATATGCATTTTTAAGAAGGTTATCGCGCTCGCTACAACAATATGCATTAATTAGGTTAAGTCTTTTTCCGCGATTTTGGTCAAAATCGGCTATCTGGACCTGTTTAAGCTCGAATCTGGAGCCCAAACCAAGAATCTGACAGGATTTTTTTATTCCTCAATCGATAGAACACATTGTGATGTACATTTGATGAAAGTTTGGTTCAGAAATATGCATTTTTAAGAAAGTTATCACGCTCGCTACAACAATATGCATATATTCGACTTAGTCTTTTTCCGCGTTTTTGGTCAAAATCGGCTATCTGGACCTGTTTAAGCTCGAATCTGGAGCCCAAACCAAGAATCTGACAGGAAATTCGTATTGCTCAATCGATAGAACACATTGTGATGTACATTTGATGGAAGTTTGGTTTAGAAATATGCATTTTTAAGAAAGTTATCACGCTCGCTACAACAATATGCATATATTCGACTTAGTCTTTTTCCGCGATTTTGGTCAAAATCGGCTATCTGGACCTGTTTAAGCTCGGATCTGGAGCCCAAACCAAGAATCTGACAGGAAATTCGTATTGCTCAATCGATAGAACACATTGTGATGTACAGTTGATGAAAGTTTGGTTTAGAAATATGCATTTTTAAGAAAGTTATCACGCTCGCTACAACAATATGCATATATTCGACTTAGTCTTTTTCCGCGATTTTGGTCAAAATCGGCTATCTGGACCTGTTTAAGCTCGAATCTGGAGCCCAAACCAAGAATCTGACAGGAATTTTTTATTGCTCAATCGATAGAACACATTGTGATGTACATTTGATGAAAGTTTGGTTCAGAAATATGCATTTTTAAGAAAGTTATCACGCTCGCTACAACAATATGCATATATTCGACTTAGTCTTTTTCCGCGATTTTGGTCAAAATCGGCTATCTGGACCTGTTTAAGCTCGAATCTGGAGCCCAAACCAAGAATCTGACAGGAAATTCGTATTGCTCAATCGATAGAACACATTGTGATATACATTTGATGAAAGTTTGGTTTAGAAATATGCATTTTTAAGAAAGTTATCACGCTCGCTACAACAATATGCATATATTCGACTTAGTCTTTTTCCGCGATTTTGGTCAAAATCGGCTATCTGGACCTGTTTAAGCTCGAATCTGGAGCCCAAACCAAGAATCTGACAGGAAATTCGTATTGCTCAATCGATAGAACACATTGTGATGTACATTTGATGAAAGTTTGGTTTAGAAATATGCATTTTTAAGAAAGTTATCACGCTCGCTACAACAATATGCATATATTCGACTTAGTCTTTTTCCGCGTTTTTGGTCAAAATCGGCTATCTGGACCTGTTTAAGCTCGGATCTGGAGCCCAAACCAAGAATCTGACAGGAAATTCGTATTGCTCAATCGATAGAACACATTGTGATGTACATTTGATGAAAGTTTGGTTTAGAAATATGCATTTTTAAGAAAGTTATCACGCTCGCTACAACAATATGCATATATTCGACTTAGTCTTTTTCCGCGATTTTGGTCAAAATCGGCTATCTGGACCTGTTTAAGCTCGGATCTGGAGCCCAAACCAAGAATCTGACAGGAAATTCGTATTGCTCAATCGATAGAACACATTGTGATGTACATTTGAAGAAAGTTTGGTTTAGAAATATGCATTTTTAAGAAAGTTATCACGCTCGCTACAACAATATGCATATATTCGACTTAGTCTTTTTCCGCGTTTTTGGTCAAAATCGGCTATCTGGACCTGTTTAAGCTCGAATCTGGAGCCCAAACCAAGAATCTGACAGGAAATTCGTATTGCTCAATCGATAGAACACATTGTGATGTACATTTGATGAAAGTTTGGTTTAGAAATATGCATTTTTAAGAAAGTTATCACGCTCGCTACAACAATATGCATATATTCGACTTAGTCTTTTTCCGCGTTTTTGGTCAAAATCGGCTATCTGGACCTGTTTAAGCTCGAATCTGGAGCCCAAACCAAGAATCTGACAGGAAATTCGTATTGCTCAATCGATAGAACACATTGTGATGTACATTTGATGGAAGTTTGGTTTAGAAATATGCATTTTTAAGAAAGTTATCACGCTCGCTACAACAATATGCATATATTCGACTTAGTCTTTTTCCGCGATTTTGGTCAAAATCGGCTATCTGGACCTGTTTAAGCTCGGATCTGGAGCCCAAACCAAGAATCTGACAGGAAATTCGTATTGCTCAATCGATAGAACACATTGTGATGTACATTTGAAGAAAGTGTGGTTTAGAAATAAGCATTTTTAAGAAAGTTATCACGCTCGCTACAACAATATGCATATATTCGACTTAGTCTTTTTCCGCGTTTTTGGTCAAAATCGGCTATCTGGACCTGTTTAAGCTCGAATCTGGAGCCCAAACCAAGAATCTGACAGGAAATTCGTATTGCTCAATCGATAGAACACATTGTGATGTACATTTGATGAAAGTTTGGTTTAGAAATATGCATTTTTAAGAAAGTTATCACGCTCGCTACAACAATATGCATATATTCGACTTAGTCTTTTTCCGCGTTTTTGGTCAAAATCGGCTATCTGGACCTGTTTAAGCTCGAATCTGGAGCCCAAACCAAGAATCTGACAGGAAATTCGTATTGCTCAATCGATAGAACACATTGTGATGTACATTTGATGGAAGTTTGGTTTAGAAATATGCATTTTTAAGAAAGTTATCACGCTCGCTACAACAATATGCATATATTCGACTTAGTCTTTTTCCGCGATTTTGGTCAAAATCGGCTATCTGGACCTGTTTAAGCTCGGATCTGGAGCCCAAACCAAGAATCTGACAGGAAATTCGTATTGCTCAATCGATAGAACACATTGTGATGTACATTTGATGAAAGTTTGGTTTAGAAATATGCATTTTTAAGAAAGTTATCACGCTCGCTACAACAATATGCATATATTCGACTTAGTCTTTTTCCGCGTTTTTGGTCAAAATCGGCTATCTGGACCTGTTTAAGCTCGAATCTGGAGCCCAAACCAAGAATCTGACAGGAAATTCGTATTGCTCAATCGATAGAACACATTGTGATGTACATTTGATGAAAGTTTGGTTTAGAAATATGCATTTTTAAGAAAGTTATCACGCTCGCTACAACAATATGCATATATTCGACTTAGTCTTTTTCCGCGATTTTGGTCAAAATCGGCTATCTGGACCTGTTTAAGCTCGAATCTGGAGCCCATACCAAGAATCTGACAGGAATTTTTTATTGCTCAATCGATAGAACACATTGTGATGTACATTTGATGAAAGTTTGGTTCAGAAATATGCATTTTTAAGAAAGTTATCACGCTCGCTACAACAATATGCATATATTCGACTTAGTCTTTTTCCGCGATTTTGGTCAAAATCGGCTATCTGGACCTGTTTAAGCTCGAATCTGGAGCCCAAACCAAGAATCTGACAGGAAATTCGTATTGCTCAATCGATAGAACACATTGTGATATACATTTGATGAAAGTTTGGTTTAGAAATATGCATTTTTAAGAAAGTTATCACGCTCGCTACAACAATATGCATATATTCGACTTAGTCTTTTTCCGCGATTTTGGTCAAAATCGGCTATCTGGACCTGTTTAAGCTCGAATCTGGAGCCCAAACCAAGAATCTGACAGGAAATTCGTATTGCTCAATCGATAGAACACATTGTGATGTACATTTGATGAAAGTATGGGTTAGAAATATGCATTTTTAAGAAAGTTATCACGCTCGCTACAACAATATGCATATATTCGACTTAGTCTTTTTCCGCGTTTTTGGTCAAAATCGGCTATCTGGACCTGTTTAAGCTCGAATCTGGAGCCCAAACCAAGAATCTGACAGGAAATTCGTATTGCTCAATCGATAGAACACATTGTGATGTACATTTGATGAAAGTTTGGTTTAGAAATATGCATTTTTAAGAAAGTTATCACGCTCGCTACAACAATATGCATATATTCGACTTAGTCTTTTTCCGCGATTTTGGTCAAAATCGGCTATCTGGACCTGTTTAAGCTCGAATCTGGAGCCCATACCAAGAATCTGACAGGAATTTTTTATTGCTCAATCGATAGAACACATTGTGATGTACATTTGATGAAAGTTTGGTTCAGAAATATGCATTTTTAAGAAAGTTATCACGCTCGCTACAACAATATGCATATATTCGACTTAGTCTTTTTCCGCGATTTTGGTCAAAATCGGCTATCTGGACCTGTTTAAGCTCGAATCTGGAGCCCAAACCAAGAATCTGACAGGAAATTCGTATTGCTCAATCGATAGAACACATTGTGATATACATTTGATGAAAGTTTGGTTTAGAAATATGCATTTTTAAGAAAGTTATCACGCTCGCTACAACAATATGCATATATTCGACTTAGTCTTTTTCCGCGATTTTGGTCAAAATCGGCTATCTGGACCTGTTTAAGCTCGAATCTGGAGCCCAAACCAAGAATCTGACAGGAAATTCGTATTGCTCAATCGATAGAACACATTGTGATGTACATTTGATGAAAGTATGGTTTAGAAATATGCATTTTTAAGAAAGTTATCACGCTCGCTACAACAATATGCATATATTCGACTTAGTCTTTTTCCGCGTTTTTGGTCAAAATCGGCTATCTGGACCTGTTTAAGCTCGAATCTGGAGCCCAAACCAAGAATCTGACAGGAAATTCGTATTGCTCAATCGATAGAACACATTGTGATGTACATTTGATGAAAGTTTGGTTTAGAAATATGCATTTTTAAGAAAGTTATCACGCTCGCTACAACAATATGCATATATTCGACTTAGTCTTTTTCCGCGATTTTGGTCAAAATCGGCTATCTGGACCTGTTTAAGCTCGGATCTGGAGCCCAAACCAAGAATCTGACAGGAAATTCGTATTGCTCAATCGATAGAACACATTGTGATGTACATTTGATGAAAGTTTGGTTTAGAAATATGCATTTTTAAGAAAGTTATCACGCTCGCTACAACAATATGCATATATTCGACTTAGTCTTTTTCCACGATTTTGGTCAAAATCGGCTATCTGGACCTGTTTAAGCTCGGATCTGGAGCCCAAACCAAGAATCTGACAGGAAATTCGTATTGCTCAATCGATAGAACACATTGTGATGTACATTTGATGGAAGTTTGGTTTAGAAATATGCATTTTTAAGAAAGTTATCACGCTCGCTACAACAATATGCATATATTCGACTTAGTCTTTTTCCGCGTTTTTGGTCAAAATCGGCTATCTGGACCTGTTTAAGCTCGAATCTGGAGCCCAAACCAAGAATCTGACAGGAAATTCGTATTGCTCAATCGATAGAACACAT
The DNA here is from genome assembly GCA_921293015.1 of Phorcus lineatus. NCBI lineage: Eukaryota > Metazoa > Mollusca > Gastropoda > Trochida > Trochidae > Phorcus > Phorcus lineatus. Next base: position 33,866,041 of record OV121097.1, on the reverse strand, counting down.
TGTGATGTACATTTGATGGAAGTTTGGTTTAGAAATATGCATTTTTAAGAAAGTTATCACGCTCGCTACAACAATATGCATATATTCGACTTAGTCTTTTTCCGCGATTTTGGTCAAAATCGGCTATCTGGACCTGTTTAAGCTCGGATCTGGAGCCCAAACCAAGAATCTGACAGGAAATTCGTATTGCTCAATCGATAGAACACATTGTGATGTACATTTGATGAAAGTTTGGTTTAGAAATATGCATTTTTAAGAAAGTTATCACGCTCGCTACAACAATATGCATATATTCGACTTAGTCTTTTTCCGCGATTTTGGTCAAAATCGGCTATCTGGACCTGTTTAAGCTCGAATCTGGAGCCCAAACCAAGAATCTGACAGGATTTTTTTATTGCTCAATCGATAGAACACATTGTGATGTACATTTGATGAAAGTTTGGTTCAGAAATATGCATTTTTAAGAAAGTTATCACGCTCGCTACAACAATATGCATATATTCGACTTAGTCTTTTTCCGCGATTTTGGTCAAAATCGGCTATCTGGACCTGTTTAAGCTCGGATCTGGAGCCCAAACCAAGAATCTGACAGGAAATTCGTATTGCTCAATCGATAGAACACATTGTGATGTACATTTGAAGAAAGTTTGGTTTAGAAATATGCATTTTTAAGAAAGTTATCACGCTCGCTACAACAATATGCATATATTCGACTTAGTCTTTTTCCGCGTTTTTGGTCAAAATCGGCTATCTGGACCTGTTTAAGCTCGAATCTGGAGCCCAAACCAAGAATCTGACAGGAAATTCGTATTGCTCAATCGATAGAACACATTGTGATGTACATTTGATGAAAGTTTGGTTTAGAAATATGCATTTTTAAGAAAGTTATCACGCTCGCTACAACAATATGCATATATTCGACTTAGTCTTTTTCCGCGTTTTTGGTCAAAATCGGCTATCTGGACCTGTTTAAGCTCGAATCTGGAGCCCAAACCAAGAATCTGACAGGAAATTCGTATTGCTCAATCGATAGAACACATTGTGATGTACATTTGATGAAAGTTTGGTTTAGAAATATGCATTTTTAAGAAAGTTATCACGCTCGCTACAACAATATGCATATATTCGACTTAGTCTTTTTCCGCGATTTTGGTCAAAATCGGCTATCTGGACCTGTTTAAGCTCGGATCTGGAGCCCATACCAAGAATCTGACAGGAATTTTTTATTGCTCAATCGATAGAACACATTGTGATGTACATTTGATGAAAGTTTGGTTCAGAAATATGCATTTTTAAGAAAGTTATCACGCTCGCTACAACAATATGCATATATTCGACTTAGTCTTTTTCCGCGATTTTGGTCAAAATCGGCTATCTGGACCTGTTTAAGCTCGAATCTGGAGCCCAAACCAAGAATCTGACAGGAAATTCGTATTGCTCAATCGATAGAACACAGTGTGATATACATTTGATGAAAGTTTGGTTTAGAAATATGCATTTTTAAGAAAGTTATCACGCTCGCTACAACAATATGCATATATTCGACTTAGTCTTTTTCCGCGATTTTGGTCAAAATCGGCTATCTGGACCTGTTTAAGCTCGAATCTGGAGCCCAAACCAAGAATCTGACAGGAAATTCGTATTGCTCAATCGATAGAACACATTGTGATGTACATTTGATGAAAGTATGGTTTAGAAATATGCATTTTTAAGAAAGTTATCACGCTCGCTACAACAATATGCATATATTCGACTTAGTCTTTTTCCGCGTGTTTGGTCAAAATCGGCTATCTGGACCTGTTTAAGCTCGAATCTGGAGCCCAAACCAAGAATCTGACAGGAAATTCGTATTGCTCAATCGATAGAACACATTGTGATGTACATTTGATGAAAGTTTGGTTTAGAAATATGCATTTTTAAGAAAGTTATCACGCTCGCTACAACAATATGCATATATTCGACTTAGTCTTTTTCCGCGATTTTGGTCAAAATCGGCTATCTGGACCTGTTTAAGCTCGGATCTGGAGCCCAAACCAAGAATCTGACAGGAAATTCGTATTGCTCAATCGATAGAACACATTGTGATGTACATTTGATGAAAGTTTGGTTTAGAAATATGCATTTTTAAGAAAGTTATCACGCTCGCTACAACAATATGCATATATTCTACTTAGTCTTTTTCCGCGATTTTGGTCAAAATCGGCTATCTGGACCTGTTTAAGCTCGAATCTGGAGCCCAAACCAAGAATCTGACAGGAAATTCGTATTGCTCAATCGATAGAACACATTGTGATGTACATTTGATGAAAGTTTGGTTTAGAAATATGCATTTTTAAGAAAGTTATCACGCTCGCTACAACAATATGCATATATTCGACTTAGTCTTTTTCCGCGATTTTGGTCAAAATCGGCTATCTGGACCTGTTTAAGCTCGGATCTGGAGCCCAAACCAAGAATCTGACAGGAAATTCGTATTGCTCAATCGATAGAACACATTGTGATGTACATTTGATGGAAGTTTGGTTTAGAAATATGCATTTTTAAGAAAGTTATCACGCTCGCTACAACAATATGCATATATTCGACTTAGTCTTTTTCCGCGATTTTGGTCAAAATCGGCTATCTGGACCTGTTTAAGCTCGAATCTGGAGCCCAAACCAAGAATCTGACAGGAAATTCGTATTGCTCAATCGATAGAACACATTGTGATGTACATTTGATGAAAGTTTGGTTTAGAAATATGCATTTTTAAGAAAGTTATCACGCTCGCTACAACAATATGCATATATTCGACTTAGTCTTTTTCCGCGATTTTGGTCAAAATCGGCTATCTGGACCTGTTTAAGCTCGAATCTGGAGCCCAAACCAAGAATCTGACAGGAAATTCGTATTGCTCAATCGATAGAACACATTGTGATGTACATTTGATGAAAGTTTGGTTTAGAAATATGCATTTTTAAGAAAGTTATCACGCTCGCTACAACAATATGCATATATTCGACTTAGTCTTTTTCCGCGATTTTGGTCAAAATCGGCTATCTGGACCTGTTTAAGCTCGGATCTGGAGCCCAAACCAAGAATCTGACAGGAAATTCGTATTGCTCAATCGATAGAACACATTGTGATGTACATTTGATGGAAGTTTGGTTTAGAAATATGCATTTTTAAGAAAGTTATCACGCTCGCTACAACAATATGCATATATTCGACTTAGTCTTTTTCCGCGATTTTGGTCAAAATCGGCTATCTGGACCTGTTTAAGCTCGAATCTGGAGCCCAAACCAAGAATCTGACAGGAAATTCGTATTGCTCAATCGATAGAACACATTGTGATGTACATTTGATGAAAGTATGGTTTAGAAATATGCATTTTTAAGAAAGTTATCACGCTCGCTACAACAATATGCATATATTCGACTTAGTCTTTTTCCGCGATTTTGGTCAAAATCGGCTATCTGGACCTGTTTAAGCTCGAATCTGGAGCCCAAACCAAGAATCTGACAGGAAATTCGTATTGCTCAATCGATAGAACACATTGTGATGTACATTTGATGAAAGTTTGGTTTAGAAATATGCATTTTTAAGAAAGTTATCACGCTCGCTACAACAATATGCATATATTCGACTTAGTCTTTTTCCGCGATTTTGGTCAAAATCGGCTATCTGGACCTGTTTAAGCTCAAATCTGGAGCCCAAACCAAGAATCTGACAGGAAATTCGTATTGCTCAATCGATAGAACACATTGTGATGTACATTTGATGAAAGTTTGGTTTAGAAATATGCATTTTTAAGAAAGTTATCACGCTCGCTACAACAATATGCATATATTCGACTTAGTCTTTTTCCGCGATTTTGGTCAAAATCGGCTATCTGGACCTGTTTAAGCTCGAATCTGGAGCCCAAACCAAGAATCTGACAGGAAATTCGTATTGCTCAATCGATAGAACACATTGTGATGTACATTTGATGAAAGTTTGGTTTAGAAATATGCATTTTTAAGAAAGTTATCACGCTCGCTACAACAATATGCATATATTCGACTTAGTCTTTTTCCGCGATTTTGGTCAAAATCGGCTATCTGGACCTGTTTAAGCTCGAATCTGGAGCCCAAACCAAGAATCTGACAGGAAATTCGTATTGCTCAATCGATAGAACACATTGTGATGTACATTTGATGAAAGTTTGGTTTAGAAATATGCATTTTTAAGAAAGTTATCACGCTCGCTACAACAATATGCATATATTCGACTTAGTCTTTTTCCGCGATTTTGGTCAAAATCGGCTATCTGGACCTGTTTAAGCTCAAATCTGGAGCCCAAACCAAGAATCTGACAGGAAATTCGTATTGCTCAATCGATAGAACACATTGTGATGTACATTTGATGAAAGTTTGGTTTAGAAATATGCATTTTAAAGAAAGTTATCACGCTCGCTACAACAATATGCATATATTCGACTTAGTCTTTTTCCGCGATTTTGGTCAAAATCGGCTATCTGGACCTGTTTAAGCTCGAATTTGGAGCCCAAACCAAGAATCTGACAGGAAATTCGTATTGCTCAATCGATAGAACACATTGTGATGTACATTTGATGAAAGTTTGGTTTAGAAATATGCATTTTTAAGAAAGTTATCACGCTCGCTACAACAATATGCATATATTCGACTTAGTCTTTTTCCGCGATTTTGGTCAAAATCGGCTATCTGGACCTGTTTAAGCTCGGATCTGGAGCCCAAACCAAGAATCTGACAGGAAATTCGTATTGCTCAATCGATAGAACACATTGTGATGTACATTTGATGAAAGTTTGGTTTAGAAATATGCATTTTTAAGAAAGTTATCACGCTCGCTACAACAATATGCATATATTCGACTTAGTCTTTTTCCGCGATTTTGGTCAAAATCGGCTATCTGGACCTGTTTAAGCTCAAATCTGGAGCCCAAACCAAGAATCTGACAGGAAATTCGTATTGCTCAATCGATAGAACACATTGTGATGTACATTTGATGAAAGTTTGGTTTAGAAATATGCATTTTTAAGAAAGTTATCACGCTCGCTACAACAATATGCATATATTCGACTTAGTCTTTTTCCGCGATTTTGGTCAAAATCGGCTATCTGGACCTGTTTAAGCTCGAATCTGGAGCCCAAACCAAGAATCTGACAGGAAATTCGTATTGCTCAATCGATAGAACACATTGTGATGTACATTTGATGAAAGTTTGGTTTAGAAATATGCATTTTTAAGAAAGTTATCACGCTCGCTACAACAATATGCATATATTCGACTTAGTCTTTTTCCGCGATTTTGGTCAAAATCGGCTATCTGGACCTGTTTAAGCTCGAATCAGGAGCCCAAACCAAGAATCTGACAGGAAATTCGTATTGCTCAATCGATAGAACACATTGTGATGTACATTTGATGAAAGTTTGGTTTAGAAATATGCATTTTTAAGAAAGTTATCACGCTCGCTACAACAATATGCATATATTCGACTTAGTCTTTTTCCGCGATTTTGGTCAAAATCGGCTATCTGGACCTGTTTAAGCTCGAATCTGGAGCCCAAACCAAGAATCTGACAGGAAATTCGTATTGCTCAATCGATAGAACACATTGTGATGTACATTTGATGAAAGTTTGGTTTAGAAATATGCATTTTAAGAAAGTTATCACGCTCGCTACAACAATATGCATATATTCGACTTAGTCTTTTTCCGCGATTTTGGTCAAAATCGGCTATCTGGACCTGTTTAAGCTCGAATCTGGAGCCCAAACCAAGAATCTGACAGGAAATTCGTATTGCTCAATCGATAGAACACATTGTGATGTACATTTGATGAAAGTTTGGTTTAGAAATATGCATTTTTAAGAAAGTTATCACGCTCGCTACAACAATATGCATATATTCGACTTAGTCTTTTTCCGCGATTTTGGTCAAAATCGGCTATCTGGACCTGTTTAAGCTCGAATCTGGAGCCCAAACCAAGAATCTGACAGGAAATTCGTATTGCTCAATCGATAGAACACATTGTGATGTACATTTGATGAAAGTTTGGTTTAGAAATATGCATTTTTAAGAAAGTTATCACGCTCGCTACAACAATATGCATATATTCGACTTAGTCTTTTTCCGCGATTTTGGTCAAAATCGGCTATCTGGACCTGTTTAAGCTCAAATCTGGAGCCCAAACCAAGAATCTGACAGGAAATTCGTATTGCTCAATCGATAGAACACATTGTGATGTACATTTGATGAAAGTTTGGTTTAGAAATATGCATTTTTAAGAAAGTTATCACGCTCGCTACAACAATATGCATATATTCGACTTAGTCTTTTTCCGCGATTTTGGTCAAAATCGGCTATCTGGACCTGTTTAAGCTCGAATCTGGAGCCCAAACCAAGAATCTGACAGGAAATTCGTATTGCTCAATCGATAGAACACATTGTGATGTACATTTGATGAAAGTTTGGTTTAGAAATATGCATTTTTAAGAAAGTTATCACGCTCGCTACAACAATATGCATATATTCGACTTAGTCTTTTTCCGCGATTTTGGTCAAAATCGGCTATCTGGACCTGTTTAAGCTCGAATCAGGAGCCCAAACCAAGAATCTGACAGGAAATTCGTATTGCTCAATCGATAGAACACATTGTGATGTACATTTGATGAAAGTTTGGTTTAGAAATATGCATTTTTAAGAAAGTTATCACGCTCGCTACAACAATATGCATATATTCGACTTAGTCTTTTTCCGCGATTTTGGTCAAAATCGGCTATCTGGACCTGTTTAAGCTCGAATCTGGAGCCCAAACCAAGAATCTGACAGGAAATTCGTATTGCTCAATCGATAGAACACATTGTGATGTACATTTGATGAAAGTTTGGTTTAGAAATATGCATTTTTAAGAAAGTTATCACGCTCGCTACAACAATATGCATATATTCGACTTAGTCTTTTTCCGCGATTTTGGTCAAAATCGGCTATCTGGACCTGTTTAAGCTCGAATCTGGAGCCCAAACCAAGAATCTGACAGGAAATTCGTATTGCTCAATCGATAGAACACATTGTGATGTACATTTGATGAAAGTTTGGTTTAGAAATATGCATTTTTAAGAAAGTTATCACGCTCGCTACAACAATATGCATATATTCGACTTAGTCTTTTTCCGCGATTTTGGTCAAAATCGGCTATCTGGACCTGTTTAAGCTCGGATCTGGAGCCCAAACCAAGAATCTGACAGGAAATTCGTATTGCTCAATCGATAGAACACATTGTGATGTACATTTGATGAAAGTTTGGTTTAGAAATATGCATTTTAAAGAAAGTTATCACGCTCGCTACAACAATATGCATATATTCGACTTAGTCTTTTTCCGCGATTTTGGTCAAAATCGGCTATCTGGACCTGTTTAAGCTCGAATTTGGAGCCCAAACCAAGAATCTGACAGGAAATTCGTATTGCTCAATCGATAGAACACATTGTGATGTACATTTGATGAAAGTTTGGTTTAGAAATATGCATTTTTAAGAAAGTTATCACGCTCGCTACAACAATATGCATATATTCGACTTAGTCTTTTTCCGCGATTTTGGTCAAAATCGGCTATCTGGACCTGTTTAAGCTCGAATCTGGAGCCCAAACCAAGAATCTGACAGGAAATTCGTATTGCTCAATCGATAGAACACATTGTGATGTACATTTGATGAAAGTTTGGTTTAGAAATATGCATTTTTAAGAAAGTTATCACGCTCGCTACAACAATATGCATATATTCGACTTAGTCTTTTTCCGCGATTTTGGTCAAAATCGGCTATCTGGACCTGTTTAAGCTCGAATCAGGAGCCCAAACCAAGAATCTGACAGGAAATTCGTATTGCTCAATCGATAGAACACATTGTGATGTACATTTGATGAAAGTTTGGTTTAGAAATATGCATTTTTAAGAAAGTTATCACGCTCGCTACAACAATATGCATATATTCGACTTAGTCTTTTTCCGCGATTTTGGTCAAAATCGGCTATCTGGACCTGTTTAAGCTCGAATCTGGAGCCCAAACCAAGAATCTGACAGGAAATTCGTATTGCTCAATCGATAGAACACATTGTGATGTACATTTGATGAAAGTTTGGTTTAGAAATATGCATTTTTAAGAAAGTTATCACGCTCGCTACAACAATATGCATATATTCGACTTAGTCTTTTTCCGCGATTTTGGTCAAAATCGGCTATCTGGACCTGTTTAAGCTCGAATCTGGAGCCCAAACCAAGAATCTGAGAGGAAATTCGTATTGCTCAATCGATAGAACACATTGTGATGTACATTTGATGAAAGTTTGGTTTAGAAATATGCATTTTTAAGAAAGTTATCACGCTCGCTACAACAATATGCATATATTCGACTTAGTCTTTTTCCGCGATTTTGGTCAAAATCGGCTATCTGGACCTGTTTAAGCTCAAATCTGGAGCCCAAACCAAGAATCTGACAGGAAATTCGTATTGCTCAATCGATAGAACACATTGTGATGTACATGTGATGAAAGTTTGGTTTAGAAATATGCATTTTTAAGAAAGTTATCACGCTCGCTACAACAATATGCATATATTCGACTTAGTCTTTTTCCGCGATTTTGGTCAAAATCGGCTATCTGGACCTGTTTAAGCTCGAATCTGGAGCCCAAACCAAGAATCTGACAGGAAATTCGTATTGCTCAATCGATAGAACACATTGTGATGTACATTTGATGAAAGTTTGGTTTAGAAATATGCATTTTTAAGAAAGTTATCACGCTCGCTACAACAATATGCATATATTCGACTTAGTCTTTTTCCGCGATTTTGGTCAAAATCGGCTATCTGGACCTGTTTAAGCTCGAATCTGGAGCCCTAACCAAGAATCTGACAGGAAATTCGTATTGCTCAATCGATAGAACACATTGTGATGTACATTTAATGAAAGTTTGGTTTAGAAATATGCATTTTTAAGAAAGTTATCACGCTCGCTACAACAATATGCATATATTCGACTTAGTCTTTTTCCGCGATTTTGGTCAAAATCGGCTATCTGGACCTGTTTAAGCTCAAATCTAAAGCCCAAACCAAGAATCTGACAGGAAATTCGTATTGCTCAATCGATAGAACACATTGTGATGTACATTTGATGAAAGTTTGGTTTAGAAATATGCATTTTTAAGAAAGTTATCACGCTCGCTACAACAATATGCATATATTCGACTTAGTCTTTTTCCGCGATTTTGGTCAAAATCGGCTATCTGGACCTGTTTAAGCTCAAATCTGGAGCCCAAACCAAGAATCTGACAGGAAATTCGTATTGCTCAATCGATAGAACACATTGTGATGTACATGTGATGAAAGTTTGGTTTAGAAATATGCATTTTTAAGAAAGTTATCACGCTCGCTACAACAATATGCATATATTCGACTTAGTCTTTTTCCGCGATTTTGGTCAAAATCGGCTATCTGGACCTGTTTAAGCTCGAATTTGGAGCCCAAACCAAGAATCTGACAGGAAATTCGTATTGCTCAATCGATAGAACACATTGTGATGTACATTTGATGAAAGTTTGGTTTAGAAATATGCATTTTTAAGAAAGTTATCACGCTCGCTACAACAATATGCATATATTCGACTTAGTCTTTTTCCGCGATTTTGGTCAAAATCGGCTATCTGGACCTGTTTAAGCTCGAATCTGGAGCCCAAACCAAGAATCTGACAGGAAATTCGTATTGCTCAATCGATAGAACACATTGTGATGTACATTTGATGAAAGTTTGGTTTAGAAATATGCATTTTTAAGAAAGTTATCACGCTCGCTACAACAATATGCATATATTCGACTTAGTCTTTTTCCGCGATTTTGGTCAAAATCGGCTATCTGGACCTGTTTAGCTCGAATCTGGAGCCCAAACCAAGAATCTGAGAGGAAATTCGTATTGCTCAATCGATAGAACACATTGTGAGTTACATTTGATGAAAGTTTGGTTTAGAAATATGCATTTTTAAGAAAGTTATCACGCTCGCTACAACAATATGCATATATTCGACTTAGTCTTTTTCCGCGATTTTGGTCAAAATCGGCTATCTGGACCTGTTTAAGCTCAAATCTGGAGACCAAACCAAGAATCTGACAGGAAATTCGTATTGCTCAATCGATAGAACACATTGTGATGTACATGTGATGAAAGTTTGGTTTAGAAATATGCATTTTTAAGAAAGTTATCACGCTCGCTACAACAATATGCATATATTCGACTTAGTCTTTTTCCGCGATTTTGGTCAAAATCGGCTATCTGGACCTGTTTAAGCTCGAATCTGGAGCCCAAACCAAGAATCTGACAGGAAATTCGTATTGCTCAATCGATAGAACACATTGTGATGTACATTTGATGAAAGTTTGGTTTAGAAATATGCATTTTTAAGAAAGTTATCACGCTCGCTACAACAATATGCATATATTCGACTTAGTCTTTTTCCGCGATTTTGGTCAAAATCGGCTATCTGGACCTGTTTAAGCTCGAATCTGGAGCCCAAACCAAGAATCTGACAGGAAATTCGTATTGCTCAATCGATAGAACACATTGTGATGTACATTTAATGAAAGTTTGGTTTAGAAATATGCATTTTTAAGAAAGTTATCACGCTCGCTACAACAATATGCATATATTCGACTTAGTCTTTTTCCGCGATTTTGGTCAAAATCGGCTATCTGGACCTGTTTAAGCTCGAATTTGGAGCCCAAACCAAGAATCTGACAGAAAATTCGTATTGCTCAATCGATAGAACACATTGTGATGTACATTTGATGAAAGTTTGGTTTAGAAATATGCATTTTTAAGAAAGTTATCACGCTCGCTACAACAATATGCATATATTCGACTTAGTCTTTTTCCGCGATTTTGGTCAAAATCGGCTATCTGGACCTGTTTAAGCTCGAATCTGGAGCCCAAACCAAGAATCTGACAGGAAATTCGTATTGCTCAATCGATAGAACACATTGTGATGTACATTTGATGAAAGTTTGGTTTAGAAATATGCATTTTTAAGAAAGTTATCACGCTCGCTACAACAATATGCATATATTCGACTTAGTCTTTTTCCGCGATTTTGGTCAAAATCGGCTATCTGGACCTGTTTAAGCTCAAATCTGGAGCCCAAACCAAGAATCTGACAGGAAATTCGTATTGCTCAATCGATAGAACACATTGTGATGTACATTTGATGAAAGTTTGGTTTAGAAATATGCATTTTTAAGAAAGTTATCACGCTCGCTACAACAATATGCATATATTCGACTTAGTCTTTTTCCGCGATTTTGGTCAAAATCGGCTATCTGGACCTGTTTAAGCTCGCATCTGGAGCCCAAACCAAGAATCTGAGAGGAAATTCGTATTGCTCAATCGATAGAACACATTGTGATGTACATTTGATGAAAGTTTGGTTTAGAAATATGCATTTTTAAGAAAGTTATCACGCTCGCTACAACAATATGCATATATTCGACTTAGTCTTTTTCCGCGATTTTGGTCAAAATCGGCTATCTGGACCTGTTTAAGCTCAAATCTGGAGCCCAAACCAAGAATCTGACAGGAAATTCGTATTGCTCAATCGATAGAACACATTGTGATGTACATGTGATGAAAGTTTGGTTTAGAAATATGCATTTTTAAGAAAGTTATCACGCTCGCTACAACAATATGCATATATTCGACTTAGTCTTTTTCCGCGATTTTGGTCAAAATCGGCTATCTGGACCTGTTTAAGCTCGAATCTGGAGCCCAAACCAAGAATCTGACAGGAAATTCGTATTGCTCAATCGATAGAACACATTGTGATGTACATTTGATGAAAGTTTGGTTTAGAAATATGCATTTTTAAGAAAGTTATCACGCTCGCTACAACAATATGCATATATTCGACTTAGTCTTTTTCCGCGATTTTGGTCAAAATCGGCTATCTGGACCTGTTTAAGCTCGAATCTGGAGCCCAAACCAAGAATCTGACAGGAAATTCGTATTGCTCAATCGATAGAACACATTGTGATGTACATTTAATGAAAGTTTGGTTAGAAATATGCATTTTTAAGAAAGTTATCACGCTCGCTACAACAATATGCATATATTCGACTTAGTCTTTTTCCGCGATTTTGGTCAAAATCGGCTATCTGGACCTGTTTAAGCTCGAATTTGGAGCCCAAACCAAGAATCTGACAGGAAATTCGTATTGCTCAATCGATAGAACACATTGTGATGTACATTTGATGAAAGTTTGGTTTAGAAATATGCATTTTTAAGAAAGTTATCACGCTCGCTACAACAATATGCATATATTCGACTTAGTCTTTTTCCGCGATTTTGGTCAAAATCGGCTATCTGGACCTGTTTAAGCTCGAATCTGGAGCCCAAACCAAGAATCTGACAGGAAATTCGTATTGCTCAATCGATAGAACACATTGTGATGTACATTTGATGAAAGTTTGGTTTAGAAATATGCATTTTAAAGAAAGTTATCACGCTCGCTACAACAATATGCATATATTCGACTTAGTCTTTTTCCGCGATTTTGGTCAAAATCGGCTATCTGGACCTGTTTAAGCTCGAATTTGGAGCCCAAACCAAGAATCTGACAGGAAATTCGTATTGCTCAATCGATAGAACACATTGTGATGTACATTTGATGAAAGTTTGGTTTAGAAATATGCATTTTTAAGAAAGTTATCACGCTCGCTACAACAATATGCATATATTCGACTTAGTCTTTTTCCGCGATTTTGGTCAAAATCGGCTATCTGGACCTGTTTAAGCTCGGATCTGGAGCCCAAACCAAGAATCTGACAGGAAATTCGTATTGCTCAATCGATAGAACACATTGTGATGTACATTTGATGAAAGTTTGGTTTAGAAATATGCATTTTTAAGAAAGTTATCACGCTCGCTACAACAATATGCATATATTCGACTTAGTCTTTTTCCGCGATTTTGGTCAAAATCGGCTATCTGGACCTGTTTAAGCTCGAATCAGGAGCCCAAACCAAGAATCTGACAGGAAATTCGTATTGCTCAATCGATAGAACACATTGTGATGTACATTTGATGAAAGTTTGGTTTAGAAATATGCATTTTTAAGAAAGTTATCACGCTCGCTACAACAATATGCATATATTCGACTTAGTCTTTTTCCGCGATTTTGGTCAAAATCGGCTATCTGGACCTGTTTAAGCTCGGATCTGGAGCCCAAACCAAGAATCTGACAGGAAATTCGTATTGCTCAATCGATAGAACACATTGTGATGTACATTTGATGAAAGTTTGGTTTAGAAATATGCATTTTTAAGAAAGTTATCACGCTCGCTACAACAATATGCATATATTCGACTTAGTCTTTTTCCGCGATTTTGGTCAAAATCGGCTATCTGGACCTGTTTAAGCTCGAATCTGGAGCCCAAACCAAGAATCTGAGAGGAAATTCGTATTGCTCAATCGATAGAACACATTGTGATGTACATTTGATGAAAGTTTGGTTTAGAAATATGCATTTTTAAGAAAGTTATCACGCTCGCTACAACAATATGCATATATTCGACTTAGTCTTTTTCCGCGATTTTGGTCAAAATCGGCTATCTGGACCTGTTTAAGCTCAAATCTGGAGCCCAAACCAAGAATCTGACAGGAAATTCGTATTGCTCAATCGATAGAACACATTGTGATGTACATGTGATGAAAGTTTGGTTTAGAAATATGCATTTTTAAGAAAGTTATCACGCTCGCTACAACAATATGCATATATTCGACTTAGTCTTTTTCCGCGATTTTGGTCAAAATCGGCTATCTGGACCTGTTTAAGCTCGAATCTGGAGCCCAAACCAAGAATCTGACAGGAAATTCGTATTGCTCAATCGATAGAACACATTGTGATGTACATTTGATGAAAGTTTGGTTTAGAAATATGCATTTTTAAGAAAGTTATCACGCTCGCTACAACAATATGCATATATTCGACTTAGTCTTTTTCCGCGATTTTGGTCAAAATCGGCTATCTGGACCTGTTTAAGCTCGAATCTGGAGCCCTAACCAAGAATCTGACAGGAAATTCGTATTGCTCAATCGATAGAACACATTGTGATGTACATTTAATGAAAGTTTGGTTTAGAAATATGCATTTTTAAGAAAGTTATCACGCTCGCTACAACAATATGCATATATTCGACTTAGTCTTTTTCCGCGATTTTGGTCAAAATCGGCTATCTGGACCTGTTTAAGCTCAAATCTAAAGCCCAAACCAAGAATCTGACAGGAAATTCGTATTGCTCAATCGATAGAACACATTGTGATGTACATTTGATGAAAGTTTGGTTTAGAAATATGCATTTTTAAGAAAGTTATCACGCTCGCTACAACAATATGCATATATTCGACTTAGTCTTTTTCCGCGATTTTGGTCAAAATCGGCTATCTGGACCTGTTTAAGCTCAAATCTGGAGCCCAAACCAAGAATCTGACAGGAAATTCGTATTGCTCAATCGATAGAACACATTGTGATGTACATGTGATGAAAGTTTGGTTTAGAAATATGCATTTTTAAGAAAGTTATCACGCTCGCTACAACAATATGCATATATTCGACTTAGTCTTTTTCCGCGATTTTGGTCAAAATCGGCTATCTGGACCTGTTTAAGCTCGAATTTGGAGCCCAAACCAAGAATCTGACAGGAAATTCGTATTGCTCAATCGATAGAACACATTGTGATGTACATTTGATGAAAGTTTGGTTTAGAAATATGCATTTTTAAGAAAGTTATCACGCTCGCTACAACAATATGCATATATTCGACTTAGTCTTTTTCCGCGATTTTGGTCAAAATCGGCTATCTGGACCTGTTTAAGCTCGAATCTGGAGCCCAAACCAAGAATCTGACAGGAAATTCGTATTGCTCAATCGATAGAACACATTGTGATGTACATTTGATGAAAGTTTGGTTTAGAAATATGCATTTTTAAGAAAGTTATCACGCTCGCTACAACAATATGCATATATTCGACTTAGTCTTTTTCCGCGATTTTGGTCAAAATCGGCTATCTGGACCTGTTTAAGCTCGAATCTGGAGCCCAAACCAAGAATCTGAGAGGAAATTCGTATTGCTCAATCGATAGAACACATTGTGATGTACATTTGATGAAAGTTTGGTTTAGAAATATGCATTTTTAAGAAAGTTATCACGCTCGCTACAACAATATGCATATATTCGACTTAGTCTTTTTCCGCGATTTTGGTCAAAATCGGCTATCTGGACCTGTTTAAGCTCAAAACTGGAGCCCAAACCAAGAATCTGACAGGAAATTCGTATTGCTCAATCGATAGAACACATTGTGATGTACATGTGATGAAAGTTTGGTTTAGAAATATGCATTTTTAAGAAAGTTATCACGCTCGCTACAACAATATGCATATATTCGACTTAGTCTTTTTCCGCGATTTTGGTCAAAATCGGCTATCTGGACCTGTTTAAGCTCGAATCTGGAGCCCAAACCAAGAATCTGACAGGAAATTCGTATTGCTCAATCGATAGAACACATTGTGATGTACATTTGATGAAAGTTTGGTTTAGAAATATGCATTTTTAAGAAAGTTATCACGCTCGCTACAACAATATGCATATATTCGACTTAGTCTTTTTCCGCGATTTTGGTCAAAATCGGCTATCTGGACCTGTTTAAGCTCGAATCTGGAGCCCAAACCAAGAATCTGACAGGAAATTCGTATTGCTCAATCGATAGAACACATTGTGATGTACATTTAATGAAAGTTTGGTTTAGAAATATGCATTTTTAAGAAAGTTATCACGCTCGCTACAACAATATGCATATATTCGACTTAGTCTTTTTCCGCGATTTTGGTCAAAATCGGCTATCTGGACCTGTTTAAGCTCGAATTTGGAGCCCAAACCAAGAATCTGACAGGAAATTCGTATTGCTCAATCGATAGAACACATTGTGATGTACATTTGATGAAAGTTTGGTTTAGAAATATGCATTTTTAAGAAAGTTATCACGCTCGCTACAACAATATGCATATATTCGACTTAGTCTTTTTCCGCGATTTTGGTCAAAATCGGCTATCTGGACCTGTTTAAGCTCGAATCTGGAGCCCAAACCAAGAATCTGACAGGAAATTCGTATTGCTCAATCGATAGAACACATTGTGATGTACATTTGATGAAAGTTTGGTTTAGAAATATGCATTTTTAAGAAAGTTATCACGCTCGCTACAACAATATGCATATATTCGACTTAGTCTTTTTCCGCGATTTTGGTCAAAATCGGCTATCTGGACCTGTTTAAGCTCAAATCTGGAGCCCAAACCAAGAATCTGACAGGAAATTCGTATTGCTCAATCGATAGAACACATTGTGATGTACATTTGATGAAAGTTTGGTTTAGAAATATGCATTTTTAAGAAAGTTATCACGCTCGCTACAACAATATGCATATATTCGACTTAGTCTTTTTCCGCGATTTTGGTCAAAATCGGCTATCTGGACCTGTTTAAGCTCGCATCTGGAGCCCAAACCAAGAATCTGAGAGGAAATTCGTATTGCTCAATCGATAGAACACATTGTGATGTACATTTGATGAAAGTTTGGTTTAGAAATATGCATTTTTAAGAAAGTTATCACGCTCGCTACAACAATATGCATATATTCGACTTAGTCTTTTTCCGCGATTTTGGTCAAAATCGGCTATCTGGACCTGTTTAAGCTCAAATCTGGAGCCCAAACCAAGAATCTGACAGGAAATTCGTATTGCTCAATCGATAGAACACATTGTGATGTACATGTGATGAAAGTTTGGTTTAGAAATATGCATTTTTAAGAAAGTTATCACGCTCGCTACAACAATATGCATATATTCGACTTAGTCTTTTTCCGCGATTTTGGTCAAAATCGGCTATCTGGACCTGTTTAAGCTCGAATCTGGAGCCCAAACCAAGAATCTGACAGGAAATTCGTATTGCTCAATCGATAGAACACATTGTGATGTACATTTGATGAAAGTTTGGTTTAGAAATATGCATTTTTAAGAAAGTTATCACGCTCGCTACAACAATATGCATATATTCGACTTAGTCTTTTTCCGCGATTTTGGTCAAAATCGGCTATCTGGACCTGTTTAAGCTCGAATCTGGAGCCCAAACCAAGAATCTGACAGGAAATTCGTATTGCTCAATCGATAGAACACATTGTGATGTACATTTAATGAAAGTTTGGTTTAGAAATATGCATTTTTAAGAAAGTTATCACGCTCGCTACAACAATATGCATATATTCGACTTAGTCTTTTTCCGCGATTTTGGTCAAAATCGGCTATCTGGACCTGTTTAAGCTCGAATTTGGAGCCCAAACCAAGAATCTGACAGGAAATTCGTATTGCTCAATCGATAGAACACATTGTGATGTACATTTGATGAAAGTTTGGTTTAGAAATATGCATTTTTAAGAAAGTTATCACGCTCGCTACAACAATATGCATATATTCGACTTAGTCTTTTTCCGCGATTTTGGTCAAAATCGGCTATCTGGACCTGTTTAAGCTCGAATCTGGAGCCCAAACCAAGAATCTGACAGGAAATTCGTATTGCTCAATCGATAGAACACATTGTGATGTACATTTGATGAAAGTTTGGTTTAGAAATATGCATTTTTAAGAAAGTTATCACGCTCGCTACAACAATATGCATATATTCGACTTAGTCTTTTTCCGCGATTTTGGTCAAAATCGGCTATCTGGACCTGTTTAAGCTCAAAACTGGAGCCCAAACCAAGAATCTGAAAGGAAATTCGTATTGCTCAATCGATAGAACACATTGTGATGTACATTTGATGAAAGTTTGGTTTAGAAATATGCATTTTTAAGAAAGTTATCACGCTCGCTACAACAATATGCATATATTCGACTTAGTCTTTTTCCGCGATTTTGGTCAAAATCGGCTATCTGGACCTGTTTAAGCTCGAATCTGGAGCCCAAACCAAGAATCTGACAGGAAATTCGTATTGCTCAATCGATAGAACACATTGTGATGTACATTTGATGAAAGTTTGGTTTAGAAATATGCATTTTTAAGAAAGTTATCACGCTCGCTACAACAATATGCATATATTCGACTTAGTCTTTTTCCGCGATTTTGGTCAAAATCGGCTATCTGGACCTGTTTAAGCTCGATTTTGGAGCCCAAACCAAGAATCTGAGAGGAAATTCGTATTGCTCAATCGATAGAACACATTGTGATGTACATTTGATGAAAGTTTGGTTTAGAAATATGCATTTTTAAGAAAGTTATCACGCTCGCTACAACAATATGCATATATTCGACTTAGTCTTTTTCCGCGATTTTGGTCAAAATCGGCTATCTGGACCTGTTTAAGCTCGAATCTGGAGCCCAAACCAAGAATCTGACAGGAAATTCGTATTGCTCAATCGATAGAACACATTGTGATGTACATTTGATGAAAGTTTGGTTTAGAAATATGCATTTTTAAGAAAGTTATCACGCTCGCTACAACAATATGCATATATTCGACTTAGTCTTTTTCCGCGATTTTGGTCAAAATCGGCTATCTGGACCTGTTTAAGCTCGAATCTGGAGCCCAAACCAAGAATCTGACAGGAAATTCGTATTGCTCAATCGATAGAACACATTGTGATGTACATGTGATGAAAGTTTGGTTTAGAAATATGCATTTTTAAGAAAGTTATCACGCTCGCTACAACAATATGCATATATTCGACTTAGTCTTTTTCCGCGATTTTGGTCAAAATCGGCTATCTGGACCTGTTTAAGCTCGAATTTGGAGCCCAAACCAAGAATCTGACAGGAAATTCGTATTGCTCAATCGATAGAACACATTGTGATGTACATTTGATGAAAGTTTGGTTTAGAAATATGCATTTTTAAGAAAGTTATCACGCTCGCTACAACAATATGCATATATTCGACTTAGTCTTTTTCCGCGATTTTGGTCAAAATCGGCTATCTGGACCTGTTTAAGCTCGAATCTGGAGCCCAAACCAAGAATCTGACAGGAAATTCGTATTGCTCAATCGATAGAACACATTGTGATGTACATTTGATGAAAGTTTGGTTTAGAAATATGCATTTTTAAGAAAGTTATCACGCTCGCTACAACAATATGCATATATTCGACTTAGTCTTTTTCCGCGATTTTGGTCAAAATCGGCTATCTGGACCTGTTTAAGCTCAAAACTGGAGCCCAAACCAAGAATCTGAAAGGAAATTCGTATTGCTCAATCGATAGAACACATTGTGATGTACATTTGATGAAAGTTTGGTTTAGAAATATGCATTTTTAAGAAAGTTATCACGCTCGCTACAACAATATGCATATATTCGACTTAGTCTTTTTCCGCGATTTTGGTCAAAATCGGCTATCTGGACCTGTTTAAGCTCGAATCTGGAGCCCAAACCAAGAATCTGACAGGAAATTCGTATTGCTCAATCGATAGAACACATTGTGATGTACATTTGATGAAAGTTTGGTTTAGAAATATGCATTTTTAAGAAAGTTATCACGCTCGCTACAACAATATGCATATATTCGACTTAGTCTTTTTCCGCGATTTTGGTCAAAATCGGCTATCTGGACCTGTTTAAGCTCGATTTTGGAGCCCAAACCAAGAATCTGAGAGGAAATTCGTATTGCTCAATCGATAGAACACATTGTGATGTACATTTGATGAAAGTTTGGTTTAGAAATATGCATTTTTAAGAAAGTTATCACGCTCGCTACAACAATATGCATATATTCGACTTAGTCTTTTTCCGCGATTTTGGTCAAAATCGGCTATCTGGACCTGTTTAAGCTCGAATCTGGAGCCCAAACCAAGAATCTGACAGGAAATTCGTATTGCTCAATCGATAGAACACATTGTGATGTACATTTGATGAAAGTTTGGTTTAGAAATATGCATTTTTAAGAAAGTTATCACGCTCGCTACAACAATATGCATATATTCGACTTAGTCTTTTTCCGCGATTTTGGTCAAAATCGGCTATCTGGACCTGTTTAAGCTCGAATCTGGAGCCCAAACCAAGAATCTGACAGGAAATTCGTATTGCTCAATCGATAGAACACATTGTGATGTACATGTGATGAAAGTTTGGTTTAGAAATATGCATTTTTAAGAAAGTTATCACGCTCGCTACAACAATATGCATATATTCGACTTAGTCTTTTTCCGCGATTTTGGTCAAAATCGGCTATCTGGACCTGTTTAAGCTCGAATCTGGAGCCCAAACCAAGAATCTGACAGGAAATTCGTATTGCTCAATCGATAGAACACATTGTGATGTACATTTGATGAAAGTTTGGTTTAGAAATATGCATTTTTAAGAAAGTTATCACGCTCGCTACAACAATATGCATATATTCGACTTAGTCTTTTTCCGCGATTTTGGTCAAAATCGGCTATCTGGACCTGTTTAAGCTCGAATCTGGAGCCCAAACCAAGAATCTGACAGGAAATTCGTATTGCTCAATCGATAGAACACATTGTGATGTACATTTGATGAAAGTTTGGTTTAGAAATATGCATTTTTAAGAAAGTTATCACGCTCGCTACAACAATATGCATATATTCGACTTAGTCTTTTTCCGCGATTTTGGTCAAAATCGGCTATCTGGACCTGTTTAAGCTCGAATCTGGAGCCCAAACCAAGAATCTGACAGGAAATTCGTATTGCTCAATCGATAGAACACATTGTGATGTACATTTGATGAAAGTTTGGTTTAGAAATATGCATTTTTAAGAAAGTTATCACGCTCGCTACAACAATATGCATATATTCGACTTAGTCTTTTTCCGCGATTTTGGTCAAAATCGGCTATCTGGACCTGTTTAAGCTCGAATCTGGAGCCCAAACCAAGAATCTGACAGGAAATTCGTATTGCTCAATCGATAGAACACATTGTGATGTACATTTGATGAAAGTTTGGTTTAGAAATATGCATTTTTAAGAAAGTTATCACGCTCGCTACAACAATATGCATATATTCGACTTAGTCTTTTTCCGCGATTTTGGTCAAAATCGGCTATCTGGACCTGTTTAAGCTCGAATCTGGAGCCCAAACCAAGAATCTGACAGGAAATTCGTATTGCTCAATCGATAGAACACATTGTGATGTACATTTGATGAAAGTTTGGTTTAGAAATATGCATTTTTAAGAAAGTTATCACGCTCGCTACAACAATATGCATATATTCGACTTAGTCTTTTTCCGCGATTTTGGTCAAAATCGGCTATCTGGACCTGTTTAAGCTCGAATCTGGAGCCCAAACCAAGAATCTGACAGGAAATTCGTATTGCTCAATCGATAGAACACATTGTGATGTACATTTGATGAAAGTTTGGTTTAGAAATATGCATTTTTAAGAAAGTTATCACGCTCGCTACAACAATATGCATATATTCGACTTAGTCTTTTTCCGCGATTTTGGTCAAAATCGGCTATCTGGACCTGTTTAAGCTCGAATCTGGAGCCCAAACCAAGAATCTGACAGGAAATTCGTATTGCTCAATCGATAGAACACATTGTGATGTACATTTGATGAAAGTTTGGTTTAGAAATATGCATTTTTAAGAAAGTTATCACGCTCGCTACAACAATATGCATATATTCGACTTAGTCTTTTTCCGCGATTTTGGTCAAAATCGGCTATCTGGACCTGTTTAAGCTCGAATCTGGAGCCCAAACCAAGAATCTGACAGGAAATTCGTATTGCTCAATCGATAGAACACATTGTGATGTACATTTGATGAAAGTTTGGTTTAGAAATATGCATTTTTAAGAAAGTTATCACGCTCGCTACAACAATATGCATATATTCGACTTAGTCTTTTTCCGCGATTTTGGTCAAAATCGGCTATCTGGACCTGTTTAAGCTCAAATCTGGAGCCCAAACCAAGAATCTGACAGGAAATTCGTATTGCTCAATCGATAGAACACATTGTGATGTACATGTGATGAAAGTTTGGTTTAGAAATATGCATTTTTAAGAAAGTTATCACGCTCGCTACAACAATATGCATATATTCGACTTAGTCTTTTTCCGCGATTTTGGTCAAAATCGGCTATCTGGACCTGTTTAAGCTCGAATCTGGAGCCCAAACCAAGAATCTGACAGGAAATTCGTATTGCTCAATCGATAGAACACATTGTGATGTACATTTGATGAAAGTTTGGTTTAGAAATATGCATTTTTAAGAAAGTTATCACGCTCGCTACAACAATATGCATATATTCGACTTAGTCTTTTTCCGCGATTTTGGTCAAAATCGGCTATCTGGACCTGTTTAAGCTCGAATCTGGAGCCCAAACCAAGAATCTGACAGGAAATTCGTATTGCTCAATCGATAGAACACATTGTGATGTACATTTGATGAAAGTTTGGTTTAGAAATATGCATTTTTAAGAAAGTTATCACGCTCGCTACAACAATATGCATATATTCGACTTAGTCTTTTTCCACGATTTTGGTCAAAATCGGCTATCTGGACCTGTTTAAGCTCGAATCTGGAGCCCAAACCAAGAATCTGACAGGAAATTCGTATTGCTCAATCGATAGAACACATTGTGATGTACATTTGATGAAAGTTTGGTTTAGAAATATGCATTTTTAAGAAAGTTATCACGCTCGCTACAACAATATGCATATATTCGACTTAGTCTTTTTCCGCGATTTTGGTCAAAATCGGCTATCTGGACCTGTTTAAGCTCGAATCTGGAGCCCAAACCAAGAATCTGAGAGGAAATTCGTATTGCTCAATCGATAGAACACATTGTGATGTACATTTGATGAAAGTTTGGTTTAGAAATATGCATTTTTAAGAAAGTTATCACGCTCGCTACAACAATATGCATATATTCGACTTAGTCTTTTTCCGCGATTTTGGTCAAAATCGGCTATCTGGACCTGTTTAAGCTCAAATCTGGAGCCCAAACCAAGAATCTGACAGGAAATTCGTATTGCTCAATCGATAGAACACATTGTGATGAACATGTGATGAAAGTTTGGTTTAGAAATATGCATTTTTAAGAAAGTTATCACGCTCGCTACAACAATATGCATATATTCGACTTAGTCTTTTTCCGCGATTTTGGTCAAAATCGGCTATCTGGACCTGTTTAAGCTCGAATCTGGAGCCCAAACCAAGAATCTGACAGGAAATTCGTATTGCTCAATCGATAGAACACATTGTGATGTACATTTGATGAAAGTTTGGTTTAGAAATATGCATTTTTAAGAAAGTTATCACGCTCGCTACAACAATATGCATATATTCGACTTAGTCTTTTTCCGCGATTTTGGTCAAAATCGGCTATCTGGACCTGTTTAAGCTCGAATCTGGAGCCCAAACCAAGAATCTGAGAGGAAATTCGTATTGCTCAATCGATAGAACACATTGTGATGTACATTTGATGACAGTTTGGTTTAGAAATATGCATTTTTAAGAAAGTTATCACGCTCGCTACAACAATATGCATATATTCGACTTAGTCTTTTTCCGCGATTTTGGTCAAAATCGGCTATCTGGACCTGTTTAAGCTCAAATCTGGAGCCCAAACCAAGAATCTGACAGGAAATTCGTATTGCTCAATCGATAGAACACATTGTGATGTACATGTGATGAAAGTTTGGTTTAGAAATATGCATTTTTAAGAAAGTTATCACGCTCGCTACAACAATATGCATATATTCGACTTAGTCTTTTTCCGCGATTTTGGTCAAAATCGGCTATCTGGACCTGTTTAAGCTCGAATCTGGAGCCCAAACCAAGAATCTGACAGGAAATTCGTATTGCTCAATCGATAGAACACATTGTGATGTACATTTGATGAAAGTTTGGTTTAGAAATATGCATTTTTAAGAAAGTTATCACGCTCGCTACAACAATATGCATATATTCGACTTAGTCTTTTTCCGCGATTTTGGTCAAAATCGGCTATCTGGACCTGTTTAAGCTCGAATCTGGAGCCCAAACCAAGAATCTGACAGGAAATTCGTATTGCTCAATCGATAGAACACATTGTGATGTACATTTGATGAAAGTTTGGTTTAGAAATATGCATTTTTAAGAAAGTTATCACGCTCGCTACAACAATATGCATATATTCGACTTAGTCTTTTTCCGCGATTTTGGTCAAAATCGGCTATCTGGACCTGTTTAAGCTCAAATCTGGAGCCCAAACCAAGAATCTGACAGGAAATTCGTATTGCTCAATCGATAGAACACATTGTGATGTACAGGTGATGAAAGTTTGGTTTAGAAATATGCATTTTTAAGAAAGTTATCACGCTCGCTACAACAATATGCATATATTCGACTTAGTCTTTTTCCGCGATTTTGGTCAAAATCGGCTATCTGGACCTGTTTAAGCTCGAATCTGGAGCCCAAACCAAGAATCTGACAGGAAATTCGTATTGCTCAATCGATAGAACACATTGTGATGTACATTTGATGAAAGTTTGGTTTAGAAATATGCATTTTTAAGAAAGTTATCACGCTCGCTACAACAATATGCATATATTCGACTTAGTCTTTTTCCGCGATTTTGGTCAAAATCGGCTATCTGGACCTGTTTAAGCTCGAATCTGGAGCCCAAACCAAGAATCTGACAGGAAATTCGTATTGCTCAATCGATAGAACACATTGTGATGTACATTTGATGAAAGTTTGGTTTAGAAATATGCATTTTTAAGAAAGTTATCACGCTCGCTACAACAATATGCATATATTCGACTTAGTCTTTTTCCGCGATTTTGGTCAAAATCGGCTATCTGGACCTGTTTAAGCTCGAATCTGGAGCCCAAACCAAGAATCTGAGAGGAAATTCGTATTGCTCAATCGATAGAACACATTGTGATGTACATTTGATGAAAGTTTGGTTTAGAAATATGCATTTTTAAGAAAGTTATCACGCTCGCTACAACAATATGCATATATTCGACTTAGTCTTTTTCCGCGATTTTGGTCAAAATCGGCTATCTGGACCTGTTTAAGCTCAAATCTGGAGCCCAAACCAAGAATCTGACAGGAAATTCGTATTGCTCAATCGATAGAACACATTGTGATGTACAGTACAGCAATAAAGAAACATACCCCGTATCTAGAAACACACTAGAAACACACTAGAAACGCACTAGATACGCACTAGAAACTTTCTAGAACGTATCTAGAAACTTTCTAGAACGTAACTAGAAACTTTCTAGAACGTATCTAGAAACTTTCTAGAAATTTCTAGAAATTTCGAGTTTTCACTCTTTTCAAAATATTCAAAAATTATAACCTGATTCAAAACCCTCATGTTTACTTTGCCTATTGTGAAATTTTGAACAAGATTGCATCAATAGAAAGAGAGATAATTAATATTGAACTTTAAATCTTCCTCGTTTTAACGCTCCTCTTACCGCTGCACAAGGGGCAGTCTATATATAGCGCACGTCGTATATTAGCACCTCAGTGATCGGGGCTAATTAGATCGCTCGTCTTTCAAGATGTTCTGACGCATTCTGTTTGTTTTTGTTGTCGTTACAATATAACACTTATAAGTAATATATAACTTTGCAATAAAACATTAATAAAAGAAGTAATTATAGTTGAGATAACTTATATACATTGTGACTGCCTTTTTATAAATAATGTATGCGAGCTTATGAAGGAAGAGGCATTGGGGACATGTGTAAATCTGTCACTACATGAATTATATTATGGTTTTATACATATTTTATTTCATTATATAAATGCCGCTTCTTAACAATTATACTATTACATAAAAAGTGACGTACATATGGACGAATGAATACATACATACAGTAAACAGGACACTATAGATGCATGATTATGTTGGACACTTTTCAATGAAACAATAAAGATTTACAAACTTATTTCATACCGCTGATAACTACATAACTACATGTTGTTTGATTATTTCAGCAAGGCAGGGCACATAGGAAAACGTTTGTTGAATTCCGAAAATCTTGTTGATAAAGTGATAAAATTATTTACAAATTTCAATAGTCCTTGGTTAGCCTCTTGTGATGAGCCCGGTCGACCAAATAGAATTGACGACAGATTAAACCCTTTTTGAAAGAAATATGCATTTAGTCTTATGTCATCAACATTTGGACAGGTGATGAAGAAATGTAAGGCGTTTTCAAAGTGATAGCCACTGTCACATATAAATCTAGTATAATCCATTAAGATCACTACACCAAAGTCGAATATGAAAAGATTATATTATGATAGAGAATCCTAGTTGTGATTACTTCTATGCAATCCTTAAAAAGTCCTAAAGCCTGAAGAAAACTGCTTAACATATGATGTTTTTATCATTCAATACTAAAAGGAAAATGCCTACGCTAACCAACTTATAAATGCGAGGTTTTGTAAAAGAAGCATGAAATGCAAGTGTGCCTACAGAAATCGGTTTTCATGTAATGCGCGAAGTAGAACAATCGTTCCGCAATATAACATTATCACTTGATTGATAAACTTTTTGTTACATATAAAAACGGCATAGGAATGGTGAACAAGCTTGTTAATATATCAAAACATCTCTCAAGACAATGTACTGCAAGTGGCCAAATTAAAATAGTGATTACGCTAAATTAATAATGTGTATGTTATGTTAACAACATAAAGGCATACATATATACAAAATTATCTTTAACATGTTTTAAAGACAGCTGTTATGAAAGGTCTGGTTCAGTGTTTCTGACAACATTTTGTATAAAATCGCATTTGAGTTAACTATTTATTAGTGAAATTTTAAGGGCAATCTCATGATGATACAATCGAAGATTGATTTAAAGTTTTTATTATTTCATTCCTATGGACAGGGGATTCACCTCGCGCGTCATGCGTTCCGATATGGGTTTCTGATCATCAACGTGTCTGATCATCAACGGATAAGAATCAGAATGACTTAAAAATGATATTTACAAACCTGGCAGTGCCGGTTAACGTATTTACCATTCTTACAGAGAAAGGGGCACCAACGTTCTGTGCCATCATTAATGATAGATTCACTTCAGTAAAAGTACAATAAACATTATATCGTCCTAATGCTGGATTGACTTATCGTTATTTATTTTTTTCGTCAATTCAAAGTAGATGAATACATGCTTTTGACATTTATAAGATAATGAAATTAAAATATATAGTTGGATTAAGATTGAACATAATGAAAACAGCATCATTTACATTTTGTCATGGATACGGTATAATATTCCACCTAGTTTATCAGACGCTATATCCTGCATGAACGAACCGGTTAAGCTTCATTCAACAATGATGTTATCTAATTAATCAACCAGCCAGCGAGGCATACAGCAATAAAACACAGCTGTCTCGGAACAGGAAATGATAATAAATATATTATGTAAGACATCGCCGACATACGTAGTTTATAGCACTTCAAGGAAGTTATATAGTACTTGGAAAGTCTGGTCAAAACAGTAACTGTAATCTCGCTCTTCCCCCGTGTTTTCAGTTGACGAGCTGGAATAAACATTGTCAATTCACTTTCTCTCTAAGTCTGTTTTATTTGTTTATGAGTGTATGAGGAGAAATTGTAGGTGCCCAGTTAAAAAATAACCTCTTCTCACAACCCGCTTACCGCTCGTTATTGAACTAAGCTTTTCCCAGTGTTTATATATTCCACCGATGTGCAATTCGATGGATCGCCAAACAGTATTTATGAACAAACTTATTAAAGGGCCACAAAGTATGTTGATACAAATTAGAAAATAGTGCCAAAAATCAATCTCGTTGAAAGATCTTTACATAATTTTTCGCCAATTGTTTCGACCCCAAATAAGCCGAGAAATCTAACTAATTAGTAATGGTGTTTCCCGTGTCTATAAATAGATCTACTTTATTATTTTATTTCGCAAAGCATTGTGGTCGTAGTTGACTCCCATCCTTTAAACAAAGATAACCACGTGGGGACGGGAAAGAGAAGCAGTATACAGTTAAAACGACGATAGACCAGAAGGGAGACAAGTTGGTCGACAAAAGGAAAGTCAAAACGGCGAAACAAATATTTGATTTATTTTAAAGTCAAACTGGCTTTACTTTGAGTTTGATTCGTTTTAGCATGGGCAGGTTACTTGACTATTCATATTGAGCGCGCCCATGTTTCGTTGTGTTCATTTACATACATCATGATCAAGATGATAGCGAAGTAACTCTTAATAACTTTTTGATTTCCATACAGCAAGGCGAGGTAATTAGCATATATCCATCTTATAACAACTGAATCTATTATCATTTCTCATTCTTGACGGAACAAGAATCTTTTTAATTTGCATATGTACTGTGAATATGTTTAATATTAACTTAACAACAACATCATGCTTTTTTGTTTTGCAAGTATTTGTCATCTTTTTGTGTAAACAAAATTATGGTTATTTGTTTTCACGAATTTCAAGTGTTTCTAATATTTTGAGAAAAGAAATTGTATTTGTTTATTTCTCATCGCTAAAACCCGAGCAACGTAGTACACATGAAAGGAAAATCCGCGTAATGACATCATAATTCAGTAGCGCGCGCTCCTCGTACGGGTGAAATATAATTACACCGACTTGTCTTTGTACATATACTATTTGTCACATATCATGTTGTAGCTGAAACAATTATCTACCACTTGATATAATTTGTAGGCGTTTTTGAAAAAATGTTGTATTAGAAACACTAACATACTCAATGGCCCTTTAAAACCTGTCGGAACGTAGACATGTCTAAATTGACGACGTTCTTCAAAAGGAAGAATACTCCTGCGCCTGAATATCTATGTAATCTTCTACCTACAACACATAACAATAACGACAAACTCAGCAGAGAAAACTCATCCGTTCGAACAGTAAAGTGTAGGACAGCGTTAAATGCATGAAGGTTTTTCCTGACACAATAAAACTATGGAATTATTTAACGCCTGGCAATAAAATTGTTAATTTAAATGAATTTGCTAGATTATCCACTCTAGGCCGCTGTGGTGACTTGACCGCTGATAAGTTAAACAGACATACATGTATCATAGAAAGCCAGACCTGTTCCTGCATGTGGTCACCCAGTCGAAAACGCTGATCACTATTTCTTCACATGCCAAAAGTACATAGTATAAAGACAGAAATCATTCTTTTATCTGAAAGAATTTAGTATAAAAACAGTACTACGGGGATGTACATCGCTCTTATTACTAGATTGTTGAATTCTATTCATCATACATAATGAAACATGATCGATTTGACATTTCATAATGACTGCCAAACAAGCGAAATGTTATTTATGCATAACCACTTTCTTTGAACCTATGATCGCAATAAGATACGTGTAACTATCACAAAATTATAAATATTCTTTCTCATATATAATTGCTTCGGAGTGGCCTTAAATAAGCACCTTGGAGCTTGTTGGACAATCAATTCATGAATTGTACATTTTCATGAATATAAATGTTTCAATAAAAACAAGCATCTCATCTTCAACACAGTCGGTACAGTTTAAACACTCTCTCATTAAACGAGAAGATTTACATAACGCTAACGTTGTTTCAAGTTTTGTCGGTGCAACACAGCTTATGACCAAAACTAACGATCGTCGGTAACGCATTTTGGATACATATTTCTATGCTGTAGTCTTTCATGACTTTGTTTAGGCACAATTTATTAACTCCCCTGCCACTCACGCTGACAACCTCTTATATCTCCCACACCTTTATATACAACACCATTTGACGCTGGATACACTGAACGGAGTCTTGTCCGTCGTGGAACTACACGATTATAAGAGATTCCCAAAATTATTCATTTGACGTATTTGTATATTAATAACCGTTTTAAAGATGTCGAAGGTATGAAAGTTCAACAACTGTTCATTCATCGTTCCAAGTAACTTTGTATGGTTTGATTTTGTAGAAAGTCAAATACACCGTGCGTTCATTAATTTTTATTTCTTTTTGCATAAAAGTAATGAAAATAGTAACCGTATATGTTTATTTCGAGGCGAGATATAACATTATATTTATATATAACGAATTATATTACTTTGAATATAATAAATGTGTTTACAACTGCAGCCTCTACCGTCCCATGGTAATAAATTTGTCCCCTGTCGTAGACTGAATTGCGTAACATGATTAGGTGCAGTCGTCTTCAGCAAAAGATGAGCATTCCCGTCTATGTCTGGATAGCCAGACTGTGTATTGTAGAATACACTGTTAATTCAAACTGAAACCTTTGAAATTCCGACATATTCTTTCCAGGTTACTTCTCCGTAACACTTTCCTGTTCGGGAGATACGGTTCACTGAGTAACTTGCACGTAAAACAATAATTATTATTGCAGTTACTCGTCATTATTCCTTTACAAACCTTTCGTATTTGAAAGAGTGAAAGAGATAGTAAGCCTTGATAAATCCCGTTAAGCATTTTACGACTTTACATGTTTGTTTTTCGCCATAACTTACACAGTCGAACAAACTTCAACTTAAACTCACAAGTTACATGATAGTACTGACGCTATGTCTTGTTGATTTCTTTTTTTGGTTAAAGGGGCATAAAAATTGTTGTTGGATTCAAATATGTCAAGTAAGTAGTGGTGGTTTATGAAATTCAGCATCCCGATGTTTATCAGTTAAGTATAGCGACAATAAACAATTTTCAGTCGTAATGTGTGATCAAAAAACGGACAATGGCGTGCGACATTGAGCAAAACGTTATTTTGGAAACTAAATTACAGCAGACAAAAATACAAATATGGGTTTAAGTGTTGAGTAATGAACATGTTAATGTGACCAAAAAGTTTAAACTTTTAAACATACATTTAAACATAACATAAACATTTAAACTCATTAAATACTGGACTCTCTTCACGGCTCAACGCCTGGTCACTCACAGGGCCACACTCACAGGCGGTGTCGAACCACGCAGAAGCTGCTGGCCAATTAACACCACTCAGGCTGTGGGGATGAGGAACGAACGGAAATTGTCTAGCAATGTCAAGAACTATAAAGTCTTCATTGTTTTATTGTTTCATAAAGGTCAAATAGGAAATGAAGGTGAACGATAAGCATCATTTGTTTCATTCAGTTTTGTATCTCTCTGTTTGGTATAGTTCCAAATGCAGAACTGTAAAACGCAGAACAGTCAGAGAGTCAAATATGCCAAACTTCATATATAGTGTTATTTTATCAAGAAGGGATGGTTGATTAAAAAAATTAGCATCTTAGTGCTTATGAGTTCAGTATAGTGACAATAAAACAGGTTAAAGTCTCGATTGGTGATCGAAAACCGGACAGTGACGCGCGTCAATGATTCAAACGTAATTTTTAAAACCTATTTACATCAAACACAAATGTAAATATTAATTGGCAGGATTAATTAGGACTTTTAACTAGTACACATGTAAAATGTATGCAGAATTTCGAAGTCATGGCCGTTTTTCATGTATCAATGAAAACATAAAAATTGCAAAATTTGGGAATTTGGGAGATTTACTGATTTATAGATATATAGATTTATAGAATATAAACGCCCCAAATATGACGTACTAAAAACAGCAAAATAGATTGTTCGCTATTTAGACTAGTTTGATCATTTATAAAAGTTTACATATAAATATATAGTTTTCATACTAAACATCAATTGTTTTATCCAAATGTATGTTGTTCCAATCCGTTACTACTCAGTATTACTAACAAACATGTACAGCATGGAGGAAATCTGATTTACCGTCTCTCAAGAAAAGTTTATGAAGCAAACACACTTCTGGAATAAAAATATATTTAAACCTTTAAACCATACCATGGAGGATGAAACCATTCAACATTATTTTGATCGAATCTTGAATATGTTGTCAGTGTTTTACTACTCCGTATATAAACATACACCTTGGAGAATTACTGTGAAGCTCTACTCACTGGGTGAGTGGACAGCGGCATGGCTCTTTGAATTATGTTGTCAAATAATACGACGCGACAAGTGTGAGCGTACCTTCATCTTCCACAAATTAAAAAATACTTCCTGAGATTATCCGTAGAAAGACATGCACATAATTTGTTTGTAATTTAATTGAGCCGATAAATTGAACAAATTAGTAAAGGTGTTTCAACAGTCTGAATAAAGATCGAGTATACTAGTGTCACGCCCAAGGAATTGTAGTCGCACATGTAGTAAGCGCGCACACTATAAACAAAGATGACGGCGAGGGAAAAGAAAAGCTTAAGACTAAGTACAACGGCGACAAGTTGAACGACGACAATTGCTTAGATAAAACTGCGAATACTTTCATGATTGAATTAAACGTCAAAAGCGCATGCTTGCTTACACCTAGAAAACCCTTTTTTCTCAACATTCCGATGTGTTAATATGTACGTGTAAACGTTGCCTTCATATTTTCATGTAGAGACAGAGAACTAGCTCTCACAATCTTTTCATTTTATAAAGAGCAAGCAGAGGTTATTTGCATAAGTCAATCCACCTACAAACAATTCAATTATTATATCTAAGTCTTTGAAGAAACGAGGGTATTTTTGATTTGCATATTTACTTCAAATATGTCCTATATTAAACCAACAAGAATGTTTTTCTTTGTTTTTTTGTGTGTGTCATTCACCTAATTGTTTCGTAACGTTTTTGGTTATTCTTTGCACTAATGTTAAGTTTACAGATTGAATATTACGAACTGAGAGAAGAAACGTTATTTGCTAATTCCTTTTGCATATATTCTAAGGTGTCTTGGTACGCAAGAAAGGAAAATCCGCGTAACGACATCACAATTCCATAGCCCGAATGATTGGGTGTCTTTAGAACATAACCGTGATCTCTATACCATGCGTGCACCCCTCAATTAAGATCTCCAAGGGTGGAAAATGTTGAGAGTCGTACGCGTATTTTCATACATGAAACATGTAAAATAAATGGACAGGGAACTTATATTCCGTAGACAATTTTCAAATGATCACATATTTCTTTATACAGGGTAATCATTCCAAAATTTGTATTTGTGACACCAATAGGGCACACTCCTCTCAAATAAAAGTCCTGTTTTCGCCCATGGACTATATGCTCAGCAGGTTTGATAAGAGTGGTTTCCAAATACAGGCAGACAAATATGTCAAGGATGGGACTAAAGAAACAAGTTGATCCCGTTTATGCATTTATAAGTATACTGAGTTACTGAACAATAGGGATAAGAAATAGAAAATGCGTTGTATTTCGATAACATCTAATACAAATTGCTTATTTTGTATATAAACATCCTGCTATTTATGATCAGAGGAATACTGTTTAATTTTAGGCACCAGCTCCTATAATGCAACGCATTGAACATTTAACACATAAAGAAAGAAGAGTACTAACATCGAAGAATAGCGACGCTTTATAAAACTAATAATGCTATCTATATACTTATATATAATAATTATGCTAACAGAGAGAAACGTTCTTTATCGTTTTGATTTGTAATGTTCCCTTAGTACGCGGGATAGAAAAATCATAATTCATTCACATGAAATTCAAAGTAGAAACCGAAACGTATTTATCATTTTGATGGAAACATGTCAAGTATGCAAGAACGAAGCTTTACCATTCCAGCTTTTAAACTTTTTCTCCCAAAAAATATTTGAATGCTGGTCTGGACCCAGGTTTGGACCTCACAACACAGAATGCGTAATACAACATCCTCTCAAATTTCGTTTTAAGTGAATCAATTACAAGATTTATGATACAAAGCTTTTATTTCAGTCGACGCATCTGTGAAAGATCAATGCTTTTGACGTACATGAAATGAACATAGAAGACTTAGATAGATAGTGCGTACGTTTTCATTTGAGGTGATAAAGGGCTTTGTTTATGTCGCCTTATAAACCTAATCAAAACTATTTAAAAACATTTATATTACAACATTAAATTGATTATATCAACTATATTTCTTTGTCATTTCTTATTCTACGTTTGAAGGCAAAACTGTACGCTGACTTAAGTTGTTGACATAAGCTAACGATCAATATTAACAGCAGGGGTTTACTATCTCAGATACACCAACTTTAATTTCAAGATATGAGATAAACAATAAGCAATAAACAATCAATTACAATCATAGAAATTGACAAACACATTGCATATGCCAATACATCCAATTCTTAATGCAAGACAGGACGCGTTACAGCTCATTAGTGGAAGCCGGAAGCGCGTAAGCAATGCGTAGCATTTCGCTAGCAGGGGGCGTTATAATGAGGATGCGTTGTAGAGGAGGGAAACTTTAACATTGAATATCTCCTTTCCTAATTAACATAAGAAGTTCATCTTTCAAAGTGTACAAAAGTTAATATACAGTTTCAGAAAAAATCAAAATGTATTGAATATCTCTCAAAAAATAAAAACTCGAAATTTCTAGAAATTTCTAGAAAGTTTCTAGATACGTTCTAGAAAGTTTCTAGAAAGTTTCTAGATCCGTTCTAGAAAGTTTCTAGAACCGTTCTAGAAATTTTCTAGATACGTTCTAGATACGTTCTAGAAATTTCTAGAAAGGGGGTACTTTGTTTATGGGTGTAGTGTACATGTGATGAAAGTTTGGTTTAGAAATATGCATTTTTAAGAAAGTTATCACGCTCGCTACAACAATATGCATATATTCGACTTAGTCTTTTTCCGCGATTTTGGTCAAAATCGGCTATCTGGACCTGTTTAAGCTCGAATCTGGAGCCCAAACCAAGAATCTGACAGGAAATTCGTATTGCTCAATCGATAGAACACATTGTGATGTACATTTGATGAAAGTTTGGTTTAGAAATATGCATTTTTAAGAAAGTTATCACGCTCGCTACAACAATATGCATATATTCGACTTAGTCTTTTTCCGCGATTTTGGTCAAAATCGGCTATCTGGACCTGTTTAAGCTCGAATCTGGAGCCCAAACCAAGAATCTGAGAGGAAATTCGTATTGCTCAATCGATAGAACACATTGTGATGTACATTTGATGACAGTTTGGTTTAGAAATATGCATTTTTAAGAAAGTTATCACGCTCGCTACAACAATATGCATATATTCGACTTAGTCTTTTTCCGCGATTTTGGTCAAAATCGGCTATCTGGACCTGTTTAAGCTCAAATCTGGAGCCCAAACCAAGAATCTGACAGGAAATTCGTATTGCTCAATCGATAGAACACATTGTGATGTACATGTGATGAAAGTTTGGTTTAGAAATATGCATTTTTAAGAAAGTTATCACGCTCGCTACAACAATATGCATATATTCGACTTAGTCTTTTTCCGCGATTTTGGTCAAAATCGGCTATCTGGACCTGTTTAAGCTCGAATCTGGAGCCCAAACCAAGAATCTGACAGGAAATTCGTATTGCTCAATCGATAGAACACATTGTGATGTACATTTGATGAAAGTTTGGTTTAGAAATATGCATTTTTAAGAAAGTTATCACGCTCGCTACAACAATATGCATATATTCGACTTAGTCTTTTTCCGCGATTTTGGTCAAAATCGGCTATCTGGACCTGTTTAAGCTCGAATCTGGAGCCCAAACCAAGAATCTGACAGGAAATTCGTATTGCTCAATCGATAGAACACATTGTGATGTACATTTGATGAAAGTTTGGTTTAGAAATATGCATTTTTAAGAAAGTTATCACGCTCGCTACAACAATATGCATATATTCGACTTAGTCTTTTTCCGCGATTTTGGTCAAAATCGGCTATCTGGACCTGTTTAAGCTCGAATCTGGAGCCCAAACCAAGAATCTGACAGGAAATTCGTATTGCTCAATCGATAGAACACATTGTGATGTACATTTGATGAAAGTTTGGTTTAGAAATATGCATTTTTAAGAAAGTTATCACGCTCGCTACAACAATATGCATATATTCGACTTAGTCTTTTTCCGCGATTTTGGTCAAAATCGGCTATCTGGACCTGTTTAAGCTCGAATCTGGAGCCCAAACCAAGAATCTGAGAGGAAATTCGTATTGCTCAATCGATAGAACACATTGTGATGTACATTTGATGAAAGTTTGGTTTAGAAATATGCATTTTTAAGAAAGTTATCACGCTCGCTACAACAATATGCATATATTCGACTTAGTCTTTTTCCGCGATTTTGGTCAAAATCGGCTATCTGGACCTGTTTAAGCTCGAATCTGGAGCCCAAACCAAGAATCTGACAGGAAATTCGTATTGCTCAATCGATAGAACACATTGTGATGTACATTTGATGAAAGTTTGGTTTAGAAATATGCATTTTTAAGAAAGTTATCACGCTCGCTACAACAATATGCATATATTCGACTTAGTCTTTTTCCGCGATTTTGGTCAAAATCGGCTATCTGGACCTGTTTAAGCTCAAATCTGGAGCCCAAACCAAGAATCTGACAGGAAATTCGTATTGCTCAATCGATAGAACACATTGTGATGTACATGTGATGAAAGTTTGGTTTAGAAATATGCATTTTTAAGAAAGTTATCACGCTCGCTACAACAATATGCATATATTCGACTTAGTCTTTTTCCGCGATTTTGGTCAAAATCGGCTATCTGGACCTGTTTAAGCTCGAATCTGGAGCCCAAACCAAGAATCTGACAGGAAATTCGTATTGCTCAATCGATAGAACACATTGTGATGTACATTTGATGAAAGTTTGGTTTAGAAATATGCATTTTTAAGAAAGTTATCACGCTCGCTACAACAATATGCATATATTCGACTTAGTCTTTTTCCGCGATTTTGGTCAAAATCGGCTATCTGGACCTGTTTAAGCTCGAATCTGGAGCCCAAACCAAGAATCTGACAGGAAATTCGTATTGCTCAATCGATAGAACACATTGTGATGTACATTTGATGAAAGTTTGGTTTAGAAATATGCATTTTTAAGAAAGTTATCACGCTCGCTACAACAATATGCATATATTCGACTTAGTCTTTTTCCGCGATTTTGGTCAAAATCGGCTATCTGGACCTGTTTAAGCTCGAATCTGGAGCCCAAACCAAGAATCTGAGAGGAAATTCGTATTGCTCAATCGATAGAACACATTGTGATGTACATTTGATGAAAGTTTGGTTTAGAAATATGCATTTTTAAGAAAGTTATCACGCTCGCTACAACAATATGCATATATTCGACTTAGTCTTTTTCCGCGATTTTGGTCAAAATCGGCTATCTGGACCTGTTTAAGCTCAAATCTGGAGCCCAAACCAAGAATCTGACAGGGAATTCGTATTGCTCAATCGATAGAACACATTGTGATGTACATGTGATGAAAGTTTGGTTTAGAAATATGCATTTTTAAGAAAGTTATCACGCTCGCTACAACAATATGCATATATTCGACTTAGTCTTTTTCCGCGATTTTGGTCAAAATCGGCTATCTGGACCTGTTTAAGCTCGAATCTGGAGCCCAAACCAAGAATCTGACAGGAAATTCGTATTGCTCAATCGATAGAACACATTGTGATGTACATTTGATGAAAGTTTGGTTTAGAAATATGCATTTTTAAGAAAGTTATCACGCTCGCTACAACAATATGCATATATTCGACTTAGTCTTTTTCCGCGATTTTGGTCAAAATCGGCTATCTGGACCTGTTTAAGCTCGAATCTGGAGCCCAAACCAAGAATCTGAGAGGAAATTCGTATTGCTCAATCGATAGAACACATTGTGATGTACATTTGATGACAGTTTGGTTTAGAAATATGCATTTTTAAGAAAGTTATCACGCTCGCTACAACAATATGCATATATTCGACTTAGTCTTTTTCCGCGATTTTGGTCAAAATCGGCTATCTGGACCTGTTTAAGCTCAAATCTGGAGCCCAAACCAAGAATCTGACAGGAAATTCGTATTGCTCAATCGATAGAACACATTGTGATGTACATGTGATGAAAGTTTGGTTTAGAAATATGCATTTTTAAGAAAGTTATCACGCTCGCTACAACAATATGCATATATTCGACTTAGTCTTTTTCCGCGATTTTGGTCAAAATCGGCTATCTGGACCTGTTTAAGCTCGAATCTGGAGCCCAAACCAAGAATCTGACAGGAAATTCGTATTGCTCAATCGATAGAACACATTGTGATGTACATTTGATGAAAGTTTGGTTTAGAAATATGCATTTTTAAGAAAGTTATCACGCTCGCTACAACAATATGCATATATTCGACTTAGTCTTTTTCCGCGATTTTGGTCAAAATCGGCTATCTGGACCTGTTTAAGCTCGAATCTGGAGCCCAAACCAAGAATCTGACAGGAAATTCGTATTGCTCAATCGATAGAACACATTGTGATGTACATTTGATGAAAGTTTGGTTTAGAAATATGCATTTTTAAGAAAGTTATCACGCTCGCTACAACAATATGCATATATTCGACTTAGTCTTTTTCCGCGATTTTGGTCAAAATCGGCTATCTGGACCTGTTTAAGCTCGAATCTGGAGCCCAAACCAAGAATCT
The DNA here is from genome assembly GCA_921293015.1 of Phorcus lineatus. Taxonomy (NCBI): domain Eukaryota; kingdom Metazoa; phylum Mollusca; class Gastropoda; order Trochida; family Trochidae; genus Phorcus; species Phorcus lineatus. The sequence goes on along the minus strand of OV121097.1, from coordinate 33,827,479 downwards.
GAGAGGAAATTCGTATTGCTCAATCGATAGAACACATTGTGATGTACATTTGATGAAAGTTTGGTTTAGAAATATGCATTTTTAAGAAAGTTATCACGCTCGCTACAACAATATGCATATATTCGACTTAGTCTTTTTCCGCGATTTTGGTCAAAATCGGCTATCTGGACCTGTTTAAGCTCGAATCTGGAGCCCAAACCAAGAATCTGAGAGGAAATTCGTATTGCTCAATCGATAGAACACATTGTGATGTACATTTGATGAAAGTTTGGTTTAGAAATATGCATTTTTAAGAAAGTTATCACGCTCGCTACAACAATATGCATATATTCGACTTAGTCTTTTTCCGCGATTTTGGTCAAAATCGGCTATCTGGACCTGTTTAAGCTCGAATCTGGAGCCCAAACCAAGAATCTGACAGGAAATTCGTATTGCTCAATCGATAGAACACATTGTGATGTACATTTGATGAAAGTTTGGTTTAGAAATATGCATTTTTAAGAAAGTTATCACGCTCGCTACAACAATATGCATATATTCGACTTAGTCTTTTTCCGCGATTTTGGTCAAAATCGGCTATCTGGACCTGTTTAAGCTCAAATCTGGAGCCCAAACCAAGAATCTGACAGGAAATTCGTATTGCTCAATCGATAGAACACATTGTGATGTACATGTGATGAAAGTTTGGTTTAGAAATATGCATTTTTAAGAAAGTTATCACGCTCGCTACAACAATATGCATATATTCGACTTAGTCTTTTTCCGCGATTTTGGTCAAAATCGGCTATCTGGACCTGTTTAAGCTCGAATCTGGAGCCCAAACCAAGAATCTGACAGGAAATTCGTATTGCTCAATCGATAGAACACATTGTGATGTACATTTGATGAAAGTTTGGTTTAGAAATATGCATTTTTAAGAAAGTTATCACGCTCGCTACAACAATATGCATATATTCGACTTAGTCTTTTTCCGCGATTTTGGTCAAAATCGGCTATCTGGACCTGTTTAAGCTCGAATCTGGAGCCCAAACCAAGAATCTGAGAGGAAATTCGTATTGCTCAATCGATAGAACACATTGTGATGTACATTTGATGACAGTTTGGTTTAGAAATATGCATTTTTAAGAAAGTTATCACGCTCGCTACAACAATATGCATATATTCGACTTAGTCTTTTTCCGCGATTTTGGTCAAAATCGGCTATCTGGACCTGTTTAAGCTCAAATCTGGAGCCCAAACCAAGAATCTGACAGGAAATTCGTATTGCTCAATCGATAGAACACATTGTGATGTACATGTGATGAAAGTTTGGTTTAGAAATATGCATTTTTAAGAAAGTTATCACGCTCGCTACAACAATATGCATATATTCGACTTAGTCTTTTTCCGCGATTTTGGTCAAAATCGGCTATCTGGACCTGTTTAAGCTCGAATCTGGAGCCCAAACCAAGAATCTGACAGGAAATTCGTATTGCTCAATCGATAGAACACATTGTGATGTACATTTGATGAAAGTTTGGTTTAGAAATATGCATTTTTAAGAAAGTTATCACGCTCGCTACAACAATATGCATATATTCGACTTAGTCTTTTTCCGCGATTTTGGTCAAAATCGGCTATCTGGACCTGTTTAAGCTCGAATCTGGAGCCCAAACCAAGAATCTGACAGGAAATTCGTATTGCTCAATCGATAGAACACATTGTGATGTACATTTGATGAAAGTTTGGTTTAGAAATATGCATTTTTAAGAAAGTTATCACGCTCGCTACAACAATATGCATATATTCGACTTAGTCTTTTTCCGCGATTTTGGTCAAAATCGGCTATCTGGACCTGTTTAAGCTCGAATCTGGAGCCCAAACCAAGAATCTGACAGGAAATTCGTATTGCTCAATCGATAGAACACATTGTGATGTACATTTGATGAAAGTTTGGTTTAGAAATATGCATTTTTAAGAAAGTTATCACGCTCGCTACAACAATATGCATATATTCGACTTAGTCTTTTTCCGCGATTTTGGTCAAAATCGGCTATCTGGACCTGTTTAAGCTCGAATCTGGAGCCCAAACCAAGAATCTGAGAGGAAATTCGTATTGCTCAATCGATAGAACACATTGTGATGTACATTTGATGAAAGTTTGGTTTAGAAATATGCATTTTTAAGAAAGTTATCACGCTCGCTACAACAATATGCATATATTCGACTTAGTCTTTTTCCGCGATTTTGGTCAAAATCGGCTATCTGGACCTGTTTAAGCTCGAATCTGGAGCCCAAACCAAGAATCTGACAGGAAATTCGTATTGCTCAATCGATAGAACACATTGTGATGTACATTTGATGAAAGTTTGGTTTAGAAATATGCATTTTTAAGAAAGTTATCACGCTCGCTACAACAATATGCATATATTCGACTTAGTCTTTTTCCGCGATTTTGGTCAAAATCGGCTATCTGGACCTGTTTAAGCTCGAATTTGGAGCCCAAACCAAGAATCTGACAGGAAATTCGTATTGCTCAATCGATAGAACACATTGTGATGTACATTTGATGAAAGTTTGGTTTAGAAATATGCATTTTTAAGAAAGTTATCACGCTCGCTACAACAATATGCATATATTCGACTTAGTCTTTTTCCGCGATTTTGGTCAAAATCGGCTATCTGGACCTGTTTAAGCTCGAATCTGGAGCCCAAACCAAGAATCTGACAGGAAATTCGTATTGCTCAATCGATAGAACACATTGTGATGTACATGTGATGAAAGTTTGGTTTAGAAATATGCATTTTTAAGAAAGTTATCACGCTCGCTACAACAATATGCATATATTCGACTTAGTCTTTTTCCGCGATTTTGGTCAAAATCGGCTATCTGGACCTGTTTAAGCTCGAATCTGGAGCCCAAACCAAGAATCTGACAGGAAATTCGTATTGCTCAATCGATAGAACACATTGTGATGTACATTTGATGAAAGTTTGGTTTAGAAATATGCATTTTTAAGAAAGTTATCACGCTCGCTACAACAATATGCATATATTCGACTTAGTCTTTTTCCGCGATTTTGGTCAAAATCGGCTATCTGGACCTGTTTAAGCTCAAATCTGGAGCCCAAACCAAGAATCTGACAGGAAATTCGTATTGCTCAATCGATAGAACACATTGTGATGTACATTTGATGAAAGTTTGGTTTAGAAATATGCATTTTTAAGAAAGTTATCACGCTCGCTACAACAATATGCATATATTCGACTTAGTCTTTTTCCGCGATTTTGGTCAAAATCGGCTATCTGGACCTGTTTAAGCTCGAATCTGGAGCCCAAACCAAGAATCTGACAGGAAATTCGTATTGCTCAATCGATAGAACACATTGTGATGTACATTTGATGAAAGTTTGGTTTAGAAATATGCATTTTTAAGAAAGTTATCACGCTCGCTACAACAATATGCATATATTCGACTTAGTCTTTTTCCGCGATTTTGGTCAAAATCGGCTATCTGGACCTGTTTAAGCTCGAATCTGGAGCCCAAACCAAGAATCTGACAGGAAATTCGTATTGCTCAATCGATAGAACACATTGTGATGTACATTTGATGAAAGTTTGGTTTAGAAATATGCATTTTTAAGAAAGTTATCACGCTCGCTACAACAATATGCATATATTCGACTTAGTCTTTTTCCGCGATTTTGGTCAAAATCGGCTATCTGGACCTGTTTAAGCTCGAATCTGGAGCCCAAACCAAGAATCTGAGAGGAAATTCGTATTGCTCAATCGATAGAACACATTGTGATGTACATTTGATGAAAGTTTGGTTTAGAAATATGCATTTTTAAGAAAGTTATCACGCTCGCTACAACAATATGCATATATTCGACTTAGTCTTTTTCCGCGATTTTGGTCAAAATCGGCTATCTGGACCTGTTTAAGCTCGAATCTGGAGCCCAAACCAAGAATCTGACAGGAAATTCGTATTGCTCAATCGATAGAACACATTGTGATGTACATTTGATGAAAGTTTGGTTTAGAAATATGCATTTTTAAGAAAGTTATCACGCTCGCTACAACAATATGCATATATTCGACTTAGTCTTTTTCCGCGATTTTGGTCAAAATCGGCTATCTGGACCTGTTTAAGCTCGAATTTGGAGCCCAAACCAAGAATCTGACAGGAAATTCGTATTGCTCAATCGATAGAACACATTGTGATGTACATTTGATGAAAGTTTGGTTTAGAAATATGCATTTTTAAGAAAGTTATCACGCTCGCTACAACAATATGCATATATTCGACTTAGTCTTTTTCCGCGATTTTGGTCAAAATCGGCTATCTGGACCTGTTTAAGCTCGAATCTGGAGCCCAAACCAAGAATCTGACAGGAAATTCGTATTGCTCAATCGATAGAACACATTGTGATGTACATGTGATGAAAGTTTGGTTTAGAAATATGCATTTTTAAGAAAGTTATCACGCTCGCTACAACAATATGCATATATTCGACTTAGTCTTTTTCCGCGATTTTGGTCAAAATCGGCTATCTGGACCTGTTTAAGCTCGAATCTGGAGCCCAAACCAAGAATCTGACAGGAAATTCGTATTGCTCAATCGATAGAACACATTGTGATGTACATTTGATGAAAGTTTGGTTTAGAAATATGCATTTTTAAGAAAGTTATCACGCTCGCTACAACAATATGCATATATTCGACTTAGTCTTTTTCCGCGATTTTGGTCAAAATCGGCTATCTGGACCTGTTTAAGCTCAAATCTGGAGCCCAAACCAAGAATCTGACAGGAAATTCGTATTGCTCAATCGATAGAACACATTGTGATGTACATTTGATGAAAGTTTGGTTTAGAAATATGCATTTTTAAGAAAGTTATCACGCTCGCTACAACAATATGCATATATTCGACTTAGTCTTTTTCCGCGATTTTGGTCAAAATCGGCTATCTGGACCTGTTTAAGCTCGATTTTGGAGCCCAAACCAAGAATCTGACAGGAAATTCGTATTGCTCAATCGATAGAACACATTGTGATGTACATTTGATGAAAGTTTGGTTTAGAAATATGCATTTTTAAGAAAGTTATCACGCTCGCTACAACAATATGCATATATTCGACTTAGTCTTTTTCCGCGATTTTGGTCAAAATCGGCTATCTGGACCTGTTTAAGCTCGATTTTGGAGCCCAAACCAAGAATCTGACAGGAAATTCGTATTGCTCAATCGATAGAACACATTGTGATGTACATTTGATGAAAGTTTGGTTTAGAAATATGCATTTTTAAGAAAGTTATCACGCTCGCTACAACAATATGCATATATTCGACTTAGTCTTTTTCCGCGATTTTGGTCAAAATCGGCTATCTGGACCTGTTTAAGCTCGAATCTGGAGCCCAAACCAAGAATCTGACAGGAAATTCGTATTGCTCAATCGATAGAACACATTGTGATGTACATTTGATGAAAGTTTGGTTTAGAAATATGCATTTTTAAGAAAGTTATCACGCTCGCTACAACAATATGCATATATTCGACTTAGTCTTTTTCCGCGATTTTGGTCAAAATCGGCTATCTGGACCTGTTTAAGCTCGAATCTGGAGCCCAAACCAAGAATCTGACAGGAAATTCGTATTGCTCAATCGATAGAACACATTGTGATGTACATTTGATGAAAGTTTGGTTTAGAAATATGCATTTTTAAGAAAGTTATCACGCTCGCTACAACAATATGCATATATTCGACTTAGTCTTTTTCCGCGATTTTGGTCAAAATCGGCTATCTGGACCTGTTTAAGCTCGAATCTGGAGCCCAAACCAAGAATCTGACAGGAAATTCGTATTGCTCAATCGATAGAACACATTGTGATGTACATTTGATGAAAGTTTGGTTTAGAAATATGCATTTTTAAGAAAGTTATCACGCTCGCTACAACAATATGCATATATTCGACTTAGTCTTTTTCCGCGATTTTGGTCAAAATCGGCTATCTGGACCTGTTTAAGCTCGAATCTGGAGCCCAAACCAAGAATCTGACAGGAAATTCGTATTGCTCAATCGATAGAACACATTGTGATGTACATTTGATGAAAGTTTGGTTTAGAAATATGCATTTTTAAGAAAGTTATCACGCTCGCTACAACAATATGCATATATTCGACTTAGTCTTTTTCCGCGATTTTGGTCAAAATCGGCTATCTGGACCTGTTTAAGCTCAAATCTGGAGCCCAAACCAAGAATCTGACAGGAAATTCGTATTGCTCAATCGATAGAACACATTGTGATGTACATTTGATGAAAGTTTGGTTTAGAAATATGCATTTTTAAGAAAGTTATCACGCTCGCTACAACAATATGCATATATTCGACTTAGTCTTTTTCCGCGATTTTGGTCAAAATCGGCTATCTGGACCTGTTTAAGCTCGAATCTGGAGCCCAAACCAAGAATCTGACAGGAAATTCGTATTGCTCAATCGATAGAACACATTGTGATGTACATTTGATGAAAGTTTGGTTTAGAAATATGCATTTTTAAGAAAGTTATCACGCTCGCTACAACAATATGCATATATTCGACTTAGTCTTTTTCCGCGATTTTGGTCAAAATCGGCTATCTGGACCTGTTTAAGCTCAAATCTGGAGCCCAAACCAAGAATCTGACAGGAAATTCGTATTGCTCAATCGATAGAACACATTGTGATGTACATTTGATGAAAGTTTGGTTTAGAAATATGCATTTTTAAGAAAGTTATCACGCTCGCTACAACAATATGCATATATTCGACTTAGTCTTTTTCCGCGATTTTGGTCAAAATCGGCTATCTGGACCTGTTTAAGCTCAAATCTGGAGCCCAAACCAAGAATCTGACAGGAAATTCGTATTGCTCAATCGATAGAACACATTGTGATGTACATTTGATGAAAGTTTGGTTTAGAAATATGCATTTTTAAGAAAGTTATCACGCTCGCTACAACAATATGCATATATTCGACTTAGTCTTTTTCCGCGATTTTGGTCAAAATCGGCTATCTGGACCTGTTTAAGCTCGAATCTGGAGCCCAAACCAAGAATCTGAGAGGAAATTCGTATTGCTCAATCGATAGAACACATTGTGATGTACATTTGATGAAAGTTTGGTTTAGAAATATGCATTTTTAAGAAAGTTATCACGCTCGCTACAACAATATGCATATATTCGACTTAGTCTTTTTCCGCGATTTTGGTCAAAATCGGCTATCTGGACCTGTTTAAGCTCGAATCTGGAGCCCAAACCAAGAATCTGACAGGAAATTCGTATTGCTCAATCGATAGAACACATTGTGATGTACATTTGATGAAAGTTTGGTTTAGAAATATGCATTTTTAAGAAAGTTATCACGCTCGCTACAACAATATGCATATATTCGACTTAGTCTTTTTCCGCGATTTTGGTCAAAATCGGCTATCTGGACCTGTTTAAGCTCGAATCTGGAGCCCAAACCAAGAATCTGAGAGGAAATTCGTATTGCTCAATCGATAGAACACATTGTGATGTACATTTGATGAAAGTTTGGTTTAGAAATATGCATTTTTAAGAAAGTTATCACGCTCGCTACAACAATATGCATATATTCGACTTAGTCTTTTTCCGCGATTTTGGTCAAAATCGGCTATCTGGACCTGTTTAAGCTCAAATCTGGAGCCCAAACCAAGAATCTGACAGGAAATTCGTATTGCTCAATCGATAGAACACATTGTGATGTACATGTGATGAAAGTTTGGTTTAGAAATATGCATTTTTAAGAAAGTTATCACGCTCGCTACAACAATATGCATATATTCGACTTAGTCTTTTTCCGCGATTTTGGTCAAAATCGGCTATCTGGACCTGTTTAAGCTCGAATCTGGAGCCCAAACCAAGAATCTGACAGGAAATTCGTATGCTCAATCGATAGAACACATTGTGATGTACATTTGATGAAAGTTTGGTTTAGAAATATGCATTTTTAAGAAAGTTATCACGCTCGCTACAACAATATGCATATATTCGACTTAGTCTTTTTCCGCGATTTTGGTCAAAATCGGCTATCTGGACCTGTTTAAGCTCGAATCTGGAGCCCAAACCAAGAATCTGACAGGAAATTCGTATTGCTCAATCGATAGAACACATTGTGATGTACATTTGATGAAAGTTTGGTTTAGAAATATGCATTTTTAAGAAAGTTATCACGCTCGCTACAACAATATGCATATATTCGACTTAGTCTTTTTCCGCGATTTTGGTCAAAATCGGCTATCTGGACCTGTTTAAGCTCGAATCTGGAGCCCAAACCAAGAATCTGAGCAGGAAATTCGTATTGCTCAATCGATAGAACACATTGTGATGTACATTTGATGAAAGTTTGGTTTAGAAATATGCATTTTTAAGAAAGTTATCACGCTCGCTACAACAATATGCATATATTCGACTTAGTCTTTTTCCGCGATTTTGGTCAAAATCGGCTATCTGGACCTGTTTAAGCTCGAATCTGGAGCCCAAACCAAGAATCTGACAGGAAATTCGTATTGCTCAATCGATAGAACACATTGTGATGTACATTTGATGAAAGTTTGGTTTAGAAATATGCATTTTTAAGAAAGTTATCACGCTCGCTACAACAATATGCATATATTCGACTTAGTCTTTTTCCGCGATTTTGGTCAAAATCGGCTATCTGGACCTGTTTAAGCTCGAATCTGGAGCCCAAACCAAGAATCTGACAGGAAATTCGTATTGCTCAATCGATAGAACACATTGTGATGTACATTTGATGAAAGTTTGGTTTAGAAATATGCATTTTTAAGAAAGTTATCACGCTCGCTACAACAATATGCATATATTCGACTTAGTCTTTTTCCGCGATTTTGGTCAAAATCGGCTATCTGGACCTGTTTAAGCTCGAATCTGGAGCCCAAACCAAGAATCTGACAGGAAATTCGTATTGCTCAATCGATAGAACACATTGTGATGTACATTTGATGAAAGTTTGGTTTAGAAATATGCATTTTTAAGAAAGTTATCACGCTCGCTACAACAATATGCATATATTCGACTTAGTCTTTTTCCGCGATTTTGGTCAAAATCGGCTATCTGGACCTGTTTAAGCTCGAATCTGGAGCCCAAACCAAGAATCTGACAGGAAATTCGTATTGCTCAATCGATAGAACACATTGTGATGTACATTTGATGAAAGTTTGGTTTAGAAATATGCATTTTTAAGAAAGTTATCACGCTCGCTACAACAATATGCATATATTCGACTTAGTCTTTTTCCGCGATTTTGGTCAAAATCGGCTATCTGGACCTGTTTAAGCTCGAATCTGGAGCCCAAACCAAGAATCTGACAGGAAATTCGTATTGCTCAATCGATAGAACACATTGTGATGTACATTTGATGAAAGTTTGGTTTAGAAATATGCATTTTTAAGAAAGTTATCACGCTCGCTACAACAATATGCATATATTCGACTTAGTCTTTTTCCGCGATTTTGGTCAAAATCGGCTATCTGGACCTGTTTAAGCTCGAATCTGGAGCCCAAACCAAGAATCTGACAGGAAATTCGTATTGCTCAATCGATAGAACACATTGTGATGTACATTTGATGAAAGTTTGGTTTAGAAATATGCATTTTTAAGAAAGTTATCACGCTCGCTACAACAATATGCATATATTCGACTTAGTCTTTTTCCGCGATTTTGGTCAAAATCGGCTATCTGGACCTGTTTAAGCTCGAATCTGGAGCCCAAACCAAGAATCTGACAGGAAATTCGTATTGCTCAATCGATAGAACACATTGTGATGTACATTTGATGAAAGTTTGGTTTAGAAATATGCATTTTTAAGAAAGTTATCACGCTCGCTACAACAATATGCATATATTCGACTTAGTCTTTTTCCGCGATTTTGGTCAAAATCGGCTATCTGGACCTGTTTAAGCTCGAATCTGGAGCCCAAACCAAGAATCTGACAGGAAATTCGTATTGCTCAATCGATAGAACACATTGTGATGTACATTTGATGAAAGTTTGGTTTAGAAATATGCATTTTTAAGAAAGTTATCACGCTCGCTACAACAATATGCATATATTCGACTTAGTCTTTTTCCGCGATTTTGGTCAAAATCGGCTATCTGGACCTGTTTAAGCTCGAATCTGGAGCCCAAACCAAGAATCTGACAGGAAATTCGTATTGCTCAATCGATAGAACACATTGTGATGTACATTTGATGAAAGTTTGGTTTAGAAATATGCATTTTTAAGAAAGTTATCACGCTCGCTACAACAATATGCATATATTCGACTTAGTCTTTTTCCGCGATTTTGGTCAAAATCGGCTATCTGGACCTGTTTAAGCTCGAATCTGGAGCCCAAACCAAGAATCTGACAGGAAATTCGTATTGCTCAATCGATAGAACACATTGTGATGTACATTTGATGAAAGTTTGGTTTAGAAATATGCATTTTTAAGAAAGTTATCACGCTCGCTACAACAATATGCATATATTCGACTTAGTCTTTTTCCGCGATTTTGGTCAAAATCGGCTATCTGGACCTGTTTAAGCTCGAATCTGGAGCCCAAACCAAGAATCTGACAGGAAATTCGTATTGCTCAATCGATAGAACACATTGTGATGTACATTTGATGAAAGTTTGGTTTAGAAATATGCATTTTTAAGAAAGTTATCACGCTCGCTACAACAATATGCATATATTCGACTTAGTCTTTTTCCGCGATTTTGGTCAAAATCGGCTATCTGGACCTGTTTAAGCTCGAATCTGGAGCCCAAACCAAGAATCTGACAGGAAATTCGTATTGCTCAATCGATAGAACACATTGTGATGTACATTTGATGAAAGTTTGGTTTAGAAATATGCATTTTTAAGAAAGTTATCACGCTCGCTACAACAATATGCATATATTCGACTTAGTCTTTTTCCGCGATTTTGGTCAAAATCGGCTATCTGGACCTGTTTAAGCTCGAATCTGGAGCCCAAACCAAGAATCTGACAGGAAATTCGTATTGCTCAATCGATAGAACACATTGTGATGTACATTTGATGAAAGTTTGGTTTAGAAATATGCATTTTTAAGAAAGTTATCACGCTCGCTACAACAATATGCATATATTCGACTTAGTCTTTTTCCGCGATTTTGGTCAAAATCGGCTATCTGGACCTGTTTAAGCTCGAATCTGGAGCCCAAACCAAGAATCTGACAGGAAATTCGTATTGCTCAATCGATAGAACACATTGTGATGTACATTTGATGAAAGTTTGGTTTAGAAATATGCATTTTTAAGAAAGTTATCACGCTCGCTACAACAATATGCATATATTCGACTTAGTCTTTTTCCGCGATTTTGGTCAAAATCGGCTATCTGGACCTGTTTAAGCTCGAATCTGGAGCCCAAACCAAGAATCTGACAGGAAATTCGTATTGCTCAATCGATAGAACACATTGTGATGTACATTTGATGAAAGTTTGGTTTAGAAATATGCATTTTTAAGAAAGTTATCACGCTCGCTACAACAATATGCATATATTCGACTTAGTCTTTTTCCGCGATTTTGGTCAAAATCGGCTATCTGGACCTGTTTAAGCTCGAATCTGGAGCCCAAACCAAGAATCTGACAGGAAATTCGTATTGCTCAATCGATAGAACACATTGTGATGTACATTTGATGAAAGTTTGGTTTAGAAATATGCATTTTTAAGAAAGTTATCACGCTCGCTACAACAATATGCATATATTCGACTTAGTCTTTTTCCGCGATTTTGGTCAAAATCGGCTATCTGGACCTGTTTAAGCTCGAATCTGGAGCCCAAACCAAGAATCTGACAGGAAATTCGTATTGCTCAATCGATAGAACACATTGTGATGTACATTTGATGAAAGTTTGGTTTAGAAATATGCATTTTTAAGAAAGTTATCACGCTCGCTACAACAATATGCATATATTCGACTTAGTCTTTTTCCGCGATTTTGGTCAAAATCGGCTATCTGGACCTGTTTAAGCTCGAATCTGGAGCCCAAACCAAGAATCTGACAGGAAATTCGTATTGCTCAATCGATAGAACACATTGTGATGTACATTTGATGAAAGTTTGGTTTAGAAATATGCATTTTTAAGAAAGTTATCACGCTCGCTACAACAATATGCATATATTCGACTTAGTCTTTTTCCGCGATTTTGGTCAAAATCGGCTATCTGGACCTGTTTAAGCTCGAATCTGGAGCCCAAACCAAGAATCTGACAGGAAATTCGTATTGCTCAATCGATAGAACACATTGTGATGTACATTTGATGAAAGTTTGGTTTAGAAATATGCATTTTTAAGAAAGTTATCACGCTCGCTACAACAATATGCATATATTCGACTTAGTCTTTTTCCGCGATTTTGGTCAAAATCGGCTATCTGGACCTGTTTAAGCTCGAATCTGGAGCCCAAACCAAGAATCTGACAGGAAATTCGTATTGCTCAATCGATAGAACACATTGTGATGTACATTTGATGAAAGTTTGGTTTAGAAATATGCATTTTTAAGAAAGTTATCACGCTCGCTACAACAATATGCATATATTCGACTTAGTCTTTTTCCGCGATTTTGGTCAAAATCGGCTATCTGGACCTGTTTAAGCTCGAATCTGGAGCCCAAACCAAGAATCTGACAGGAAATTCGTATTGCTCAATCGATAGAACACATTGTGATGTACATTTGATGAAAGTTTGGTTTAGAAATATGCATTTTTAAGAAAGTTATCACGCTCGCTACAACAATATGCATATATTCGACTTAGTCTTTTTCCGCGATTTTGGTCAAAATCGGCTATCTGGACCTGTTTAAGCTCGAATCTGGAGCCCAAACCAAGAATCTGACAGGAAATTCGTATTGCTCAATCGATAGAACACATTTGTGATGTACATTTGATGAAAGTTTGGTTTAGAAATATGCATTTTTAAGAAAGTTATCACGCTCGCTACAACAATATGCATATATTCGACTTAGTCTTTTTCCGCGATTTTGGTCAAAATCGGCTATCTGGACCTGTTTAAGCTCGAATCTGGAGCCCAAACCAAGAATCTGACAGGAAATTCGTATTGCTCAATCGATAGAACACATTGTGATGTACATTTGATGAAAGTTTGGTTTAGAAATATGCATTTTTAAGAAAGTTATCACGCTCGCTACAACAATATGCATATATTCGACTTAGTCTTTTTCCGCGATTTTGGTCAAAATCGGCTATCTGGACCTGTTTAAGCTCGAATCTGGAGCCCAAACCAAGAATCTGACAGGAAATTCGTATTGCTCAATCGATAGAACACATTGTGATGTACATTTGATGAAAGTTTGGTTTAGAAATATGCATTTTTAAGAAAGTTATCACGCTCGCTACAACAATATGCATATATTCGACTTAGTCTTTTTCCGCGATTTTGGTCAAAATCGGCTATCTGGACCTGTTTAAGCTCGAATCTGGAGCCCAAACCAAGAATCTGACAGGAAATTCGTATTGCTCAATCGATAGAACACATTGTGATGTACATTTGATGAAAGTTTGGTTTAGAAATATGCATTTTTAAGAAAGTTATCACGCTCGCTACAACAATATGCATATATTCGACTTAGTCTTTTTCCGCGATTTTGGTCAAAATCGGCTATCTGGACCTGTTTAAGCTCGAATCTGGAGCCCAAACCAAGAATCTGACAGGAAATTCGTATTGCTCAATCGATAGAACACATTGTGATGTACATTTGATGAAAGTTTGGTTTAGAAATATGCATTTTTAAGAAAGTTATCACGCTCGCTACAACAATATGCATATATTCGACTTAGTCTTTTTCCGCGATTTTGGTCAAAATCGGCTATCTGGACCTGTTTAAGCTCGAATCTGGAGCCCAAACCAAGAATCTGACAGGAAATTCGTATTGCTCAATCGATAGAACACATTGTGATGTACATTTGATGAAAGTTTGGTTTAGAAATATGCATTTTTAAGAAAGTTATCACGCTCGCTACAACAATATGCATATATTCGACTTAGTCTTTTTCCGCGATTTTGGTCAAAATCGGCTATCTGGACCTGTTTAAGCTCGAATCTGGAGCCCAAACCAAGAATCTGACAGGAAATTCGTATTGCTCAATCGATAGAACACATTGTGATGTACATTGATGAAAGTTTGGTTTAGAAATATGCATTTTTAAGAAAGTTATCACGCTCGCTACAACAATATGCATATATTCGACTTAGTCTTTTCCGCGATTTTGGTCAAAATCGGCTATCTGGACCTGTTTAAGCTCGAATCTGGAGCCCAAACCAAGAATCTGACAGGAAATTCGTATTGCTCAATCGATAGAACACATTGTGATGTACATTTGATGAAAGTTTGGTTTAGAAATATGCATTTTTAAGAAAGTTATCACGCTCGCTACAACAATATGCATATATTCGACTTAGTCTTTTTCCGCGATTTTGGTCAAAATCGGCTATCTGGACCTGTTTAAGCTCGAATCTGGAGCCCAAACCAAGAATCTGACAGGAAATTCGTATTGCTCAATCGATAGAACACATTGTGATGTACATTTGATGAAAGTTTGGTTTAGAAATATGCATTTTTAAGAAAGTTATCACGCTCGCTACAACAATATGCATATATTCGACTTAGTCTTTTTCCGCGATTTTGGTCAAAATCGGCTATCTGGACCTGTTTAAGCTCGAATCTGGAGCCCAAACCAAGAATCTGACAGGAAATTCGTATTGCTCAATCGATAGAACACATTGTGATGTACATTTGATGAAAGTTTGGTTTAGAAATATGCATTTTTAAGAAAGTTATCACGCTCGCTACAACAATATGCATATATTCGACTTAGTCTTTTTCCGCGATTTTGGTCAAAATCGGCTATCTGGACCTGTTTAAGCTCGAATCTGGAGCCCAAACCAAGAATCTGACAGGAAAATTCGTATTGCTCAATCGATAGAACACATTGTGATGTACATTTGATGAAAGTTTGGTTTAGAAATATGCATTTTTAAGAAAGTTATCACGCTCGCTACAACAATATGCATATATTCGACTTAGTCTTTTTCCGCGATTTTGGTCAAAATCGGCTATCTGGACCTGTTTAAGCTCGAATCTGGAGCCCAAACCAAGAATCTGACAGGAAATTCGTATTGCTCAATCGATAGAACACATTGTGATGTACATTTGATGAAAGTTTGGTTTAGAAATATGCATTTTTAAGAAAGTTATCACGCTCGCTACAACAATATGCATATATTCGACTTAGTCTTTTTTCCGCGATTTTGGTCAAAATCGGCTATCTGGACCTGTTTAAGCTCGAATCTGGAGCCCAAACCAAGAATCTGACAGGAAATTCGTATTGCTCAATCGATAGAACACATTGTGATGTACATTTGATGAAAGTTTGGTTTAGAAATATGCATTTTTAAGAAAGTTATCACGCTCGCTACAACAATATGCATATATTCGACTTAGTCTTTTTCCGCGATTTTGGTCAAAATCGGCTATCTGGACCTGTTTAAGCTCGAATCTGGAGCCCAACCAAGAATCTGACAGGAAATTCGTATTGCTCAATCGATAGAACACATTGTGATGTACATTTGATGAAAGTTTGGTTTAGAAATATGCATTTTTAAGAAAGTTATCACGCTCGCTACAACAATATGCATATATTCGACTTAGTCTTTTTCCGCGATTTTGGTCAAAATCGGCTATCTGGACCTGTTTAAGCTCGATTCTGGAGCCCAAACCAAGAATCTGACAGGAAATTCGTATTGCTCAATCGATAGAACACATTGTGATGTACATTTGATGAAAGTTTGGTTTAGAAATATGCATTTTTAAGAAAGTTATCACGCTCGCTACAACAATATGCATATATTCGACTTAGTCTTTTTCCGCGATTTTGGTCAAAATCGGCTATCTGGACCTGTTTAAGCTCGAATCTGGAGCCCAAACCAAGAATCTGACAGGAAATTCGTATTGCTCAATCGATAGAACACATTGTGATGTACATTTGATGAAAGTTTGGTTTAGAAATATGCATTTTTAAGAAAGTTATCACGCTCGCTACAACAATATGCATATATTCGACTTAGTCTTTTTCCGCGATTTTGGTCAAAATCGGCTATCTGGACCTGTTTAAGCTCGAATCTGGAGCCCAAACCAAGAATCTGACAGGAAATTCGTATTGCTCAATCGATAGAACACATTGTGATGTACATTTGATGAAAGTTTGGTTTAGAAATATGCATTTTTTAAGAAAGTTATCACGCTCGCTACAACAATATGCATATATTCGACTTAGTCTTTTTCCGCGATTTTGGTCAAAATCGGCTATCTGGACCTGTTTAAGCTCGAATCTGGAGCCCAAACCAAGAATCTGACAGGAAATTCGTATTGCTCAATCGATAGAACACATTGTGATGTACATGTGATGAAAGTTTGGTTTAGAAATATGCATTTTTAAGAAAGTTATCACGCTCGCTACAACAATATGCATATATTCGACTTAGTCTTTTTCCGCGATTTTGGTCAAAATCGGCTATCTGGACCTGTTTAAGCTCGAATCTGGAGCCCAAACCAAGAATCTGACAGGAAATTCGTATTGCTCAATCGATAGAACACATTGTGATGTACATTTGATGAAAGTTTGGTTTAGAAATATGCATTTTTAAGAAAGTTATCACGCTCGCTACAACAATATGCATATATTCGACTTAGTCTTTTTCCGCGATTTTGGTCAAAATCGGCTATCTGGACCTGTTTAAGCTCGAATCTGGAGCCCAAACCAAGAATCTGACAGGAAATTCGTATTGCTCAATCGATAGAACACATTGTGATGTACATTTGATGAAAGTTTGGTTTAGAAATATGCATTTTTAAGAAAGTTATCACGCTCGCTACAACAATATGCATATATTCGACTTAGTCTTTTTCTGCGATTTTGGTCAAAATCGGCTATCTGGACCTGTTTAAGCTCGAATCTGGAGCCCAAACCAAGAATCTGACAGGAAATTCGTATTGCTCAATCGATAGAACACATTGTGATGTACATTTGATGAAAGTTTGGTTTAGAAATATGCATTTTTAAGAAAGTTATCACGCTCGCTACAACAATATGCATATATTCGACTTAGTCTTTTTCCGCGATTTTGGTCAAAATCGGCTATCTGGACCTGTTTAAGCTCGGATCTGGAGCCCAAACCAAGAATCTGACAGGAAATTCGTATTGCTCAATCGATAGAACACATTGTGATGTACATTTGATGAAAGTTTGGTTTAGAAATATGCATTTTTAAGAAGTTATCACGCTCGCTACAACAATATGGCATATATTCGACTTAGTCTTTTTCCGCGATTTTGGTCAAAATCGGCTATCTGGACCTGTTTAAGCTCGAATCTGGAGCCCAAACCAAGAATCTGACAGGAAATTCGTATTGCTCAATCGATAGAACACATTGTGATGTACATTTGATGAAAGTTTGGTTTAGAAATATGCATTTTTAAGAAAGTTATCACGCTCGCTACAACAATATGCATATATTCGACTTAGTCTTTTTCCGCGATTTTGGTCAAAATCGGCTATCTGGACCTGTTTAAGCTCGAATCTGGAGCCCAAACCAAGAATCTGACAGGAAATTCGTATTGCTCAATCGATAGAACACATTGTGATGTACATTTGATGAAAGTTTGGTTTAGAAATATGCATTTTTAAGAAAGTTATCACGCTCGCTACAACAATATGCATATATTCGACTTAGTCTTTTTCCGCGATTTTGGTCAAAATCGGCTATCTGGACCTGTTTAAGCTCGAATCTGGAGCCCAAACCAAGAATCAGACAGGAAATTCGTATTGCTCAATCGATAGAACACATTGTGATGTACATTTGATGAAAGTTTGGTTTAGAAATATGCATTTTTAAGAAAGTTATCACGCTCGCTACAACAATATGCATATATTCGACTTAGTCTTTTTCCGCGATTTTGGTCAAAATCGGCTATCTGGACCTGTTTAAGCTCGAATCTGGAGCCCAAACCAAGAATCTGACAGGAAATTCGTATTGCTCAATCGATAGAACACATTGTGATGTACATTTGATGAAAGTTTGGTTTAGAAATATGCATTTTTAAGAAAGTTATCACGCTCGCTACAACAATATGCATATATTCGACTTAGTCTTTTTCCGCGATTTTGGTCAAAATCGGCTATCTGGACCTGTTTAAGCTCGAATCTGGAGCCCAAACCAAGAATCTGACAGGAAATTCGTATTGCTCAATCGATAGAACACATTGTGATGTACATTTGATGAAAGTTTGGTTTAGAAATATGCATTTTTAAGAAAGTTTATCACGCTCGCTACAACAATATGCATATATTCGACTTAGTCTTTTTCCGCCGATTTTGGTCAAAATCGGCTATCTGGACCTGTTTAAGCTCGAATCTGGAGCCCCAAACCAAGAATCTGACAGGAAATTCGTATTGCTCAATAGATAGAACACATTGTGATGTACATTTGATGAAAGTTTGGTTTAGAAATATGCATTTTTAAGAAAGTTATCACGCTCGCTACAACAATATGCATATATTCGACTTAGTCTTTTTCCGCGATTTTGGTCAAAATCGGCTATCTGGACCTGTTTAAAGCTCGAATCTGGAGCCCAAACCAAGAATCTGACAGGAAATTCGTATTGCTCAATCGATAGAACACATTGTGATGTACATTTGATGAAAGTTTGGTTTAGAAATATGCATTTTTAAGAAAGTTATCACGCTCGCTACAACAATATGCATATATTCGACTTAGTCTTTTTCCGCGATTTTGGTCAAAATCGGCTATCTGGACCTGTTTTAAGCTCGATTTTGGAGCCCAAACCAAGAATCTGACAGGAAATTCGTATTGCTCAATCGATAGAACACATTGTGATGTACATTTGATGAAAGTTTGGTTTAGAAATATGCATTTTTAAGAAAGTTATCACGCTCGCTACAACAATATGCATATATTCGACTTAGTCTTTTTCCGCGATTTTGGTCAAAATCGGCTATCTGGACCTGTTTAAGCTCGAATCTGGAGCCCAAACCAAGAATCAGACAGGAAATTCGTATTGCTCAATCGATAGAACACATTGTGATGTACATTTGATGAAAGTTTGGTTTAGAAATATGCATTTTTAAGAAAGTTATCACGCTCGCTACAACAATAT